>OZ037776.1:29718873-29776373 GCA_964035525.1 Porites cylindrica
TCAACATTTCAGCGGGTCGTGGAGAACATAGAACGAGGGAAAACAGCTCTAGTATCTTTAAAAATCAGTATTGAATCTTGCAAAAACGACAAATCCACAAGAAATGATTTGTTGATGATTTTATGATGATACTGAAATGAATTGCGTTTCGTGTGAAATGTTTGGTTTTCGTTCCATTTTCAATGTAGCATCAGACAAACTTTCAGTGCAACTCGCCGCCTTTTTAGGACTATGGAAGAAAAAATAGAAGTATGTAACGTACACTTACCCTCTGATTGTGTTGATAAAACTTGATTTCCCGACTCCGGAATCGCCAGTGATTGCAATATCTACTAGCACCTCTTTCCATCCGTCCATTTTACTCTTAAGAAATTCTACAATGGAATCGGGATTACGAAGGCCATTCTTTTCAACTTCCTCTTGAAAATCCTGAACATATTTCGATTCCCAATTCATAGCGAAAGGACGGAAACAGAGCGATACGCAGGTTGCGAAAGTGGATCTTATTGACGGTTGTGCCTGAATAATAGGGAACTTAAGATAGAGGCGTTTTCGGGGCGACGGCAACTTCAACCGGACGTGACATCATCATTTGTTGGATATTGCGCATGCTCGTGCTCACCACCTTGCCGTCGTGTAAGCCGTCGTGGTCCCGTCGGCGACGTGAAACTGGTCTCTTTGGCGTTGTGGCGAAAACGTGAGTATTTAACTTTCATTTCAATCAGGTTTGTTGCGTTTAGCAACCAAAATTTTGCAGATTATCGTTCTTAAATTGTCCTTGTTTTCTTTGAGGCACATTTCAAGCTCGATTTCCAAGCTCTGTTATCTAAACTTACATCTTTGTATGTTTCTATGTTTTCATGTCACAGGGTCAAGATCTAACTTGGCAAACAGCCAACCGTAAGTGAGCTTGACATGGGACAAAATTTTCCCACGAGCCAAATAAAAGTATCCAGACAAAAAATATGAACTCCGATATTTCAATTGTGTTTTTAGTTCGCTCTTTTCGTTAGAATATCGTATAAATGAAGCGCAATGAAAATTATATAGAATAGTAGGTAATACCATGTACTAACTCGGCGTGGGAATACTGAAATAAAGTTGTTGCCGTTGTTGTTGTAGTTGCATGCAAGTATTTCCCGGGAATTATTTCAATACCAAACTAAGAATACGGTTCCTTGGTAGCATTTTAATGTTCCTGTAATTTGCAAGGCTTCGGCAAGCCTGTGGAGATCAGTTTTTTTCAACACGAAATTCTGCCTTGAACTCAGCTGCATCCCGCATGTTTTTTAGCGTGAACGGATCGTAACTGTCCCGAGGAAAATCGGGATTTTTGGACTCATAATTTTCCCACAAAACGAGAAAGTCTTCATCCGATACATGTTGTCTGCATAACAAATATTTATTCTCTTAATTCTTTATGTGAAGCCACATTTTCCTCTTCGGTATTCTTCTAATTAAAGGCGCCGTCCTTCTGAGCTCACTGCGATCTTAATGTTCTATTTTTGACGGGGAGCGACGGCTGCCTTAGTTCCAGGCTTTCTCTGCCAGTCCGGTCGCCGTCGCCCCGAAAACGTCTCCATCTTAAGTTCCCTAATACCTGTCAGAAGGACAGCCGAGAGGTACTGGAGATGACTTTCCGATTCGGCTGCCTCTCGGAAATTCGAAATTTCTGTTCATAAAAGTCTAAGTCTCTTCAAATTTTAAGGAAAAAAAATTCGAGATAGCACCAGTAGGAATCGATCTCGGAGCATAAACCCTACACCACCAAGGGTTTACTGACAATGAATGGTTTGATTTGAATATACAGCTACTTCGAGAAAGGTTGTCGGAAAAAAAGTGCACGCGACAATCCCGAAAGGTAATATGGGATATGATCAATACACTGTTCCTGACACTGTAGCCGTCGAACCTACTTTTTTGCTTTCCTTCAGCAATCGCAAACATATATCCATGGCCTCTCGTGCCATTCTTTCAGATTTCTTTGAATAACAGTGAACTCAAAACTACCCACAATACTTTTCAGGATTGTCGCGTGCACTTTTTTCGACAACCTTTCTCGAAATAGCTGTATATAGCAACAACCCTAACCCTAACCCTTCCTTTGTGTACGAATCATTAATCTGTCAACGTCAGTTTGGCGGATGGAAATAAGTGTTGACCCGGAAATTCTCGGTAAATTTAATATGGCGTCTTAGTCCTTACTTGTTTGTCGACTTGTTCACAAGCTCGTATTGGAGAAGAAGGGGAATATATAGTGCGAAGAAAAGAAATGCTTTGCAATATGCTGGTTTAAAATCCCATGCATTCCATGACCACTTAGAGGTTTGTTTGGAAAGCATTCTTGAAAAGAACTGTATCGGATGAGATCGTATAGATTTGTGCATGAACTCTGTCCCTCTGACCGGTATTACGTCGGAAGCTAAAGGGTAATACCGCTCAGAGGGTCACACTAGATAAGTAGAAAAATGACCTCCATTTCGTTTCAATTGATTATTTATGACATACCTTAAGGCTTTTCTGTATAGGTTTTCTCCAGATCTAAACAACGTTGGAATTAAAATGTAATTATTGTTTCTGTTCTGTTGTCTCGTCCCTCTAACCCGTATTACGTCGGAAGGTAATACCGCTCAGAGAGCCACGCTGGATATATAAGGAATGTAACCTCCATTTAGTCTCTCGTGGCTTTTTATGACATACCGGTAGTTCAAGGCTTTTCTGTGTAGGTTTCAGCTAGACCTGAACATCATCGGTCAATTAAGCTTATTGTTTGTTTTTTTTTTCTGTTGTTTTGTCCCTCTGACTGGTATTATGTAGGAAGGTAATACCGCTCATAGGGTCACGCTGGACAAATAAGGAATTGGATTTTTTATGACATAGTTTCGGGCTTTTCGGTTTAGGTCTTTGTTAACGCAGGACATAATACAAAAAGGAAATGTACTTTGTGCTGAAAAATGGGTATATTTTTTGATACAGGAAAATTGAAAAAAAAAATTCAATAATTATTTCTTAATATTGTTGTCTTGTTTATACATCAACTTAGTAGCCTGCATTCTAACATGCAACTAGGTATTCTTTTTTCGTGGAGGAGGGTGGCAGAAACAGAAGAAATTATGCCTGATTGCAGGTTACCTTCACACCGTGCTGTTAATTACACATTGTTTTTGTTACAAGTCCCACCCTAACTAACTACCATTGCTGGATCCACACTACTTTCTAAGCAGTGGCCCCCCTCAAAAATTTACCTTTTGGGCCTTAAAAATTTCCCCTAAACCCTTCACCTCTTCCCCTAGATCCACCACTCAGTAATGCTTGCAGGGATTAAACACTGGCCATGTGTTTTTATTCTACAGCATTCATATTATTTTTGTAATTTTACACTCTCATGTACAAGTATCCAGGAGCCGATCCAGTAAGTGCTCCTGAAGTATCTTATTACATAAATATCACTGTCAGAAAATCTCCATACTCCCCTTCCCTTACACTTGCTACTGGAAGTACTGGGAATTCCTGGGGGTCGGGAGGCAACGGGTGCAAGGACTCACTTTTTCACAGCACAAAAGCCTAGTTGACGTGTCATTTCCGCCCTTGCACTCGTCGTGTAAGTGCTAATTGCCATAATGCAAATTAGTTGGTAAGCTCAACAGTGGTCACAGGCACTGGACGAAAGCCAGACGTGCCTCGAAGTCCGGCACAAATGGCTCTATTCGATGAGGAAATTATGGATCTTTTTTCGAGCCGATCTCCCACAGAGGGAGAAGAGGTTTCCCTCTTGGGCTGTAGCTGAAAAATTTGCAGCGGATTTGAATTTCGGCAAAAAAAACGGCATTCTTGTTGCGACTGGTCCAGGACCCTGCCAGATCGAAGTGACCAGGCTTGATTTCGTTCTATGAAAGGAGTAACAGTAGTTACGTAATAAAGCCAAAAAAACAGTAAAACGACAAACAGACACCAAAACGCAGTAGAATATATTGCAAATAAGTCTTTTTTGTTCATTTCATTTAAGCAAAGGTAACGTTTAGCGTTATTTAGCGTTCGCAGATCTCAGTAATATATTTCTCATACAAAGTCTCTTATATTTTCAACGGTCGCTTGTAACGCGACACCGGCGCGTCACCTATGGTCACGGTAAAGTACATTACACCCTTCCCTCGTGAGTTTGGGCCACCTGTGGTCACACCCTGAAGAAGGGTCTAGATTGCTGTAAATATTTAAACCCCGCGAAATCCGTGTTGCAGAGGGAAACCCTGAGGAGAATAGGAGTCACCAGTCAGGGCTTGTTGGGCTGGATAAAAAACTGCATAGTTTTGACCTAATATTCTGCTTGCACAATATTTATTCCTCGCGAAGCGTCGAGCCGCGAGGTTTATAATATCGTCGCGCGCGAAGCGCGCGTTTATCCCACAAGCATTGGCGTCCGCCTTGACGTCATCCAGAGTAGTGACGTCAAAGTGCATTATGGGCTTCCAGGTAACCGATTGCCATCGATGACAAATTCCATTTTCGTCCCCAGCTCCGGGGAAGAGAATGATCATGAAGAGCTGGCGCTACGAAGTAAAAGGGCGCAAGAAAGAACGGGCGCGCGCGAAGGAGAAACGCGAGGGGAGATAGAGTGCTAGTTGAAACGATTTTCGGGGGCTTCCGTGCAAGTCATGATCAGTGTTTCCTTAATGGCATTGCTACTTGTAGTGTTGTTATATCAGTGATTATGTTTGCACTTTACTGTTACAATAGTTGTCAAGTGTGATTATGTACCAAAAAAAGTGCAAACACTTTTATAGCTGTAGTTCACCTAACAATAATTTCTTTCTCCAATTACCAGAGATTAGTTGTTGTTTTCACCGCAGCATTATCTCCTACCACTGCCATCCCTCACTACTACTGACATATTTCACAAATAATTATTACACTTAATGGTGAGCTTTTATTAAGAAAATGCAACTGAATATTAGCCGGCAGTTATCCACTATTATCCTCATTTCCTTTTGACCATAATTACTCAATAGGAGGGTCAAATGGGGTGAACACGGGATGGGACCTACATAGTATGCAACATTCACTAACAACAGCAACCCCATGTAAATCTCAGAAGATCCTTTTTAAAGCCAGAGCACTAGGTTCAAATTTAATCCACAGGAGATTGAGTACATCTCAGCGTCCAATATTAGACGCGCCCTCCCCAGTTACATCAGTTTGCTTCATTTCTCTCGTGTCCTCCCACTCCTTATGGGCTTCCCCCCCCCCCCCTCCCGAGCTTCGCGAGGTTCTGCGATACACGTATCTCTAGTATAGTCTAGTTTCTTGTTTCTGTTTATGTGTTATGCGTTCTCCTTTTATTTATTTCGTTTCTAAAATTCCACAAGTTTTACAATTTACCTGTACCACGAAACGTGCTAACTAGAGGTGTAACGTGTCAAAAATTAAAAGGTGAAATTTTTATCATGTAATATTTGGAAAGGATTATCATTTGTATGGGTTGGTAATAAACAGACTTACCGGTAAACTGCTGTTTGGTTGCACAGTACTTGTAGCACTTAATGACGCTTAAAAAAGAAATATTTGGCATCCTGTGTGCACTTTAAAAGCAATTTGAAATGTGATTTTAAAAGACTTTGTTGAGCTATTTTGAAAAAATAGCTCATATGTCAGTGGTGTGAGCGTATGTATCTTTGTGGCTTTGTATCTTTGTAACTTTGTATCTTTGTATCTTTGTATCTTTGTAACTTTGTAACTTTGTATGTTCGGATGTTTGTTGCAAGAGCCAATAAGGTTGAAGGTAATATTAGTTGATGCTTAGGAACCAATGGGATCTTAGCATCTACTTAAACATGACATTGGTAAAGGTCGAACAAGGGCACTTTGAGACCGCCATCTTTATTCTTCACAATTTTTTCGTCTTTTATTACGGCTACAGGTGTTTGGAAACATTATATTAAATATCTTCATTATTCAAACGCTGTGTACAGTGATGCAGCTGTTTAAGGGTTCATATTTTAGTGTTGAAGCTACTTCAAGACATTTCTGACCGAATTCGGCTATCGTTAACAGTACTAACGCACGTATTTATGAGTTGTGTTTCACGTTCTTCAAGGTAGAGTATAAAAGATCGTATATTTTCAAAGCTCTTCCAGTGAGACAATAATTGATATTTAGGTATGGACTTTGGTTGTAGATGTTTGAAAGGCAGTTTATTTGTTTTGGAAGTTGTACCGAGTATTGTTAATCGTGTAAACAATCTTTATTTTCTCGCTTACAAAGTTCAACAGACGTTTTTCGTTGCGGCAGTTAAAACATGAATAAGTGAACAACGTGATACATCTTTCTTGCTTACTAAGTAATATAGTTATTGAAACGTATTTTATTTAGTAAACATGCATAACTTAAGGGTGGTTTCCGTATTATCTCTACGATCGCTGTTATGGCTGCGATGGCTGAGAAAAAAAAGTTCAGCGATCGGAGCTATAATAGCGATGATAAGCAAACCACCTTCCAGGGATTGCAGACATTTCCTTATGATCGCTATGATCGCTACAATCGCTGAACTTTTTTTTTGTCAGCGATGACAGCGATCGTAGCAATCATATGGAAACCAGGCTTTAAGTAGAAGCAGTTGCGTTGGGGAATAGAATTGGAAGAAGCTGGTTGACACTAATTGCATGTTGTTTTATTGAGTCGAATAACATGATATGAGTAGAAATATATTTCGGCAGTTTGATAATTTTCTTGGAAGGAAATGAATGTTACGCTATCAACCGTAATTTTGCTTGAAGCGTAATTTAATTGTAGATATATGTAATGTAAAGCCGAGGTGATTCTTTAAAATCGTCTGAGGAAATTTTCTTGTAAACAATTTGAGTTGTTTTACGTAGGAATTGTAAAAGGAACAAAGTCCAACATCTTCACGTGCAAGTTGTGTGCATTAAAGTTATTTTTAAAAAGTACTCGAATTGCGTACTAAACCTACTAGACAACACTACAGTTTGGTATTATTTTCTACGTATTCGGGAAGCGGAGTATGGCGAACCAAATAAGTTTAATTAGGAAATCAACAATTTTGCACGTGCATCTTATTGTTTTATCAACATTTCTTTGCCATCACTGCATCACTTTACGTTTTATTGAGGAGGTAAACAAATCAATATGAACTTTTTTCTTGTATGAGTTTGCCTACATTTGACAAAATGAGCGACTTATAAAGAAAGTGGCGCGAAAGAATGAAGGAATGTGAATGGAGTTTTTATTAAAAGCGAAGTTTTGACCGCTACAGCTGTCTCGTTCAAGTTGTCGTACCTTGAATTTGGGGCATTGACGCGTGGTGGTAAAAATACTTTCGGTCACCGTACTAGACGCCTCGGTAGTTGCTGCTTAAAGTCTCAATTGAATGCTGTATAATTTTATTTGAGATGTTCGAAAAGGAGGTTATTTGTGAAAATCGTTTGAGCAAATAAATATCGTAAACAATTTAAGTTCTTTCAGGTACCAATTGTAAAAGGGGCAAAGTCCAACATCTTCACGTGTAAATTGTGGGCAGGAAAGTTGTTTTTAAAAAGCACTCGAATTCCGTCACGTAGGAATCACAAAACGAGCAAAGTCCAACATTTTGACGTGCAAACTGTCATGCACAGAGTAAAAATACTTCCGGTCACCGTACTAGACGCCTCGGTAGTTGCTGTTTAAAGTCTCTATTGAATGCTGTGTAATTTTATTTGAGATGTTCGAAAAGGAGGTTATTTGTGAAAATCGTTTGAGCAAATAAATATCGTAAAATATTTAAGTTCTTTCAGGTACGAATTGTAAAAGGGGCAAAGTCCAACATCTTCACGTGTAAATTGTGTGCAGGAAAGTTGTTTTTAAAAAACACTCGAATTCCGTCACGTACGAATCACAAAACGAGCAAAGTCCAACATTTTGACGTGCAAACTGTCATGCACATTGACTGTTCACAATAATAATAGTAACTTAGGGACAGACCATTAGAAAAGTTATGGGGGGGGGGGGGGGGAATTTTCGAGCCGCAGGAATTTTTTTTCGTTATCAAATTCCTTGTATGAATTTTTTTCAGGCGCTTGCATGAATATTTCTTAGGGGTTAATTGGCCTGCAAGAATTTTTTTAAATTAAATTTTCCCTTGCGCGAATTTTTTTTTTGTACTTCGCCCGCCCCCTCCTATAAGTTTTCTAATGGTTCGTCCCTTAAAGGTGTTGAAATAAGTGGTTAGACACGTGATTAACTCGTGAATTTTTATTACGTAGCAAAATTTAAAAGATGCAATGACATGTAAGTATGTTTCATTTGTGGAGTTTGCACTAGAGTGCGTTCTTGGCAAATTTTTAATCAAGGTAAATCTTACAAATATTGTCAATTATTGGGCCAAAACACAGTATTCGTTTTAATGCTCGTTTGCTTACAACGCATACGCCGTCAGCAATAGGTCCAACACTAAATTCTTTTGTGAGCATTTATTTCGAACGGACTATTTTTGCTGACTTATTGAAAGAGGTGTTTTGTGAGTTTATAGAGAGATTGAATAAGGTGGATTCTTCGTGTATTACGAAGAAAAGAAGTGTTTGTTCATCATATACCCAAGTGCTGAGTTTTTGTTATAAGTGTGTTGAATTTAATAAGGACGTTTGTTTACGTCTTATACGAGGTAATGTCGGGGATACACTTTGATGATGGAGAATTGCAGAGGATATGTGCAGAGGAGAGTGTTTGGGGTTGTAAAGAAAAAGAAAACGAAACTGAATCTTTAGCTGTGGAGAATGTTTTTAGTGAGAAGAACATTGTTTGTGACATCGATTTTGAAAAGAGGAGTTTGGATAATAAAGAAATAAATCATTTTGAAGATAATAGATCAAGGTACGATATGTTTATTGTAAGTTGTGCATTACAAATAGGTGTTGACGTTGAGGAGCGTAAAGAATCAGGTACAACGAAATGTTATAAGGTGTCGAATTCTAGACATAGATCTCGAGAGCCGTCGAGAATTGGTCTAAAGTATAAGCAGGGTGTTCAAAAATCTTTGAAAATGAGACGATTATTTAAGAAATATGTGGTAGGTGTTGTACCGAAGTCTTCTAAGCTTTTTAAGTTTAGTAGGCGAAGAATTTTTCGCGAGGAATGTATTTGTTTTAAGTATTATTTTGCTTGTAATCAAAGAAGGAAAGAAGTTTTTAAAGGGAATAATTGTTACATAAAGAATATTAAAAAACGTACTAGAAAGTATAAAGAGGGAAAATGTAATTGTTTATTTCGAAATACTGTAAAGGGCTATACTAACGTTTTTTTGGATTGTAATCACAAATATTGTTTGTGTAAAAAAGCGCTTTCAAATGATGTTGAAATTAATCCTGGACCATCGTTTGTGAATTATAGCAATACAGTTAGAGGTACATTTGATCAGGGAAATGAATGGTTATTTGGAAATAACGCTGGTAATCAGTGTGTGGCAAATAGTTTAATTGCTGTAGTTTTTCATGCAGGAATTAATTGCTTTTCATGGGATAGAGGTATAATGGACAGAATTCTCCACACTGGAAACAGTTTTTACGGATATTTGAAGAAATGTACAGGGAAAGATCGTCTTTTACTTAGTGAGTTACCTAGTGAGTTGTCTATTGACAATGAATGTTATATTTTAACATATGGTGAGAGTATGGCAGGTGAAGTAAATATGTTAAATGGGAGAGATTGTTATTTTTCATTATTCGAGGCACTTAGTTGTGTTAGATTAGAATTTAGTTCTTGCTTATTGACAATTGAATGTAATACTGTTGCAATTTTCTTTAGGAACGATGTATGTAAGTTGTTTGATCCTCATGCACGGGATATATATGGAGATGTGAGTATCAGTGGAACAAGTGTTTTGTTGGAATTTAATAACGTTGAAAAGTTAATTTGCTATATTCAAAAATTTTATTCCCATATGACTGTTGCAGCTTTTGAATTAAGGGGTATAGATGTTGTGGGTAACGCCACTTTCGAATTTTCTGGAATAGGAAGTGAAGGAAGAGATGAGAACAATATTGTAAATGTTGTAACGTGCAGCTCTTTTGGAAGTGATTTGAAAAAAGATGCGATTGGGTATAATGATTGTACAAAACGTGGAAATATTAAAAACGTGAAAGAAGAAACGTTACGTGCAGTAACTGTAGGGGAAAGTTTTAAGGAAAGAGAATTTGAGGGAGTTGAAAACAGTATAAGGATAATACAGAGTAGCAAAAAAGGTAAAAAAACGAATATTGATGGATTTTGTAACTCGAAAAATATTATTGAAGAGCGACAAAATAATGAAAGAAATGAAGAGAAGAGAGCGAGATTGGATAATATGAAGAAATATATGGAAGCTAAACGGAGAAAAGAAACAGACAAGGAAAGAGGAGCAAGATTGGAGAAAGCTAAACGTAGAGTTGCGGAAAAACGACTGAATGAGACTAGTATAGAAAGAGAAGCTAGATTGGAAAAGAATAGAAAAAGAAAACTAAAAAATCGAATGGATGAATTAGATGATAAGAAGAGAATAAGATTGTCAAAAGCAAGGAAAAGAATTGAAGAGAATCGAATAATTGAAAGTCATCAGCAAAAGATAACTAGATTAGAAAATAATAAGAAGAGAGTCGCTGAAATGCGAATGAAGGAAACAGAAGAGCAGAAGGAAGTAAGATTAACGAGGGAAAGGAAGAGATTGAAAGAAAAAATTGTAAAAGAAAGTGATGAAGTAAAAAAAGCCAGATTAGACAACAATAAGAAAAAAGTCGCTCAAATGCGAATGAAGGAAACAGAAGAGCAGAAGAAAGCAAGATTAACGAGGGAAAGGAAGAGATTTAAAGAAAAAATTGTAAAAGAAAGTGATGACATAAAAAAAGCCAGATTAGACAATAATAAGAAAAAAGTCGCTCAAATGCGAATGAAGGAAACAGAAGAGCAGAAGAAAGCAAGATTAACGAGGGAAAGGAAGAGATTTAAAGAAAAAATTGTAAAAGAAAGTGATGAAGTAAGAACAGCCAGATTAGAAAATAATAATAAGAAAGTCGCTCAAATGCGAATGAAGGAAACAGAAGAGCAGAAGGAAGTAAGATTAACGAGGGCTAGGAAGAGATTTAAAGAAAAAATTGTAAAAGAAAGTGATGAAGTAAGAACAGCCAGATTAGACAATAATAAGAAAAAAGTCGCTGAAATGCGAATGAAGGAAACAGAAGAGAAGAAGAAAGTGAGATTAATGAGGGAGAGGAAGAGATTTAAAGAAAAAATTGTAAAAGAAAGTGATGAAGTAAGAATAGCCAGATTAGACAATAATAAGAAAAAAGTCGCTCAAATGCGAATGAAGGAAACAGAAGAGCAGAAGAAAGTGAGATTAATGAGGGAGAGGAAGAGATTTAAAGAAAAAATTGTAAAAGAAAGTGATGAAGTAAGAACAGCCAGATTAGAAAATAATAAGAAGAAAGTCGCTCAAATGCGAATGAAGGAAACAGAAGAGCAGAAGAAAGTAAGATTAATGAGGGAGAGAAAGAGATTTAAAGAAAAAATTGTAAAAGAAAAGGATGAAGTAGGAAGAGCCAGATTAGAAAATAAGAAGAAAAGAGAGGCTGAAAAGAGAATACAGGAAACAGATGAGCTAAAAAAAGTAAGATTAACTAAAGAGAGAAAGAGATTTAAACAAAAAATAATGAAAGAAAGTGATGAACAAAGGAGAACTAGATTGGTAAATAATAAGAAGAGAGTTATTGATAAGCGAATTAAGGAAACGAGTGAGGGAAGGAAAACTAGATTAGAAAAATATAAAAAATATAGCTTAGAGCGAAAGCAAAGTGAAAGGCTAAAAGAAAAAGATATTAAATTGCAAAATAAAAGGGAAAAGGGGGATTTGAAAAAACAAATGCAAAATGGAGAAAATGGAAGTTTCAATGTGGAGAGTAGAAAAAAGATGGGAAAGAATAAAAATCCTTCTAAGTCAAGGAGTGAGTTAATTTCTGCATTTCATAAATTAGTTGCAGAAGGACCGACGTATGTTTGCGTTTGTTGCGATCAGTTGTGGTATAAACATGGTGTTGAAAAAGCAGCAAAGTTATCAGGATTGAAAAATGTTGCTGTAAAAAAATGTATGAGCAGTATTTCAAATGATGACATTAATTTAAGCTGGATTTGTAAAACATGCATAAGAAATTTAAAGAAGGGTAAAATTCCACGGTGCTCTAAAGCTAATAAAATGTCATTTCCTCTAAAGCCAGAAGAACTTGATCTAAGCGAGCTAGAATCGAGATTAGTTTCTCCAAGACTAGTGTTTGAAAAGTTATATAAGGCACCACGAGGAAAACAAATGAAAATTATTGGAAACGTTGTAAATGTGCCAGCAAATGTTGTTAATACCGTTCATGTGTTGCCCAGATTAAGTAATGAAAGTGGGATTATTAAAGTGCAATTGAAAAGAAAGCTGAAATACAAAAGCTATATGTTGTCTGAAAATATTAGACCTGATAAGGTGTTTAAGGCGGCAAAATGGTTGACCGAAAATGGTCGTTTGTTCCAAAAAGAAAAAATTGTGTTGAATGAACAATGGAGCGACTATGGTTTTACTTTGGGTAGTGTAAGTGAGTTGAGTACAAGTAAGTCTAATGGAGACTTAAGTGAAATACCTTCAACATCACGTGAAATGTCTTCAAGTTCAGTTTCGAAAAGTAAAAGTATGTTATATGATGGCGTTTCATTGTACGGAAAGATGTATTTTTGTCTTGAATGTGGTTGTTGTATTCAGTTATTTTCTGGTTTGAATGATCATATGATAGAAAGTCATAATGCTAGTTATAGCTATAATTACTGCTGTTCAAATAGGTATACTATTTTACAACAAAATGAGAGTGAAGATAATCATGTATTTGTGTGTTCTATTTGTAATTTTGTTGATTTTGAAAAAAATGTTTTAACTGAGCATATGACGTTAATTCATGACATTCCTTCGGAGGAGTTAACCCAAAAATGTTGTCTGTTAACTAAGGATGTTAATGTTGCCATTCATAGGATATTGGAGGGACAAACAGTGTTATTGGCTCAAGTGTATAAAAGTGGATTTTTTCCTCCATTATTTACCAATTTAAGAGTTTCTGTTGGAGTTCCTGATTACTTACGCGATGAAGAAGACGGAAGTAATCAATCATTAGGTGATAATGAAATGATGTCGATGCACTGTTCAAATTCAAGTGCTATTAAATGTGATGTCTGGGATGAAATTGACGAGTCTGAGAAGTACACAGGCGCTATGGACACAATGTTGATAACTCCGGGATTTATTGAGGAAGGTGAATCTGATTGTGGCGTATTTTCTTTTGCGCCTGCTGAAGGAAACAAACCATTGAGCATATTTAAAGACAAATATTCCGAAGAGTTAGCTTACCCCGGAATTTTTTGTGGTCAAGCAAGAGCTGACAATAGCGAAAGAGATGTTCCTGTTTATTACAGTGATATTTGTAAATCAGAATTAAGGCATTCTGATAGAAGAGTGAGTAGATGTATTGAAAATTTATTTTTCAAGGTAAAAAAGTTGCAGATGAAAATTCTGTTGGGAAAATGTCAAGTTGTGTTACGTAAATGTAAAACAAAAGGGAGAAAAATAACTGCAGGAGAATTAAAACAAGAAGGAGCTTTAGAAAGGTTATGTCACGCAGATGATGGATACAGGTTTCTAAGAGCGTTACGAGGATCTCCTCCGTATTTTGAAAAAGCTAAGAAAGATCTTTTTGCAATGATTAGACAACTAGGTCCGGCAACACTATTTTGTAGTTTTTCTGCAGCAGAAACTAAATGGCAACATTTATTAAGAATTCTCGGGAAGTTAATTGATAAAAGAAATTATAGTGATGATGAGTTAGATAATCTTTCATGGGAAGAGAAAGAAAGACTTATCCAAAGTGACCCAGTCACTTGTGCTCGTCACTTTGATTACCAAGTTCAACAACTGATAGGGAAGGTATTGTTAAGTAAGGTCTCACCTTTAGGAAAAATTGAAGATTGGTTTTATCGAGTCGAGTTTCAACAACGTGGTTCGCCACACATTCATATGCTCTTGTGGGTTGATGGTGCACCAAAATTTGGAGTGGATTCAGATGAAAAAGTTATTGAGTTTATTGAGGAGATTATTACATGTAGTAGAGGTGAAAAAGATGAAAGTTTATACGAGTTAGTTGGTCGTCAACTTCATAGTCATTCGCGAACTTGCAAAAAGAGAGGTAGAATGGCTTGCAGATTCAACTTTCCTCAGCCACCTATGAGACGTACAGTGATTTTGTATCCTCTAGAAGATGAGTTTTCTGCAAGTGTGAAAGATAGATATAAACGTCAATTTAAGGAACTTTATAAACAATTAAACGATATGAGAGATGGAGAAACAATATCTTTTGATAGTTTCCTTGAGAAAGTTAATCTTTCTGAAGAACAATACTTACTTGTTATAAGATCATCGCTTGCAGCTCCTACAGTTTTTCTTAGAAGGAATCCTAATGAATTGAGAGTAAATAATTACAATAAAGTTTGTCTTTTAGCTTGGAGAGCAAATATGGATATTCAGTTTGTATTAGATGTGTATGCTTGTGCGATGTACATTGTTTCATATATTTCAAAGGCACAGAGGGGAATGAGTGAGCTTTTAAGAAATGCTTGTGAGGAAGCTCGCAATGGTAATTCGACTGTTAAGCAGCAATTAAGGGATATAGGAAATAAGTTTCTTAATGCTGTGGAAATATCGGCTCAAGAAGCTGTGTACATTGCTTTGCAATTACCTATGCGACGTTCATCTCGTGATTTCATATTTATTCAAAGTGCTCCAGCAAACGAAAGAGTTCAACTTTTAAAATCGTTCGATGAAATTAAAAGAATGGAGGATGATTGCGAAGAAATTGAAATTGGTGGTCTGCTCAAACGATATGTGGAAAGACCACCTTGTCTAGAAAATGTAACGTTAGCTGACTGGGCAGCTTTTTATGATAATAGTAGAATAGAA
The DNA here is from genome assembly GCA_964035525.1 of Porites cylindrica. Lineage (NCBI taxonomy): Eukaryota > Metazoa > Cnidaria > Anthozoa > Scleractinia > Poritidae > Porites > Porites cylindrica. The sequence continues at coordinate 29,733,863 of OZ037776.1, forward strand.
GAGAGTAACACAAGATCACGAAAAAAAGATGTAGATGGTCTTTTGCTGGAAACAAAAGATGAAGATAATTTTGAAGATGATGTCGAATCATCATTGAAAAGTCTGGCAAATGGAGAAGCGCAAAAAGGAATAAAACGACGCGCAAAGGCAAGAATAATACGAAGTGTGTGGTTTGATAAAGATGTAGACAGTGAAAAACATTATAGAGAATTATTGTTTTTATTTACTCCTTGGCGAAATGAGGCACGGGACATTGATAGCTTTCAGCCTTACGAAGAGAGATGTAGGATGTTTAATGAACAGATTAAATTTCAGTTGCAACAGTATTCACCATGTAAAACAGAAATTGACGATGTTTTACTTAACAATATGAGAGATGTAAGTGATGAGGAAAACATGTGGGACTTAGTTGCACCTAATACTCAACACGTAGAATTGAATGACACGAGAGAAAATTGTCGAAATAGTGATATCAATGTAGAAAATAGTGACGAAAATTACGACCTTTCTGATGACCTTGGAATTAGTTCATCGTACGTCGCAGAACAATTAACAACTTATCATGAAATATCCGACGAGGAGTATCGTGAACTTGTGCGATCTTTGAATAGTGAGCAGTTGATTTTTTTCTATCATTTTTTGCATTGTCTTAGAACAAGTGATAAGCCTTTTTATTGTTTTCTCTCAGGTGGTGCTGGTGTTGGAAAATCACATGTAACAAAAGCACTTTACCAAGCTACAATTAAATATCTTAATAGAAGTGTGGGTGATGATTTTCACACTGTAAGAGCTATTTTAGTGGCTCCGACGGGAAAGGCATCGTATAATATACGCGGTACTACGATACACACTTCATTTCGTGTACCAATTAATCAGCCATTGCATAGTTACCAAAAGTTGGAATCAAGTCGATTAAATACGCTTAGAACAAAACTTGGAGCATTGAAAGTAATTTTTCTTGATGAAATCTCTATGGTTGGATGTTCGATGTTTAATGTTCAGATAAACAAAAGACTACAAGAAATAAAAGGAATAGAGAAAGATTTTGGAGGTGTTTCTATAGTTGCTGTTGGAGATCTCTTTCAGCTTAAACCAGTATTTGATAGTTACGTTTTTGAACCTTTAAAGGGAAATTATGGTGTTTTAGCTAACAATTTATGGATAAAACATTTTAAAATGTATGAACTTTGTCAAATCATGCGTCAAAGAGAAAGTCGGCAGTTTGCAGAAATATTGAATAGATTGCGAGAGGGTAAACATACGGATGATGATATAAGGGTTTTGAAAACAAGATTAATTTCTGAAAGAGATCCAGTTTATCCGGTTACTGCCCCTCATTTATTTATTGAAGATAAGAACGTTCAAAAATTTAATCGTAAAGTTTACAATCGTTGTTCAGAAGAGAAGTTTGTAATAACTGCATTAGATTCAGTTGTTGGCACTGACAACAAAAAAATACAAGAAAAATTATTGAGAAGAATCCCAAGTGATCCGAGAAAGACTATGCAACTAGCGAAACAATTGTGTATTGCAATTAATCAGAGAACCGAAATTGCACTTAATATTAGAACTGAAGACGGTTTAACAAACGGAGCAGGAAACGTTATAAAGTATGTTGAACTTTATAATCTGCCAAATCCAGAAGGAGTAATATGGGTGAAATTTGATCATAGTGATGTTGGAAAGATGATTAGGAATGAAAATAGACAATTGTATACTTCTTGTATTGATCCTTCTTGGACACCGATTGTTTCTGTAAGCGTACAGTTCTGTGTTGGTGGTTGCACTAGTTTCAAAATATTAAGGAGACAGTTTCCTTTAAGGCCTTCGGCCTCTAAAACTGTTCACAGAGCGCAAGGAGACACAGAGAATGAGATAGTAGTAGATCTTGAAAATTGGAGAAAAGTTCCACATATTCACTATGTCGCTATGAGTAGAGTTACAAAACTTGAAGGATTACATATATTAAATTTAGATGAGGGAAAAATTTGCGTAAGTTCAAAAGTTAAAGAAGAAATGATGAGGTTGAGAACAAGTGCATGTCTTCAGCCATATTTGCAAATTTTTAGGAACTTGGATGACAGTTACATAAAGTTTATGTTTTTGAATGCAAGATCATTACATAAACATTTTTTCGACGTTAAAAATGACATGAACTTTTTTTTACCGCATGTTGCAATATTCGCAGAGACGAGATTTTGTGTAATAGATAGGAATGAAGAATATGAAGTGGATAACTTCACGCTATTTAGAAACGATGGAATGATTGTAGAAAATCAGAGATCTTTCTACGGTATTGCTGTTTATTATTCAATTGAATGTTGTGCAGGATATCCAAAATGTTACAATATTTTGGATGTTGAAATAGTTATAACCAAATATAAATGCTTACCCTCTGTTATAATTGCTGGTATTTATAGGTCACCAAGTGTACCACTAAGGCAATTTTATGAAGCTTTACGACGTTTGCATTGTTCTGTGTTGAATTATGAACCTTATCGTATTATCATCGGAGATTTCAATGTAAATTTATTTGATTATAAAGAGAAATCTGGTTTGGATAAGTTACTTGTTTTAGAGTTTGGATATTCTCAATATGTACGTGATTGTACAACAATAAACAATACTCAAATCGATCTGATTTACACAAATGTAGAAGAAACTTGTGTTAAAGTTGGTATATTGGAAACATATTATAGTGATCATAAGGCTGTGTGGATAGCATTAGACAGGAGGGTATATGGAAAAAAGTTGTAAACATAAGTTTTATTAGTTTGTTAAAAGTGTACAGATTTTATAGAAAAACTATTAATTGTTTTTTTAATTTTCGTTGATGATTCCCATGAAAGGGAATAAAACAGGTCAGAGTAAATTTCTGGCCGAAAATCGTTCACGCCCTTTGCCTAAAAGGTACGTTTTTTGAAAATTTCTTATTTTTTAAAATACTGTAAGGGAAATGTGCCTTTTTAAAAAGAAGGTTATTAAAATAAAGCAATTAATGTTTTAAAAAAAATTGAACTATTCTAAATACTGATGTAGTTATGAATATTCTTTCTTGTTTTATTTTTTAGGCAGAAAAAGAAAGAAATGAAGTGAAAAGAAGCAACAAATTGCAGTGTAGGAATTTATGAAGTAAAGAACTTCATTTACAGATGTATATTGTACTTGCATTTTCTGGCCCTTAATCTTTTTACGTTCTTTCCTCTAGAAGGTACGTCTCTTGTAAAAAGAATCACTGTATGTAAGGGAATTCGGATTTCGGAATCCGTGAAATTTTTGCTTGTCGAATAGGGAATAGAGCTTAAGAAATCCTGAATACTACAAAGAATTCGAATCCAGAATCCAAGTTGCACTAAAAAAAACACTAGAATCAAGTGCCTTGAATCTCGAATCCGCTGCGTGGAATCCAGAATCCAATATTGTAATTGGATTTCCTTACATGAGGTGAAAAGAAGCTAATTAAAATAAAGAAATTTATAGCGTTTAAAAAAATCTACTAAGTACTCATGTAGTTATGCGAGTATGTTCTTGTTTTATTTTTTAGGTAGAAAAAGAAAGAAATTACGTGAAAGCAAGAAACCAATTTGAGGACAAAAATTCATGAAGTAAAAGACTGTATTTATAGATGTGATTTGTAAAGGAAGTTTTATTTTGAAACATTCACAACCAATAAAATGTCGAAATGTTTATGAAGACTTCAAGTTGACTGAGAAATTACGAAATGAAAGGCGCTCTGAACTGCTTTTGTCCATTCCAAGTCACAAAGCAACAGGTAATGATGGCATCAGCATCAAGATTTTAGAGATTGTTGCCCCTGCTGTTACATCTATGTATATCAAATGAGGTGTTTCCATCTGCCTGGAAAGTAGCTAAAGTAACGGCTGCGTTTAAAGGAAATGGAAGGAGATCAGACCGTAACAACTACAGGCAAATTTCAGTAGTGCTAGTCTTGTGTAAGGTACTTGAAAGACACATTTGCGACCATTTGTGTGACTTCTTGAGATCAAACGGGATATTGCATAAACTCCAATCTGGGTTTACAAAATCGTTTTCTACTGAGACAGCTTTGATACGACTTATTGACGAGCTTTTACTCAGTCTGGACAAGGACAATGTTACTGGCCTGGTGATGATTGACTACAAAAAAGTTTTCGATCTTATCGATCATACGCTTGTTTTACAGAAGCTCAGAGCTGCTGGTATCGATAATGATTATGTTTCACTGTTTGAAAGTTACGTTAATGATCGTACGGAATATGTAAACATCGATGGGTGTCATTCAACTCTCAAAGATGCAAACCTTGGAGTGCGTCAAGGGAGTATCCTGGGACTAGTATTGTTCCTAATATTTATAAACGATCTACCAAAGATACTGGAATATTCAGCAGCAGAAATATATGCGGATGATACCACTATTAGTGCTAATGTTGATTACAGATCAGCACCTGGAGCCTTAAATCAAGTTCTTCAAGCTCATGTTGGTAAAGTTGCACAATGGACCACAGACAATAAAATGGTACTTAACAAGTCCAAAACTAAAGTTATGTTAGTAGCTGGCAAACGTCTACATAAGACGATGAGCAACACCTCACTCACTGTCCATGTAAACTCAGTCGAACTCGAACAAGTCCAGTTTCATAAACTGTTAGGTGTAATAATTGACACTCAGCTTAATTTTAATGAAGATATTGAGAATCTATGTAAGAAGGTAACTTGAAAAAAATTAGGCGTCATTTACATTTAAATCAACGAATTCTTTATTAGAATGCCATGATAAAACAAATCGTGATGTATAGCTCTAGTGTGTGGGTTTCTACATCTGTTGACAATTTAAATAATGTCTTCAGGCTACAGAAGCGGGCCGCACGCGTCATTCTCAATGCTGATAGTAGAGCAAACAGTGTAAATTTGTTTAGAGAACTTAATTGCCTACCTTTTTTCATGAAAGTAAGATTAATCAGTGCGCATTAGTTTATAAACGTTTGAACCGGATGCGTTCCGATTATATGCTAGAATTACTCAAGCAAAACATCGACATACGTTCTACTGAAAGACAAAGTAGATATGGATCTTTGAATTTAATTTGTCAAAAGTATAAAAGAGAATCAGAAGGTGGTAGGAGTTTTCAAGTACAAGGCGCTACGAGTTTTCAAGTATCAGCAACTAGGTTTGGAATTTACTTCCCAATGAAATTAAGAGTAGCTCTAGTTTAGAAATTTTAAGGAAGTCTTTATATAAGTATTTTTTGGTGTCTTACAAAGTTGTTCATCACTTTACTATAGCTTAGGCTATTCTACTTTATTTTCATATATTTTATATTAATTCTTAAATATTAATAACTCATATTTTAATTATTAAATCTCCTAGTTTTATTACTTCATCATTTATATGTATTTGTGTTTATTTTTAATTTGTTTTGAGGGCCACGAGTTTATCAGTATTTTATACTGTCAAGTGTTACCCTCGAAAAATAAAGTTAATTATTAAATGATCTGATAGGGTTAGTTATTTATGAGTTGTGGTAGTAATTATTTTGAGACTGAATATTTATAAGTGAAAGTTATCATATTTCAGCATTAGTAATATTGTACGTCCAAAAAGATCTCAACATTTTGTCTTTTCGCAATAAAGAAGCTGATAATGATATGGCTTAGGTGGCACTTTAAATTATGAATAAGGCATCCTGTGCGTTTTTTGTGTTGACTGAATTTTAGAGTAAACAGTGTTGATAACACTTTTATCATAAAAAAGTAGCGAGTCTTTTTATTCCTCGTATAAACAGCCCTATTAACTTTAATTTACAAAGAAAGTAAAAAAGTATGAATGAGATTTACAGCTTTTTCAAACAGAAACTGACAAATGCGCGGGGAGAATGGGCACGCTTGGAATTGACTGGCTGAGTCATAAAGATGATCTTGGTGATGATTTTTATCGATAGGTAGGAACGTTTGTCAAGTTTTGAGTCTTGTCGCAAGTCTTTTTTTTGTTTTCAGGCTAAAATTGCGTCATTGATACTGTATGTGATTAGATCTGCAGCTTCGTTTTAGTTGTTGAAATGATTTGCTCTACTGTTACTAAGAAATTGACCTATGAACTTTTAACGACAAGCGTTTTGTTTACATTCTTTCAAACCTTCCCGGGCCAGCTTGAACGTGACGTCACGATGGCCAGGCACATCGGATTTTCATTCGCCGACTAATTCGCCAATATTTGCTCTAGTGCCCAGGTCTAAGTTTATAACAACCTCTTGATGTAAGGCGCGCGAAGTTTGACGCGCGGGATTTCTGGACATGGACTAGTCGTGAGCCTAAGAACTGAATAATGAAAGGAGAATTATAAACAATTGTCAAAAAGGTCAACGAACAGTTTTTACAAAAGCTTTAGTTCTCTCTTTGTAAACCATTTAGAAGTTGATTTACGACGGTATATATTTTTGCGGAAAAGGTGCTCTTGCGAATATCGGCACTGCAGATGTTTGGCAAGAATTGAAATCGCCTTGAATCACCGCTCGGTGTTTCGATAAATCAAGTATACAAAAGCTTCTGAGGATCTCTGCCTGTTAAACAAGCTACTACAGTTGGTTCTAGTTCGGGTTTAATGTGAAGTTGCTACATGATCGGAGTAATTTTGATCTTCCAAAGCGTATGTCGTTAAAACATATTTGCTTGATGCCTTCATTATGTTTGTCTTTCACTAGTACACGCCAGAATAGAAGCCGATAAGTTACTTATTACGGCTTAGCCAATTAGGAATTTGCCGACGCCATGGTTCGCAGAAATGAACAAAAGGGGGTCCTTATACCAGGCGTCCCCTACCCTCTCTTTCCAATTCGTCTCCTTTTTCCATTCCTCCCCATCCCCTCTCGACGCAGGGTGTGAAAACGGGTGTGGAAAATCACATGTTTCGGTGAGAAACAACGTCATGAATTGAGGAACAGAGTGACCCACGATAGCACGATTGTCAATAATTCGGAAGAGTACCCCTCCGCCCCCCCCCCCCACCCCCCCCCCCCCCCTCCCCCCAGGTACAATGCACCTTTCTGTAACAGACCTAGTGGAATTTTCCTTGGTTGTATATCTCTCCGAAAAGGTAAAAGGAGTCAGTGGCACGTTTTACATCTCAGTACGGGAATAAATCTTGCTTGAAAAGTTTCAACAGATTGCTCTCGCGAAAAAGCCGTTGATGCAAGATTCATAGTTTTTTATTTTGTTTGTAAATTAAAGTTAATAGGACTATTTATACGAGGAATAATAAGACGCGTCTTAAATAAGACGCGAACTTTCCGTATAAACGGCACACTTAGTCTAAAATAAGAGGCGATTAAGCTAACACGCGTCTTATTTTAGAACAGCCTTTAACACCCGTTCTTAGATAAGACACGTTTTAGCTAAAAGGAGAAAAATTTCGTATAAACAAGACACCTAAAGTCGTTTCTGTGGGATGCGTTGGTCTATGGAAGAATAATGGCGTTCTATCTGAATTTGGAAAAATTAGGGAAACCGGAAAGACGGTGTCATGCTATGAGCATCGATGAGTAGGTTACCTGTATGGGTTGGTTTAATATACTTATGACTGAATTTATAGTAGCGTGCGTGGCAGGCTACTATTTCTCCCCAATCCACATCCCCTTTTTGCTTCCTCCCTATCCCCTACCCCTTTCGACACCTGCTATGCAAGCTAAATCTATAGATGTCAGTGGTCGCAAGGATGGAGTTGATCTTGTTTTGATCTATCACTATGTAGTTATTTTCATAGCACGATTTGGATAAGAAAAAGAAGTTATTTTGCATCAAAACAAGGTTTACCCGTGTAACTTAAATTGGAATGTTAACGGAAACAAGTAATGGAGAACATGCGCATAATGCTCTCTGATTAACCTGAACAGGAACTATATGTATAAAGATACATCATATCTTGGTAGTAAGTTGCCAAAGGTAACTTTTTCAAAGAGAAATAAACATTGTAGTTTTAGGTTAATGGAACAAAACAAAACAAAACATCCGTTGCTTTATCCAGGGTCGAACCCAGGGTTACAAAGTTCGATAAAGTTCCAATGTTTTAATCCAAGATGAAAGTTTAATATTCCAAGATGCTCTTGATACGGTTAAAAACTAATTGCAATGTGTTTCGAAGGTGTCAAAGTTAACATAGTTCCAATGATTATCCCTGATTCCAAGGTATAATAAGTTTACTAAGGTCCACTCCTGATCCGTGTCCCATCCAGAAGTCCAATCCATGCCGAAAGCGAGTTGTCGATCGACGAGGACAATATTTTCGCGATTTCACCCCCAATCGTCAAGGGTACGAGTTGAAATTTACGCGATTTACCTCTCATCGTCAACGTGTTTTCGATAAGAAAAGAAAAAACTGAACTCTAGGTGTGATCGGCAAAAACTGGCGAACTCCGAATTAGAAAAATCTATCGGAAATCACGGTCCGCAACCAGATGCTACTAAAACCTGATGAAAAAGCTAGACCTAAACAAAAACGAATAATCAAGGAAAGAAATAATTTGGTTTAGGTCGCCTTTCGTGACTTGTCAGTATCCCGAAGGATTTCGCTGGTTAACAAGCCATACTAAAGCACGAGTGGGAAAACTCTAGCGCGACAAATTTGGCAAGGAACATTCTGATTTCAACGTTCTTCTGAGGAAGCAAGTCGATTAAAAATCGATACAGATTTTGTACAATTTGATTGGTCGGCTTGGAAGAAGAGCTAATCGATAAAGATTTTAGGCAATCCTACTGGCTGGCTTTGCAATTTTGAGTACAACCGAACCGGATTTTTACCATGGGAGTGCCACAGGCATCCCACGGAATGACCTTCGCGTCTTACATAAGACGCGAACGCATAGTACGCATGCGTTAATTTTTGGCGGGAAATTTTTTGCTTGCCCCTCGGCGAACTGGCAGGCTATACTGGCAAGGAAAAGTTGTTTACAAATTACAACGCGTTTTAGTTTTGTTTTCGTTTTCGAGTCAAGAACAGAAATAAGACGCGAACGATTTATACGAGCTGTTTTCGTCTTAGATAAGACATGCTCGTTTAAATTACAGTTCGCGTCTTGTTTTTCGTCGTATAGATGAGGCTAATAATGTTTTCTATTTTTGGGTTCTTTTAAACAAATATGAATAACGAATTACACTCGTTTTATAGAAGTTAGAATAGCAAGTCACAAGGAACCAAAAATTAGCCGGGTGTAGGCACAAATCATTCGTCAGATACAAAGGAGGCTAAATTAGGGTTTGACTGAATCGGTTACCGAGAGGTATTAAAGTGCGATATTAGGGAAAACGCAAGAAATATCTTGACAAGAAAGAGGATTTAACTGCACTTGGAAAACGAGATTCACTGAAATTTGGGCAAGAAATGAGATACCGTAAAATTCCGAAAATAAGCCCCTCCATGTATAAGCCCCTCCAAATATAAGCCCCCTAAACCAGTGACGCAAAAAACCCTCCATTAAATCGCCCCTTCAAATGTAAGCCCCCTGGGGGCTTGTACTTGGAAAATTGCCCTCAAATACAAAGTAAAACAACACAAAAACGATAAATTTACTTCCAATAAGGCTAGCCCAATCGATTTGTAAACGCAAATTGCCCTCCGTAGATAAGCCCCTCCGAACATAAGCGCCTCCAAAAATAAGCCCCTCAAAAAGGGCCTTTGAAAAATATAAGCCCCGGGGCTTATTTTCGGAATTTTAGGGTATTATTTTGGCGTTTTTGTAGGAAATTCGGCAAATCGTACAATGGTGTCTCACGTTAAAGAAAACTGTAAATTAAAAGTCAAATAATCATCACACAGCAGCGAAGAGAAGATGAAAATGTTTCAACTCGATGCCAGGATAGACAGGATACTGCACTTGATAACCTGTCAATTAGTTGATGTTAAAACAAAAAGGAGCCAATAAAAAATTCTTGTTTTTAAACTTTGTCAATCAATCTTTTTGATAACGAATAGTATGCTTTCCACGTTACTTTGATAGACAAGATGCGTGATTGACTTTCAAACTCTCTGGAAAATAGGTCTACTTCTCCTTGGTCTTTTCTACCAGTCGATACCAGCGTGAAGTAGGAAGATGTGTAAGTGAAACACTAATCAATTATTTTGACTTTAAAGCTATTTTTTACGTAACAGTTAGTTGGAATTTATAATATTTAAGGTGATAAATGAGTAAGTGTAAAAAGTCGGTTGCAAATTTTACGTTGCGCAGTTCATATTGAAGTTGTTACGCCGCGTGATAGCAAGGAAACGTTTCATATTGTTTTGAATTGTGAATTTTTACTTGAGGCAGTATTTTCTTCAACTTTTTAAAAAATGCTGTTCCTACAGTGTCGGAACAGCATTCTTTAAAAAGTTGGCGTTAATTTTATCCCGAAGAATATATACCTGTGTCCTTCAGTTAGGAAGTGGTGAGAGTTTGTTATTGGAGAAAAACTGACATTCAGGCTGTTGTTGCATTTGAACGCGAAAATTAGCCATTTTATTTACAAACGTTTCTTTCTTCTAATTCTTCCATTGCTATTTATTAGCGTTTGACGCACCCGGAGTGAATATGGAACCGCAACGCACGCGTCTCTGTTGGGGTAAGCAACATGATTTTTATCTTGAATTTTCTAGTTGTTTTGGAATAAAAAATAAAAAATTTCTCGTCTGTTTGTAGTTGATCTTTTTTATTTCAGTATTCTTGCTTGTTAGAAATTCTGAATCCGAGGTACACAGTTCAAAACATGTTATTGAGCTTCATGCATAAGTACCGTAATCATGCGTAATTCAGATACCACATTTTGAAAACTTAATTATTTGTCATTTTTGTACGTTTCTTCATCGATACACTTCACGCAATACGACATTCATAATTTGCAGCAGTTAATAATCAGTACCTTGAGTTTGTTGCGTCAAAATTGCTATCAGAGCGATGTTGACGAATTCTTCGACCTGCGGCGGAACGTCAACGATCACGCATGAAAAGAACTTACTTGTTATTCAAACGTTGTCCTGATTATTCCACCTCGCTTAATTTAACATTGTGAAAACTGTAAAACAAAGGTGAGCTTTAATGTTCTCCTTGTGTTTTGAGAAAAAGAAACTTTTAAAGGTTATTATTCATGTACAAATTTGTTGTTTTATTAACATAGTGAGATTTGTTGCTTAGCTTTCATTTATATTCTCAATTTTATCCTTGTGGAAAGTTTCATAGTGTGGGACACTTTTTTCGCGATGAAATAAAAATCACGAAAGAAAATCACTTTGATCTTGTCCGGGTACTCAATGGAATACGCGGGAAAATGCCCGTGATGCATTATTGGGAATTAATAGATCGCTAAAATTTGCTGTGAGTTAGTTTTGTTGAGCTATTTTGAAAAAATAGCTCATATGTCAGTGGTGTGAGCGTATGTATCTTTGTGGCTTTGTAACTTTGTATCTTTGTAACTTTGTAACTTTGTATCTTTGTAACTTTGTATGTTCGGATGTTTGTTGCAAGAGCCAATAAGGTTGAAGGTACTATTAGTTGATGCTTAGGAACCAATGAGATCTTAGCATCTACTTAAACATGACATTGGTAAAGGTCGAACAAGGGCACTTTGAGACCGCCATCTTGATTCTTCACAATTTTTTCGTCTTTTATTACGGCTACAGGTGTTTGGAAACATTATATTAAATATCTTCATGATTCAAACGCTGTGTACAGTGATGCAGCTGTTTAAGGGTTCATATTTTAGTATGGATGCTGCTTCAAGGCATTTCTGACCTAATTCGGCTATCGGTACAACGCACGTCAGTATGAGTTCTGTTTCACCCGCTACACCTGGGTAGAGTATAAAAGATCATATATTTTCAAAACTTATTTTTGTGAAAGCTGTACCGAGTATTGTTAATCCTGTAAACAAGCTTTAAAAATATTATTCTCTCGCTTACAAAGTTCAACAGACCTTTTTCGTTCTGGCAAAACAACAACAAAAAAAGAATAATAAGTGAACAACATGATACATCCTTCCTGCATACTAAGTATTATAGTTTCTGAAACGTATTTTATTTAGTAAAGATGCGTAACTTGAGTAGAAACAGTAGCATTAGGGAATAAAATTGGAAGAAGCTAGTTGACACAATAATTAGATACTGTTGTATTGAGTGGAGTAACATGATACAAGTAGAAATATATTTCGGCAGTTTGATAATTTTCTTGGAAGTTAATAAATGTTAGGCTATCAACCTTGACGTTGTATGAAACATAATTTAATTGCATATGTTGTAATAAAGCCGAGGTGATTTCTTAAAATCGCTTGAGAAAATTTTGTAGTAAAACAATTTGCCTTTTTTTTACGTACGAATTGTAAAAGGGCCAAAGACCAACATCTTCACATGCAAATTGTGTGCATGAGTTATTTTATAATTCTGTTTACTAGATTACTGTGTGATAACTCGAATTCCCTCACGTACGAACCACGAAAGGGAGCAAAGTCCAACACTTTCACGTGCCAGCTGTGTGACTGTACATCTATTGCAGATTGGCTTTTCACAATAATAATAGTAACTTGGACGTATGAAGACCTGTTTCGTTTAGTAACCAATGCCCTAAAAAAGGCTCTTGTCATTTAAGAAGCAATAGCTTTTAAAACATAAAGAAATAAGTTCTCGGAGTTAAAGACTGTCTCACAAATGTTAATAAATGTTAGGTATCAACCTTGACGTTGCATGAAACATAATTTAATTGCAGACGTTGTAATGAAGCCGAGGTGATTTCTTAAAATCGCTTGAGAAAATTTTGTAGTAAACAATTTGCCTTTTTTTTACGTACGAATTGTAAAAGGGTCAAAGACCAACATCTTCACGTGCAAATTGTGTGCAAGAGTTATTTTTATAATTCTGTTTACTAGATTACTGTGTGATAACTCGAATTCCCTCACGTACGAACCACGAAAGGGAGCAAAGTCCAACACTTTCACGTGCCAGCTGTGTGACTGTACATCTCTTGCAGATTGGCTTTTCACAATAATAATAGTAACTTGGACGTATGAAGACCTGTTTCGTTTAGTAACCAATGCCCTAAAAAAGGCTCTTGTCATTTAAGAAGCAATAGCTTTTAAAACATAAAGAAATAAGTTCTCGGAGTTAAAGACTGTCTCACAAATGTTAATAAATGTTAGGTATCAACCTTGACGTTGCATGAAACATAATTTAATTGCAGATGTTGTAATGAAGCCGAGGTGATTTCTTAAAATCGCTTGAGAAAATTTTGTAGTAAACAATTTGCCTTTTTTTTACGTACGAATTGTAAAAGGGTCAAAGACCAACATCTTCACGTGCAAATTGTGTGCAAGAGTTATTTTTATAATTCTGTTTACTAGTTTACTGTGTGATAACTCGAATTCCCTCACGTACGAACCACGAAAGGGGGCAAAGTCCAACACTTTCACGTGCCAGCTGTGTGACTGTACATCTCATGCAGATTGGCTTTTCACAATGATAAATAGTAACTTGGACGTATGAAGACCTGTTTCCTTTTGTAACCAATGCCTTAAAAAAGGCTCTTGTCTTTTAAGAAGCAATAGCTTTTAAAACATGAAGAAATAAGTTCTCGGAGTTAAAGACTGTTTCACTGAGTAGAATCGCACGTGACAACCTCGTGAATTATGATGATGCAACCATCTACCACAATGATAAAAATCCTGGTATTTCGTAACTATTCAGTATTCGATGAGTCACATTTTGGCTTAAGAAACTCCGAGGAAACCTTGGAGTTTTCCTTCTAATCAACGTTTGGTGAGTAGAAATTTATTTTACTTTAACAGTTTGTTTAACTTGCACCAGATGCAACGGGGAAAGACAGAGGAAAGTGAATATATAGGTTGAGGATCGACTCAGCTGAGCGTTTCGCGTTTTCATTTATGTAGCGCAATACCCAATTTCGCACAAAAACCAAATAATCACTCTTGGTAAGGTTACACCGAAGTATTATAGTTACACTAAAGCATTCAAAATAGCTCATGCACGTTTAACGTGCCTATGTTTATAATAAGTAACTGGACAGAAGTGAGAAAATATGGATCAAGAAAAGACGAAAAAACTGGCAGAGACACATGTAAGAAAATAATAGTTAACTATGGAAAACATCAATCTTTGTTCAAGAAATAAGCTCATGTAATGAACATTTAATACACAATTGTAAGATTGTTGCATGGAATGCAACTTTTAAGCTTATTTGAAGTGATAATCGTATATTCGTTGGAAAAAAATTGCTGTAGAGGTCTTTTTTTTTCTGAACGTTGCAATTTACGAAAGTAACATATTCATGAGCTAGGTAATGATTTGTTGACTCGAGAAACAACTTGTTATATTTTCAACCGAGTCTTGGAAAATTGTTAGTTCTGTTATGTTTTGGAAAAAGTGAAAAGAAAACATAAGCTTATTTTTGTGAAAGAGTTTGATATTTTTAAATAAAGATTACTTGTTTTAAGTATAGATCAGGTCAAAGAATATAAGTTTCTAGGGCATTATATCTTGTCCAGATATTAAACAGCACCAAAAGCATTTTTTTAAACTCTTTGTAATGTTTTGACTATAAATTGCAGAGTAAACTTGCAATTGCTAACTAATCCAAAAGACAAAAAATGTGATGTTGTGAACCTTGAGCTTAGGAAAGTAATGAGAAATTGGTAAAATATTGTGGTGATGATTGAAAATATTTGCCAAACTTTTTAGTGAAAGCTTACTTGAGGATCAATTATGTGTATGGGTATTGGAAGTGGTCAGTGTAAAACGCAGATTGTGGACCACGGACTGCCAAGTGCGGACCAAGGATTAAATACAGACTGAATGTAAAATGCAGACTACAAACTGAGAGTAAAAGGCAAGCTGGAGTAAAATGCAGATCAAGCATAAACTGTAGTTGTGAAAGGGTTTAAATAAAGGGCAAAAAAATTCCCCAAATACTTGTAGATGAACACTTACTTGATGACATCTGCTTTCCAAAATCAATTCCTTTCTTCTCTGGAATGTCGTAAACGACCTGAAAACATAATCGCAATTTTCAACCTTTAGTTTCCATCTCAGAAATATCATGCTTCAACTTCAAGTTTTCAATACACGTGATTGTGAATAATGGTACAACACCGCCATGTTTATGCTTAATGAAAAGCTGGCAACTGAAAATACTGTACAAAAAGAATTATGGTGATAAAAAAGGGAAGAAATCGTTCCAACAGCTAAGAAAGATGTGCTACAGAAAATTTTGATGACCTTCTATGAATGTATTGCAAATCAAGGTACGCCGACTTAAGCTGTACGTATATTTGGATGTTCATTGAAACTAATCTGGCAAATGTGCAATGTATTTCAACTAGGAAGCAATTGGTGTGTAACTGATACAAGCTAGCTATTCGTTTCAATCACCTGTTTAGAGAAGAAGGAGCAAATGTTTAAAAAGTCTACAATCTTTATTCTGCATTTTGCACCAAGCCTGCATTTTACCCTCAGTCTGCAGTCTGCATTTTACACTCAGTCTGCATTTTACCCCTTCAGGTTCACAGTCTGCAGTCCGCAGTCTACGTGTTACAGTAATCGGTATTGGAATTAAGTGACATCACTTTAAAATTGAAGAATTAATATCGTGATCAATTTTATAATGGTGGTTCAGGGGACACTTTTTTATTTGGCCTATATGGGTATGTGCCAGTGAAAAGGGTATAGTTTCCAGGGTTTTGAGTCTTAAAGAGCTAAGGTATATAATTCTTCATCGATCAGTTAGCATGTCTTTTTGAACTGGATGCTAAGCCTTGAATAAGGGGTGTGAAATTTATGCTCTCGGTCAAGGCTGAAAATGTTATTTCAGAGACCCTACATTCATTAAAGCGTACGGGCCTTTTTTTTTCAGGGGGGGCGGTAAACCAATGTAAGACATTGGAGCTGTCATAGCAATGATATGATGCCATTACCAATTATACTTGCAGCAATATTTCTCACTGGGAACTCTCTTCCAAAATTGTTTATGGGAGGTTTTTCTTCAAATAGTTGCCTCGATGTTTAATTTGTGAAGTTAAAAAAAAATCTGTGAGAGTGCTATTGAGATATTTTTGAATGAAGTTGTTTTCGTTAGAAGTCAGTAATTGAAAAAAGGAAAAGATTGATGTTTAGCCGTTATCTGAAAAAAATAAAGCACTTTTGACATGGAATTTCACCTCATAGTAGTTTCAATCTTTTTAAAAAAGTGTGTGAAAGGTTATGGAGATAGCTCTGGCCAATTGTTTCAAAGAAGGATTTGATTAGTATGTATTAGTATGTAATAGTTTTTGAACTGCTCAATAGATTTTTTTTTTTAAATTAAGGTTCTTCTGACAATTCAAACTGAGAATTAGTCAGCCACTTCTTCACTTGCAAATTCATTACTGAAGGTATCTGTCATACACTGTTTTATGAGCAGAGGTGCATGATTCTAGAAAGTTAGGCGGAAGTTTATTATAATCAATTCCAGATGGGAAATAGCCAATTTGAGCTAGTGCAGTGCAGTAAAGTGCACAAAAATAAAAAAAATAAGCATATGATACTGTTTCCTTTTAACCAGAGTAACTCATCACATGCTAGGCATATTCTACTATCTTGTCTGAATGTAACTGGATTATTACATTCACTTCAGGTTAAAGTTGAAAATATTTATCTCCTCAAAATAATAATAAAATAAACATGGAAATGTCTTTAAAAACTGGCTTTGCCCCAATTTGTTCTTGCTCCCCAAAAAATCTGAGTTTTCCAAAATTTGGGGGGGCTGCAGCCCCACCTCGCCCCTCTGGCCCGTACGCCTATGTCTATATTTTAAAATCTTTGGAGGAAAAGTGCCTCTAGATTCCACTAGCAGCTCCTGCCTTCAGCGCACGTGATTGCCCCCCCCCCCCCCCCCTCCCCAATAAATCTAACCTTGCTACAGCTTTTGCGTTACTGGCCATGAATGTCCCCTTACCTGCTGAGCTAAAATTTAGGGAGAACACTGATTTGTTTTAAACAGGGTATCAAAATGAGCGGATTTTGTCTTGAATAGGATCAGGATTTGAAGATCTTGCCAGCACACCTAAAGCCAAATTACCCTTAAGTGCCCCCCCACCCACCCCCCTTCTTGAGTGGTAGTAGAAAGTTGTGGTTGAGGTTAAAAGAATATATTGTGACTTAATTCCAAGTGTTTTCTTTGGGTTAAGCTGGCTATTATTGTTATCTAATTTAGGAATGAATTCGTGAATTCTATTACAGCCGCACAAATTTTTTGCAATTTTACTTTTTGAGAAAGTGTGAGATTAATTCTCCGATTCCAGAAAAAAACAGAAATTGCATGAAAGTGAGGCTTTATAGCCCTTGTAGCAAATTTAAAAGAACTAACAAGGCAGACCATCAAGTTGATCTTACGGAGTTACTCCAGGGGACATTCCTGGTACTGACTTAAGTGAAGAAAAAATCAAAATATTGACAGTTTTGGTTAAAATGCGTCTCTATAAATCAAAAATGGCAATAAGATGGAATGTTAATTTGTTTGGATAGGTGCATGTACATCATCCTGCACTGCTTGATGCAATCGATCTGAGCTGTTTATTTTGTTTATTTTGAAGTATATGGCGGTTTAAACACATGTTTTCATACAAAATTTGGTCTCTCAGGGTCTGAAGAATGTATTACAAATCTAAAAATATATTACACTTACCCAAATAGGAGCTTGCACTTAGTGCAAAAGCAAAGTCAGTGAGACAACGAAGAACTGAGGGAAATGGGGAAGCTGCGAGTGATGCAGCAAACCTGCATTTAAGAACTTTTAATTCCCTACCTTTAATTCAGTATTTGGTAATAATTTTATTGTCCTTATACTACTACATGAGAAATTTCTGCAATTTGATTATAGCTTAGAGCAAGGGTATTTCAACTTAATTTGAATTAAATACCGACATGTGAAAATAGTACAAACGTTTTACGGGTAGTAGTATAAACAAATTAAATAGCATGATTTGTACTTGATATTTGGCATAAATGCCACTCATAATATTTCAAAATTGTCTCAAATTTCACTCGCCTAACGGCTCATGAAATTACGTACAACAATTTTGAAAAATCACTCATGGTATTTATGCCAAAAATATATTACTACACAAAACAGTTAGTCAGTGAGACAATGAAGAACTGAGGAAAATCAGTGGAATTAAAGTCCGAGTGATGCAGCAAACCTTAGAAAACCTGAGTTCAAGAACTTTGCCTTTCATTCAACATTATTGGTAATGATTTTATACTGTCCTTTCCATGTTTGTTCCCACTGATTACAATATTCTAACTAAAGTACTGTTGAAACAACACCAGGAAATCTACTGATGCTGTTGCAAAGTTTGTAAATTTTAAAGGGCGCTCATTTTTGGTGGATGATGTTATTAATTACCTTAGAATGCTTTACTGAGCATCATATAGGAAATATTCTGATAAATATATCATATTATATGAGTTACTGTAAGTGAATTACTCCAGACAAGGTCAGAGATGTCTATGTTTTGTATGGTTTTTAACTCACCATAATTAAACAATCAGATTTGTATCAGAACGCAGTATATGCAACTTAACTGTCGAATTATTGTGTCAAGTAACTTGATATTATCCACATTGGGGATGCCAATTTCAAAAAAGTGGACAGCATAAGGATTTACTTTGTGAAAATTTTTTTTCAATCTTTAAACTCATTCTACGTTTATTTACTACATGATTTTGATAGTCTTGGATCAAACAGCTGGAGATGAAGACACCTCTCTTCCTTGGATATAATTTAGAGGAATAGTGGGGTTTAAAAAGTTTCTCTGTCATGATTGGCTTAAATATGTTGTACAATCTTCTTTCCCAACATTCCCCATGTTTTAGGTTTGGAGGTACAATATTCTACGTCATTATAAGTGGGTTGAACGTTCAACTCTGTGGATATAGTTTCCATCATATATGGCAGCTATAACAACTTTTTCCGGCACAGCATATTTGGTCACACTAATGGCAGCTAGAATTTTGGATTTGCTGTTCTTCAACGAGCATTTTGATTTAATTTGTATTTTTACAGATTTCCTTGAATAGAAAGCCCAGTGAAGTGCTCTAAGGTAAATGTAAACATCATCCTCAGAATTTGGACTCGCCAAATTAAGTTTTGGGGGTTGTGAATAAATCAGAGCATTTTTTTGTGAGCACTTGCAAAATTGGCAAATTGGCAGCAGCAAATTTTCCAGTGATCTTTCCACGGTTTTTTAGGTACATGTTCCAATGTTTCAGATAGAATGAAGATAGGAAGGACTGTAAAATTATCACGAATTAATGCTGAATCAAAGGTGGGAAAATTCTTGAAGTATAACATATAACTCGTGGTTTCCCCATTTTCCCTCAGTTGTTTAATCTGTCTCACCAACTTTGCTTTATATAGTGAAGATCATTTCTGCATCAGTGAGTTATATATTTTTAAATTTTCATTGCTTGCAGGTTCTAGACCCTAAGAAAGCAAATTTTGAATGAAAACATGTATCTACATGATCATGTTAACTTGTAGTTGAAAATAAATAGCATTTAAAACAGCTGATTGATCGTACAAAGTTGGATAATGCACCTACCTTTCCAATAATTCTTCTTATTACCATTTTGATTTAAATACAAAATTATTATTGATATTAGTATAAATATTAGCATCAATATTAGCTGAGCAATGGTGAATTTGTCTATTTCTTTTTCAATAAAGTTAGTACGAGGAATGTCAACCTCTGGAGCTGAGTAAGATCAACTTGATTGTCTGCCATGTCAGTTCTTTTAAATTTCCCATGAGGGCTATTAAGCCTGACTTCCATGCAATTAACTTTTCTGGAATCGGAGTATCAGTTGCCAACTTGTGTAGTGTCAGACAGGTGAAGAAATTGTTGTTATTAAGTGATGATAGAGTAGTGAAAGTTGGCATCATTCAGTCTGAAAAATCCTTTTATGTAAACAGAAAAGTGTTTTAGGGTTGCAATAATTATTGTATCCATTATAGAGGAGTGACTTCTAGTTTCTGTAAGTGTAAAATAAAAACTGTGGACTGCAGACTGCAGATTGTGGACGAGGGGTAAAATGCAGGCTGTGTGTAGAATATTGCAAACTGCAGACAAGGAGTAAAACGTGGGTTGGGATAAAATGCAGACCTGAAGCTTAAATTATAGTCGTGGAAGGATTAAGAGCCAAAAAATGCCACAAATACTCGTAACAAAAACTTACTTGACGCAGGTACATAGCTGCTTTCACAAATCCATTTCTTTCTTCCCTGGATGTAATTGCATGATGACCCAACGTACAACATAATCGCAATCTTGAACCTTTTTTTTGTCTTTAGAAACCTCACACTTCAACTTTTCACAATAATTTATGGCATGACTGTAAATTGGTAGAACACTACAATGTTAACACGTAAATAAAAGCTACTGACTCAAAATACTGTTAGAAAGAATTGTGGCGATAAAAAAAGAAGTAAATCATTCCAACAACAAAAAAAGATAGTCTGAAGAAGATTTAGATGACAAGTTCTATGAAACTCTTGCAAATCAAGGGCTGCGATGCAGACTTAAGTTGTTCGGATGTTCGTTGAAACTTTTTGTGAATGTGCAATTTACTTCTCCTTAAGGAAGCTGTGAGTGTGTAACTGATACTTATAGCTAGCTTTCACCTATTTAGACCAGAGAAGACAGAGCACAGATGTTTAAAATGTCAGTCTTCATTTTGCATTTTGCACTGACCCTGTGCTTACTACTCTCAGCCTGCAGTCTGGGGTCAAATGGGCAAAGTGTATACCGGTTGTTCGCCAAAACAGCGCAAAAATCCTACCAGATAAGGAGTACCCACCCCCCCACCCCCCCCCCCCCCCCCCCCCCCCCGAGGCACTCAGCAGTCTGCAGTCCGCAGTTTGTCTTTTACAGTGACCACTTCTAGTTTTGACCTGTGGGGATATATGACTTTATTAATGTATGAAGAGTAACTTGGGGAACCTCAGTCCATTTTGACGACGTCTTGGACATATAGTGTATTGACCTCTTAAAAAACTAAAAGGATTGATTGAGTCACTATTTGAAAGGAGATATGATGAGAGACGTAGGGAGGAAGGATTGATACTCACGTAGCTCTTTTTTGTGTGTGTTATGAAGCTACGCAAAGATTGATCATAACACAAAAATTGTTGCATGGGAGAGTAGAGACAAAGAAAACAGTAATAATACACAATAATTGACTGTATCCACTCCAGAGTTCTCTTATTTCTTTTATAGCCCTCCGGCCTTGAATTGAAAATTGTGTTTATTTGTTGGCAAACTTGTGACGTAAATTTTTCAAAGAGCACCGAAAGCCAGATATATGTCAGTGTAGAGTTCTGAAAAAAAAATCTTTTGTTTTTTGACCAATCAGACAAAAGTCTAGATTCTGGACTTTGGAGACACAACGATCCGTAAAGTTATTTATGAGGTCTTCTTTTCCTCTGAAGTCTCCCCCAAAAAAGGGAAGAAATAAGGACATCTGATGACAGGTTACCCATAATGCTGATAAACTAATAACCATAGGCCCTGGGGGGGGGGGGGGGGGGGGGGGGTACTGGCATGTATGGGCTATATAGGTATGTGCCGCTGTGAAGGGTATGGTTTTCAAGCAGATCACTGTAGGATAAGGTATATAAATCAGAACGTTTGAGTCTAGAATAGGGTATCATTTTTCAGGAAATTGATGAGTTGGTTGAAGATTTTATCTAGACGGGGGAAACAGCTACTCTAGGATAGGGGATTTGGGGAGTTTACTCTAGTATAGGGTAGCAAAATTCAGCTGAACTAGCTGTGGTATAGGTTAAGGGTTCCAGGGTCCCAGCAGGACATCCCCACCCAGAAATTCTTAAAGTACCCCCCCAGGCCATAGGCTCATAAGATATATTTAATATATCTCTGCTAAAATTAGTATTCAAAAATAAGGGGTGATCCACAGGGGTAGTCCATTGAACAGCACCACCAAGGGGTCAATGGAGTAAGTCCACAGGGATGGTTTATAAATTGGGAGTCTATGTTTTGTATACTTTGTAAAAAATTATTAGGAGTTAACAATACCCTGATTGTATTGATTATGATTAAGCTTTCATTTTACCGATTGGGGTTAAGCACTCATTTCAGTTAAGCACTATTTAGGGTTACAATTGTTATAAACTTTCAGTTAATGTTTTCCATGTTACTGTTGATTTTTTTTTGTATTTTTTTTTTTTAAATGGGTCTTCAGTGGAGTGCAATGGCTCTTTGCCTTACATTTCATACACACTCTTTTGACTGTTGATGTACCGAGTTTCTTAAAGTGCAAAATAATTAATTCTTAGTTTTACGAGAAACTTGATTGTAAGAATGTGAGAAAAAATATGTGGTAACATCAGTGTTTACAAGTACCTAGCTAATAATTCGTAGGAAATTGGAAAAGGCAATTCTTCACTTTCATATTTCGGTCCACGTTACATATCGTCACTTCATGTATTTTTCTCACTGAACTATTCGATAAGATTTGCATTGTTCGCTAAAAATAATAATAAAACATAGTAAGGCAAGTTTATCGAGTGGAAGGGAGTTGTACCTTAAAATATCATGGAATTTTTGGTGTCTTTGCAGTACAAGGATGAATTTTAGTGTCTAAATTAAAGCAACAATAAATATAGGTAGCAGTTGTAAAATTAGTTTTATTGAAAGTCGATTATCTGCTCCTAGTTACGTTAGTTGTTGTACTATCCTCGGAGACCGAGGGCAGTTGTACAAGACTCAAAATTATCATCTAGCTATAGCCTGAATGCACTTAATATTCTACATCTAATGAATAAGTTGTGTAAACTTCGAATTTTCATCAATAGAGAAATGAAAGATGGTTATTAAAACCTCCGGTGTTGATATCAAATGCTGTTATTGGTTCCTGATGTGGGGGTGTGTCGAGGGCGGGGTATGGGGGGAATTGTTTGATTGGCTGTGTGATTTTTTGGTGTCTTCTCTTCTGCGCACTGCGCGAAAGATATCATATATCGATTAACCGAAAATAACTACCCAATAAATTTATGAAAACGGACAGAAACCACCTGCGACGATGTTATGGTTTGACAGCATATAACATATTGAGTTAAAATAGGTGTGTTGCGAAGAAAGAAGCATACATTTAAAACCTGCGGCTCAGCAGGGAATTTTTTATGTACGAAATGCAACACTAATTTTTGGAATAGGTACGGTATATCTTTTGCTGAAGGGGAAACGCACGAGATAATAGCGTACTAGAAGTTCTTTATATAAACTTGGTTTAAAGTTGTGTTCTAAAACCAACAGACAAAGAGGTAAGCTTTCAATTAATTAAGCAGACAAAATTTAAATTTAGCACGTGCACAGAGAAGATCTTAGAAAGGGGATCATCGTAGCGTCGTATTGTTGTACTTTTTTCTAAAATTAGGAGGATGGTATGAAGATACTAATAGTAAAAAGAGCCCTAGGGACAATGTAAACTGCCTTTGCAAGGAAGATCCTAGTACTCAAGATACAAACCAGAAGGCTAAATTGTATGGTTGTTTTTATCAACCGCCATTTTTTATTCCTTCTAATACCTTCTCATACCTATAAGCTTATTGTATATATTTCGGCACCACATACTCGAATCGAAATTTGTACAAGTAAACCGAACGCAAAGTTGTTCCGCCTTCTAGTATCTTTTTGGTACTAGGATCCTCCTTCCTCAAAATAAACAGCCTTTGAAATGCAAGTTTACTTTCTGTACAATATAACTTATTGTTTTCCCTATAGATAATTTTCACTGCTAGGCAATAAATACGACCCCCCAAAACAAATGGGAAACCACCAAGTAGAAGGAGCCAAGAAAATGGCATGTTATTAAAAAACTAATATTTAACAATTTCTCTAAGTCTCAGGTCTTTGTGGCGCAGAGTTTCTGAGTTATCTGCTGAAATGTTTCATGCACCTTTGTGGAACATTGCACCTGTCAATGGTTTACCCCAGGAGGGGGGGGGGGGGGGGGGTAGGGGGGAGAGAGCAACCCAGGGAAAATTTGACATTTTCAGATTTGCAAATACCTTGGGTCTTCACTTTGAGTTGAATACCCACTTCTGAGGCGAACTAATAAGAGACTTGCACAATCTTTATTTCTTTTTGTATTTAATATCACTTTGAAAATGTTTACGATGATGATAACATCAGTTTTATTTAAATAACACCCTTTTTTGCAAGTATTGCCTCTCAATATGCCAAGGGTTAAAATACTTTTTATCATAAAATTTCAAAAACTTAAAAAGCAACAAGATATTTAAAGAAATTGTCTCTTTTGTTGTGCAATTCTTCATAAAGAAATGAACACATCAAAATGTGGGAAACTCATCTAAACTACTACTGGGTATTTTTCTAAGATGGCGGACCTCCTATCACTTATTCCCTAGTCCTCCACTTTTCAAGATTGTGACTGAGTCAAATTGTGCATGCTGGGGACATTCAGGACGTGCAATTTTCTAGCCACATGTGTGTTACTAAGTCTAATTCCCATAGATTGCTCCCCTCCACTGCCTGTCCAACGGCAAACCATTGATAGGTGTATTTTATATGTTAACGCCATATTGCTGGACAGTTTTTGTCAATCACTATGCCAACTAGAAATGAACAAAAATATCTAGAATTTACTTTTTGTACAAAAGCTCCTTCTTTTCACTGGAGAGCTAATATACGTGCTTATTACCTAGTCCTCCACTTTTCAAGGTTGTGCAATTTTCTAGCCACATGTGTGTTACTAAGTCTAATTCCCATAGGTTTCCCCCCCTTTTCCGCCTATCCAGCGGCAAACCATTGATAGGTGCATTTTATATGCTAATGCCATATTGGTAGACAATCTTGGTCAATCAATATGTTGACTAGAAATAAACAAAAATATCTGGAATTTACTTTTTGTACAAAATCTCTTTTTTTTCACTGGAAAGCTAGTATACGTGCTTAGACTTTATTTCATTGAGACAACATTCCTATTTTTGGTACAGTCCAAAAAATTTGATTGGAAGTTTGATTACATAAGCTACCTGTATTATTTGATATTAATAAATTTCATAATATGTTGGGCATTTGTTTAATTTGTGTGTTTTGAAAATATATAAATATCTTGCACATTTCAGTGATCAAGGCGATTTTCTGAGACACAATAAACGCTTGTAAAAAAGTAAAGAATTCCTTGACAAACTTGTACAAGTGTGTTATCTATAAATGACAAGATTAATTTTTAACACATATTTACATACACCTTGTCATTATTTTTTGCTTTAATTCTTTCATTAGTTATCTTTTTATAAATTGAAAGTAATGTTTGTAGCACAAACTTAATACTAGTAATTAAACTTAGCTGAAAATTATTCTAATTAGTCTTGCTTGCGTAAGCAGCGAAACTAATAATGTGCAACATGTTTTTCGCCCTACAGAGGTAGTCCCTTCTATACACTATATAGGTATGCGCCACTCCAAACTGTGCGTTTTTTTAGTTGTTTTGGTCTGAAATAGAGTATCAAGTCTGAAATAGGGTATGGTTTGTGCACTCTAGTCTTGAATTGGGTATGTTTTTAAGAAAAATTAGCTACTTCTTCATCATTTGGCGATAAGACGATTTCCCTTATAACGTTTATGCCAACTACCTCTTGTACATCCTGTAATAGCTTCTTATGCGCTCCTGTCACACGCCAGACTCCAAACCTTTAGGTCTGAAATAGAATATCAAATTTGTTATCAGGTCTCAAATAGGGTAAAGAAAATCACATATTTTGGTCTCAAATTGGGTAGGG
Organism: Porites cylindrica; assembly: GCA_964035525.1. Classification (NCBI taxonomy): domain Eukaryota; kingdom Metazoa; phylum Cnidaria; class Anthozoa; order Scleractinia; family Poritidae; genus Porites; species Porites cylindrica. The sequence continues at coordinate 29,759,688 of OZ037776.1, forward strand.
TTTTCAGGAAGCTGCACACCCCCTCCCAATTTTTCTGGATGTAACCCCAGAATTTTTGGTTGTAATTTAGGACACAAAACGCCGGGCATTGGGCCAGGTGTTGCTTGCAAAGACCATGGAATCTGGGACTGGCCTCCTCATTTCTCAATCTAATTTCCAAGCAGGCGAGACCTGAATTGCGCTGTAGGCGCATTCTTGTTACAAGAAAGTTTTCTCTTTTGTTGATTAAAAACAGAGCCTAGTCTTAGGCTATGGAAAACGTCTTTACGTATAACGGTATATATTTTTATACATATACTATATTGTGACACATCACAACATGTACTAGATAACACTTGCAAAGCTAAATCCCTGGAAAATCTAGACACTTCCTAAATTTGAACATTTTCGTGTTACCAGAAAAACGTACCACTGAATAAAAGACAAAATTAATAAAGCTGTTCACTTACAGTTTACTTCGAGAAATGTTAATGGTACAAAGGATTGGTTATGGAGAAAATGCAATGTTTATTGTTATTATTTTGAAACATGTGCTGCAGATTATAAACTGCACTAGGTATAATGATATATCATCGATTTTGTACTGAGGTCAGCCTTCTGGCCAACAAGGCGAATTGTAAAATAAGTAAAGCAAACTTGACAATTTTGTCCAGGGGTGGTCTTTCCTACTACAAGAGGCCTCTTTTTGAGGCATTTAGACAAATTGAAAAAGGGATCTCTGCAGGGGCGGAGGAGGGAGCGCATACTCCCCCGCCCTCCCCACCCCGAGATGACTTACTATGGTTTTTTAATACAACTAGTAGTCTGCCAGACAATGAACAGTCAATGGCTAGAAATCTGTAACAGTATGGCCGCCTAGCATGCGCACGAGTATGGAATTTGATCTTAGATGATAGACGCAAAATCAACGCAATCAGGAGCCCATCAAATGGAGCCTCCATCTCCATTAATTTCTTGAGTCAACCCTTTCCCGAGTAGATTTATAAATAGAACGGCTTGTTTCCCGCGAAAAGTGTCATATTTCCGTGAGTCTCATATGTCACCGTGAAAAAAATGAAGTTGGATGAAGTCGAACTCAGAAGCCCGTCCTTCGACCGTTTTCCTTTTTTACTATACGTCCATTTTTTCAGTTTTACAGCCGCTGGGATCTGGGATGAAATAAAAGTTAATGAATTACCCGACTGAGACTGAGCATGAAGCGATGGGACAAAGGCAGCGAACTGAGGATCACGGAAACGTTCTTTGCGAGTGTTTGTTTTTGTTTTTTTTTTTGCCGTCATACATCCCACATTTAAGCATGCACCTTCAAAAGAGTCGACGATTAAGCGTTCTGTGGACGATTTGAAACTTTTCGATGATCAGCGCCGAAAAAGTGCCAGGATCATTTATTTTTGTCATCGCCGTGGAGTGGATTTCGCCAGTTAAGCACTGCGTGCAAAAGCGATGACCTAAGTAGCAACTAAGGAGGAATGCTTCAGAAAAATTGCAGTCTTCCTTTACAACTGACTTGTATCACCATGAGAGTTGCCTGATAAAACTGGCACTTGAAAAGTTGAACGGAAGACAACAGTTGCTCGACCGTGAAGCTAACTCAAAAGTAATTTGCTAACGGTGGAATTTGTGACATCGCGCTCCAGTCCAAAGACCCTCTTATCTCAAGAAAAACAAAATGGATTGTATCTGCGCCCAAAGAATTATGACTGACCAACAGGAGAATTCTCAGCAATTAATGTAGAATTTTAGGCCAATTCTTTCCTTCGAATTCGCATCTGTAGATCACTTTTTTGCGAGAAAACAATGGCTGGGCTCGGCGTTACAAAACATAGCAGGGAATCATCACACTAACTGACGGACAAAACAACCACAGTATTCATTCAGACAAACGCATTTCGGATAAAAACTTGAAAAACTAGAAATTTCACTAATATTGAGTCATTTAGCCGAAATAAGAGCCTTAACGCTCAGAAAATTGGCTACAGAAAACGAATCCTGTCAGAACTACAGACTGCAGGTAGTAGTTAATCCTTACGCATGTAACAGACCAGCTTAATGTGAGACAAGCAACCAAAATTAAGATTAACGTAGTCAGACTTTAAAACTCTCCACAGTATAATCTACCAGCTAGAAAGAAAGGAAAGAAAATCTCTGAGGGATGAAAACGCTAAAGTCACGTTTCACTAGCTTATGATTTTGTTTGGCCTGTCAGCACCGGATTTCCTGCTGTTTCATGAAGTACAATAGCAGTGTCATTTAGTCGTTGTGATTGGCTCTTCCCACCGTCGGCACGCGAAGTCTCCCCTGTGAACCGGTCTAATTATAAATCTACTCGGGAAAGGGTTGACTCCAAGGGCTTGTATGGGAGATGGAGGCTCCAGTTGATAGGCTCCTGACGCAATACAAAGGAAACAGCAAAAAATTTAATTATCTTATTATATTTTCCATCACTATATCTCAGTCAGAGAAGTAAATCAAGTTTCAAAAACCCGGGGGGGGGGGGGGGGGGACTCCCATATGAAACAGACGGGGATGCTCGTCGTCTCGCTTAGGGGTGTAAATTTTGGATTTTGGTCTCGCTTAGGGTGTTCCGGGCAAAGCGCCAATATTTTAAGCCGGCAAGGTCTCGTTTAGGGTTCCGCGAAGAAACACAGAATTACGCGAAGAGAAACAGAAGTCAATTTTCTTTTTAACTTTGTTTGTTATGTCTTTATATCATTAAAACTCATTGCATGTCGTATTTGTGTTTTTTTAAGCGGTCTCTTTTAGGGGTCAAAATTTGCTTAAGCCACGCCCAGATTGGTCTCCTTTAGGGGTCACAAAAAGCTTGAGTCACGCCCAGATGGTCTCCTTTAGGGGTTAAATTCAAAGTTTCCGACGAGCATCCCCGTCTGTTTCATATGGGAGTCCCCCCCCCGGGTGAAAAAAATCGGTTCCGATCTTTGATCTTTTTGAGAACAAAGACATCTCAAATCCCCTATACGAGCATCTCTCTGTCTCACAATGTTGCTAAAAATGCGATAAAATCCTTTCCTTCTCGGATGCAAATGAAGGATGGCCGCAGCTTTTCAGCAATCTTTTTGCTTTGCTGGCATTCGAAACCTCTTTTACAGTGCAAAATTAAAAGCATTCTATAATATTTGATGGTTCCAAGAGACGACAAATAATAGGAAAATAACGTGAAATTCGATGAAAAAAATAGTGAGATTTAAAGGTCCACACGTGACCGAAAATACGTCATGTGATTCATTCTCCATTTTGATTTCCAAGAATTTCTATTTCGACTTCATATCCACCCCTCTATTTTATAAATAGCCATAAGGCTTACATCATAACACACTTTGCAAGTAAAACGTTGGACAAATTCAGCAAATGCTCTTCCAGTTTCAAGAAGGAGATTACGATCATTCAAGCGGATATTCGTTTTTCGGCTAAAGTAAACGCTAGAAAAATTCTTTTTGCTGTAGAAATTCCACTGTTACAACAGAGGAATGGCACAGAATAATATTCACGAAGAGGCTTCGAATTGTGAGGCAACTTCCGGTCAAAACTTGCCACCGGAAATGAAGATGAACAAGCTAGTGTATGGCCTTAAACATCATGCCCACGCCAGCCAGTACTCGAAAAATCTAGACTATATCGATCTTCTGGAGTATTCTGTACCTTGTGATCTGTTTGCTTTTACCGATGATCATGCCGTAAGAGATGTGCAGTAAGAATTTGTTTGGACTTGTGCGCTCCCATTTGAGAACAGTGACAGTCACGGATTTCTGGCCAGGCGACGGCCAGCGGCAGCGCTTCGGGCTGGCGCGGGGATTACGTCTGTACTTTGCACTATTTCAAAACTGATTCTAAGGGAGAAAAGGACTACTGTAGGCCACATGCCAATAATTTTGTATGAAGTGATTTAAAAATGAAATAAAATAAAACGAAATTTTAAACAGTCTCCCGATTAGTGTGACAAATTGAACTGTACTAGAAGTTTGAGACTTTAATAAAGTTATGATTATTATTATTATTAAGTAACATTTAAATAACTGGGCAGTTTGTAATAATCGCCAAAAAAAAAAAAATGAAAGCCATTTTCATGCACGGTGTCAATGCAGGATGTTAAGGTCCCTAGTATAAAATCATTAATAATTAACTCAAAAGAAAATAACCAAAAACCAAAAATGTTCAATTACTGTCTTTACATTTGATACAGACAGAACAAAATGTTACGTCCAATTTTGTAGATTATAAGCGGGGTGTGACTCTCATCATGTATTGATCTGTCTATAATCATAAAAATTTGACTGCATATATACCCGGGGGGTACTCCTGACAATTCTTGGTGGAGATGTGCCGCTCGGTTCTTCACATCCTGACTCGATTTCAGACGAAAAAATGTAATTTTCCACACAGGTTTTCACACTACACCTCTAAAATCCATACCAGTTTTCAGACCTAGCCTTTAAGCAGAAATTATATTATGATTACTTGAATTAGAGTGTAAACAAAACAATTCTTCAAATTCATTTCGAATGCGCATATTTCTCTTTCTTTCTTACTCATTTGGAATTAAAATGATAACTATATTCATAGACTCTGTCGACAATCATACCTGATTCAAAACTAAAATGCGCAAAGTGTATACCCGTTTTTGAACCAAAACAGCGCAAAAACCCTACCCGATAATGCGGCACATGGCTATATGGCTTGTATTAGTGAGTACTCCCCGCCCCGGCATATATGCAAAGTGTCTACCAGGTACAGCACTGATTTTCAGTACGTGTAACGAAATCTCTCAGCTCAAATTTACTTTTGACCGTTTGTGTTTATTAATTTGAAATTTAGCCCATTTTTCCCCAAAATAGTACGATTTCAAGGCGATAGGTTCCTGTTCAAAGCTATTCTTGCACGAGTTCACTCACCGAAAAAGACTTTGCGGTAGCCTATGTACAGACGTACCAGCTACATGTACCTCAGGAAAAATTGGTTGTAATGTAAATGCAATGATGCAATAATTTCCGGTGTTAATCCCAGAATAGATTCCTCGAGGAAAAGCTCAGCCTTTGTGGACATTCATATTTGTTTACCGGTATTTGTATTTTGGCACTCTGGAATAGGCATAAGAAGTTAAGACCACTGATGGTTGCTGTACCGATTGCGGTACAATCGCCCTAGGCGCTTATTAAATTTTTGGACCCTGAGAGTGGACGCTTATTCGAGGTGGGCGCTTATTCGCGGCTGGACGCTTACGAAATTTTCACCATTTTCAGCAAGTGAAGAATTTTTATTTTGCAACAAAACAATAAATGCTAATAACAAAACGCGAAAAAGTAACAAAGCAAGGTTTCTGTAAAACATTATCATGAAAACTCTGTCCTCGAGGAAGTCTTTTATTAAAATTTATTCACTCAAGTGGGTGGGGTGGTGGTGAGCGATTATTTGAGTTTGATTGTGAGGAGGAGGGAGTGGGCGCTTATTCGACGCTGGGCGCTTATTAACTTTTTCTGCCTTTAGGATGGGCGCTTATTCGAAGTGGGCGCTAATTTGAGGTCGGCTGCTTATTCGAATAAACACTGTAAATATTTTACGAGAACTTCTCTGCATTTGGTGACATTGAAAATCTTTGAATGACTGTAATGTCTTAAAAGACATTTCCATCAAATTCAGGGAAACTAAGCTGATAGGAATTTTATAACGGAATCATTGGGCATACAAGAATGTACACAGAAATGAATACGAAATCTACAACTACAAACGAATTCAACATTCGAATAATACATTAATGGAATCTTGGGAGGTACACTTGATGTGACTTGACTATAATCAGAGATGTTCTTATATCTGGATTTTTACGTGGACATTGCTTGAAGATGTTCGGCTAGCCTGTGTACAGACGCCAGAACTATATTTCGACCTACATGTGCCAGTCATGATTCTGATAGAATTAGCCAAAAGTAACGCTATTGTAATTTCGTGCTGAAGAGAAGTGAAGGATATCCTTTATGTGAAATCAACTCGGAATCACCCAATAGATCAACTCTTGCATAAAACGTTTGAGTGGAAATGTAAGCAGTGCTTCGGAGATCAAAATTCTATCTAACCAAAAACTACAGGAAATCCATGCACAATAAACCGACTTTATCAGCTAAGAAAGATCGAAGAATGTATTAAAATCTTCCAAAGCATAAAATACTCGTTTTGAATGACATTTTATAGTGATTTTAGTTAGATATTCTAGCTAAAATCTTTGCGTACATATATACGTGCTCTAAAAGGGTCAGAGTCGTGTTGGTCTGTCGACACCTTTTTAACTGCGAGAGAAAGAACAAAAAAGTAATTTATGCAAATATATACCGGAACCCGATTAACGACGGCAATTCACAGACGTCTCATCTCCCGATTTTTCCTGTGGGACGCGGCAAGTCTGTACACAGGCTACTTTTCCGTGATTACGTATATCGGTGTGTACTTCATGTAAACGTTATGTAAATTCCTAGCTTATTCGCATCATTGTGATAATTTGAGAGGTGGCTCGATTTAAGGAATGGGGTGAGTAGAAGTGGGACTTTGTTGACATCCCACTCGGAGTTTGTAAAGGATAGAGTCTCGAGATATATTATCTCGAGAGGTTAATGTCCCTGAAAATGGTCCCTGAGTTGCCGCTTACGAAAACTTAAAACAAAAAAAAGTCCAATTGGGTAATCGAGGAGTCGTGGCGGTCGTTTACGATAATTGTCGCTTAATTCATAGAACGTTTCATAACAGTAGCCCAACTGACTACAGCTGGTCGTTAGCCATCCTCGGAGACCCAGGGGCAGATAGTGGGGGCGAGGGAAAGTCTAAACAGGCGGGAAAGTGTGGCACAAAAGAAAAGTAAAGAACGGCGAGAAGAGCCCCTGGGGACGATGTCTTACCAGACCAGTTCCAAACGGTCGCCGCCGTTCTGGCTTTTGATTGGTGACAGAAAACTTGTGTTTTTCTGGCACCAATCAGAAGTCAGAACGGCGGCGACGGTTTGGAACTGGTCTGGTAAGACATTGTCCCCAGGGGCTCTTCTCGCCGTTCTTTACTTTTCTTCGTTCCATGTATATTTTTCCGCCCGTTTAGACTTTCCCTTGCCTCCACTATCTGCCCCTGGGTCTCCGAGGATGGTCGTTAGCAAGAGTGGTGTCAAAGAGAGCTTTAATTATATACATACAACTAAAGTTATTTCAAAGAATTTTCAATTTGCTAAAATTATTTTTTCTCTTTTATTGTTACGTAGATTTTCCACGTATCACAGCGGTGTTTTCGCTTAGTCACAGCGAAGGTGATTATTTAATAAAATTATATAGATTTAACAAAAATTAAAAACGACGCTTCCGTTAATAAACTTCTACTTTAAATTAAGAGAAAATAATGGAACTAGTAACAACCGCAAAAACAAACCCCAAAAGAATCTTCAATAAAAGAGTTTTTAACATTCCGTAATCTTCGGACCTTTACAAAGAAGCTGATCTGAGGATTCCACGTAAAAAAAAGAAAGAGTTTGAGCATATAAACACATAAAAACTGGTATTTGGTAGGCAAAAATGAAAACGGTAAGAAAAAAGCTAAAAAACTTCCCTTTTCGAATACTTCGTTCTTGACGTTCGTTCCCACCAACTTTAGGATAATATTTGACACATTTAACGTTATTAGCTGAAAAATTTAATTGCAGTAATTGTCACAAATAATTGTTCTACATTTCCCAATGTAACCTAGACGTTTTTCCGTCTCTAAAAGCATCACACGTCTTACTGACTCTTGATTGTATGTTACGGTACGGAAAAGGGGGCAACAAAAAACGTGCAACTTGTTTTGCAACATTACTGCAAAACAAGTTAAATAGCGTTGTTACACATGTTACCACCCACATCAAACCTGTCTTCCAACAGATGAATGGTAATTAAAATACGCAACATCGCTATTCAAGTCCTTTTGAAGCAAAATTGCAAAACAAGTTATACTTTGATGTGAAAATGAATTAATCAGCATGTAATCAGCGGTAGTTGGGAGATTATAGGTTCAAATCCTGTTCGGGGACTCAGATTTTTTCTTTGTTCCACACTCCTTACATGCTGATTAATTCATTTTCACATTTGTTTTACCAAGCTTAAAATTTACCACCTTTCATTCTTTCACTACACAATATGACATCGACATCGCTGATCCTTACAGTATACAGCAAGTGTGTTAATATGAGCCTAGTATATGGCCTCGCTCTACATGAGTTCTCCGTAGCTCAGTGGATAGAGCGCCCGCCTGGTAATTGGCAAGTCATAGGTTCAAATCCTGTTGAGGACTCATCTTCTATGCTTTCAAGTTGTACGTTTTTCGTAGCTCGTTTTTTTCGTACCTTTAGTTGACTGTTTGTTGTTTATGTGGGGACAATTTGTTGACAGATGGCCGATAGATTTTTGTGAAAGCGATTGTTCATTTTTACCAGGATTAAATTTATACCATTAAGACCCTATTCAAACGCCGCTTTACTCATATACCGAATCTAACGGAATCTAGTTAAGTATGACAAAAAAACCCTGTATAAATAAATTTGGTACGAAAGTTTTACTTTGGTCCAGACAAAGCGTTAAGTTCGACAAACTCTGTAGAAGTTTTGTCGAACGTTATAACTTACACTTGATAGAAGTTCATACCATTTAAATCAGATTTCACGTGTCACAACAAACCCGAACTTATTCAGTTACGTTCGGTACATGAAAAGTCCTACGTCTAAACAATGGCTAACTTTAAAGTAATTCAACAATACCTGTTTGTTGTAGAACATTCTGGAGAAGCCGATGATGGAAGTAAGTTATGGTATTATTAATTTTTTCAACATAAAAATTATTACAGCCTTTATCTGTTTTAATATAATATAATTGCAACTCAGATAAAGGTAGTTATTCTCAGAAATATAACTCAAAGTCAATAACCCAAAAATTGGCTTTTAATACACGAAAATATTTCAAGAGGTCTTAATTTGAAAAAATACAAACGACGAAAAATATATGTGGAAGTTTATTGAAATTGGTATTAAAAAATAAAATTTAAAACATATCATTTCTTATCTGACTTTCTTTCTTAAATTTAAATTTCAACAAACTCCAATATACAGTATTGATCGCCTATGAAAAACAGGTTTTATATTACAATCCTGTGCAAATCATTTTCCTTCAAGAGATTAATTACAATTCCTGTGTAAAAAAACTATAATGAATAATATTCAGCACAAAGTCATATTCATTGTTAAAGATTTTCTTTAACAGTCCACTATTGCAGTCACCCGTATACTTGAGATTTAGTATTTCTTACATTAAACAAGTAATGACAGCAGTTTAGAAAGTATTGCAAATTTTTTTGTTTATTCTTGGATTTTCTCTTTTCAAATTGAAATTTTAACAAATTCCAATATAGAGAATAGGTCACCTATGGAAAACACGTTTTATATAGCAATCCTGTGCAAATGACTTTTCTTCAAGAGTTCAATCTAACTTTTGTTAAAAGTATCCCTCTCCTTATCAATTACATATAACAATTCGAGTTTAAAAGCGTTGTGGTGAATAATATTTACAATAAAATCAGATTGATTGTTGAAGCTTTTCTTCGACAGTACACAACTGTAGTTGAAATTTAATATTTCTTAAAAAAAATAAATAATGATGACCATTCAGTTATTATTGCAGATTTTCTACATCTTTCCTTGAGCGAAAAAAGCAAGAAAATTTGACCCACAATACTTCCATCTCTCTCTGCGATTAACCTATCAAGATGGTCATAGATAACAACAGTACATTTTGCTACAATCTGTACCTAGTTATATTTATTTTTATCAAAAAAACTCTTCAGAAAAATTATAACATTTCAAACCAATTCTATAACAACTTAATGTAACATTTGATGTAATTTACATGTAAAAAGAAAATTATCTTTTTTAATAGATTGGAAGGAAACAAACATTTTTGAGATTTTAAAAACAAAATATGGTAAGTTTATAGCTGTTACAATTATGTAAAAAAGGTAATATATCCGAATTTGGGGTGTTTCTCGCAAATATTGCAATACATGTTTTCATATTCATAAAACAGATATCGAGGTTAGCAGCTTGTAAATACATATGTATTTTATCACTTTTTTCCATTCGTAAAGTCATAATAGACATACATCTACGTTTCCAGACAGTAAAATCTCCATTTAAACTACTTATGTCACATTACCCGCCTTTTTTACTACAAAATAATCTAAATAATTTATTTTCTGTTACTTAAGAACAATATAATACATAATTTCAATGGGAAAAGATGCTTTTTATTTTACTAATGGTCTCAAAATCCAAATTTCCTTAGCTTCCTTCAGCAACAAAAGCTGGGTAGTGCAAAAATATAAAATATACTAACACAGACAAAAAAACACCAAGTCATCCTAATGTACCAATTTTTGTTTTCAAGGATTTGAATTGCCTAAAGAACGGAAACAATCTAACAGTATGTATATTAATTTGTTTGCAATAATTTGTGACAATTTTCGTCTAAATCAATTCACGTGCACAAACTTAAACAAACATGTCTTAATGTATGAAACCCTCCAACATCACAACAACATTTGGACGCCACAAGTTGTTTCTCAAGAAATAAACAGAATTAGTGAGATTAAAATATTAAAAAAATATTCTAACAGGGTCTTTCCTTCTCTCTTCCCTCGTTTTTTTGGTTATTTACTATTCTATCGTGGGGTCAGTTGTTTTACCTCAAGAGCCTTAAGCCGTGTGCAAAGGGATGTAACACTGTTGGCCAACAACTCCCAACATTGTTGAGAGTTGTTGCATCTGTTTGTATATAGCTAACACTTTGACCGGTTTCAAATTTTGCGCAACAACACTCAACAACATCCAACAACATGCAACAGGGTGTACAAACGGACGCAACATGTAACATCTAACAAAGCTGGGAGTTGTTAGCCAACGATGTTGCGTTCGTTTGCACGGGGCTTTAAAGACGATAAACTAATTATCTTATTTTTTTAGACACTACAGCAGTTACACATGTAAAAAAAGATTATCTGATTGATAAACGAATAATTATTACTATTTCAAAACAATAATAACTATTAAAATAATAATATATATCACAAAATATTTTTTCACAATAGATCACACAGTTTCTTTTTGTAAGATAAAAGAAGAACCCTTGGATGGTATGTATGTCGATTTGTTGTGATTTAAATAAACACTAATTAATGTAGATTACAGTTAATACATGTAATGCATATTAGCAAATTTATTTTTCTTGTTTTGTATAAACAAATTGCTGCAATTTAAAATGTGTAGAATAATACTATTAAAAAGTTTGCTTTCTACACACTTGAGTAATACAATTGTCATAGATTCTTTTTGTATAATGAATACTGATGACCAAATACAAACTTAGGTCCTAACAGTTGTACGATCTGGAACTGTTCTATTTATAAAACAGTCTGTCAACTAACTGTAATTAATTTTCTAATGTAAGTACAGCTCCAGTTATAGACACTTTTTTTGTCTGGAGGGTGTCTATGACGAAATGCTCCACCGTAACAGGGGCACCCAACGACAATTTTCGGAAAATATCTGTTCGGAAGACGATTTGAGATCTAGAATTTTCGGAACATTTGTTGTAAAATTTCTTGCCTGCCTGCCTCTCCTAGGATTTTCGAACATCTAAAATATGGGATAATTGCCTATTTTTAAAGGATTTTTACCCTAAAAAGGTCACCTAGAATTTTCGGGAGCCTTTTTTCTGGCTGGAATTTTCGAAAAGGTAAGTTTTGAGCCCTATAACTTTAGGATCACTAGACTTTCAGCTAGGAAATCCGAACAGATCAAAAATTTTTAGGGGATGAAAATATGCCTATATCTACCGTTAAAATACTAAAATACGTTTAACAATTCTATGTTTAAATAGTTTTGAACTATATTCTCGTTGGGTGCCCCTGCTGTAATCTGAATATGTAAACTTTCTTTCAAGAAATTGCTTCTTGGGATCAAAACCACCAAGAACAACAATATGACGAAGTTTTAGAGCAAATGAATGGTATGTATGTAAATTTCTTGCCATTTAAATAAAACATCAGTTAATGTAGATGACAGTTAATTGATGTAATACATATAACGCAAAGTTATTTTTCTTGTTTTATATCAACAAATTACTGCACTTTAAAATCTGTAGAATAATACTACAGTATTAAAAATTTTGATTTCTGCACACTTAAATAATATAATTGGAATACTTTCTTTTTGCACAATGAATACTGATGACCAAATACAAACTTAGGTCCTAACAGTTGTACGATCTGCAACTGTTCTATTTATAAAAGTCTGTCAACTAACTGTAATTAGTTTTCTATTGTAAGTACAGCTCCAGCTATAGACACTTTTTTTGTCTCGAGGGTGTCTATGATGAAACTCTCCACTGTAATCTCAATATTTAAATTTTCTTTCAACAAATTGCTCCTTATGAAGACGAAGAGGAAGATTTAGAGGAAATCGATGGTATGTATGTCAGTTTCTTACCATTTAAATAAAATACCAATTAATGTAGACCACACTTAATCGATATAATACATATAACGCATAGTTATTTAATTTCTTTTTTTATAATAAAAATCGCTGCACTTTGAAATATGTAGAATAATACTATTTTAAAGTTTAATTTCTGCACACTTCCATAATACAATCATCACAGATTCTGAATACTAATGACAAAATACAAATTTAGGTCGTAACGGTTCTACGATCTCCAACTATTCTATTTATAAAATAGTTTGTCAACTGACTATAATTAATTTCCTAATGTGAGTACAACTCTAGTTATAGACACATTTTTTGTATCTGGAGAGTATCCACGCATGAAGCTCTCCACTGTAATCTGAATATGTAAACTTTCTTTCAAGAAATTGCTTCTTGGAATCAAAACCACCAAGAACAACAATATGGCGAAGTTTTGGAGGAAATGAATGGTATGTATGTAAATTTCTTGCCATTTAAATAAAACATCAGTTAATGTAGATGACAGTTAATTGACGTAATACATATAACGCAAAGTTATTTTTCTTGTTTTATATCAACAAATTACTGCACTTTAAAATCTCTAGAATAATACTACAGTATTAAAAATTTTGATTTCTGCACACTTAAATAATATAATTGTAATACTTTCTTTTTGCACAATGAATACTGATGACCAAATACAAACTTAGGTCCTAACAGTTGTACGATCTGCAACTGTTCTATTTATAAAACAGTCTGTCAACTAACTGTAATTAGTTTTCTATTGTAAGTACAGCTCCAGCTATAGACACTTTTTTTGTCTCGAGGGTGTCTATGATGAAACTCTCCACTGTAATCTCAATATTTAAATTTTCTTTCAACAAATTGCTCCTTATGAAGACGAAGAGGAAGATTTAGAGGAAATCGATGGTATGTATGTCAGTTTCTTACCATTTAAATAAAATACCAATTAATGTAGACCACACTTAATCGATATAATACATATAACGCATAGTTATTTAATTTCTTTTTTTATAATAAAAATCGCTGCACTTTGAAATATGTAGAATAATACTATTTTAAAGTTTAATTTCTGCACACTTCCATAATACAATCATCACAGATTCTGAATACTAATGACAAAATACAAATTTAGGTCGTAACGGTTCTACGATCTCCAACTATTCTATTTATAAAATAGTTTGTCAACTGACTATAATTAATTTCCTAATGTGAGTACAACTCTAGTTATAGACACATTTTTTGTATCTGGAGAGTATCCACGCATGAAGCTCTCCACTGTAATCTGAATATGTAAACTTTCTTTCAAGAAATTGCTTCTTGGGATCAAAACCACCAAGAACAACAATATGGCGAAGTTTTGGAGGAAATGAATGGTATGTATGTAAATTTCTTGCCATTTAAATAAAACATCAGTTAATGTAGATGACAGTTAATTGACGTAATACATATAACGCAAAGTTATTTTTCTTGTTTTATATCAACAAATTGCTGCACTTTAAAATCTCTAGAATAATACTACAGTATTAAAAATTTTGATTTCTACACACTTTAATAATACAATTATAATTTCTTTTTGTACAATGAATACTAATGACAAAATATAAACTTAGATACTAACAACTGCACGATCTGCAACTGTTTTATTCATAAAACAGTCTGTCAACATATTGTAATTAATTTTCCAACGTAAATACACCTCCAGTTTAAGACCTTTTTTTGTGTTTCGAGAGTGTCCATTGACAAAACGCTGCACTGTAAACTGAATATGTAAACTCTCTTTCAACAAAATCCACGTAATGAAATGGACAAACAAGAAGAAGAAGAAGGAATGTGCTGGGATTACGAAATGGATGGTATGTATGTCAAATTGTTCCTATTTAAATAAAACGTTAGTTAATGTAGACCACAATTAATCGAAGTAATACATATAATGCAAAGTTATTTTTCTTGTGTTATATAAGCAAATCGCTGCACTTTGGAAAGTGTAGAATAATACTACTAAAAAGTATGATTTCTGCACACTCCAATAATACGATTATCACAGATTCTTTTTGTACAATGATCAAATACAAACTAAGATCCCAACAGTTATACGATCTGCGACTGTTCTTTTTATAAAACAGTCTATCAGCTGATGTGACTACAACTGCAGTTATAGACACATTTTTTGTGTCTGGAGAGTGTCCACTGATGAAAATTTCCACTGTGATCTGAAAATCTGAATATGTAAACTTTCTTTACCAGATAGTAAATAAAGTTAATGAAATGTAATGGCTTAGGTAGGTAGACTGAGGAAAACTCCCCTGATGTATACTACGGGGCTGTTTAACAACACCAAAGTGAGTTCACTCCGGTTCCCTCTCATGGCTCCACATTTGTTTACATAATACCACCACAAAATCTAATGCCAGAACAAGTCATCCCAGCATGAGTTCACCTGGATTGTTGTACCAGGGCAAAAATTTCATGTCGGTACAAAATGTCACAACGGTATCATGTAAACGCAAAACGACCACGTATTTTAGTGTAAAACAAGTCTGCAAGTAGACTTCAATGGGTAGTGCATGTGTAATGTTTACAATTTTGAATCTTACGTGTATTTTGTCAACATGAAGTGTACCTTCAAATAACAAGATATGAAATGACCCAGTCATAATACAAACGTGATACGAAATAACAAAGTCATCCCAGTATGAAACTTGTGGCCGTACAAGTTTTCTCATATAAATATCCCCTAAAATTATATCTTGAAAGATTATAGCTCAATAAAAGCATACTATTCTTTGAGCTACAAATAAAAGCTGGTCATGACTAAAACCTTAATAACTCGTTGAATGTTTTTCATCATATATATCTTAGCATCACATTGATTGATCCTTGTTTTCTGGGCGCTATTTATGGCTAGACTTTTATCATGATAAAATTACGCAGCTTATGGTACAACTGTATCTATTTGTCAAACTTTGAGACACTGTCTAACTATATAAACTCTGCCGTTATGCAAAACTTGGTCATAATTCGGCTGATTAGCACGAAAGCAAATAGTTATAGTAATTTTATTACTTGCTCTCCCTCCCTTTGCAGGACTCTTGTTGTGTTATCTATCAATACATTTTGGTGGGCACCCTTTGTGGTACAGTTAACACTCACTGCATTGGAACTTCTCCAAAGCTTTTGCGGTCTCTTCCCAACTTATTTCTTTGCCTTAAACTTGTCTTATCCAGCCCATGCAGCACTAAGGAGATAAGAAAAGCTCTGCCAATACTCTTGTGCTATTGCTCTCTATTGGAGCAATAAGTGGGGCTTATGTTATTTTGTGCACATTACCTGTAGTCGCTATAATCTACCACAGAACTGTCCCTCCTCTGCTTATTGTGCTTTCCTGTGATTGTTGTCTTATTTAGCCTATCTGCATTATTTAGTTGCGTGCCTTTAACGAACTGTAAACATACCTTTGTATTTTCATATAATATGTTAATTTCAGTCTTTAAAGCCCAAGATGTTATAATAAATACAATTATTGTTGTTGTTGTTGTTAAAAGTTGTTATTATGCAATTCAGCTTTAACTGGTTAATTCTTCTACCACAATAAATTTTCCAAGGAATAATTGCTAATTTTATCAATACGTCTATTACAACAGTCTTCTTATTTTATTTTGCAGTAGCAAGAAGAAAAAACAAAGCTAAAGGTAAATAAAGTAAAGTGAACTTGTGATCCAGTTATAGTAAGTCTATCTATGAATTTTTGCTGCATCTTTTATCAATATTATTAACGAATAATAACTAAAATAATTAACCTAAATACCTCATTTGCATTTGCAAATGGTATACTGTGACGGTGAAACATGTTACTAAGTAACTGCTGTAATTCAACCATACTCCTCAGCACAAAAGGTGACAATCTTCAATCTTGCCCTAAGAGAAAAAGTTTTGTATTCTTAAAAAAATCACTCTTAAAAATACATTTTCAAGAATACAAATCCATGCAAAAAGGCCGTGTTCGAAAACAAAATAAGAAAACGCTGAAAATGTTAACATTGACAATTAATTAAGTAACCAAATTTCAAACATTTATGTGATAATTGTTTTATTTAATGGAAAAATAAAACAAATCAATTAGAACACAACTTTTAATG
>OZ037776.1:29783873-29956373 GCA_964035525.1 Porites cylindrica
ACCTACAAGTTGACACTTAACACTGACTCACAAAATTTTTATCAGATTCAGTTAAATCAAATTATTAAAATCTGAATCACATTACATCACACTAAAATACCTCCATACAATTAAATTAGTTCCTAATAAACAGTTCTGAAGTAAACTAATTTCTTTTATACTTACAACTGTGATTTAAATTCACAAAAATCGTTTTTTTCTCTTTATACACAATAAACAAGAACACACCAACTGCAAGAGATGCAAACGCATCCAAAAGAGGTATGTAAAATATGTTATATTTCAATTATTTTGTATAGGTAATACCAGAATTAGTAGTGATATTTGGCATAAATACCACAAGTGATATTTCAAAATTCTTATACGTAATTTCACGAGCCGTTAGGTGAGTGAAATTTGAGACAATTTTGAAATATCAAATATCACGTACAAATCCTCCTATAATTATTTGTTTATACTACTACCCACAAACGGTTTCTAATTTTCACGCGGCATTTCAAATTAAGCTTAAATTACCACTCCTCTAAGCCAATCAAATGCAGAAATTTCTCCTGTAGTAGTATAATAGCTTATAGTATACAATGATATTATGTATTCAAGAAAAAAAATTCAAATTACCTTTTTGGGAAGATACATTTTGCTTTAAGAGGAAAAACTAAAAGATTCTTAATTTGTCACTGCCAGTAACTGTTGACTACAATTCAGTGGTGTTATATTCTAAGTTAAACCAACTTTTTGAACACAAACGAGCAATGAGAAATGGTGACATCAACAGTCACATTAATAACATATTGCTGAACACCATTTAAAGACTAAACATCAAATAAACTGGCTGGCATTGTGCAACATCCATTATATATTTTGCAAACTACTATTGATCACTCACTTTAGAAACCCGGTTTACAAACTTAAAATAAATGCCACTGAATTGTAGTCAACAGTTACCAGCACTGTATGAATGACTTACTGATGAAATCAAGCAAAATTAAGTACAAGAGTTTAATACCATCAACTGAAGTAATACAACTCACTTTAACTCTAAAGATAAGTACTACACACGTTCTCGGAACATCAGTCACTGTTAACAACAACAGTCCTATTCACAACCATGTTCACCCAGATCATGAAACTCAAGCTACTTTTAAAATAGCTTTTAACTTTATCCAAATAAAATTTGTAATAGTTACAAATTTTATTTACATAAACAAAAAGATTACTTTAATCAAAACGATTTAACTTTAATTTACAAAAATTTAATCTTTACTTTACTAATTTTGTTCCAACTCATGTTATTACAACTAAAAACATGTATACTATTGCGAGTAAAAAGCCTCTCACTTTATCCATCCCTCCGACCCATATTAATTTTGAAAACGTTTATATGAAGGAAACATTGAATTAAATAATACCTTCAGTATAATACACTTGTCACTAGAAGCCCCCATCTCCTCTACTTGAGGGAGATATAGCGCATATTGCTCAAGGTTTTCTTAGGTTTTGACCTCTTAATTACCACAAGGGATCTAACGCAGAATTAACCCATTTTAGTATACTTCTTTGTTTATAAGAGTCGAAGATTAGTTCATTTTAGACATTTTAGTTCTTTCGCTTACCCTAGAACTGGGAAATTAAACAATTTTTCTATCAAGATTTACAATAACAGAAGTGTGGAGCTAGAGAATGTTTCCCAGGTTTAAGATAAAGCAAAATAGACAACAAAAAGGTCATTTGCAGATAATTTGCTAAAATATTTGCTTACAAAGAAAAGCCCATCTTTGCTTTATTTATCACTTTTTAAAACATACCTTTGGCATTACATTACGTCCAATGGTTAACTTACGTTTTATATAGTTCAACCAAGACCCATAATGGGACAAAGAGGAAATCTTGGCCAATGGCCACAATATGTGAATTTCACTAAAGTCATTTTTAGAATCATAATTAAAAGGAAGTATAATTCCTGACACATCTGTACATTTTAATTGGTTCCTCAAAACGTCATCAACTCCAAGCATGACTGCCTCAAAGCAAACAATGCAGAATATTGTAATGGCAACTGTTAAATATTAATCATGACTTTTTCGAGTCAGATTTACAGACATCTAGATTTCAGCATCAGTATTTTAAATAAGCCTAATGAGCACATTTCCATTCAAGAAATTTAAGTTAGCGTTCTTACCCGCAAGTGTAGGATAAGCAATGATTTGTCCGAAGACGACTCACATTCTGTTTCCCTCACGCGAAGGCTGTGAAAAGAAGTCTGCTTGTGAAAAGAAAGAGACAAAAGTCAAACAATAAACTAAAATACTTAATTATTGACACTTCTTGTTCCAATAAGTTTTTTCCTTCTACCTGGTAGATTATGCTCTGGAGAATTTTAAGTTTTGATCCAACAAGCTTGTTTCACATCGAGAAATCATGACACACATGTTGACTTTCTGTGAGTTTTGTTTCTGGTCACTATTAATCGCCCTCTGTTCCAAACTTAACACTCTTTGTTGCACTTAAATCAGGCGCTTTTAGGTTGTTTAATTTTCTCCAAAGAGCCTCCTGGATCTCAATAACTAAAAGCAATTTCCTTTTGTCCGCAAATGTGATTGTTTCGTGCAATCTTTTGACATGCTGAGCCCACAACCAACTAAAATATTTTTCAAGTACCTGTGAATTCTTGATTTCTGCACCTATTTTGAATATGTCACTTATTCACGCTGGAAAATCTAAAATTGTGCTCAATGTAAAATTATCTACATTTGTACTACTTTTTTGTTAAATTTGTTCTCTTTAATTGGCTGCAAATTTTTTTGTACTGAATTTCAAAAATCCTTATACTCATTTTCTTGTCTTCAATGTTTACAATACTTTTCACAGATTCTTATTGACTTTGATGAATAAAAGGAACAATGTGCCACAAGGACAGCAATTTTGCAAAATATCCACAGCTGCTGTCCATCTCACACACTCTCTCTTGCCCTGATTCCTGAAAGGATCTAATCTCCACACCATACTCCTTATTTTTCTAGGTACATGTAACTAAAAATCAAAGCTTGCCCCTATAGGTGTGGGAGTCTACCCTCATTTCATGGCAGTTTTAACAGAAGAATGTCCCTAAACGTAAGCCTTTATGACAATTTTTTTTTATCCTGTGGCTAAAGCGCTGCATCTCCCTTGGGTGGGAGTCTGTAACTTTCCCCCATTCCTATCTTTCCATTTTTACTGTCTTAATGTCTTTTAACGTAAAGGTTGACTTCCCTAAGAGTCACATTTTTTGGTATAACACTCCCCTCAAAAGCCCCAGGCACCTTCCCTCTCCAAATTAAAAATGTACTAATCCTTAGTTTTCTCAAACATGCAGCAACAATCATATTTGAGTTTATCGAAATAACATTTGTAATAATCACAAATTTCATTCACATAAACAAAAGATTACCTCAATGCAAGTGATTTAACTTTAATTTACAAATATTTAATCTTTACTTTACCAATTTTGCTTCAACTCTTGCTATTAAAAGTAAAAGCCAGAGTTAATACCATTGAACATTAGCCTGATTTTTTTTGTTACAAACACAGTCTTGCGAGTTAAAAGTCCCCAACCTTCTCCATCCTTCCGATCTGTATGAATCTTCAAAAAACCTCATATCATAGAAAAATAGAATTACAAAATACTTGCGATATAAGCTTAAAACTTAAATTCAAATTATTTCTAACTTCTTATAAACTTACCCTTACCTTCCTATAAACTTTTTTAATAACTTCCCTCTGTTTCTGTTTTCTCAATCTCTTTAATGTAATCCTTAGAGAAATCACATCCATCCAACAGTATCTTTACATATTCTTTGATTCCTGTCATTCACATTCACCTATTCCACTTCGCAAAATAGGCAAAACACATCAAATGTGTAGCTCTTAAATAACACTTGTAATTTCGAGGTCTCCCTCTTCGAGGTCTGCGGTGTGCGGTCTTTGTTTTCTAGAGACTCTTCGCAAACTCAGTAAAACCAATTTGAACCTTTTCTACTTCCAAGTTTATCTGCTCAAACACCAAAACTGTAGCGATCCTCCCAAGCTGGTATTTGCGATCTTGATTTCACAAAAAACTTATTCAACTCTTACTACAAATCGCCTCTCTTGAATGTACAAGCAAACCAACGTTACTGTTGACATTTTGATTAAGCAACATCCTATTCTGTTGCAAATCAAATCAAATCAGTAACACATTTGCAGACAAAACCTTCCAGGACAGATACGCGCAAATGCAAAATATTAAAGATCGACCAAAGGAAAGTTTGCTGAGCCCGCGAGACTGACAAACCTTCAGAGGACAGGCGCTGTGCACAGTAGCGGGGCGGCGGGGGTTGGGGGTGGACACATCTCTTCGCGGATAACGCATCATTGTTTATCATTATTTCCTATTGTTTCACGGTTAGGACCAATTGGCTTTTAACCCAACTTATCCTAACCAAAAAAGTCGTTTGAATGTCATTTCGCAAAGAAAGCACCACCCGCAGTCTTCTGGAGGCAAAGTACGTAACCCGGGTTCTTTAAATTACGTCACATGACGTCACGAGTGAGCCTCTCTGATTTCTGGATCAGCAGAACGGGCGTGTAAAATTACAATACAATACAATACAATACAATACAATATTCTTTATTTAACGAAGGTGACGTAATAACCTAATGAGTTATCTAACTTACGGCTTTCACAACAATACAAAATATACATATAACAACAATGCCTAATCAGTAATATAAGACTACAACAAGCGAAAAAATAGAACTAGATAAATGTATGCTTTAACAAGATATAAGATGATATAAACTAACTGTCAAAATCCAATTAAACTTTCAGTTATTGCACAATTCTAGTACAACAGCAGACAAAAGAAAAATTTTTAATTTGTTATCTTAACTGCAGGTTCAACAGAAGAGGAAAGTGCTGACCATCTTCTCGTTTTTTCGGTATTATGGTGGCTCTAACGAAGCTGCGTGCATCCTGGCGTATAAAAACAAACTGCTCTACCTCGAACATGCGTCAGTGAACATTTCAGTTATTAGTTACGTGATATGGCAAGTTATATATGTATAATACTAATACTAATACTATATAATAAGTATAACTCTAAACCTACAGTTTGTTGTTGTTGTTATTTTTTCTTCGATATCTCAAGGGATTTAAGGCCTGGCTAAAAGAAGTTATCTGAGAATATGAATAATTGGCAATATCTCTCGCTACGAGACCGAGAACAAAATAAACTTTTCTCCAAAAGTAAATCTTGAGGTTTTCTTGTACCTTAACGTTCAATTGTGGTCACGTGACATGTCACCATCTTCTCGTTTTTTTGGTATTATGGTGGCTCTAACGAAGCTGCGTGCATCCTGGCGTATAAAAACAAACTGCTCTACCTCGAACATGCGTCAGTGATCATTTCAGTTATTAGTTACGTGATATGGCAAGTTATATATGTATAATACTAATACTAATACTATATAATAAGGATAACTTTAAACCCACAGTTTGTTGTTGTTGTTATTTTTTTCTTCGATATCTCAAGGGATTTAACGCCTGGCTAAAAGAAGTTATCTGAGAATATGAATAATTGGCAATATCTCTCGCTACGAGACCGAGAACAAAATAAACGTTTCTCCAAAAGTAAATCTTGAGGTTTTCTTGTACCTTAACGTTCAATTGTGGTCACGTGACATGTCACCGTGGTCACGTGACATGTCAACGTTCAATTGTGGTCACGTGACATGTCACCATTTTCTCGTTTTTTCGGTATTATGGTGGCTCTAACGAAGCTGCGTGCATCCTGGCGTATAAAAACAAACTGCTCTACCTCGAACATGCGTCAGTGAACATTTCAGTTATTAGTTACGTGATATGGCAAGTTATATATGTACAATACTAATACTAATACTATATAATAAGTATAACTCTAAACCTACAGTTTGTTGTTGTTGTTATTTTTTCTTCGATATCTCAAGGGATTTAAGGCCTGGCTAAAAGAAGTTATCTGACTATATGAATAATTGGCAATATCTCTCGCTACGAGACCGAGAACAAAATAAACTTTTCTCCAAAAGTAAATCTTGAGGTTTTCTTGTACCTTAACGTTCAATTGTGGTCACGTGACATGTCACCGTGACCAAAAATTAAAAATGAAGGAAATTGTCGAATTGGTGGCGAATTTACATTGTTTCGAGAAACAAATTGGTATTTCTGAAAGAAGATAAGATACCTAACTTTCTACGTTTGGAATGAATGTACGCGAAGTTTAAGATTAAATTTTTAGATAATTCAAGATTAAATTTGGGCATTTTAAATGATGTTTTCCCTCATAATTTTTTACTTAAGTACAAGGGACGGTCATTCAAACGTGAAGTGTTAGAAATATTTAATATAAATTAGAAAAATGTTTTTGCCCGATTTCTTTTCTTAAACCAGCCACCAATTGGTCAATAACCTACGATTTTTAGCAAAATGGTCACGTGACATACCATGTAACTTATTAACACAATGTTTATACTATAAAACATCAAGGACGATGAGTTATTTGTGTGTGCCAAATTTTGATTCAGCACCATAATCTATGCCAAAGTTATAGCCAATAATTCAGTTTCCAAAAGTAAACACCTTAGTCCCACGCTTTAAACTACTTGAGATATCTCATTTATATAATTTTAAATAAGGTACGTTATTTATGAAAGAATGTTATTCTTTACATTATTACACTTGATATTTCTAACCAAATAGTCATATTTGATCTCTGATATTTTGTATCAACAACATTATCAATCGCTTTTCTTTTATTGATCCTATATTCCCAGTTTTTAGGCAACTGTTGTTGTAATTATTTTACATAACCGTAACTTCTAACCTAATGTTTGTTTTTTACCTTGAGCGACGCAAGAACCTAGGAATTTTCTCTCCTTTTTATCCACTGTACTCTGGTTTTTCATAGTTCCTATTTTTTTTTTAATCAGTATCAATACAGGAGCAAATCCTGTGTTCAAACGTTTTTTGTGCCCACTCTTACAATTGTCTAACAACTAACCATTCTCTTCACAATTACAAATTATCGTGTATTTAACAAAACCACGAAAATTTTTGAACTGTGACCTCGGAGTGATAGCGATGTAATCTCCAAACTAAAATCATTCAATAGCCAAACATATTTTTAGTCTAAAGGAAGTACAAAAAAATAATAACTCATCTATCTGGGAAAATTCCACTAAAATGCTCGGATAATGCTACCATCATTTCCAAACCTAAATCTGACATTTATAATCTAGATAACTAGGTTCTTGCATCGTGGATAACTTTCGTAAGTTCAACGACGCTTTTTTTTTACATTTTGCATCATTACATTTTATTTCATTGTAACTAATGTTAGTTGCGTTTTTTACTACTTTCAGATAAATATTTTTTGTAAACTTTCCTATCGTATAAACATACGTAAAGCGTATATATATTTTGTACTTAAGAAAAGTAAAGATGTTCCGTTTCTCTTGTTGAAAATTATTTCTTTTGTCGAAAGGGTTTCGAAATTTTTTTTTTCATTTTCTCAAGTAAATTAAGACATAGGTTTACAACTAGTTTCTCGTAAAAATGAAGAGGGTGGTCTATAATATTAACTGTTTATCATAAAGCATAAAATACCCAAAAAATATTACAAACCACAAAAAAAAGTTAAACTTCACAGCCCACAAACATTATGTAAATTAGATCACGTGACCTTACAGCTCCACAAAATCTCAAAAATCCTTTAAGAAAAAATGGGCACACTTTTTACCAAGAGTTATCTTACTTAACTCGTATACTGAGAAAATATGAAACATAAGCCGCGACAAAACTACCCTTGGGAACTTTGAAATATCTCGTATATTTTGAAAATAAACAGGTTTTCCCACTAGTATCCAGTCTTCCTAAACAAGTGTTTTGTTATAACATGTTTTTCCTTTAAAAATCTTGACATTGCTAACAGCAGAAATCACATTCCTACCAGCCTTAAAATCATCAACCTAGTCGAAAAATTCACCATACAAGAAAAAGTATGCCAGTTTAAGTTCAAAGTTTTTTGAGCGTGCCAAGTCACGTGACCTTATTTGTATATTTGGTGCAGACCAAACAGATGAAAACTAGCAGTCTGTGTCTAACAACGTTTCAACCTGCTACTGCTAATGCATCGAAAGATAGACCACCACCCACCCCCTCCTTTTCAAGTTAATAACTGGGGACCCATACTGTAATTAACGAGAGTTCACACCAAAGATCACATGCCTTTTGAAAAATCAACAGCAAAATCGAAGTTGTTAAAAATCTTCTAAGTAACCTTTTCATCGCTCTAAAATATCCTCAAACACCATCGCCTGGCCAATTTAGACTATAAACAAACATAAAAATCGAAATATTAAAAAAACATCTTACAAGTCTTTTTACCATTATAAACACCCCTACGCATTACTTCCTGGTCACTTTACGCTATAAACGAACACAGAGAATTCCCCATTTTCTCCCAAAATCATAAATTAACGACTTTGGAAAAAAAATTCCACCATGGTACCTACCCAAGAACAAAACATTTATAAATAGTTTTTTCCCTCTTTCTACAAAAAAACCAAACATAATTTGTTGGTCCATTTCCAGTACATACAAACATGTACAAAATTTTTAATTTTCACCCAAATCGTCAATTAAATAATTCATTATAGCCGCAAACGCAAATCAAAATCTTCACCATTCTAAAACATCGCCAAACATCATTACTGAGCTTCCTTTCGGGCAAAGTCCAATCAAAAAATGAACGCCGCGTCGTCTGTGCAGAAAAAAGACAAAATGGCGGACGGATGAGGTTTCCCATCCCCCCTCCCCTCCGTTGTTG
Source organism: Porites cylindrica (assembly GCA_964035525.1). Classification (NCBI taxonomy): domain Eukaryota; kingdom Metazoa; phylum Cnidaria; class Anthozoa; order Scleractinia; family Poritidae; genus Porites; species Porites cylindrica. Next base: position 29,792,753 of record OZ037776.1, read on the forward strand.
CTAATCTTCTGATTTTTGAGGCAAAGAAGTGGGTAATTTCAGATAAAATTCGAGCTAACGAAACAAAAATAATATTTTTGTCTGAACTTATTAGTCCTACCTTCTCGCTTAAAAAGCAGGAAAAATTGATTGTATAGTTAACCTCTTATAAAAAGCTCCTTTCACTTCTCTCCTAGCCTGCGAACCGCAGACGCATTTCCGGTCGTCGCTTCTCTCCCTCCGAAAAATAGCGTCTGCGAACCCGAGTGACAAAACGATTTCCGTGACGTAAAACCTTTTTAGCCAATCACGGTTTAGCTCTTAAAATCAAGGAACTAACTCGCGAGACTTCTCGCAGGATCGTGCGCGATGGATATGTTTTCAAGTCGAAATTGAAAGGACGACGTGGCTTGTGTATAGCCGTCCTTTTTTCTCAGAACAACGCGTTTACGAAAGTTAATTTGCCAGGATTGTGGGACTGATTGACGAAATAAGTATCAAGAGGATTCATATCGAAGAAAAGATTAGAGGACATTTTTCATCTATTTGCCTACGGAGTCAATCATTTATCAGACGTAGTTGTTTTGATCATATTCGAAACGATAACTGTCCTAATGACAGTAGACGCATCATGCCGTTTGTTGCTTCTGTTCCTTTCTGGTTCCTGGCAGGAAAGTATACCTTGGAGAACTCTTCGATAGTTTGTCGTTTGCCGTTTTAGATATTTTTTAGTAGATATCCTTTATCTTTGAAAGGTAGGACATATGGTAATTGATTTCCCATGCGTGGTTGCTTCTTGGTTCAGATAGAACTTTGATCAGATCGAAAGCATTTTATATTTGTTCCGGTATATTTCTTTAAATACATGTTCTTTTCAAGGTTCTCATTTCCATAGTTTTGTGTGAGATGAGTAGAAGCGTCGTAGCTGAAATGTAACTATTGATTTCACGCTGGGTCTGGTCCAGGTTTATAATATTTCAGATCATTGTGTTGTGGCGATACTAGAATTATTAACGAGCGATTGTTAGACATTTCTCAATCAGTCAAGGATGTGTCTGTATAATTGATTCACCACCTTTTGTCAGCGCTGGTTAAATTGAAATAAATAAGTCTGAGCGCGATGTCATTAAGCTATGTTGCTTTCCTTTCGCTGTAGCGATTATTTTGTCCAGGTTTTGTTTATGTCACGTACTACCGTATTTTATAAAGCGAAACCAAAGGCCCACATCACATACATAGCTTAAGAAGCAGTTGCTTCATAAAGAAGTCAGCATTCAACGTCGCAGAAAACCTTGTTATGGTCGTGAAATTCACGTTCCAAAGCGTATTTGGTAATTCTCTCCAAAATCCAAGACACTTCAGCGTGCGAGGTCGCGAGGAGTCACTCAAGCTGTATTCTATCCTTTGATCTGATTGGCCTACATCAAAACAAGAGGTTTTACGTCACGGAAATCGTTTTGCCGCTCGGGTTTGCAGACGCTATTTTTCGGAGGGAGAGAAGCGACGACCGGAAATGCGTCTGCGGTTCCAGGCTACTTCTCTCCCGTCCCCCTAGTACTTTCTGTCGCTACTGTAAAAGACCCCCGATTGAAACGCATTTCAGTTCTATCACTTTATATTACGAAGGGACGATCGGCCGCGTTTGAATCAAATTGAAGAGAAAAATTCATATTTGCAAACTGCACAACGGCAATACTCACTTCGCATACATATCCATACACCGTTCACGGTACCTCCGCACTGAAAGATGATTGTGAGCATTTTTGGGACGGACGGTCTGTAAACTCAAAGAAAAATGTAACACTTGTAATGACATGAACAAACTTTATGAACCATCTGTAAGCATAAATGATAAGCAAACTATGATTCCAATTGACTGAACATTGCACCGTGAGCTGCTGTATGGAAAAAAAACAACTCAAATGCTGTATGGAAAAGTTCAACTGAACGTTTTTTGTGTCGATGATGCACTCGACCTCTACGATATTCTGCACCAATAATAAACAAATACAAAAAACATTAAATAGGAACACCAAACAGTAAATTACTTATAACTCTAATCGTTAAGGCTAACAAACTGATTTGCCGATGATATAACCAAATCAGAAAAATAATGCAAGCGCAAATACAAACTTCAGCTTCAGCTCTCAAGTCTTAGCAAACAATTTCTCCCTTTAAGTCTTTTGAAGGAGGACAAACACACACGATTCGAGGATAAGTATTATTTTTATTTATTTATTTATTTATTTACATTTTTCTCTCCTGACGTGATTGAACTCACGTTCTGGCAGAAAGCCAATCAAACGTGAAGCATGCATTCAATCAACATGCAAATACCTCTTTGCGGTCATTTCACATTTATGGATCTTTATCGGACACGGCTGTCAACACGTTCCATGAACTTAAATAACACTATCTACTTTATCCAAGATCTGGAAAATACGGGGGAAGAAGAGGATTAAATTTTTAATACACAAAAGTTGCAGCACCGAAAAACGACGCATCCTCGTTAACACTTACATGATATTATTCACTTCTTCTTCAAATACGAGCTAACATAAAACTATACAACAATATATCTTAACAATAACATTCATCAACCTCTATCTGAAAATCTAAAATTCTTCATCTGTCATCTAATTAATTACATTTACTTCCCCACATTTTTTTCCCGTGAGAATATCTTAAAATAACTCTCATCTCCTAATTAACATAATGGACTTTGCCTTCTCAATATATATGTTGTAGTTAATTTTTTATCTCAGGTAGATTTTATTTTTCTTTTGTTTCAACTCCATTAGCATACATTACCATACCCAAAAACAAAAGAAAAAGAAAAATGACCTGAGATAAAGAATTAACTACAACATATATATTGAGGAGGCAAACTCCATTATGTTAATTAGGAAATGAGAGTTATTTTAAGATATTCTCACGGGAAAAAAATGTGGGGAAGTAAATTTAATTAATACTAGACTTTAGCCCCTCGCACATATCTACGTGATGGAATTTACTTTCCTTAAATAGCACAATCATTCATTGGTTCATTTTCTTGTTTCCCCATTGGTTACTGTTGCTATACAAACAAACACTTTCTTCTAATTGGTGTATTTCCATAATGCACTAAACGTATAAATTCTGTGTCTAAAAATTGATTTCATCACACCATTTTATATCCGTACATGGAAAACATCACTGAGTGAACAGCTGATACTACTTTCTACGATCATTAACCAACTACAGCTATCTAACATCATTCACAACAACTCAGCTACTAAAAGCAACCATTTTACAACCATCCTACATTTCACTGACCTTGCTCATAAACAACTATAACAACAGCATACATTCTGTTACAAGTGCAAAAAAGACCACCAAAGCAACATGAGCAACTACCTTCGCATGAAAGGTTACATCAGGAACGTTTCACCAACAAAAAGAAGTTCACAAGGATCCTTTCCATACTTTAATTTTTTACTGCAAGTTAATTCCAAACAAACACATCGCGCTGTTTGCTACGATCCTACTAAGCAAAAACTTCTCAAACGTTATCAAGAAAGTAAAGAGCCAGTCACTTTGGGAAATATAGCAGAGAAAAAAAATCAAGTGAAACCTTCAGTGAAACAGCTAATTGTCACGAAGAGGTCAACAATAGAACCTGCAAATATCAATGATATTGACTACGAGTATGATGATGATTCTACTCAAGAATATCAGGAACAATTGACTGCCAATCACATTACTTCTCTTCTTCCAAATCAGGTAATTACAGTAAAAACTGCAATCTTTTTTTAATTTCATATTTTATTACAACACAGAAAAATACACAAATTACAGTGGAACCCCGTTAATGCAGTCACCAATACGCCAAAAAAATTTCTCGTATTAAGAAGTGCCCCTATTAACGACGGTTTTTTTTTTACAATAAAATGTATGGCACATTTGCAAGGTAGCCAAAAAATTATACTACCCTAATAACGATGTAACCGTATTATGATTATTAACTCCGCTTAACTACTTACCTAATTTAAATTAAAAATAGAGAAAAAAGGAATAGATGAATTGTTCAACTTTAACGTGGACACATACCTAACAAAGGGGTAACACGTACAAACAAATTCCATTTCTTTGTTTCTTTTTCCAATTGTGATCAAAGAATTACAGTGAAGTTCTACTTGCCTTCGATCAGAGAAATTTACGCTCACCCTTAACGATGAACATGCAAGAACACCCCTCCAACTAATCTGCACGAATAAATATTATCTCCCCCAAAAAACAACTAGATCAATTATTGTACAAGTTGCGAACTTTAGACAATCCTATCAATGAAGATCACTTACTGGAGCATTGCTCAGTTTTCGGCCTATTTTTAAAATAAAACTTTTGTTATCGCACAATTTCTCAGAAATGATGTAGATTTCTCGTTGGTAAAACCAGCATTTATTACATTTCTCAAAATTACTTGTCTATACAAAGGAAACTATTACTGCCAATTATCCTATCTAAAAATTTCAACAGATGCAATGTTTTTAATTTGGTAACTTCTCCTTCAAATCTATATAACTTACATTTTGTCATTTTGTCTCTAAGTTACAGTACTTTTTGCTTCCGATAGATTAACAACATTTTGCTCAAAAGCGACGTGTAAATATAATCATCAATTTTACTTTTCGATTTTATTTCAGTTATAATAACTCCTTCTGAAAAATCTACTTCATTCAGCCATTAATTTTTCTTCTTACTTATGAACCACTTTATACCTGAAATAATAATAATATTGACTATAAGTATAATAAAGATTCTATTAAAAGATATCCCCAACTATAAACTAATGCCAATCACATTACTTTCAAACCAGGTAATCACAATGAAAGGTGTCATAACTCTACCAGAAAAGTACATTGACAACTTCACACCTCAAGATGATACAACACCTGCAATCCTAAAAGATTGCCTTCTCACTGACAATACTGGAACGGTTCGCTTAGTATTACGAGGAGACACCATCAAACAAGTAACAACTAAGGAATCCTACCTCATCTCAAATCTACGTGTAAAGCAATTTGACCGCGTGAATTATCTCGTGTCCACTTCTGCAACACACATCTCCCCAATTGAAGAAGAATTCCCGTTACCTACAAAAGAAACTTTAAGTAAATTACCTAATACAACAACTATTACAGTAAACCAAATTGAGACAGCAGATGGTTTTAAAAGATCTCTCTCTTGTATAAACTGTTCAAAGACATTGCCAACAAATACGACTACGTCAGCCATTATCAAGTGCTCGAAGTGCAAAGCAACACAACGCCCTTCATCTTGTAAACCCACCACTTCTGTTCGTATTGCTGTAAAATTGAAAAACGACAAATTAACCTGGCTAACTGCATTTGATCCAATTCTACGACAACTACTAGAGCACACCACAGAAAATTTCTCTCTCAAAGATGCTTCAGAAGAACAAGTTTACACACAACTATTCAAACTTCAGAATTTCACTTTAGAATACAGTAACACTTCCAGAGTTATCAAAAATATTTTTCTCTAATTTTCCACTATCACTCATTTTTTTGCTTAATGCTTACTAAAGCCAATTATTGCAGTGAATTCCGTTTACCGTTTACCGTTTACAAGCAAATTCTACAGAAAATCCTTGACATCGCACAAAGAAAGATCTCAATCAAATCTCCAGAAGAAGATATCTACAACGACATATTCAAGTTAAGTAAATATACACTTCAATACAGTGATACCTCTCATGTTATCAAAAACATTTCATTTTGATTAATCGATATAATGTACTGACTAACGACCAATTCAAATTAACCGTTTTCTAAAATAAAAAGACACACTTGGAGTTTTAAACAATTCCAATGCTACATCGATTCTCGTTCAACATCCTAGTTTCAACAATTATAAAAATGGTTTTTAATTACTCAATGTTGATATTTTTACCTTACAAATAATCCTTTTTATCACAACTGGGATAAGAAATATTTGTTGATTGTTTGTTACACATCAATTATTGTTTTTATTCAACCCTTATTTTTTCAAAAACAAACGTCTTGCGTTCTTCTTCAAAAAATATATCTCTAAATAATATATTTCGTATTGATTTCTTTCCTTCACAACATTTCTCACTATATTACTTACTTTTACTAAAAAACATTGACCCTTTTCACACGAAACACGCATTCTTTTCGTGTTTCAGACGAGTTATCCATTGCATAATACGCATCAGACACATAAGACGTCTTTCAATTGAAAATGCAACGGTCTAAATTTTCAATAAACAATCCCCTCTTACTTTATTCATTTATTTTTCCGTCAATTTTCATGAGTTAGGAAAATTGATTATCCGTCTCTGATTGATAACCCGTCTCTAGTGTGAAAACGCCCAATATATAAAGCCTTCTTATTTGTTGTTGTTAATGAAACCGAAATTTAACGAAACAAACCTACTATAGCCGATTTTGTTAAAAGAACACATTGTATTACCAGAAACACTCAATGCTATCCTTTTTTTACGTTACAACACCTCCAATTGTTACTTTTAATTTGTCAGAAGAAATAAAAATACTTGTTGTTACCTTCAGTTTTCCTGCTCTTCCCACTGTAATTTTCAGGGAGTTATAATAACTCCTCTAGTGGGGCTAATTTAACTCCTTACAGTGGAGTTATTTTTCGTGGAGTTATTTTAACTCCAAAAAGGAGTTTAAAGAACTCTTTTTCAGGAGTAAAAGTGACCCCAGATATTGAGGAGTTAAAATAACCCCAAAAAAGGAGTTATCCTGTACCTAAAATTTTTACTCCACTTTCAGAGTTAAATTAACTCCAAAAAGAGTAAAAACAACCCCTGTAAGGAGTACAAGTAACCCCATTTCGGAGTAATGTTAACTCCAAGACTGGGAGTAAAAAGAACTCTTTTTCAGGAGTAAGAATGACCCCAAATTCGGAGTTAAATTAGGAGTTAAAATAACCCCAAAAAAGGGGTTATCCTGTACCTAAAATATTTACTCCATTTTTGGAGTTATAATAACTCCCTAAAAATTACAGTGCCCTTACCGGGTCCACCTTTAGTCCCCAACTGCACTCCCTCTTCCCTTCTTCAAGCTTACTTCCTACACACACTACCCCTTAGTGGGTCGACCCTTACTCCCCAAAAACCCTCGCCCTTGACGGGTGCACCCTTAGTCCCCACGTGCACTCCCCCTTGGCAAGTCCACCCTCTGTCTCCAATAAGCTGCTCCTTGAACATTTTATCCTATGCGTCATGAACCAATATCTACACTCGAATTACCGATTATCCCAATCTCTTCAACACCTTCTTTTATCGCCTCTCTTCTCTTAGATTGGATTATGTAGTAATTGACAATAACTTCAATTTACCACTAGAACTTAAAAAACATAAAAACAAGGAAATCTCTAGAACTCACCAAAATACTTTGCAGATAAAGATACAATGGAAAATATAGAATTGTGTGATATTTAGAGAATTTTTAACCCAAATTGCAAAACATACACCAATGACGGATCAAGCCAACGAGCCTGGGGGACACCCTCCCCAAGGTTTTATATTAAACTGAAGCCCAAAGGGCCGAAAATTTTTTTTTTTAACAGACCCTCCCCTTACCTCAGCATCTAGATGATCGCCCCCCCCCCCACCTCCCCTTCTCTGAAGGTGTAAATCCGCAACTATACACCTACTACGACAAACAGCCAGAGATTTATTGCACAATTTATCTTTTCTTACTAAGCCAATCTATATCAGAAAAAACTACCCAAAACAGATATCACACAAGGATTCAAAACTGATACCTCCCTCATAACACTTAACCTATCTTTACATTCTAATCCCAGCAGAAAGGGGCTTTTGAAGCGAAATACGTCTCTACTCGCTGATAACAACTTTATTACAATAATAAAGTGAACAGCGATAAACGAAACAGCCAACAAATACGAAGACGATAAACCAGTTAATCCAGATCCTATTACTATGAGATACTATAAAACTAAAAATTCGCCATAAATCAATTACTTAATCTCCTTTCATTAAAAAAGAAAAAGTAAAAAAATCAAGAGGAGTTAGAAAAACAAATTGCGATGTTCGACAAACGACTTAAAAATGTAAATACTAATTATCCGCAAAACACAAAACAAGCACAACCCTATCACGTGCAATCTCCTACTCAGACTAAAAATAGTAACTTCCATATCTAAATTTAGCCCAATGTTTTTCCCGTGAGAATATCCTTAAATAGCTCTCGTTTCCTAATTAACATAATGGACTTTGCCTCCTAACAACCATAAACTACTCTTACTTTCAATCATCTTCTCAAGCCCCAAATTCGCGAAAAAAGACTTCTATCAACTACTACAACTAAAGAAATTAATCTCCTTAATCTCTTTTCATTAAAAAAGCAAAAGTAAAAAAATCAAGAGGAGTTAGAAAAACAAATTGCGATGTTCGACAAACGACTTAGCAATGTAAATAGTAATTATCCGCAAAACACAAAACGAGTACAACCCTATCACGTGCAATGTCCTACTCAAAGTAAAAATAGTAACTCCATATCTAAATTTAGCCCAATGTTTTCCCGTGAGAATATCTTTTATAAATAGCTCTCCTTTCCTAATTAACATAATGGACTTTGCCTCCTAACAGCGATAAACTACTCTTACTTTCAACCATCTTCTCAAGCCCCAAATTCGCGAAAAAGACTTCTATCAACTACTACAACTCAAGTTATATTTAACTGATTAAAAATTTTACCCTAACTCACTACCCACAACTTTATAACACACAAAAATACACCACAACTAACACCGCAATATCTCAAAATCTTATTCATCCACGTTCCTTTCACGTGAAATCCACTTCAACAACTGTAATTGACTCTACCTGCTTTTTGCCACATGTACCGTTAAACTTTTACCCATATTTGCGTCATGAGTTTTACACCAAACAAACTTCGGCAATATTTACTGTGAAATTCAACGTAAAACATATCACCTCTTAATTTTTTCATCGTTTATCATTCACATCTTCTCCGTACAATTTTTAACATCGATAACATTGAAACCATCGATATCGTTGAATATACTGTTCCACGTTGCTTTAACCTGAAATCTCCGTTAACAACTTTCGTTTCTAAAATCACGTGTTGAACTTTACTCCTTCACACTTAATTAACTTTCAGTCCTTAAAATATAACATGAAAACTACTTGCCTAAAATTCAGATAAAACACACATCAGCGATTACGATACTACAGTATAAGTATTACATTTTAAATTATATATATTTCATCCTTCAAAATTAAATTCCAAAATAGTTTTTAACCTTCGAAAATTTATCTCTTATACTATTGCACGTCTTTATCACGTGAAAACCTGTTTTCTTCCTTTTAACAACATAATAGACTTTACCCTCTCGCATATATCTACGTGATGGAATTTAGTCTCCCTAAATAGCGCAATCATTGATTGGTTACTTTTCTTATTTTCCTATTGGTTACTGTAACTGTACAAACAAATACTTTCTTCTCATTGGTGCATTTCGATCCTACACTAAACGTATAAATTCTCCATCTTACAACTGATTCCACCACACGATTTCATATACCTATGCAGACCACATCATTCAATTAACGGCTGATACCACTTCCTACTATGACGAATCAACTACAGCTATCGGGCTTCGTTCACAATGTCTCACCCACCAAAAAGAGCAAAATAAGATCCTTTCCATACTTCACCTTCTCCTTACAAGTGAGCGATAACACAATTCGCCGTGCAGTCTGCTACGATAACGAGAAACAGCCAATCTTTAAAGCATATGAAGAATCAAGACAACCTGCCATTCTCACTAATGTTACACAAAAACGAAGTCTTCTCGACCCTTCTCAAGACGACGTCATCGTCAGCAAACGATCTCGCATACAAGACGCATCGAACACTGACATTGACTTCGAGTATCTCGAAAACTCTGAAATCCATGATTCTAATACAGTCACCTTGATTGGCAACATTCCCTCGCTATCTGAAAACACCATCACCTCAATACAAGGAGTCGTCACAATGTCTCTCGAACACATCAAAGAAATTACCACGAAAACAGCTGACACTATACCTATGTTAGACCACTGTGTTGTCACTGACAACACAGGCACCATTCGCCTAACGCTATGGGGAAGCACTATCAAGGAGATCACCAACAACGATTCGTACATGATAACAAATCTTCGCGTCAAATCCTTTGACGCCAAGAAATACTTAACTACCACTCCAACAACTACCATCCAGGCAATAGAAGAAACCTTTCCTCCACCGACAGAAGAGTACTTCGACAGTTTCTTTAAACTAACTACCATCTATGTTGACAAAATAACCCTGGATGAAAACTTCAAAACCTGGCTTTCCTGCTCCAAATGCGCACGACAATTACCAGAACTCACATCCTCACAAAAATATGTTGTTAAGTGCACAAACTGTGAAGCAACGCAACCACTCTCTTCATGCACAATGGCCGCCTCCGTGCGGATCGCTGTTAAACAAGAGGAAAATCAACAACCTATTTGGCTGACAGCTTTCAACCAAATCCTAGAGGAAATGCTTGACAATGCCCCAGAAACCGTCTCAATCAAGTCCTCAGAAGAAGATATCTACACAAACCTATTCAAGTTAAGTAACTTTACACTTGAATACAGTGATACTTCTCATGTTATCAAAAACATCTCATTTTAATTAATTGACATAATATACTGACTAAAGAACGGAACTGTATTTCCATGTTCCTTGAAAAAGATCCTTGGTAAATCAAATATCTCGTTTTAACAAAGCAAATTACACTGTGTACTCAAAAAACTATTTCCGAATTCTTTCTGCTCTCTTTATCAAAATGACCCTAACTCCTCAACCTTTTATATGGAAATAATTTTTCATTCTAATGGAAATACAACTCCTTCTTTACAAGAAAGGTTGCCTATTTCCCTTAATTAAAAAAAAGCCTTTTTGCAACTCAAAAAAAACCTACTCTTTATAGACAACTGAAATGCATTAAGATATGCAAACTAATCAAAAATGTTGTTTTTGCGTACAAAAAAACAACAACACAACAAAAATGTGCAACTTATATTCCAACATTGCCCCAAGACAAATTGAAGTGCAATGTTCACTCCTCTACCACCAAAAAATCACATTTAACTTACGATGAAAAAAATTCTCCCATGTTTGTTCCAAATTTCACTCTCAATCACATAACATTGCACATCATTTTACTCCCTTGTAATAATATATACTGACACAACAACCTCATTTATCGCAAACATTATTAACTACAATCAGTTAGAACACATGACATCTCTTTTACATTTATTTTGCGCCAATGTTGCAAAACATGTTTCACATTTTTGTTACCAAGTTTTTCCGTTGCTTTATTTCTGAAATTCACAATAACCTATAACAAAACGCATTAGCAAGTTATATTCCACATTGTTGTTAACACAATAAATAAATTATAATACGAGCAACCGTTGGGTTTTTTTCAAAAGACAACATCTTTTTTTAAATCAAATGAAATTTCGTTAATACTGTAAACACTGTAACTGACTATAGATTATTAATTTTAACTTCATTTATCTAACAACCAAAATCACCCAATGATCAATTTTAAATCACTTAGTGGCCAAGGAACCTTTACAGACTTGAGTAAACTTCCTACTAACTCGTTGTATCCCATTACTAGTTGTTGTTTCAATTTAAGTCTAAAAATACCAGTAACAACTCACATATATAATTACTCGGTGTTGATATTTTTATTACAGATTGCATTGTTGTTTTTACTCAACCTTAATTTTTTCAAAGAAACAAAACTCTTGTGTACTTCTTTGCGTTGATTTCTTTTGTTCAAAATTTTCTCACTATATTATTCCTTACGTTTATATTAACTCTATTTACACTAGAGACGGATTATGCGTCTTTAAATCAGTTATCTCTTGCATACTTCACATTAAACACATAATACATCTTGAAATTGAAAATGCAACAGTCAAAATTTTGAATAAACAATCCCCCATACTTTCTTCATCTATTTTTCTGTCAATTTTGATGAATTATCAAAATGGATTATCCATGTCTGATAGATAATCCATCTCTAGTGTGAAAACGGACAATATATGAAACTGCCTTATTTGTTGTTATTAATGAAATACAAATTTTACGAAAGAAAGCCACTATAGCCCATTTTGTTGCAAGGACACATTATATTAACACAAACACTTAACGTTATACTTTTTTTACTTTAAGACACCACCAATTGTTACTTATAATTTACCAAAAAAATTAAAATAATTGTTTTTACCTTCTTTTAACTCGTTATTCTCAACGGCTGAAAACCGTCTCCTAAGTGTCATTCTAACTTCTTCCCAAAATAAAGTATCCTTCTTTTAACCATGTCCTCAAACACCAAATTTCGTAACATTTACACTCTGTCACCAAATGGACAACTCCACTGCATTTTTGCATACTTCCTCACAAATAGCTTTTCCAACTTTCGCACACCTTAAGAAACCTTATTTAGATATCTTTATCCTCGAACTAAAACTGCTGACTGAAAATACTGTCCCGCCCCCACCAATTAAAATGGCACCAATAAACTGTCCGTGAAACAAGATTTTCAACGAGTCATTTTGAGGGATAAATTTTAGCCAACATATGGCACAGCAAAGATCTTGACATTTAGCCGAAAATAGCTTGCTCTATCTTGCCCTCTTGAACTACTTTGAAAAAATAGCCAATATCTCATTGATTTAAGTGTATGTATCTTTGTAGCTTCATCTGTTCGGATATGTATTCTAAGGACCAACAACGTTGAAGATACTATGACTTCATTGCTAAGAAACAATGTGTTGTTCCAGAAAATATCCATACCCCCACCACGGAAGACTCTTTGATTTGCACCCCACCCCCCCCCCCCCCCCCACCCCCCAGGGTTTTCCGTTCCAGCACGAGTCTTTGATGAAAACGAGACGAAGACAAGGTTTCAATTACCTTATTATACGAAATTAACGCTTCATAAAATTAACGTATTGGAAATTAACGCGAATTAATGGTAAACGACTTTCGAACAAAGAAAATTAACGCAAAAGAGGAGGAAGAATTTCATAATAAAGGAAATTAACATGATTAGACACAGTTCATGGCCGAAATCAAAGGAGAAGATATTGACATCATTTCTGACAGCGACAACGATGAAGATGAACTCGAAATACTGTAAACCTTCGCCCTAGCTTTTGTGAAATATGAAAAATAAAGGGGAAATAGAAAGAAAGAAAGCTTGTTTTTTAGCTGTCAAGAATGTCGGAACAGGTTCCAAAATTGGGGTTAAAATACTGGTAATTAAGAGTGCGGAAATTAATGCTGCACTTAATTAACGTGGTGGAAATTAACGCGACTTAAATTAACGCAAATTTTAACGATTCGCGTTAATTTCATGGAGCGTTAATTTCCTATAATAAGGTATGTCCACCATTTGAAATCGTTTCAACTTCGTTCCAAAGACACATCATTGCGGTTCTTCTGGAGATTGTAGTGTTAGCTAACTCAAAGAAAAACAGAACCATTAAAGCTAATGATGTTAACCTCATCTCAGCGGCCAGGAGTACCAACTTTTGTTTCAAAACAACGTACATATCTTCTGACTTGTGCTTCAGATCGATCGTACATTGCTTTCAATGTTTTGTACGTGGTCCGTCACCCTTTGGAAAATACTTTCCATAAACCCCCCTTACCCCTTGGAAATTACTATCATTGAACCCCCCTCCCCATCGGAATTTCCAATGATCTTCCGTGGGGGGGGGGGGGGGGGGTATGGATATTTTCTGGAACCACACAATGAAATTTTCACATCTCAACATGGCATTGCTGCACTAAACGTCAAACAAGGCCACTTTGGGACCACGATTTTGACTCTTCACAATTTTGTCGTCTTCTATGATAACTAAAGATGCTAAGAAGAATAACATTTAAATATTTTCAACATTCAAACAGCGAGTGCACTGATGCAGCTATTTACAGTTCATATTCTAGTCTACCTGTTGATTTCATTAATGCATTTATGACCTAATTCAAATATTGCAAACAACACAATGTACAAGATGTACGTGAATTATGTTTCACCTACTTCAAAGTCAAGTACAAAAAATAATACTCTTCAAAAACCTACAAATCAAATGTTCATAATTGGTATTTACATATAAACTTTAACTTGCAAATAATTTATGCATAACTGTGTTTTTAGAAGCCTCAACAAAAGCTCCCTTTTTTAAAGTTGTACTCACTACATATAATTCAGTAAACATGCTTTACTCTCTCAAATGCAAAGTTCAAAACACCTTTTAATTCACATTTTGGCAACTTCAGTCGATGCTGCCATATCTGATACATCTTTCCTGTAATAAAAGTAATTAAAACACAATATTTACTTTACCCAGCAGTTAAGTAAAAATGTGTAACATTTCCATTGGCAAATACACTTGCAAGTAACCTAAGTTGCCAAAATAACTAGAAAATGTTTCATCGACACAAATAACATGACATAAGTAGAAATCAGTATTTCAGCAGACAATCGTTCTGTTACAAGTGCAGATATCAATAATCGATAATTTTATTGCACATGTTAGAAAAGGAGGTCAATTCTTAAAACTGTTTGACAAAAGTAATCTTGTAAAAAATATGTGTTCTTTCACATACAAATTTTAAAATGGGCAAACTCCAACATTGCACATACTCTGACACCTTCACTTGCCTTAACTCGCCCTAACTCTCCCTAACTACAGTGGAACCCCGCTCTACGGACACCCGCTTTATACGGACAGTTTCGTTTGTCCCGACAAAAAGCTCATATATTTTCTCTAAAATTAACCCGCTTTATACGGACACCGGTTAATACGGACAACAGACACTTTTCTGTGTCCCGAGTCATAAACTCTCATATATTGTCAACCCCGCTTTACGGACACTGGTTATCTGCACACCATCTATTTTCATTGTCACAATTATTTGATGAGTGAAGACATTGTACCCTGTTCAAATAATGACCGATTTTTACGGGTGAATAAAATTTTATTACAGTACTAAAAAAACAGTAACAAAGTAGAGTGACACATTTGATTTTGAACAGTCCCTCTTTTTTCCGGTGTTTGACTCTTGTACTACGTATAGTCCTTTAATAAAGTTTTCTGCCTCCTGTTACACACGTTTCACTTCCTTGGCTTTTTGTTGCAGTCATTGCTCTTAAAGTAAAGTCACAGACTTTTTCAAATGCATCCACGGTCGTGCCTTTTTCAATAACAATACTACAATACTTAAAAGATTTTACTCTGAGACTATGACAAATGACTGTGAGGTTTCTTTAAGATAAACTTGTTACTGTTACAGTTAAGAAATTACACAACGTTTTCTAATAAAACTGTCTGCTTTGGTCTTTATATCGATAAAACATGTGTTCCTGACGTTTTCTCTGAGAGCCCGCTTAATACGGACACCCGGAAAATACGCTATACGATAATACACTATGGCATGTCCCCTTGGTGTCCGTATTAACCGGGTTCCACTGTATGTTCAAATTTCCTCAACTCACCTTAACTCGCCTAAACTCGCTGTCTCTCACACAAACTCACGACTACCAAGTTGATACCAATTTTCATATCTCATCCTACTCTCGCATAATTTCACAATTACTCCGCAAAGGGAAGACACCAAAAAATACAGATTTCAAAAGTTTCAAAGATAATCATTTTTACTGAAAACAGAGTTTTCACCTTTAAAAATGTGTAATTGACCCATCCCATCCTTCTAGAATGTCAAGTTACCTCTGTAATAAGTGTATTTCACAACTAAAGATTGAATGAAGTTTTTCTTACTTAACATTATGATCCCTTAGAGTCACAACAAAATTGTCATTGCAACTATCAAGAACAACCTGCTGAACATACACTAACAAGTTGCCAAACAAAAAACATTCAATGCTAAGCATGTCAAAAATTTCAGACACATAAGGTCACAGGGTTTTAACAATCCCACATTGATTGTTTATTTTGCTCCAGAAAGTACGTGACATTAACTATCAGAACAAACACTGAATCCACGAAAAACTTTTCATCAAATAGTTTAAATTTTAATCTTATACTTCTAAGCAAGACAAAGAAACACTCTAAATTCAAGATTGCTTTGAATCTCTCAATTGGAGAAAAACGTTTCTTATTTTACTCGCAAACATGAAAACAAATCATAAATTAAGAACTCCCTTTTCTGTAATTTAAACAGGCACGTTCAATTTACAAGAAAAAATCTTATCCTATCATTTATTTGTAACTTGTTTCTTAAAATAAAAAATCTCCAATTTAGGGTGACATAAAAAAACATAATAACAAAACAATGAATTTTTTCTTTTGACCTCGCAAATAATTTACTTGTAATGGAAAGTTTCATTACTTTCCAAATATAATACACGCAAGCTACTTATGACACGTGAAAACCAGTAACATAAGTGTCATCTTATCATCTCACGAAGCTTAATGACGATTCCGGTTAACAATAATCAATGAAACTCTGGGATGTAGCCAAAATCGAGAATCCTTCAAATACTCCACATACTGATTGCAATCTATATTTCTTATAAAGTTACCTGGTACTAGAAGATCTGTACATCGCTTCAACGTGACATTCTGTATGGCCAACATTGTAGCCACGCTCGCAACAATAACCCATGATTCATAAACACTTGTTACATTTAGCCCTCAACAGCACCAAAAATTGCTGAACGTACAATTATTGATAGCCAACTTCGTTCGCCATCTTGAACATTACCCAGAAGACACTGGTAACTAGTGTCTTCCCAAGGCCCTCTCGCTCACCTCATTATCCTCCAAATGTATTCTGGGTAATTTTCAAGATAGACGAGAAAACTTGCCCTGTTGTTCAAACGTTTGATACCGCTACCCACCCGATAAATCTCTATTCAGCGAATAAGTATTAGAGAAGCTAATTGCACTATTCGTGGTTAGAGGTTTATCCGGTGAATAGCGTTATCCATCTTTTCAACAACCGACACCTTCAAAAAAGAACCAGAACTTGTTCAACAATTTTGATCTTCAATCCACAAGTTTCCAAATGTATCACATGCAGGTAAACTAAGATAACGCCTTTTAACGTTGCAAAATTAATTCTATAAAAGACTTGCTGATCCCAGTCCACTGGTAAATTTTAGCTAGAATAGCTAGAAAGCTTCAATGTCGCGTACATGACATGTAAAGACGCACAACACGACTGAGCCAGTGGTCATTTCATAAAAAATGCCAAACAGGAAAAGTTCATCACTGACAATTCTTAAACATCTGCTACACAAAGCCGATACTTGAGAGTATTTTCTTGTCACTCAAGTTAAATAAGGTATACGCCTCTGCACAACTATAGACTTTGTAACAAATAAGTAGCCCTGAAAAGAAAATATGGTCATTTATTTTTTGCTGTTTTGCTAGGCTGAGAATGATAAACACTTTACTATCAACTTAACTTGAACCTCCTTTCTTTCGTAGAACTCAAGCTGTCTCTCACCACATTGTCCAAATTTAACAAGGGAGTTTCTAAAATACAGGAACCGCTGTCTTTGCAAAAAGGCATCAACCTTCATTTGCAAGAAATTAAAGTGGATTATCCCGAGAAAAGGAAAACATAATCATTTCTCCCAGTGAAAACAAACAATTGCCCTGAATTCCAAGGAAAACAATCAGTGAAATCGACTCAATAGGTCAAACAGAAAACTTAAAGATAAATCTTATAACTTTCAAGGAGAAAAAAATTTCATTTCATTTCAGTAAAATTCATAGTATTCAAAATTCCCTAGCCAAGTTCTTGTTCCTCACCTTCACGGATTTTTTACACTAGTCCATTGAAGAACATTGACACACACTGCTAAAACATTTCTTCTCAATTCTAGACTCACTGATAACAATTGATGACATGTCATATTATACCTATCTTGCTCACATATCTATTCAAACATAACTTGTTATTGATTTAAAAAAATAAATAAAATAAAATATCCTACCTGTGCTTTTTCTTCAGTCACATTTTTTTTATCAATTCATGATTATTTTCCTTTTTCTCCCTACCGCTAATATATCATTCTGCCAAATAGTTATGTAGCTATAATAAATAATATGTGATGATTATAATAATAATGATGATTACAATACAGCCACCAAATCATATTAGTGTCTGAATCCTATATAATATTAATAAACAACAGGACTCCATATCACTAGCATATCCATACTTAAGCTTGTCCAATTAAGAACATCGTTAAATTTCAATCAATTGACAGTAAATAACATTCGCTTCATTCAACTTTACTGCTAATCTCAACTTCTTCGTTTCATTTTTTTGGTACTTAAACAATATTGAGCCTACTATATACATAAGACATACAAAAATTGCGAGGCATCTTTATATCCATATTACTCAAGCAAGAAAGAGAGGAACACCACAAACAACATATGTAGACCATCCAGCTGCAAAATGATACTGGTTTGCGCATTGCTGAACATAAGAGCATGATGGGAAACCGGAACGAATGGATGAAGCTAGTTAATGGAGTTCGACTTCACTCAAAATAAGCAAGCAAGCAACTAAACCACATCATAACTCTTAACCCTTATCACCTCAATAGTACATTGATTATTTTCCCCTAACTCACCTTAACTTACGTTAACTTACACAAACTCACAACTCAAAGGCAAGCTCAATTTTTCTTTATCTCACCTTAACTCGCCTAAACTCACATTAACTTGCACAATCTCGCAGCAAGTTGAGCTCCCACAGTAGGCCCAACATCTTCACATGCAAATTGTGTGTATTGTTTACTAGATTACTCTCTGGTGACTTCAATTCCCTCAAGTAAAAACCACAAAACAGCGCAAAATCCAACACTTTCACATCCCAGCTCCGTGAGTGACTCTACATCTCATGCACATTGACCTTTCACAGTAACAAATAGTAACTTGAACACATCAAAAACTATTTCCTTTCGTAACCAATGCCTTCAAAAAGGCTCTTGACTTTTCAAACATGAAGAATTAACTTGTCAGAATTAAAGACTGTTTCACTGACTTGAATAGCATGAAAACTATCTACCAAAATCATTAAAATTCTACTATTTCATGACCATTAAGTATGCGATCAGCCACATTATCATAAACTACAAACTTCCGACAAAACCTTAGAATTTTCCTTCTAATCAACGCTTACTCAGTTGATATTTATGGCACTTTATCAATTTGTTTCACTTCCAACACATGTATCAGGAAAAGATAGACAAAAGTCAATATATAGCATAAACATGAGTATCAACTCAGCTGAGCGTTTCGTCTTTTCATTGATATACCACAATACCCTATTTCACACAAAAACCGAGTCTACATTTAGGATGAAAAAGCTAGATTCTTCACTCTTGGTAAGGGTACACCAAACCATTAAAGTTACAAAGAAGCATTCAAAATAGCTCATGCACGTTTAACGTGCCTATGTTTTTTCCTTGTTGTAAACCGCCCACCTTCACAAAATTGGTAGCCTTAAATTTGCCTCAAGATTAACATGTAAAATTAAATGGTCAAGTCTACTAATGTACTGGACGTTCTGAAACTATTTAGTTCGTTACTGCCTACAAAATAATTACTGACCTTATTTAATTCTTGTCTTCTTGGAAAGAAAAGGTCGCAGAGGAGGCAAATGATTTCAGAAGGCGTTTCCCAGCTAATTTATTATTTCTATTCTCTTTATTAAGAAGGATTTGTATATAGGATTTTAAAGATTAATCGTTATTTGTTGTTTTTACTATTTTTAGGAACGATCTGTAAATAAGACTTTTTTTCGGGGGGGGGGGGATATGTACTAGGATTTTAGGATTTTGTTGAGTCAATGTTATGCGCAGATGAAAATTTCTTTCCCTGGATCGATATTTGCGCAATACAAATCAATAAATATTATATTATTATATTATGATGATATGTGGTAGAAACTTTAAAAAGAGAAGCCCAATAAAATAAAACGAAGGAACTGAAAAAATGATCAAAGCTACTCTTTTATCGCTTTCATTAATAAATCGTAAAACCAATTGTCGTTCGTGAAGCTCCTTTCTTTTCCAGATACATTTAAGCGGACCTGTTCCTCAGTCCTTCTCCTACGCTTGGAGAAAGAGTAATACTTAAAGCATAATATATAGATTTAGCCAGGGCTAAAAGTTACGCTTTATATCTACACAGTTAAATATTAGATCATTACTACAAAAACAAGATAAAGCGATTTTTCAAAAGAACAATCTAACCTACAATCTTGGACGTAAAAGCTTCCAAAGGCCCAAGATAAACACCGAACGTTATAAGAATACATTTGTAAACAGATTAATTTTTAAACACAATCCTATATGATATTTAATTGTATGTCCAGACATGTGTAACTAGTTTTTCGCATTTTTTTAATCTTTTTATTCTTTTGTAATTTAGCTGCACTTTTAATCTTTTTATCCTGTAACATTGGATATGAATTTTTATCTAATGAGCAATAAAGACATTTATTATTAAATTAAATGCCAAAAGAATTTCCTAAATTTAAAATTACAAAACGAGGCGTAATTTTCGGTAGCGTAAACAAACATAAGAGTCACTCATTTAGTGATTAACAAACATGCCTAAAAGAAGACGGTCTGAATCACATCAGCGCCGACCATGTACGTGTAAAATAGCTTTTATTTTTGCCCGAAATTGACTAGAAACACTTGACCCAATAACACGCATAATTTTTCATTCAGTAATTAAAATACCTGTTTTATAAACCCAATTCAGACCGGGCTTTTTTGCTCCTTTTTATTGGTGGGGGACCTCGGAGCTCCCCTCTTTTATAACTTCAAAACCGCTCCTGTTACGGCTACCAAAGTTACACAACATAATGTACACGTCATTTCTACCTTCTAGGCATAACTTGATTGACACAATGACGTAATCTTACGTCATTATGACGTCATATTGTATTTTTTGGCAGAATCCAAATCTCCCTCAAAGTGGAAATAAAGCAAAAAATTCTTAAAATAGTAAGGTGTTTGATAAAATCGAGAAGTTAGCTAACACATAAATAATAATAAGTGTAATGTCATGATATCATTTATTACCAAAAAAAGAAATGTAAGCATCTGCCATCTATTCGCCATTTTGAAATATTTAAATATATTTCGTTTTACTTAGAACCCATATCGGATGTATTCTTAATAGAAAACTTGATCTGAGTTAGGATGTTCAGAAGGCAAAAAGATCTGCAAAGATATTAAATTCCGAGAGAAATGAACACTGTTGAAAATTGAACTCAGCACGTGCCCTTTTCTCATATACAATTCATGTTTTTCCTCAGACTAGTCACTAAATAGCCTGAATTATTAGAAGTTTTAATAACTTTGATAAAATAATGCTAACTCAGTATACTAATTCAAGAACTATACAACAAACAAGTAAATCTGGCAAACACATTTACCATATTTACATCCAGAAACTTTAAGAGTGCATAATTCATTGTCTGGCAACCGTAAAAGCTCAAACAATTAACTGCAACCAGCACGTGGACGCTATCAAATCACAAAAGAAGAACTTTTTCACGGCCCTATATTGCATCTGATAGTCTCTTGGGCCTTTATACAGACAGAAATGAAAGATTTCCCTACCCTTTTAAATACCTCAAGTAATGAAATCCCTAGGCTTTCATAATACCTGAAGTTCGAGTTCCCCTTTTGGGCTTATCGTCTTCTTAAAAACCATTGTAGCGAACGCTCCCCCGCTGGAATCCAACGCCAGTTCATTAGTACCGTATCAGTCCGGAAACACCATGCAAATTGCCTCAATCCTGGTGTCGCACTTGGTAAGGAGAGATTGTTAAGTCTCAATGGGTGTATTTTTGGTGTTATTTTGGCCAAATGTTTTTTAATCAAAGGATTACAAAGAAGACAAAAATTTCATATTTACGGACAGTAAATAACAGATACAACATGTTGGCTCGATAATTAAACAATTTTGGTGGATGGAGTTGAATCCGTTTGAACGAGGCCGAATGTTCATATTGATTTTTAAACCTGCATGATCCAGCGTCATCCAAGAATATCCAACATCGGCCTACAAGGTGCTCCTAAAGATCCAATAAGTTGCAACCGACAAAGTTCGATGAAGTTGGACCAACATGTTGGTTATTGCGTTAACGTGGCTTTATGTTAAAAAACGTTAGTGTTTAGAATTTCCGTATTAGAAAAGAACTTTACAAAATCTTACTGTTACGTCTTATCGAGATACCTTGATCACAGCCCTTTTGTACTGTGAACACAATCAATCGCTATCCAAATCTTCGCATCCTTTTTCTACAGATTCTTTTATGACGGCCTGTGATGCTTCTTCAACTTTTTGCAAACAGCCTCTGAGAGCGGAAAATGTGGTAGCAAATGATAATCCGCCGGCAATGGCCGAACCTATAAATGGGACATGGCGGACACCTTCCTGAATGCCTGATTTTAGAGCATATAGTGCCAGGAAAGCATACAGCTGTGCTTTGGATTGTATAGACGCATCACGAATTCGTCCTTGGGTGGCGACGCTTAGGTTGAGAAGATCACTCGTTCCTAGGCTTGGAAGACAAAGCTGAGATCTGTAAAGGCTGATTTCATATAAAATCAGCGCCGAATCAACTACTATGGACAAAATTGGAACCGGAGCCACTGCCGCAGCAGCAGACGCTGTAGCAACCATCCATGTACGACCCCTCAGAATGTCGACTTTTTGCTTCACAATATTTGCCGACAAGCGTATTAGGGTCAAGGTCAAACTCTCTCTCTGATATCTCGGCAACGCCTCTAGGGTAGCTGATGTGAGACGACTGAAATCCCACTTTCTAGGAAAATGGTTGCTAATTAGGAATATATCTTGCTGGTTACTCAGCAAATCACCCAGATTGTTCAAACAGTCAGCTCGGATTTTTTGAAGTAGAGCCTCTTCATTAAATGACCGCTTTCGTTTCTCAGCTTGTACATCCAAGTCCATTTTTGTGCGAACGAAGAAGAAGTTCTTACCAATCGATTTTATTTTCCTGGCCAATTTCAAATCATTCTCAGTAAATCGACCGGCTGTAAAAATAAGGAACGAGTCGTACCTCTCCAAATTTAGTTGGTTGCAGTAGGCCTCCACGTCTGGGTATCTTGGGGTTCCTGTCCCTGGAAAATCCCAAAACTTTATTTTCGAATTTTTTGGGTGGTAATACTCTTTCGGCTCTAAAGTACTCTCAGTTAAAACAACTTCTGCAGCGTTTTCGTCATCGGCAATAACGCTGAAAAAGACAAAACAGAAATCGATACTTTTAAAAGAAGGAGACGCGAGACTCCTCAAGAAATGTTATTTCCAAGCAGATTGAGAGAAATAAGGGTGGAACTAGTCAAAAATTATTTTTCTGATTGGACCATGGAAAGCCATCGTTAGCCAAACGGTGTAAAATTCGAAAATTTTTATCTTTGTTTTAAATAATTTGCATTTGCATTAATCTTCAAACCTGGTTATTCTAAGTATTCAGATATCAATATTGTCATGTTCAGTATTCAACAACAATATTCATTCAGTTTTACCCTAATTATTTTTATGAAACAAACGAAAGTTCTGGGGCAGATATGCATTCAAGAAACTTAGCCGTCTCTACCCCTGCTTCTTTTAATTATATCCGAGATGGCTACATGCAAACCCTTGGACGCTAAGAGGGTGAAAAGAAAGAATTACACCGACAGTTCACAGAGCGTTTTCTAACAGACCTGTTTAAAAGCGACGTTTGACCTGACAAGAAGTCTTTTCTACGAAAACAAATCTATATGGCTTTCCTCGAAAACGTCCACAGACAAACAAATGAAATTTGGAACGATCACACGATCAAAACTTTGCATTTAAGATTGTGTGTATTTTTTTAAAAATTCAAATGAATCTCTTGTTGTACGAAGGTGAGCCTGCTCGCAGGCTATACGCTACCCGTAGCCGTTGCGAGCAGGCTCACTTGTGCGAATTCGGCAAACATTTTTGCTAACCCTTGCACTTTAGGCCCTATTGAGCTTTGTACTGTTTACAGCTGGTGCTTTTCTCAAACTTGTTTTGGAGTGACGTCTGGCAAGATGATGTTTCTTGGAAACAAATCGACATGGATTACCTCGGAAACACCGACAAACAAACTAAGGGAACTTTGGCACGATCGCTCGATCAAGTTCTCGCGTTGAAAATCCTACCTCAAGATTTGTATATGGTCATTCAATTTCCTAATAATGAAGAACGCTGTAGTGTGCCAAATTTCAAATGAGTTGTGTACGGCAGTGTACGGATCAGTGGATCAAAGATATAAATTTAAATACATACCATACGTCCAGGCCATCATTGCTGTTAGCTAATACTTTCTGCAACCCTTGGGACTACATTTTAATTTAATAATGATTTTTTTAGCATTTGCTCCGGTTACAACATGCCTTTTATTGCGTTCAATCTTTTTCGTCAGATCCTAGAAACAGCTCGATAGAAGGTTCACGTATGAAACTGAACACGTCAAATCTGTAAAGCCTTTAGGCTTTCCAAATAATTCTGTTTTCAAAGCAAAAGCGCAAAGGTTGGTAGTGTACTTCCAACCATCAACCTCCGCCTTTGACCACAATAATGCGAGGCACTCATCGAACTAAACTCAAATTCATACGAAAAAACATCAAGCTCTTGAGAGAAAATTTTATTATGAGCTGTAGAGGATTGGGAGTTTTTTCTTCCGGGCTAGCAGCTTAAAGTTCCTGCACCATCTAGACAATTCAGCGGCTGTTGGAAAATGTAGAACGTCTAACGTCTTACAAGAGGATGTTTCTTGGAAACAAATCGACATGGATTACCTTGGAAACACCGACAAAAAAACAAGTGAAATTTGGCACGATCGCACGATTAAGTTCTCGCGTAAAAATCCTACCTCAAGATTGGTATGCGATCATTCAATTTCCTAACAATAAAGAAATCTGTAGTGCGCGTAATTTTAAATGAGTCTTGTAGGGCAGTGTATGGATCAATGGATCGAGATATAACTTCAAGTTCAGGCCATAATTGCTCTTAGCTGATTCTTTCTGGGATTCTTGACACTACACTTAATGGCTTTCAATCTTTTTCGTTAGATCTTAGGAACAGCTCGATAGGAGTTCATTATACGTAAAACACTTCAAAGGCAATTTCAAAAGCCTTTTAGCTGTCCAAATAATTCAATTCTAGCTCACAGCAAAACCGCAAAGGGTTGGTGCCGTACTTCCAACCACCGATAGATCTCCGCCTTTGACCACATGCGAGGCATTCATCAAACTAGACTCGATTTCATACAAAAAACACGAAGTTCGTGGGCCCTGTATAAAAATTCTCATGCGAGAAAATTTGATCGTGAGCAGTGGAAGATGGGTAGTTTCTGCTTCCGGGATCGCATGCAGCTTGAAGAGGAAACTGAAAGTTGCTCAGTGCATCATCTACATTTCAGCGGGTCGTGGTCATCAGACAAACGTTCAGAGCAACTCGTCGCGTTTTTAGGACTATGGAGGAAAAATAGAAGTATGTAATGTACACTTACCCTCTGATTGTGTTGATAAAACTTGATTTCCCGGTTCCAGAATTGCCAGTGATTGCAATATCTACTTGCACCTCTTTCCATCCGTCCATTTTACTCTTAAAAAATTTTGCAATGGAATCTGGATTACGAAGGCCATTCGTTTCAACTTCCTTTTGAAAATCCTGCACATATTTCGATTCCCAATTCATAGCGAAAGGACGGCTGGAAACAAATGGATACAAAGCTTGTTGCGAAAGTGCGCCTCAACAACCCGAACAACGACAAAGCGTTATTGTATTGAAGAGTACGGTCGTGACGAAACATTCTCGATCCCAGTGCTTGCGCGTCACGTCATTACAGTCACGTCCAGAAGATGAGGTCTGGGGTCTAGATTGCTGTAAATATTTAAACTAGAAATCAGAGAAATACGTATTGAGCAAGCCCTTGGGGGAGAATAGCGGTCACCAAAGTAAAGGCCAGTTGGGTCGGAAAAGAAACTGCACGGTTTTTCGAATTAAATATTTCTGCTCGTAGACTCCAGTCGTATTCATTTATTTTATGACAAATTTCGCACGGTGACAATTCATAATCTCATAATTGCCCTATCTTGAGATTAACTGAGCCCGGCTTAAACTTTCAATTTGCAAATGCTTACCTGGTTTGAACTTAAGTCTGTATGCTTATAGAAAAGAGGGAACTTGAACGGGACTTTGAAACTGAGAGTTGATAAATTTTTAACTTTGTTTGTAGCGTACAAATAATATTTATTCATCAAAAGTTGCAGAATTCTGGTCTTTCCCAATATCAGGCAACATCATGAAAATCTACATTACCACCCTCTCCACATTGTTGGAATCAGTTATTATACAACAAGTGTGTTTCTAGAGGTACCAATGACCCTGATTTTATTAGTTATAAATTAAGGATATAAGCATAGTTGTGTTGCGATATAATTCCTGCAAGCACTATAGCTAGCGCCTGAAAAACTTCTTACACAGAAGAAAAATGGTCTCCCCTTAAGACAGGAACCCGCACCTTGGTCGCTTCTGCGACAGACTATTATGTATTTCAGGCTAACAGCAGTTCGAATGGTACTGATTGGTTCTTATAAATGAACATTAATTTAGCCGAAACGAAAATAAAACGGTGAAAAATAAATCCTTTACTTCGCTTATTTATCTAATAATAATTAATAATT
The DNA here is from genome assembly GCA_964035525.1 of Porites cylindrica. NCBI lineage: Eukaryota > Metazoa > Cnidaria > Anthozoa > Scleractinia > Poritidae > Porites > Porites cylindrica. The sequence continues at coordinate 29,819,603 of OZ037776.1, forward strand.
AATTAGTGTAATAATCATCAAAATGGTTTTCACACAACACTAGTTAGACTTATCTTCACGAACTCAGTCGATATCCAAATCATCGGCCGATTTGTGGGCAGCTTCAGCGAGGACTGATAAGGCTGCTTCTTCAACTTTTGTTCTAAACAATGCCTGATAGTCCAGCGGATAAGTGTCATTTTAGAGGGTAATGATAATGCTGATAATGATCCATACTATTAATCATGGGGAACATTTTAGAGATTTTAGGCAGTCTGGATATGACATTGGCCGGGGGGACAGGGGAATTTTCAAAAGGGCCTTAAAAATTTTATCGGACTTGAAATATTCAAATGTTTCGAGAAAATTATTGTTTTTTTGAGGTAAAACTATACTAATAAGACTCATTGAAATTGATTATATCATGGTATTTTGTTCCCTTCTTTTTGTTTTCTGTGAAATTGCAAAAAAAGTCTTCAAAATTTTTTGATATTATTTGGGTACGAAGAACAAGATGTTAAAACATCCGCTAGCAGAATAGCCCACAATTTATTGAAAAATTTTACACTTGCTGTAATGTTGCTTTTCTACAAGGCTGAATGCACAAAATGTTCTCACGTGCATATTTTGTACAAGGTAATTACGTGTCTTTTGTACTGTTCACCATGTTGTTACCTTCCTAACCGTTTAAAATGTTATGATGGCTTATCTAATTCGATGCCAGACTAAATGAAGCCGACTTTTATAATAGAAGTAACGCGCCCTTGGACTGGAGTAAGTGCCTCATCTGCCAAAACGACATGCTGATAGATTTAAAGGAGCCGGATATAAAACTATCACTGAAGCGCTACAAACGTTCAATGACCTTGGTTGTTTGCCGGAGGATGTAACCCTCACTCACAGGGACGATTGTGATGGACTGGAGCCAACATTCGTTAGCGAGAGAGCAAAATTCCACTCGGCATGCGGTCTCAAATTCAGACATTATCGTATCGAAAGATTTTTGAAATATGGTCAGGAAACGAGAAGCGGCCTTTCAAGTTAAAAACAACCAAGAAAGGTGGAAGTTCAAGACTTGTAATGTAAAAAATAACTATTTTTAATCATGGATTGATGGTAGTCGACTCAGGCACGTAGGACCAGCTGTAGTACTACGGTTTGAAACGTGCGGAAGGAGAGTCAAAAAACAAGGTTTCATCCACCATTAACTGTTTATTTTTTTCTGCTTTATCAACGTGCACTTTGTCGGGTTATTTAGTTGAAGTTTTCTCCGGACCGAGTTGGCTTTCCCTTTTCGGCGCTGACTCTCTTTCCAGGTCTGTTCACTGTGCCCCTGATGAGAATGACAGACCTTCTGAGCAGACTAAAATTTTTAAATTAACATCGGTCTATGTTCCTGTCTATATTAGTGAGCTCACTAGAACTTAATAACAGTGTAACATAGCTATTTATCAATCTAGTTCTCGTACCGTAGCCAAATGAGTATTTACCACTTACTTAATGCTACGCATTCTTATTAAAAAATAACTAACGTATTTGTGGCTTTTTTTCCCACAGCTACCTGTAGTTTACGCTCAATGAACTAATGTGTGGTCATTGAACTATTGGTGTGGTTATTGATCTTTTGTGTACTTATTGAACTGCTGTGTGGTTATTGAACTAACAAAAAGGAAAACTGGCTAATTCAAGAACTATACAACAAACAAGTAAATGTGGCAAACACATTTACCATATTTACATCTAGAAACTTTAAGAGCGCAAAATTCATCGTCTGGCAACCGTAAAAGCTCAAACAAAAAACTGCAACCAGCACGCGGACGCTATATCAAATCGCAAAAGCAGAACGTTTTCACAGCCTTATAATGCATCTGAACTGAGTCTCTTGGACCTTTATACAGACAGAAATGAAAGATTTCCCTACCGTTTTAAATACCTCGACTAATGAAATCCCTAGGCTTTCATATACCTGAAGTTCGAGTTCCCCTTTAGGGCTTATCGTCTTTTTAAAAGCCATTGTAGCGAACGTTCCCCCTCTGGAATCCAACGCCACTTCATTAGTGCCGTAACCTGGTGTCGCACGTGGTGAGGAGAGGTTGTTGAGGACCTAAATCGGTGTTTTTTTGGTGTTATTTTGCCAAACGTTTCTTAATCAAAGGATTACAAAGAAAGCAAAAATTTTATGTTTACGGACAGTAAAAAACAGATACAACATGTTGGCTCTATAATTAAACAATTTTGGTGGATGATGTTAAATCCGTTTGAACGAGGCCGAATGTTCATATTGATTTTTAAACCTGCATGATCCAGCGTCATCCAAAAATATCCAACATCGGCCTACAAGGTGCTCCTAAAGATCCAATAAGTTGCAACCGACAAAGTTCGATGAAGTTGGACCAACATGTTGGTTATTGCGTTAACGTGGCTTTATGTTAAAAAACGTTAGTGTTTAGAATTTCCGTATTAGAAAAGAACTTTACCAAATCTTACTGTTACGTCTTATCGAGATACCTTGATCACAGCCCTTTTGTACTGTGAACACAATCAATCGCTATCCAAATCTTCGCATCCTTTTTCTACAGATTCTTTTATGACGGCCTGTGATGCTTCTTCAACTTTTTGCAAACAGCTTCTGAGAGCGGAAAATGTGGTAGAAAATGATAATCCACCGGCAATAGCCCAACCTATAAATGGGACATGGCGGACACCTTCCTGAATGCCTGATTTTAGAGCATATAGTGCCAGGAAAGCATACAGCTGTGTCGTGGATTGTATAGACACGTCACGGATTCGGCCTTGGGTGGCTACGCCTAGGTTGCGAAAATCACTCGATCGATGAACTGTATGTCGACGTTCTGTCTGTTAAGGTGTTCGTGAAAATCGTTGATTCCGTCTTTGTGTACGGCGGTGAATGTGTTGTCAACGTAACGTAACCAAAGAAGTGCAGTTCTCGTACCTATACCGTACATCAGAGGCACCTCTGAAACTATTGCATGTATATTACAACCTTAGAATATACGTGTTGCACACAAACCGATAACTACTTTACGGCGACTGCTTACTAATTTCAAGGACGAAGACAAACCGGAGGACAGACAGGGAGCAGTATACAAGATCAAATGCTGCGACTGCCAGGCTTCTTACATTGGTAAAACCTAATCACGCGACTGACCGAACACACATGAGCGACGAGGAATGGTGACGACAGCAATCACATTGCTGAGCACCATTTACAGATGAAACATCAACTTGACTGGGACTCTAAGTATTCAAATATCAAATGAGTCGTGTACGGCAGTGTACGGATCAATGGATCGAGATATAAATTTAAATAAATGCCATACGTTCAGGCCATCATTGCGCTTAGCTGATCCTTGCTGGGACTCTTACATTTTAATGATTTTTTTAGCATTTGCTCCGGTTGCAACATTTTCCTTTTATTGCTTTCAATCTTTTTCGTCAGATCCTAGAAACAGCTAGATATAAGCTTCTCGTATGAAAACTGGACACGTCAAATCTGTAAAGCAGATGGCTTTCCAAATAATTCAGTTCTCACAGCAAAACCGCAAAGGTTGGTGTTGTACTTCCAACCATCAACCTCCGCCTTTGAACACATGCGAAGCGCTTATAAAACTAAACTCAATTTCATACGAAAAACATGAAGCTCATGCGAGAAAATTTTATTATGAGCTGTGGAGGATGAGGAGTTTTTGCTTCCGGGCTAGCAGCTTAAAGATCCTGCACCATCTATACAATTCAGCGGCTGTTGGAGAATATAGAACGTCTGACTTCTGACAAGATGATGTTTCTTGGAAACAAATCGACATGGATTACCTTGGAAACACCGACAAACAAACAAGTGAAATTTGACACGATCGCACGATTAAGTTCTCGCGTTAAAAATCGTACCTCAAGATTGGTACATGGTCATTTAATTTCCTAGCAATAAAGAAGTCTGTAGTGCGCGTAATTTTAAACGAGTCTTGTAGGGCAATGTATGGATCAATGGATCGAGATATAACTTTAAGTTCAGGCCATAATTGCTCTTATCTGATCCTTTCTCGAACTCTTGAGACTACATTTAATGGCTTTCAATCTTGTTCACCACTTCAAAGGCAATCTCAAAAGCCATTTAGCTTTCCAAACAATTCAGTTCTAGCGCATAGCAAAACCGCAAAGGGTTGGTGCCGTACTTCCAACCACCGATAGATCTACGTCTTTGACCACATGCGAGGCATTCATCAAACTAGACTCGATTTCATACAAAAAACACGAAGTTCGTGGGCTCTGTATAAAAATTCTCATGCGAGAAAATTTGATCATGAGCTGTGGAAGATGGGTAGTTTCTGCTTCCGGGATCGCATGCAGCTTAAAGAGAGGAACTGAAAGTTCGTCATGGTGCATCATCTACATGTCAGCGGGTCGTGGAGAACATAGAAAGGCGGAAAATAGCTCTAGTATCTTTAAAAACCCGTCTTCAGTGAATCTTGCGAAAACGACAAATTGAAGACAAATTCACAAGAAATGATTTGGTAATGATGTTAGGATGATACTGAAATGAATTGCAGTTCGTGTGAAATGTTTGGGTTTCGTCCCATTTCCTAGATGGCATCAGGCAAACTTTCAGAACAACTCGCCGTCTTTTTAGGACTATGGAGGAAAAACATAGAAGTATATAATGTACTTAAGACTTAACCTCTGGTTGTGTTGATAAAACTTGATTTCCCGGTTCCAGAATTGCCAGTGATTTCAATATCTACTTGCACCTCTTTCCATCGGTCCATTTTACTCTTAAAAAATTTTGCAATGGAATCTGGATTACGAAGGCCATTCTTTTCAACTTCCTCTTGAAAATCCTGCACATATTTCGATTCCCAATTCATAGCGATAGGATGAATGGAAACAAATGGATACTAAGCTTGTTGCGAAAGTAGGCCTCAACAACCCGAACAACGACAAAGCGTTATTAATGTTGAAGAGTACAGTCGTGACGAAACATTCTCGACCCCGGTGCTTGTGCCTAATATCATTAAAGTCACACCCAGAAGAAGAGTTCTGTAAATATAAACCCGAAATACGGGTTGAGCAAACCCTTGGGGAGAATAGAAGTCACCAAAGTCTGAGCATGTTGCTTGGGATAAGAAACTGCATGGTTTTAACCGAATATTCTGCTTGCACAATCAGTCGTATTCATTTATTTGATGACAAATTTCCCACGGTGGGAGTTCATAACCTCACAAATGCCTTAGGCTTGAGATTGGCTGAATCTGGCTTTAAACTTTTAATTGTAACTTCTCTTAAACAATTGAGCTTAAGTCTGTACGCTTGTTAAAAAGAGAGGACTCAGAAAGTCGTTTGAATTTGAAAATTGATGAAATTTGAACTCATCTAGCCTGCTGGGAGCAAGCGAATGGTGCAATCAGAAACATTTTTCAAGCCTGGAAAGCAGTATTTTTCTGCTAACTCAGGTTATTTTAACAGTAAAAAAAGAAAGAAGGGTGCATCGTTTATGCCTTAGGGAACTGATTTGCTTAATTGACCTACAGTCAAGGGACATGACATAAGTATTCGTTACTTTCAAAAAAAATGCGCGAAATTGAAAAACTTGATGGAGGGCACGTTTGGTCAATGAAGGCGGGAAAAATTAGAAAAAATAGAAACAAACAAACATCCTACCAAGAGCACGAAAAAAACTGCACAGTTCCCTTAAGAAAAGAAATAAGAGCTGTTTGTGTTTTGACACCTCGCTTATTCAGTCATTCAACATTATAGCCAAATTCGTTGTATCGCGCTGCGCGTTTGCAAACTTCCAATGGGTTTTTCTGTTCCGTCAATCATTTGAGTGGGGGCGGAGTTAATGCAAATCACAATGCAACGCACTCGCCCAGCTTGGCCCCGAAAAAACAAAACTGAGAACGACTCCAGACTGCTGAAGAATAGCGGAGGAAATTGCAATGATGAGTGGACTCGTCGAGGGCAGGAGGCAGACATTGCTTTTCTTGCAAGAGACAAGAATAAGAAAGATCAGAAAAATCTTTCAATAAAACTGGTCGACTATTGCCCGAAACAGGGCGATCACTATGGTGCACGATTCCCGCCAAAATTCATTGTTTGAATTTTAAATTCATCACTTAAATCTCCACATTGAAAATTTTCAACAATACTTCTGAATTTTCGTTCACGCTTCAGCGATCGTTGATCAAGACCATCTGTCGGGGGGTGGGTCGTGGGTGGCTCTTTAGTTTATCATGCTTTGCGCCTTTTGTGCAAAAATACAAATGATCAGATAAATCTGCTCTCTCGTGGATTAAAATTTGTCCCTACGCCTATAACAAACGAAGCCGCATTAAGAAAACAACTCCTTACAGACTTCAAAGATTTTGCTAGGAGAATGCGGCTCCAGTTTATATATCACGGCAAGGACAAAAACATCCACAATTAAAATATAACTTGCGCACACACCGATAACTAACTCCGCCGGCTATACCTAACCTACCGTTAAATGAGAGAAAAGCTATCAAAGAGCTACAAAATAACTCTGAAATAAACGTCAAGAAAGCGGATTAAGGTACTACCACAGTCATAATGAACAAACTAGATAAAACACAAGAGGGGCAGACCCTATTAGACGATCAGGAAACAGCTACACACCCCTCGAAGACACCTTGGCAGGGGCAACTTTCCAAAAAGTAAAACAAATATTCGAAGAACTACATCAGGGAAGTTTTATTAACGAAATAACTGTCAAATGGTTATCACAGACACCTAACCCACCCGGAATACCTGTCTTCTACACTCTCACAAAGATTCATAAGCCAACTCCTGCCGGCCGACCTACAGTGGTAGGAAACGACGCACCCACCGAACGAATATCATCATTCGCTGATAGCCTACTTCAGCCTATAGCTAAGTCAAAAAAGTCCTATCTTAAGGACACAACTGACTTTGTTAACTTCATAGAAAGGAGAAACCTCCCAGAGGACGCTTTCCTAGTCTCCTTAGACGTTGCTGAGCCTGTACACAAATATCCCACAGGAAGAGGGCATAAACTTAGTATGCAAAGCATACCAGACTTTCTACGGGGAAAATACGCCTATCCCCACCCAATCCCTCAGAAGAATCCTTAAACTTATTCTTCAAGAGAACTCATTTGAATTCAACGCCAAAAACTATCTCCAAACACACGGAACTGCAATGGGTACAAAGATGGCAGTCGCCTTTGCCAACTTCTTTATGTCGGTGGTAGAGAGAGAAACTGACTGAACCTCTGAAAAGATACATTGACGATATTTTCTCATTGTGGAGAACTGAGAGAAAGGAGATAGATGAATTAATTGTTCTTGCAAACCGACATCACCCTTCAATTAAATTTACGGCTGAAATACCTGATAATCGGAGATTAACTTTCTGGATACAAACAACTGTTTACAAAGGCGAGAGATTTCACAACTAAGGAATCCTTGGCATCCCCACACATTTTGGCACTTAATTCAAGATCAACCACTACTGAGAGAAATATACAACGAGACTCCCATCATTGCATATAAAAGAGCAAAATCGCTGGGTGATATCCTCGTTAGAGCAAAACTATAAGGTCACGTATCGCACTATCATGAGCTTATGAGTCGTGTTTGGCCTGTCGACACCTTCCGCTTATCTCTGTGCGCTTGATAAACAGGGTCCTATGCCAGCCACGATAGAATCGGGTAAATCCCCACAATTTAAAATAATACGATTTAAATACTCCAATCGAAGCAAAATTCCGCCATAATCACCGTGGTTATTTTTGATATTATTATCATAAGTATTTTTGATGACAGTTCTGTCTGTTCTTTGTTCTTCTCGTGATTTAAGTTTCGTTATGTTTGGGTTTGAGAATCAAGGTTAACCGATATATGCGTTAACAGGTTTTTGAGTGTTATTACCTTTTTAATGGGTTTGTCGACAGAAGTGTCATCAAGCTTGGGGTTTAATTAAGTTTGATTGTCAGTTTTTAAGTGGGTACGTTTTGGGACCATTGCTGACCTTGATTATTACCTACATCAGAGTTCCTGTTTTGGTTTAAGGTTTAGCCTCGTGGATTTAGCTGTCGAGCTTTCATTGGTTTTCTTGTAGGATTGTTTATTCCACTTTTGTTAACAACGGGAAATTCGTTAGAAGTCATTCGGAATAGCGTTCGTAACTCTCATGATCAGCGAGCCTAAACGTACCTGCGTTATACTTAAATACGTTGTATAGTTGGATGGTTAGTAGAGGGTGATTAGCTGTTGTAAGAAGCTGAGCTGTAGCCGTTTGTGTTGCTGCCAGTAATTAAAGGAAGAAAGTATCAAAGCTTTGTCAGAGTCCTGGACTACTCTCGCTAGAGGAGCTGTCCCCTTCGAAGAAACCCCTAACATAGGAATATAAACGCTCCAAAGTTTCTTGTACAACAGCACGTGCGAACGCTGCGCCATGTTTGTACAAAAGGCGCAAAGCATGATAGACTAAAGAGTCACCCAAGACACACCCCGCGACAGATGGTCTTGATCAACGATCACTGAACGAAAGTCGTGTTGAGCTGTCAAATCCCCCGGGGTGGGACGAAAAAATAAGGCAAATGCCCCGTTCCCCGTCAACACTGCAACATTTTTCATTGATCGCACAGTCGAATGGTGCCGTTTTAAGCATTTTAATCTGCGATTTTTTGTTTCACAGTAACGTCTTTATTTGCAATAGCGCTAGGATTATAATTAAGAGTTCACGCCGCGACGACATGCACCAGTTTATAATTTTAGTATTGATGTAAAATTATTGACATTAAAATTAATAGATCCCTGTAAAGTTATATGTTTATATGAATAGTGTTATAACTAGGAGTAATCGGAGCTTAGGAGAGTGCGTTCGATATGTTTGCTAGGCGTACAGGTAGCAAGGGAGGGGAAAGGGTGGATGGTTCTTGCGATAGATAACTATGATTATGGCATATTTTGAACGTAAGGGTTGCGTACAGCGAAACCTCGATTTAAACTGTGTATGATAATGAAAAGGTTTTGAAGGCTAGAGATCCGCGTGATATCGTATTGTTCGTCTCAAGTGCTTGTTATTTGAGGAGACACTGGCCAGAGTGCTTCGGGCGTGTAAAAATAACTCAGTTTGCTTTACTGTAGAATTTCTACAAGGCGCAGCTTTTCGAAGGCCGATCAGCGCTTAACCCGGGTTTCTTTTTCTTTTGCTAAAAAACATTTCTTTGGATAATTTTCTCAGTTATTTTTAAGAGCGTCCAATCATCAACTTGTTGGCAAAATGAAACTTTCACATCTGAGTTTAAATTTCGTACTAGGACACCCAATAGTGCACAAAACACCCAACACAAATTAGGGATTGCGTTCGAGGTACGAGAACGCAAATATAAAAGGATGTTTTTCAAATAATATCACTTCCATAGCTCCTGATGTCGCTGTCCGTAATTCTGGCTTGATAAGCAATGAAGAAATGCACGCATAAAATCAAGAACATGCCTTGACAACCCCCTGTCCTTGACAGATGAGCCACTTTGCCTTCTTTCCCGGTAAAATCCTCTGTGTAGTTATATATTCTGATAGGAAACCGCGTGCGTGTGAAAAGCTCGGGAATCACGCCCCCGGGGTTGGCAAATGCCCGGCCCCAGGGCAGCCCCTCCCCCGGGACTGATAAGGCGGGCAAATGCCCCGCAGTAGCCCGGGAAGGGGGGGGAACAGGGTGCAGCTGGAATTGACTGATGCAAAATGCACCAATCACAAGTAAACATGTGTTTCCTAAGACGTCCGCTAAGATGATTGACGGATCAGAAAAACCCAACTGATTCCTTTGAAGTTTGCAAAACGCGCAGCCCGATACAACGAATTTGGATATAAGTTGAAGTTCAGCTCTCATGGGTCGAAAAGGTGCTGAACTCTCCACAGAGACGAAAGAATTAATAGACCTTGTCACGGTTTTCGACGCCATCTTGAAGAGTAAGCAAACGCGTCAGAAATTACAGTGTTTGTATGAGAATCTAATTTCGAATAATTTCCGTAGAACGGCTGTTCTGAAAAAAATATGATTTGAATACTGAAACTTCATTTCTTAGGATTCTTCTGAAAACATTTGAGGGCGTTACATGCTCTAGAAGACCTAGAACCACTTCTTGAATTTCCCATACATTTGTCTGTGAGAAAGCCCCGGGAAAATTACAGACAAATATATGTAAAATCTAAGGCAAGCCTCTGGAGAAATTTAAGCACAGGTACGCCCCCAAAATTGTTTAGGACAATCCTTTGCTTTGTACCTTTAATAATAATTTACAATTGTATATTTTTCAGAACAGCCGTTTTCTCTGACGGAAATTATTCGACATAAGATTCTCATACAAACACTGCATTGCCAACTCGTCAAGATGGCGTCGAAAACCGTGACAAGGTCTATTATTACTCTGTGGGAATCCGTGCAAAACAAAGCGGAACTGTCAAGAATGTTGAACATTCCAAGAACGACTATCACGAGCGTTCTAAGCAAGTACCGAAGGACTGGCACAGTGGAGACTTTGACGCGAAGTGGCAGGAAAAGGAGCTTCACAAATAGAGACAGAAATGCTTTAAAGCGTTTGGTTAAAAGTAATAAGAGATGACTTACAGGACATTACTGCAAAGCTAAACGAGTGCAAAACAAAGACTTTCAGCCAGAAAACCGTGCAAAGGGTGTTGCATTCGGAAGGATATAAAAGAAGGTTAGCGAAAAAGAAATTGGTGGTTCGGGAAGCAAATCGAAAAAAGCGAGTCAAGTAGTGTAAAGAGCGAAGAGGTCGGACAGTAGACAACTACCGGAAAAAAGTAATATTTTCAGATGAAAGTCAGATCGTGCTCGGTACAAACAAACGTGTTTACATTTTGTGAAAAGAAGACGAAATCTACAACCCACAGGTTATTTCAGGGGAAACCAACGACCGAATGTTTCCAAATATGCTAGAAGTGTCTCAGATGGTTTTCTCTATAACTGAGGGGCCTGTTTGGTCAATTTGGAGTTGCCCTAAAAACTATTTATCTGTTCGGATGTTTTAGGGGAACTTTGGCCGTCACGAAAGTTTTAGGTAACTTAGGTACAAATACATCGCCAGATCATCAAACTTATCTTCCGTTCAGAGCGAAAACAAATAACGAGGGCACCCGGCTACTTTTTTTCTGTAAAATAACTATTTGATGGAGCAAATATTGCCTCGAAATTTCTAAAGCTTGAGAAAAGCTAAAAATTTCTGGATAACCGTTCCATTCGTCTAAAATATTCGGAGGTTTTCCAATAGCTTAAATACGATCAGATTTTCGGAGGTTATGTTTTCACACTTTACTGAATATCAAGATATTGCGATTATTGTTGAAAAAAGGTCTCCCACAACTTTCGATATAAAGATAAAACGTCCCCTATAATTTTCTTTCAAAGCAAGGCCACTTCACTGTCCTCCAGCTTTCGCCCAGACCCATGAGAGTGGCTTTTTCGTCTCATCCGAAAGTAATACTTATGATGGTGTTGGAACTCTGACTGCAGTTAAAGGCAACATCAACTCTGCCAAGTACATCCCATACAAGCATGGCCAGCAGTTGTCTGCAATGGCATTTTGAAGGGAAAGAATACTTGTTCATGGATAACAATGCGTCTGTTCAAAGAGCCCACACTGTAGAAAATTATAAAGATCAAAACGAAGTAACCTCAATGGAATGGCCAGCACAATCACCAGATTTAAATATAATAGAAAATATCTGGCTCTACATGAAGAGAGAGCCACAAAAGTCCGCGGTATATATCGCTACCAAAAAATGATCTTCTGCTTGAAATCTAGAGGGATGACTTTTTGATTTTCTATCGCGTTCACATAATGATTGGGTCATTTCATATCGCGTTATTTGAAAGTACACTTCATGTTGATAAAATACACGTGTGATTCAAAATCGCAAACATTACGCATGCGCTACCCCTTCCAGTCTACCGGCAGACCGATTTCACACCGAAACGGGTGGTCGTTTCGCTTTTATATGATACTGTTGCAAGATTTCGTACTTGAGTGAGTGGAGTGGAATTCTCGCCCCGGTACAACAACCCGGGGTGAACTCACGCCCGGGTGACTCGCGCCGGCATGACATTTTGTGGTAGTATCATGTAAACAAATATAGAGGAATGAGAGGGAACCGGAGTGATCTCGTCGGTGCGAAAGTCGCCCCTGAGTCATGTAAACGCCCCCTTAGACTTGCCGCAAACGGTGTTAAAACTAGCGCGCTTAAAATGTAAACAAACGCCGCAATATTGAAAGTGACGAATGCTTATGTCCCGCGACTGTAAAAGATAAACGATATCGCGGTTAATCGCTCATCAAAGACCGCTGTTTTTATTTTCAACAAAGGTTTATTTAAACAACAAAATAATATGATTGTATAACAATTGGGTGAATATTTTGTCGCAACAGTCTAGGAAACCAATTACTTACGTACAGAAATTTTCTGTGTCATGGTACATGGATTTAGATAAAGGTACATGTTTTTGTAATAAATTCACTACAGCATACATTAAACTACATCGTAACAAATGGCTCTTGGCTTAACCATGTTTACTTCAGACGAGCAAATTTCACCACAAAGCCTCGCTTGTGAAGAAATTCTTTGAATGTATTTGCACTGTTAGTGTACAGATATTAATTTTCTTCAATCTGCTGCCTTCATTAATTGATGTAAAACTTCCCAACTTATGAATTTCAAAACAAAGCTCGGCGGTAAAATTGCCCGTCTGATGTCATTCAGTAACTTTTAAAAATACCTGCAGGTAAAAAAATTCACTCAGTAATATAACTAATGCACAAAGGTGTATAGTTTTGTAACAAATTAACTTAATTTTCCAACAAATTATAAAGTTTCTCAGTTATACGCATTCCATAGCCTGCAGTGCAGGCGTATTTTGGGTAGGCGAAACCTTGTTCGTGTTCGTAATGTTGTTGTAGCCGCCATCTTTGATTTTATGACAGTGGAAGATTCGGAAGAGTAGAAATAGTAACCCTTACGGTAGGAACACCGCGGCAAAACGCAATGCGCATGAGCACAAAATTTGATATCCGGTCAGCTTTTTATTTCCGGTCTAGTATATTTAAGCAATAGACTACACTTTCTATGGGTTTACCGGCGTGATAACCCACGCGGGATGTTGGGAGAACACGAGAAAAAGTTTGTAAATCACGAGCCGAAGGCGAGTGATTTACAAGCTTTTCAATGCTTTGCAATGATAACATTTTAATTTTATGTCTTAGTTTCAGCCAGGTTAAGTGAAAAATAACAGTCAAAAACTTTATTTTCGTGAATGAAAATCAGTTTACCTGACGCTCTAGCCAAAATTACACAAAGAGTTATTATCATCTTACCTTTTCTGAATCTAATCGACTAATTGTTTCAGTGATCTGTGCCTGGTTATCCATAAAAGCAATTTCAATAACTACAAAATAGTCAAAAACACGAGCAGCATAAAGCAGAACAACTAAACCACAAGCTGCACACAGAATGAAGCCGAGAGCGCGCGGGAGACTTTGATCTGACTGGAAAGTGTGACTGAAAAAGAGACCGGAAATGCTCAACCTGGCGCATGCGTAGACGTTTTGCCGCGGTGTTTACGGTAGGTGCGAGGGCGAAAGAAGGAAATGGGGGAGGGGGAGGGGAGAAAAAAAATACGCCTGCCCGATATCGTTGTTCTTTTGGGAAACTCCGTACGCTGGCAAACGGAGCTCCTGATTGGTACGGCATAGAGACGTAGATTGATGCCTGTCAATTAACTGTAAGTCTATATTGTTTATTACGTTTGGAATTGGAGTGGCTAGGAATGTCGCGTGTATTACGCAATGAGAAGGCCAAAGCGATTTCTAAACTGGTCATCAGGACAAGATTTGCTCGCAGTACTAAAACCAATATCACTTTTACCTCATGCCAAAAAGCTACTTGTTCCAATACGTTTTTTTTTTCTGGCGAGTAGATTATGCTCTAGAGGGTTCTATGTTTTGACTGAGCAAATGTGATTTTAGCCGCTTGTTTCACACGGAGAGATCATGACACGCTTATTGATTTTCCGTGGTTTTTGAATTTCTGGTCTTCATGATTTTCCCTCTGATGCAAGAGCGTTTTCTTTGACCTCTTTTGAAGCGTAAAGCTCTTTTTGTCGCCAAATAAGGTTGTTAGCTTCTTTATTTTTGTCCAAAGAGCCTCAGGATCTGAATAACTAAGCGATTTTCTTTCTAGACTACGAGTTTCTAGTCCGAGAATGTGATGTTTTCCTGTAATGTTGTATCACGCTGGGCCCAGCTCGTTAGTTTTTTGAATTGTTTGCAGGATGTTAAACTCTCACGGATAGCGATTTACAGAGATGAATTTAGAAGAATGAATTGCAGCTTAAACTGAAGCTTTATCAGCTGTGGAGAATTACATTCTGACTCAGTCAAGATAAAAACAATGATAAACTCCAGCTTGTTTTTTTTAAGACAATGCGAGTCTTTGGACTGGATCATGGAGCGACTGTTTGGTTGTTTTGTTATTATCGGCTAGTCATTTCCAAAAGAGCGGTCACGCGCGTCTAATTATGGGGTTTTTCTCATTTTCACAGTGTTTTCGGGCAGGCGTTTTCTCTTCTCTCTCCCCGCCCCCTCCCCGCTTCCTTTTGACTTACCCCATCTCGCCCTCTCTTTGGGAAGTTTCAACATGGCGCTTTCGCGAGCAAATTGCGCGCTCAAAGAAAACGCCTGCACTGCAGGCTAACGCATTCCAAGGCGAAACATTTTGACATTTCCATTAAAAAAACTATAGGAATTCTTAACTGAAATCTGTTAAAGTAGAACTTTTTTTCTGGCCATGCCCTGTGTGTACAACTCCGCGTTACAATTTTTATTTTCATCCTTTGCATTTAAAAATCATCAAAGCTTTTACGGTACATCTGACGTAGCTTAAGTGTGGATTTAGTGCCGTTGTGTTCAATTCGTTCCCTCGAAAATGTGACATGAAACTTCGCAGTTCTTACTTGAAGCATAATCATGCCTTTTTGGAGACTGTTTAATGAAAGATATATCTAAAGACTATTCAATCCTTCCTAGAAAAACTCAATCGTTGTCATTCACCCTACTTTTTGTTCTCCGCTTATATTGGTCACTGAGATTTAAGAGATGCATTTCGCGCTCTTCCTATGTCCTAAGGACCATAAGGTAGCCTTAAACTTTACAAGTTAAATTCTTTGAGTCGATAATATTTTTGAAGACAAAACTCTGAAATCCAAAACCTCGAAGGGGATAAAGAGAAGTTGCAATCAACAATGTTGGTTGAAGTTGGACCATAACGTTGGATGCGTTAACGAGTCCTTGATGGGAAACGATCATGGTGTTTTAAAAAAGAGCCTTATTAGAAAAGAATTTTATTTAGAGTTCTTATTACTGTTACATCTTATCGAAATACTCTGATCACAATCCCTATTTCAAATCTCCGGATCCGTTTTCGGCAGATTCTTTTATGACGGCCAGTGATGCTTCTTCAACTTTTTGCAAACAGCCTCTAAGAGCGGCAAATGTGGCAGCAAATGATAATCCACCGGCAATAGCCGACCCTACAAACGGGACATAGCGGACATATTCTTCAATGCTTGATTCCAGGGCATAAGGTGCCAGGAAAGCATACAGCTGTGCTGTGGATTGTATAGACACGTCACGAATTCGGCCTTGGGTGGCGACGCTTAGCTTGAAAAAATCACTCGTTCCTAGGCTTGGAAGACAAAGCTGAGATCTGTAAAGGCTGATTTCATATAAAATCAGCGCGGAATCAACTACTATGGACAATCCTGGAACCGGAGCCACTGCAGCAGCAGCAGACGCTGTAGCAACCATCCATGTACGACCCTTTAGAATGTCGACTTTTTGCTTCACAATATTTGTTGACAAGCGTGTTAGGGTCAAGGTCAGACTCTCTCTCTGACATCTCGGCAACGCCTCTAGGGTGGCTGATGTGAGTCGACTGAAGTCCCACTTGTCAGGAAAATGGTTGCTAATTAGGAATATATCTTGCTGGTTACTCAGCAGATCACCCAGATTGTTCGAATAGTCCGCTCGGACTTTTTGAAGCAGAGCGTCTTCATTAAATGACCGCTTTCGTTTCTGAGCTTGTACATCTATGTCGATTTTTGTGCGAACGAAGAAGAAGTTCTTACCAATCGATTTTATTTTCCTGGCCAATTTCAAATCATTCTCATTAAATCGACCAGCTGTAAAAATAAAGAACAAGTGGTACCTCTCCAAATTTACGTCCCTGCAGTATTTCGCCAGGTCTAGGTATCTTGGGGTATCTATCCCTGGCAAATCCCAAAACATTATTTTGGGATTTTGGGGGTGGTCATAAACTTTTGGTTCCTTAGTAGTTTCAGAGATACCAACTTCGGCAGCGTTTTTGTCATCGTCAGGAACTCTGGAAAAGAAATGCAGAGTTTTGTCGTACAGTTTTTAAAGGAAACTCGAGGTGCACCAAGAAATGTTATTTCTAACGATTGAGAGATATCAGGGTGGACTTCTGATGGTACAGTGGAGAGCCACACTGACTTTTATGGACCGTTTACATTACAGTTGATAGTGCAAATAAAAACTGTTTGCAGGTCTTCACTTCCTAGGTATTTTCTAGGCTTGATACTAAGTTGATCTCATGCGACATTATCGCCAGAATACTGCGGGTAAGCAAAAAATATTAATGGTGCAGAATTCAAGGATTCGCATCTTTGCATTGAATAATTCACATTTGCATCCAACTTCAAACCTGTTTATTTTAATTATTGAACTTCAGTTTAAATATTGTCATGTTATTGAACAACAATATCCATTCAACCTTAACCTTCATGCAACAAAAGAAAGTCTCGAGACACACCGACAAATTTACATTCAAGAAACTTAGCCATTTCTACCTCTGCTGCTTCTAACTTTGCCCAAACTGGCATCGTCCGAACCTTTGAAAGCTAAGGGGGTGTGAAGAAAGATATTCTTAAAATAGCGAGAGACTATGATAGAAATGAGACTCGTTTTAAACGATTTGGAAGTTATCTCTTGTTTAATCGATAAATATGTGCGACCCATTTAATAACACTTTACAGGAAGGTGTATTTTACCAGTGTGGCAATTGTATCAGAGTCTGCTACACTTGCAAATTACACTTGTGATAAAATTATTGAATAGACCCTTTCAACTGAGGATACATTTCACCCCATTTTTACTGGCCAGTAAAAGTCTTTTTAAGCTTGAAACTACAATCTTCAAGAAAAGTAATACGAGTTCTTGAAACTGTTAAAATTGGAAATCGAAGAATCTGTTTTATATTTGAACAATATCAGTAGGTTACTGAGTGTGAAGTGTCACTTGCATTAGGGTACTTTATGGGTTGGACACCAACAATGGAGCCCCATAGCTGATCAGAAGCTTGTAGCCTTTACTTTTTAAATTTCGAAAAGACAATTAGTGGTGATTGATCATCATCACTAACAGTGTCACGTGACGCCAAAATTTGCTGATCTATTTAAAACCGATGTCCTTTTTCCAAGGAGAGGACCATAGAGCTGAAAATCAGGTACTAAAAAGAAGATTCGTAGCTCGATTTGGAAACTGGGCCTTGGTGACAACTGCCTCATATATGCCTTATATTCTTGGGACACATGGCGAAGTTATCAGCCGTACTAAACTAGTAAAAATATAACTGCCGAATAAATGGGGCATTTATATGAACGCCTTCAAAATCAATTAATAAGAATTGAGAATACCGTACAAAATATGTATAACCCTCGAGCTCTTGCCGGACATCTTGGGCCTCAATACATGACGACACTTTGGAAGATGTGTACGTTTCCTTCCCGAAACCCTCTCAACTAAACCGGAGGGAGACCGAGCCCGAACATACTGAACAAAAACTTCTGGAATTAACTTTTAAATGCTACGTTACGCAAAGTTTTGACTATATTTATTAAACCTGTCTGACTTTTTCAAATGATCGTTCTTTGAGCCTAAGCCTTAATTAGTTCTTGCAAAAAAAATGTTCAGGAGCGGATTTCACCTATAGAAATTAAATCTGACTAGATACAATGTCATAACTTGAGTTCACGAACCTTCCACAGTTCACAGAGGGTTTTCTCAAACTTGCTCAGGGCTTGAAATCGACGTTTGACAAGATGTCGTTTCTAGGCAAACAAATCTATATGGGTTTCTTCGAAAACGCCCACAAACAGACAAATGAAATTTGGGACGATCGCACGATCAAGAATTTTCATTGAATGTCCGACATCATCAAGATTGGCCAGTTTCGTTATAATAAAGAAATCTTAATGTGTAAAGCAGTGTATGGATCCACTAGCTGCTAACCCCTTGCACTTTAAGCCCTGTCTCGGTTTCTACTGTTTACAGCTGCATGCTGCTTTTCTCAAACTTGTTTTTTTTTTTTGAGCCGGCGACCTCTGGCAAGATGAAGTTTCTTGGAAACAAATCTACATGGATTACCTTGAAAACACGGACAAAGTAACAAGTGAAATTTGGCAGGATCGCACGAGTTATCGCGTTGAAAATCTTACCTCAAGAAATGATTATTAAATTTCCTAATAACAAAAAAATCTGTGGTGTGTGTAAATTGAAATGAGTCTTGTGGGGCGGTGTATGGCCGGATCAATGGATCGAGATATAACTTTAAATACATACAATACGTTCAGGCCATAATTGCTCTTAGTTGATCGTTCCTTCTGTGACCCTTGAGACTACATTTTAATATTTTATTAACATTGCTCTGGTTTAATACTAAATTTTCCTTTTATTGCTTTCAATCTTTTTCGTAAGATCTTAGAAACAGCTCGATACAAGTTCATTGAACGAAAACACTTCAAACGCAATGTTAAAAGCCTTTCAACTTTCCAGGTTTGATCAGTAGAATTAGTCAAAAATTATTTTTCTGATATATTATGCACAATGGAGGGCCATCGTTAGCCAAGGGTGTAAAATTGCATTCAACCTTAAACCTGGTTATTTTAAGTATTCAACTTCAAATTAAGTATTACCATGTTCAGGATTCGACAATAATATTCATTCAATTTTATCCTAAATTACCTTTATGAAGCAAACGAAAGTTCCGGGGCAAATATGCATTGAAGAAACTTAGCCCTCTCTACTCCTGCGTCTTTTTCACCCAAAATGGCTACATGCATGGGAACCCTCCGACGCTCATTAAGAGGGTGAAAAGAGAGAACTACTTCGACTGTTCACAGAGGGTTTTCTCAAACCTGTTAAAAAGGTACGTTTGACAAGATGTCGTTTCTAGGAAGACAAATCTTCATGGATTTCTTCGAAAACGCCCAAATTTGAAACCATCGCACAATCATGCAAACCTTACATTGAATATATGATATCAAGATTGATCAATTTCGAATTCTGTATGTGTAGGGCAGCCTATTCGATCCACTGTCTGCTAAGTTCTCGCACTCTAGGGTCAAAGGTACGCCCTGTTTCTCTTTCTACTCAGTGTTTACAGCTGGTCTTTTTGTCAAACTTGTTTTTAAGTGATGCTTGGCAAAATGATGATTCTTGGAAAAAAAATGGAGATGCATTACCTCGAAAGACCGACAAACAAACAAGTGACTTTGGCACGGTCACACGAGTAAGTTAATTCTCCCTTCGAAAATCCTACCTCAAGAATGGCATATGGTTATTCAATTTTCTATTAACAAAGAAATCAGTAGTCTCCGCGATTTTAAATGAATACTGAATTGGAGTGCAGTGTATGGATGGATCGAAATATAACTTTAAATAAATACCATACGTTCAGGTCATAATTGCTCTTAGCTGATCCTTTCTGGGACTCTTGAGACTACATTTTAATGGGCTCTTTTTCGCATTTTTCCGGTAACAAATTAAATTTTCCCTTATTGCTTTGTTTCAATCTTTTCGTTAGATCTTTTGAACAGCTCGATAGTGGTTTCTTGTACGTAAAACCCTCGTCTAACGCAATATCAAAAGCCTTTCATTTTAGCTTTCCAAATAATTCAGTTCTGACAGCAAAAGCTCGTTTCTCGGCAACGACCGATCTCCGCGGCCTTTGACTACATGGGAGGCATTTACCAAACTAAACTCAGTTTTAAGTTCTTGGGCTTTGTGTAAAAAATTCGCATCACCGTCGAGAAAACTTTATTATGAGCTGTCGAAGATGGAGAGTTTCTGCTTCCGGGCTCGCAGCTTAAAGTGAAACTGAAAGTTCCAGCATCATCTCCAGTACATTTCACCGGGTCGTAGAGAATATCATGGAGGACGAGGAAAAAGAGCTCTTGTAAAAACGGCTCTAAAAATCCTTCTTGAAGCTTGAAAAAACGACAAATTAAGGGCAAATCCCCCCAAAATGATTTGGTGATGATGTCTATATGATACTGAAATGAATTGCGTTTCGTTTGAAACGTTTGGTTTCTGTCCCATTGAGTAGCATCAGATAAACGTTTCGAGCAACTCGCCGCCGTTTCAGGGGTATACTAGGAAAAAAGGTAAAAATATGTAATATGCACTTACCCTCTGATTGTGTTGATAAAACTTGATTTCCCGACTGCAGAATTGCCAGTGATTGCAATATCTACTTGCACCTCTTTCCATCCGTCCATTTTACTCTCAAAAAATTTTGCAATGGAATCTGAATTACTGAGGCCATTCTTTTCAACTTCCTTATGAAAATCCTGCACATATTTCGATTCCCAGTTCATAGCGATAGGACGGCTGGAAACAGAGAGATACGAAGCTTGTTGCGAAAGTGGGCTCAACAAAAGGCGACAAGGCTTTATTACGTGGAGGGGTACACGTGACGAGATACTTTCGTTCCCAGTGCTTGTTCGTGGTGTGATCATTACAGTCACACCCAGAAGGGGGTCTAGCTAGATTGCTGTAAAGATTTAACCTTGGGGAGAATGGGGATCACCAAAGTCAAGGCCTTTTGGGTGGGATACAAATTAAACAAACTGCACGGTTTTGACCAATTAAATACTTCTGCTTGTAGACTCCAGCTGTATTCATTTATTTTATGACAAACTTCCGACTGTGACAATTCATAACCTCGACTTAAACTTTCAATTTGTAAATCCTTACCTGGTTTGTACGCTTTAGAAAAGGGAGAACTTGAACGGAACGTTGAAACTGAAAGTTGATACATTTTGAACTTAGTTTGTAGCATGCAAATAATATTTATTGATCAAAAGTTGCAGAATCGATTCTGATCTTTCCCAATATTTAATCCAGCATCAGGCAACAACATGAAAATTTAAATTATCACCTTCCCCATATTAGTCGAATCAGTTACTACACAATGACTCTGATGTTATTAGTTGCGAAAAAGGTTCCTGCAAGTACTATATAGCTAGCGGCTAAAAAAACTCTTGCACAGAAGAAATTCTCCATCCCCACCTTCCAGGGTCCGCCCCTCAAACAGGAACCCGCAGCTTTCTCGCTTCTGCTACAGCCTAGTAAAAATAAAACACAAACTGCAGTAACAAACATGATGAAACATCGCATGTTGCCAAAAATTAAGATTATTTTAAAAACTTGACGTTTCGTTTGTAACAACATACATCTTCAGAGGTAAAGGTTAAAAAGATTACACTAAAATTTAAACATCTAGGAAAAGACTGGAACCTAATAAACAGGTATAAACAATGACTAATGACAACAAATGATGATGACAAACTCAATTTGAAGTCTGCAGGAAATTATAGTAAATGATGCTAGTAGAGAAAAAGTTCTTCACTGCCAACATTTTCATTTAAAGCAGCCATTGTAGATCATATTTCTTCAACGGGCCACACTATTAAATGGGATCACATTGAGATATATTAACAACCGGGAAATCAGATATACATTGTAGAATTAAAGAATAAACTTTGTTGATTCGCGATTTAAAACCTGCTTTGTATTCCAGGCTAACAGCAGTTTGAATGACACTGACTGGTACTTTTTTAGCCAAAACGAAAATAAAACATTGAAAAATACATTCTTTACCTCGCTTATGTATCTATTTTTCAATAAGAACTAAAATCGGGGTGATTTTCACAAAAGGTTAGTTCAGACTTATTTTCACGACTCAGTCGATATCCAAATCGTCGGCTGAATTGCGGGCAGCTTCAACAAGGACTGATAAAGCTGCTTCTTCAACTTTTTCTAAACAATGCTTGAGAGCATAATATGTAGTAGCAAATGACATACCACCAGCTATAGCCAAACCAAGCAATGGGATAAAACGAGCAAATTCCTCAACGCTCGCTTCTGCGGCATAAGCTGCTACGAACCCGGTGACTTGAGCTGCAGTTGTCAGACACATCCTACGGACTTTTTCTTGGGTGTTGACTTGTAGATTCGCAAATTCAGCAGATCCTTCCTCAGGAAGACCAAGCTGGGTTCTGTAAAATGTGATTTCTTTTATCATCAGCCCAATGTCAACTGCCACGGATAATCCAGGGATAGGAACCATTGCGGCGGCGGCAGACGCTGAAGCAACCATCCAAATACGCCCTTTAAGAACCTCCACTTTCCTCTTTAACATCTCGGTTGACAAGCTTTTCAGAACGCCGAGGGACAAGGTTAAACTCTCTCGCTGGTACCTTGGTAGCACATCCAGAATGGCTTTTCTCAGTCGATCAAATTCCCACTTTGCAGGATGATGGTTGCTTATCAAAAATATATCCTCAGTGTTGCTTTGCAGGTGACCCAGGTTTTTCGAACAGTCTGCTCGGATTTCCTTGAGCATGGCTTCTTCGTTAAATGATCCTGGGGGCTTTGACCGCTTCTCGGCGCGGACATTTTCATCAATTTTGGTGCGAATGAAGAAAAACTTCTTGTCAATCGAGCTAATTTTCTCTGCCAGTTTTAAGTCGTTCTCGCGAAATCGGGTATCAGTGAATATGAGAAAGGCGTGGTACTTGTCTATTTGCACTTGATCGCAGTACGTGTCCACAGGGAAGTTTGGAGTCCCCATTCCAGGCAAATCCCAGAACTTGATTTTAGGATTGTCTGGGTGATCATATGGTGTTGGTTCTTTGCTGCACTCGGTGACACCAACCTTGGCTGCCTTTTCTTCGAAGTCTTTAAGGCTGAAAAAAACAAAAAACAAAAAACAAAACGAAGAAGAGTAAAAAAACTAGTGCCTGGAACTACTTATGCAACCTGTCTCACTGCATTGCTCTTACTTATGTCAAGGGCGTGGTAGCCTAAGTAGGAGGCAAAACTGTTTGAAAGCAGAGGTCCAAGCAACACGTAAATTTAACTGACTGGTTTCTCTTGCCAGATCACTGAGATGCTGTAGCCAGACGTCACTTAAAGTGTAAAATGAAACAAAACTGAATGCAGGGCTGGCACTAAGGCAAAGGGCTGATTTATTATAAGCTGATAGTTCGGCTAACAAAGTTAGCCTTCCTCAGGGCCAGAGCTATACCGAGAGAAAATATACGGGGGGGGGGGGGTGGGGAGCCCCCCTTTAAAGCCGCTTATGATCGGGAAAATTACACAGTATAATGAGTCAATATCTGGAGTAGTCAATCGATAAAAATCGGTAAATATGATTTAATTGATATGGATTGAATCGATTAATCGGTAAAAATCGTTGACACACTCCTTTCGTTCATCAATTTATCTTAACTTTTACCGATTTCATCAATTTATATCGGAAGATACAGGAAGATACAAAAAAAGAAAACTGAATTCACCAGTTTTTCACGATTTAGATGTGCCTTCCTTTCAAAATAACGTCGGTGTAGTTCCGGGTGTAGTTACATCAATAGACAAAAATCGAAATCGTTAAAAATCGTTAGCAAGCAGTTGATTTTTATCGATTGATAACGGAAAACGGTGAAAATCTGTCTAAGGTAATATTTTAGCCTGAATTTAGTCCGTTAGACACGCCTTCGACTCAAGGGGATGTCTGAAATTCAGGGTAGGAGATCTTTCTCTAAGGTTGTGAAAGTAGTGTAAGACTCGTAGAATTAAAATTGTTTGTGCAATAGTTTCCACATTTTCATGTTTGTTGATCAGTTGTTACTCGTGCACGTGTTTTCTCTGATGTAGTTTCTAACTTACGGCAAAAAACAACCTCAAAAGGCGGACTTCCGTTATAAATAGATAAAATCATGAAAAATCGATAATATTGATTTGACATAGTAATTTGTTTTATTGATTTTTACCGATTTCCGTTATCAATCCATAAAAAACACTTGATTGCTACCAAGGGAGGGTAAAGCTCTTAATGGCTACCGATTTTTATCGATTGACTACTCCGGGCGATACTCAGTTTCCAACACTTAGGCATGACTTGATTGACACATTAACGTAAGCGGATTCGGAGAACAGAGAAAAATCTTGTTTTACGAGTTAAATAAGTCAGTTTCATTTGTCAAGTTATGAGTCACGTCAAGGTTAACTTGAGTCTGCTTCGCAGCCGTCAGAGGTGTAGTCACGCAAGCTCCCCTGCGCGTGACTCCAAGCGGCTGCGAAGTACTGGGGTCATGAACTGAGTGTCAGCCTCACCAGGCTGCAGCCGAGTGTTGCTCTCATAACGTTAGCTTAACGTTGTTTCGCTTCAGCAGTATGAAGAGACTAAAAACGGCTTTATGAAGCACCACGACAGGCGAGAGATTGAGCTCTCTCGCAATTCTGCTCACACACAAGCACAAGGACGTTGAAATTGATAGTGTTGTAACAGAGTTTGCCCTTGATGGCGTCACTGTTTCCGCAAACACTGTGTCTCGCTGATAACATTAGAGATGGGTAAAATAAGCTACTAACTACTGTTTTTTCGTTTGTATTTATTTATTGAGAATGGCCGGCGAAAAACGCAGGAAATGGCATTTCCGAGATCCCTAGACCCCCTCTCTAGCCTTCCCGTGCGTAAGCCTTCAAAATCTCGCTTTACCAGCCCCCGGAAAACCAGTTTCGCGTAAGCAAGATTAGCACTACTAATAATAATTAAAGTAGTAATGGCACATTTTGCTTTCTCGTGATTGGTTGAGTCTCCTTGTGTTTGTTCTTATTACAGAAACTCGGAAACTGTATTGGGAAATTCTTTTGTAGTTCTTTCTGACGTCTAAACGCAGTCATAGTGGAAAATTCCTCGAGGCAATTTTACTTCGGACTATAAGTTGTCGACGATCATACAAAAAGTTGCTTTCCTATATGGACAACAGCCATTTGCCCATGGGTAAACTATACCGCACTAAAATTTACTCATTGACTTATGTTTACAATTAATTTCCGGAATTAAAACCAATTCCTTGCAATTCCTAATCGTGGTTTCACTCTGTAACAAAGTTTGCTTTCGGTCCTTTCGAATCGACGTGTGCTGCACACTGCACAACTTGACACAAGTGTCACAAGTTTCTTTGAAATTCCTTAGTTTGAACTGAGGTTGGATTTTGCAAATAGTTGTATCGATCCAACAACTTCCGGCTTTCTTCCGTGATTTACTTGGCAGTAATAAAAGTGAAAGTAGTGCAAGATTCGTAGAAAAACTAATCGATCACGGAAGCAAACACATGAAAAACGTTATGCTACCTCTAGATATCCAATGCCAATGACTAGAAAAAGCTTTGTATCAGGTGAATAATTTGTTTAATTTTCTCTAGTGCACAGCTTTTACACTGAGAAGTTGGAAACTTTTTATTTAAGACTGAAAGTCACTATAGTTTTCCTTTAACTTAAATTATGATTTCGAACCACGGCACCTATGACGAAAGTTTGAGTCCATAGTTGTACAAGAACACGAGAACAGGAATTCATTTTAAAATACTCTTCCATTTTCACTTACTCTCGTATCGCGTTGATAAAACTCGATTTTCCAGCTCCGGAGCTGCCAGAGATTGCTATGTTCACCTCGACGTCTCGCCAACCTTCCAGTTTGTTCTTAAAAAATTCCTCAATGTTTGAAACGCCATTCTCATCTACATAACCTTGGACGTCTTCGTAGTAAATGTGCTCCCATGCCATGTCATCCATGATGAACAAAGAAAAATTTGGACTGGGAAACTTGTGCCGGCCACGCAACTAGAGTCGGTTGGAGCGGAACGGATTACTTCCTTGGTGTGAAGGCCATTCCATTTAATATCTACCCCCACCCCCTTGCCCCGCTCCGCAAGGCCATGGAAAATTATATTTTTGGTGGGGGTCGCTGCGTTGGCACTGTTAATTTATGGAGTATTCCTGAGTCCAGGGGTATGGGTAAAGAACCCAGACCTCACCATTCCGGTGGGGGGACTGGGTCAGTAGCTTTGAGGGAAGGGGATAGGAAGTGTTGAATAACCCTAAGCTTTCGAAGAAAGTCCACTCGAACTAAAATCTGTCGGAGGAGACCTTTTGACCGATTGAAGATCATAATCGGACAAGGTTCACTTGCACGTACGGATAACCACGAGCGCAAAAACATGCACGTTATTTTAAAACTTCCCTATACATCTGATCCTAGCGCCTTAGTTTGTGTTTTATGAATCGTAACTACCATTTGATTGGCTTCATTTTGGTCGATTTATCGGGTAGATTCTACGGTGAACAAGGGTGAGAATGAAAATAACTGATCATAGCTCAAAATCAGGTTGGCAGACAAATGCTGCATTTCTTTACTGATACCTGAGAGACGGACTCTTCCACGGTTTTTCAACTTTTGACATGGACAAGTTAGAGAAAACCTGTCGACTTCCACTCCAAAGAGGTACCAATTCAACAACAACAAGTTATATAACTGGCACTGCAAATTTCAATATTAATGAAGATAACTTTCGAACACATTCTTCTCAAGCACTTTTTGAACGTTTTGTGATAAATCTTCTCTGGCAGTAGTCACCCTAAGCGGTACCAATCGACAAATTTAAACCCCTAAAAGGTACAACAAGTACCTCCGTCACTTTTATAGGGGAGTACCCGCCCCCTCGGGGGGGGGGGGGGGAGCACCCTAAAATTAGTAGGCAAATAGGCGTCTTGGATGTTGTTCTTTCTGAGAATATCTTAACAAATCCCATAATTTCACAAATCTAATTTTTATGACGTCATCATTTTAGAACTCTATCGCTGCGTCCCCATGCCGTCTCCTATTCAGCCCTACACTGGGTAGTGCTATCTATCGGATTTCTAAATTACCATCCTGCAGATTAATGTTACAGAAACCAATTGCCAATTTATTCACTGGATAGAGATTAATTTATCAAGTGGATAGCGCTATCCACTTGGAACAAAGCAGCCTAGACCATAGGCATTCTCTATTGCCCCGTTGTCCTCGCAGTTTGAGAAAGAGCGGGCGAGTCTCTCTTCATGATGTCACGGCTCACAGTAATGTCCAGGATTGACCGCGCCGAGAACACCTAGGGGCTAGGCTGATTGAATAGAACGCATCTTCTAAAGCCCTTCTGATCCAAGTACAGTGTAAGCTGAGTAACTGTAGTTAATACGGATAACATTTACTTTGTGACTCACTTTAACAACAAGCCCCATTCCAGTTTTTAAAGTGACATCACAGTCAATTACTGAACAGCATCACCAGGAATGCGATTTTAGGAAAAACAACATGTATTATCCTCATGATTTGATACTGTAATATTAGTCAACTCACACGTATGGACATTACTGCTAACTTTCAAAGTTAGCACAAGGCTAAACATAAATAGCATGATAAATTACAATTGTGCTTTTTATTTCAGTCCAAAAAATTTGTAGCACTTACATCTCATTTAGGGCAAAGTGTGACTTAGGGGAGGGGTGGGTGGTCACATACCCAGAAACCTTCACTGTTGAATTTCACAGTTTCAAACCGGAATTGCCTAAACCAAACCCAAAATAAAGAGTGGCTAGTTTTCCTTAAAAAAATTCTTCATAATAAGTAGCAACCTTTAAATTAAAATATAAAGCACCCAAGTCTTCTAAAATTTAGAAATATGTGCAGTTAGTGTGAGGGGGAAACCGTGAACACCTGAAATATCTCAGTAATGTTTCTTGTATTATGGCTAATCACAGCAAAGATCATGACATGTGAACTAGCCACAAAACCATAAAATAATTAATGTTCTTGCTTGCAGTTCAGTTTTCTCACGTGCCTGATCGGCTTTTTCTTGCAACTCATTAACAATCCAAAGATTTTTTTTAGTGTTCAAGGTTTTCCCGGTTTGACTGTAATTCTTAGTCTGACTTTTATTATTTGTATATTTTCAATTCAAAGATATTAACAGATTAAACATTGTAACAAGCACCTTTTTGAAATATTTGACCATAAAAAACTGTGATAAAAAATAGCGAAATCAATTAAGCTTCAACATGATAATTTTCCTGAATTGCATTATAAAGTATGGAAAATAAAAGCTACAAAATTCCTTAAACACTAAAGTAAAAATAACAGGGAATTAAAACAACCATAACTTACAAAGTACTGAAACTTTAAAATGAGTTTAGTCACCACACTTTATCACAGTTTTCAAACAAGCAAAAGCAAGCAATCACATTGCCTTAAATAGGTCAATAAGAATAACAGAACCTACATTGTACAATAATTCAAGAGCATTTTGGCTCAGTGACATCATTATATTCCTTCAAAATAAAAATTTACTATTTTTGTTGTCAAGGCATTAGCAGGGGTATAGGACTGGAAAATTAATTTGTAATAATACTAATCCATTTAAAAAAGGCTGTAAAATGTTCAGCTCATTCTCTTGTTTTTATAGCTGTTTACTCTGAATGATAGATAATTTGCTGTTTATTAAGTTATTCAAATTTTAAATTTTACACTATTATTGGATAACCTTTCATCAGCAGGACAAAGTTTCTTTGCTTGTTGCTGCATCTGCACATAAGTTCCACTTAAGTTTGACCTATTGAAAGGAAACTGGATTCTGGAATATGGGAAATTTTTGTTTGTGGAATCCAGAATATGGGAAAATTTTGCTTATGGAATTCGGAATCCTGAGTTTTGGAATCTGGAATCGCACTAACGATTGGAATCCAAAATCCAAGTTGTACTTTCAAATACTGGAATCCAGTACCTGGAATCGACAGCATGGAATCCAGAATCCAAGACTGTCCTGGATTCCCTTACTCGGAGCGATTAAGTAATATAATGTTAGCGCGGGTGGGTATTATGAATTGCAACAAGTAACATAATTTGCCATTATTATCACAAGCTATAGAGTCCTAAAATGTGATGTCATAAAAAATTAAATTTGCGAAAATAAAGGGGTTTGTCAGGATATTAGGAAAGAACAACATCCAGAAGGCCAACTTGCCAAATATTAGCATTCCAGCCAGGCAAATTGTCTTATTTATTTTATTTTATCAGCTTCACCAATATAATATAAATACATATAGGTAATCAAACAAAGTAACAAAGAAAAATGTCAGGGATTCCGAAATTAGATTCAGATATTAGCCCAGTTATGCTCTCACGACTCCATACGAATCCTTCTAAATTTGACTCAGTTCATAACATTAGGAACCAAATCAATTTTAGAACTTAGGATTTGTATGGAGTCATCAGGACAAACTGGGACTAGCATCTCTAAGACAATTTGCCCCAAAATGCTAGCTTTTGGCAAATAGGCCTTTCAGAAGTAATGTTCTTTCAAATTAATTACCACGACGAATTCCAGCATAATTTCAAAAATTTAATTTTCATGACATCATCACTTTAATAAGCCTCTCTCCTTGGGGGAGAAATGAATGTGTGACGAACGAACCCCAAAGGATGTCTGCGGGGAGGCTACACTTTAATAGAACTCTATTGAGACCCTGATTAATGTCCTACTGCAAGGTTATATACTGCAGTCAGAAAACTCACACATTCCTGTAAAAATCCTACACTCCTGCATTAGCCTTGAATAATAATTATTATTAGAATTTACAAAATCAGTGGATAGCAATTTTTGTCCATTTTGATTGGTCCCTGTAACTTACAATATCGTTGGCTATTCACTGTTTTAGAATGCCAGGGAGTCAATATGGCATCCCATTTTGCAGCATTTTTAGACTCAAGACGAAACTGGTATGTAGAAAGTATTACTAAATTTGTAACAAAATAAAGGAAAAAACATGCCGCAATTCCCAGAAGCCCTGCCTATATTATTCAGGAGCCCATAACCTGGAGCATGCAACTCCCATATATACTAGGCCTACGTCACAGCGTTTTTACGGCAATTTTCCCATAAAAATGGAATCTCTGCCATGTCCATAAACACCTTCAATGTATAAGGGGCTGTCCACACTTGGTGTTTGGGAGCCAGTGCCTATGTATCGGCACAAAATGGTCCTGTGTTCGCCCTGTCAGACACCATTTTGAAACATGCGCTTAGCAACGAGAACAAAGCAGTGGACTGCTTGGAACTTACAAAAATTGTGTACACACTGGGACCCGGTGCCCACTTCTGTGCACCCGCACCATGCACCAAGTGTGAACGCTGCATGACAGCTTAAGATATCAAAAAGGAAAACCTAATATCATTAAAAGGCACAAATTATCATTTTTAGGTCTGTAGGTTTTGATGACTGGTTTGTGGGACTTTAAAGATATTTCAAGTTCATGCCAAAGCTATTCTAAAAATAAACTGGTCCATAAAAACACCATGACATGAGTACATGGAAGTTGCTCGCTCCAGGTTATGGGCTCCTGCTGTACTAAAATGCAAACAAAGCCCTAACTAAGTAATGTCTTTTATTCACAAATATTACTTTTGAATCTTTATGGAAATTTCGTAAATATTATTTCTATCCTTCTCAGGGACAGTTCATGGTGCCAGATAATACCTCTCCTGTTTGAGGGATTGTTGTATATTATTTAGTTAATATATCATATAAGTAAGTGGTATTGAAATATGCCACTCACTTTTTTAAATAACAAAAGTGTTTGTTTCCTAGACAGATGAGTTTGTTTAAAATTGGGTAACATTACATACAGCTCTTCAGGTATCAAACATTTCATTGAACCAAACATTTTCCACCTCCGGAATCAGAGCCTGCCATAATGTGCATGAGTAATGACAAAATCTTAAAACTTACCTGGTGTGCCAAATTGATGAAAATCGATCACCGGAAACCAATCAATGTAATCCACATAAGTGATAAAAAGTAATTGACTAATATCGATTGGTCTCACCAATTGATGAAAATTGAAATTCACAATGCAAGTCCTCTTAACAGTATCAATTTTATTGACTTTTTATCAGATTAAACATATGAGCAATAAATATTTATGAATTCTTAGCATGGAATTTTAATCACTTTTTCTTGATGAAACAAAATAAAAAAAAGGCAGTAAATGTCCAGAGAGTTGAATACCAGTTTTAGTAGAATTTACAGTTACAATTTAGACTGTATGTGGAAAAAGCGGAGAAAGTGGCCAGATTACTTGGTTTCAGTTGGAATCCATACTTTCAATAGACGTTGTTCAATGAATCAGTCTGTTCACATAGATTATAGGGGGCTATTTTGGAGGGCATTTTCCTCTATTAAATCATGGATCTCAACTGATCAGACTATTTGAAGAGAGTTTTCAACACACTTTCAATCAAGTTTTTTGTATTTTTGACACATTCAGATAAAAAGCAGCAATTAAACAACAAATCGTTTTGTAGGAAGAGAAATAGCTCAAGCGTATCTGAAACGTTTACAATTTAGAATTGATATAATCGATGAAAATTGATGAAAATCGATTTAAAATTGATCAAAATCAATGAAAATTGATACTCACAACTCTTTAAACCTTCGATTTTCATTGGTTTCCAAAATCAAGAGACTACATGTATCGATAAAATCGATTACATTGATTTTGTCGATTATCGAATTCTATCAATTGGGCACACCAGGAATCTTAAGAAAGGGAAAAACTCATATGGTGAGACTCCTTAATAAAATCTAAGAAAAAGGTACTAAAATTGAATAATTTTTTGGTGTTTGTCATGAACATCCGCTTCAAGTGTTGAAGGAAGTGAGAGTGGTAACCAATACAATGAAAAAAAAAAACATAATTTATTATTATGGAGTCTGGGCACCTTTGTTTACTTCACTGATCATAGTTAACACGGCAGATGCAGATTTGGACCTCTGGTGCCCTTTCTTCATTTTGTTGTCTATAAACACCTTCTCTCCCATCTGTGTTTCTTCATCAAAGCCTCTTCCAAAATTCTTTGTTACCAAAGGTTGAAACTGCTCTGGCAAGGCTGTCACTACATGACCATTTGCTTCAATATCAGGCTCCATCTCATCACATGTCTTATTTAACTCTTTCCTTGCACGGCGAATCACATAGGTCATTAACAGTATACTAATGATAAATTGAACAAAGAGCATGATGTAACCTCCTGAGCGATCTTGAACAACATCCTCTAATGAACGGAATGTAGATCCCATGTATGTGTTTAATGCTTGAGTGGGAAGAAGTCCAACAATAGATGAAATTACATATTTAGGAGTATGAACATTAGTGACCTAGGGGAAAGAATAAAAACACAAAATTAATGATGAAATTAATGATCTCCACTCAATATGTAACAAGCCTCTATATAACGAAGTCCTCCTAATAAACCAATGGTTTTCTTTACCTCAGTAATAGTAAAACATATGAAAAAGAACCTCTACATATTAATGAAACCTCATTATAGTGAACAAATTTAGCCAGTCCCTCAGCCCTTCATTATGAAAAGGTTCCAAGCTGTATAAGTACAGGTAAAACCCTTATTAAAATAAAAATCAAAATATCCAGCACTGTGGCCCAACACCCCCCCTGTCCCTCCCCACCCCAGCCCTCCTGCTAACCCCTTCCCTGAATCTCCCAGTGAACATTAGGTGATTTTAAGCCTATTTTTGATGGTGACTTAACTGTCAAATTATGCACACATGAATAATAATATTGTAGCAATGGTACCTGCAGCCCACACTCATGACTCAAGTACATGTACATCAATAAGCAAGTACGTTTGCACTTTGTAAATAAATAACGGTGGAAAAATAAATAAATAAATATAAGCAACAGCAACTAGAGAGTAAGGATTAGGGTTCTGTGACTCTTACACTTTAAAAATAAGTTTCAAACAAAACCATAAGCAACAACTTCCCTGACTTTTTACAATATTTTTGCTAGTGTAGTATGATCGATATGATATGTGATAGTGATACTCGATAGTACTATATATCACATGAATGGAATACAGGAAAAGTAGTAATGTCTTACCGCAAAGAGTCCATTTTGCAATCCAAACGGTACAGGCGTGAGTCTTGTAAGGGCGATGACTTTAAAACCACGCTTCCCTTCGACTACACGCATAATAGCTTTCAGACTGTCGGATTCCAGTTTAGAGCGTACAAAATCTCGTAAATATCGCCTACAAACGATGAACGCACTCGACAGGCCACACGCTACAGAAACCACAACAATAAAGAATCCAAGCATAAATCCATACAAATAGCCAGCTGCTACGTTTAAAATGATGTAACCCCATGTCACGGGAAAAGAAACAACTGTGAACATGATTACAAACAGAAGGGCTCCGACCCACTCATCCAAGTTCTGTAACCATTCCAGCACGTCTTTGATGTATCGACGACATAAAACTACTAAGATCACTCCAATAACAAGAAGTATGAGGGCTGAATAGGAGATTTGATAACATCGTGGTTGTCTTTTAATGACAACTTGGTCGAATTTCGTAGATTCGCCGAGACACTTTTGAGCTTGCGATTGAATTTGCTCAGTGCACTTTTGCCCGTACTTAAATACCATACCTAGACCTCTACGCTAGGGTCAATGGCGTGGATTTGAACTAAAATAGGATGATAGCATTACAAAGATGAAAGGCCAACACGATCTATGGTCCAGCGAGTAACACTATCCCTCCAATCGCAGTGTATTGCATTTCATAAACGCCCAATTTGGCTGCATGGATGGATGAGGGCTGGATAAGGCAAATGTCAAAAAGCTGGTCAGCGGTTTTATGAGATACAACTTGGTAGCCCTCGGTCAGGAGCACGCCTTGTAACAGCAGCAAGCTTAACTTAATTAATTCTCTTTCCCATTCTTGATATTTTGCTCTTTATCAAAAATAAATGCCGTATGCCTTGTTTTCATTTTTAAACAGCTCTTTCCAGCTCCCATGGCAACGTAGCTTACATGAAGGACATATCTGTTTGGCGTAAGAGTACCGGCCTTTTTCTGCTTGGTAACCAAGCCGAATTCAGGAAAAGTGTACAACATGGTGCATGGCGCTTTATCAGAGTGAATTGATACTCTCTTTTTAACTTTTCGAGCTGTATTTCACGGTCATATTCAGTCTTCTTTTCTCAGGTATGCTTCCAATGTTGTATAGAATAGAAAACCTCATAGATTTCCTCAAAAACAGCCTTACGACTTTTTACGTAAAATTAAAGTTGGAGAACAAATTTTATTATTAAAACTTGTTCTACAACTTTATCCTTTTTGTCAAGAACAATAGTTAATAAATAAGATTCACCTCAGTTAGGTCTCTTTCTAGTGGTAAGCATATTCGGGAATTTTGTGTCTCTAACCTCTAAGAGGGTCAATGTCCTGTGGAAAGTAATGAAAGATCTCGTACATCCTGTACAGCTGTAGATCTATACTAGAACCTCAGTATGTTTCAAATAGGATCAGTATATAATATTGAACCATTAATAATAAACTGCCTGAAGGTTTAAGGCCTTTTTTGGTTGTACTAGCTGTAAGTACAGACCAATTTACAGCTGGCGCTATCATTTATTTAAGTGAATGTGAGGCTGGAGTGACCTTGTCAGATAAAAACCTCTTTCCTTTTCTGAAAAATACTAGTTAGCATAAGGAGAACGTGATT
Organism: Porites cylindrica; assembly: GCA_964035525.1. Taxonomy (NCBI): domain Eukaryota; kingdom Metazoa; phylum Cnidaria; class Anthozoa; order Scleractinia; family Poritidae; genus Porites; species Porites cylindrica. The sequence continues at coordinate 29,854,421 of OZ037776.1, forward strand.
TACATAATAAAGCAAGAAGGGTTCAACTGTAGCCATGTTTTTACCAGTAGCTGTATAATTTGCTATTGGTGTTGATCAAATACAATCAACGAAGTAACTGCAATGTTGTGGTTCAATCCTTGGTTAGAATTTTATTTTCCTTTGTTTCAAACTCATTATCATACAGTACAGTCCACGGGGATTGCAGCACTTACACGCGCGTAAATTGCGTGCAATATGGCGGATTTCCACGAAAAATCCACGCAAAAACCTTGCGTGTAAATTTTTACATGAGCTTTTACACGGAGACTTTTTACACGCAAATTTGAGTGTATTTTTATGGTGACTGATTTTGCTTACAAAAATACACGCAAGTTGCGTGTATCTCTTTTACAACAGACAATGTGCCTGATGTAAAATTAGAAACCAACATTGTGGAAGAACGTCTTTTCGCGGTGAAAGAGAAAACAACTTGCTAAATACTTTCTCTTACTACGAGCATGCTACGATCGCGAACGTCATGTTTTATAATCAACGATTTCCTTGGATGTTGGCTGAAGCGCTATTTTACATGTAAACTTGGATGCATGTTACTTGCCATGACTGTTGTTTTGCAATAAGTTCAATGTTTTAGCTTGCGTAGCAGGCACTCGGACTTCGGTACACTGTTTTTTTTCCAGACTTGTTTATAACACGTGCTTAAAACATGGTTTGAGTTATCGAGGGTAAAATTGTAGAGAAATGATTTGAAGGGTAACAAAAATTACTTCGTGTTAGCTTGGGTAAAATTACAGTAACTGGCTGTATGAAAGAATTCCAGGAGAAATCGACTTGAGTAAGCATGATGTTCGAGTTAGCGAGGGTTCGAACAATCGGGGTGACTAGAAGGTTTGATTTCGCACGATCGCACTAAATTTCAAAGACCACACAAGGTTTCTCTTTTACATCTGCCTTTTTTCTAACATTGAATTAGCGTCGAGCTTCACGATATGTCCTTACTTGTTGCCTATTTAAAAACTTCAATGCGTTTCTAAACTTGGATATAATTTCACTTCGAATTTGTGATGCGCCGTCTGTTAAAAATAGGCAACATTTTTTAAAAGTAATTCAATCCCATGCATTTTCTGGAATTAGAAGCTTATGTAAACAATAAAGATGCAGCATGTTGTTTTGTTTACCCTTGACAAGTGTTAAACACTCTTTGCTGGAAACATAGACCTTAAAAGAAAACCTTTTCTCGGCAGGTAAAACTAAAACCCGGGAACTAAAATTAGTTCTTGCAGTAACGCCAGATTGTTTGCTTAAATGTAGAAACACAACGCGACTGAGTGATGCCGGTGTTGTGAGCTAAAAGAAACTTTAAAAATTCTTGCCAAAGTAACAAGCCTTTCTTACTTCGAACCTACATTGCAGGAAGGACAGAGGACAAAGGAGATTGCTGCCGGAGAAAATAACTCAAAGCAGCGAGCTAAATAAAAGTAGGATATGAAATGCTGTAAACAAAAGACATGTGGAAGTGACCCTTCACCAAAACAGAGTAGTTGGTCCATCACAATAGTCACGAATTGATGACTGAAACTAATTTTAGTTGAAACCTTTTTATAATCTCTGTGAAGTCTACAAATGAAGATTCAAGTGAAGAACATGTAAATATTTTAAAACAATGCTCATTCGGTCAAAAAACTTGGATCACTTTTAGCCCAGATAACATTAAATACTAACATTTGAACGTGCCTTGAAAGTTTGATTTATGCTAACAAATTACACCTGCACAAGTACAACTGCACTCGCTGAGCCAGCGATGTAAAAACTCAAGGAAACCGAATACACGCAAATTATAACAACCTGCGTGTAAAGTTTTACACGCAAATTTTTCTAATTTGCGTGTATTTTCTGGTGTATTTTTGCGTGTATTTTTTTACACGAGTGTTTCACACACGTTTTTCTCGTGGAATTTGCGTGTAATATGGCGGATTTCCATGCATGAAACCAGGGTTCTCAATAGAAGGCGGCACCCGGCGATTGATTGCCGCTTACTTTGGGATTTATAGCCGCTTACTTTGTGTTTAAGTCGCTTTTCTTTGCTTTGTTTTGACACCTCTGGCTTTGCTGAAGATCGTCCTACTTTATCAGTGATCACCTCCTACTTAAAAATCTATTGAGAACCCTGATGAAACACGCGTGTAATGCTGCAATGCCCGTGACCTGTACTGTACATTACCATACCCAAAAACAAAGGGAAATAAAGTATATTAACCAAGGATAAAATCGAACCACAACATATTCATCTTTTAGTCTCACATCTGTTAGGGTTATTTAAGTAACTGCCCCTGTAAGGTTTGCCGGAACCTAAAGGGAGAGAATTATCAGACTATCTTTTTTTTGTTGTATTGGTAATATGCAAAATCCTCTTTATTTTGTAAAAAAGTAGGTGCTCAAGGTAGTCCAGGTAGTCCATGTTCTTGTTGAGTGGTCAGCATTAAATTTCATCCTCCAGAACCAAATTTCCCTTTTTATTTTATCACCTTCCCTTTTGACGATAATATTCTAAACAAAAATTTGTTCACATTTACGCAAAGCCTGTTATTTCATTTGATTGCTTTGAGTCATTTTCTCCTCTCAGCAATGTCTGAATTGAGATAGTAATAACGACTCGACGTAATCGGATGAAATTCAAGCCAATTTATGTGCCAAATTGAAATAGGTTTGAACTCACAAGGCTGCTGCCTAACGGGCGCCCGGTCACCAGAGACAAGTAGGATTTACCCTCAGGCAACCAAAATTTCAAACAGGGAGCCCAAATGGGCACCTAAAACTTATGATTCTCAGGCTAACTTCCAGTGAACAAACAACAAAATTTAAGATGATATTTCAATCTCGTTTCAATTTACGCAGTTGTGTATGACTCACGTAAATACAAATGTTCACAAATATAAATACGGTTTTGATAGTTTAAAAGTTAGACTTGATACAAAAATACTGAGACATTTTAACCTACAACTTTCACAGAAATTGCAGTTGCCCGATCCGGCAACAGTAGAATCCTAAACTTAGTTGCCCGGATGAAATTTTTAGTTGCTGCGGGAAAGCGGGCAGCCGTTAATGTCGACCCTTGCCTAGCCATTAACAACTGCCAAAAGTTACAGATCAAAGATATAGGGAAAACAGAACAATAAAATACTAAGCGTGGCATGTGGTGTATGGTGCATTGTGCGTCATGCTGCTAATTAAGTGTCGCTGATAAAGGTCATGTCAAGTAATCAAATTAGAGCAGTGTTGAGTAGAAATTTCTTTGAGAGTCCGCAAATTAACTGAGATTAGTTCATTTCTATAAGGGTAGACTTTTCTGGTTTACAATTTTCAAAGTATTTCTCAGTCCCACAAGCACAAATTTCATTTCTTGGTGACATTTGTGTACAATTTTGCTTGCTTTACTTTACTAAAACTATCCATTCAGATCAGTTAAATCTGAAATATTATGCACAAAGGAGATGGTTTCATCAAAGCCTCTTGAAAAAGCCTTTTTCATTGCCAAAATGTCTGGTCCGGCAATGGTCCGGCCATGGTCCGGCTGGCCAGTTCTGACTCTTGGAAAGCAACCTTATTTTACAGGATTAATGAAGTGTTAACTTTTTGTTGATTATTTTCTGCAGTACTGTCTGTTTCTGGATATAAATACATGTGGGCCAGTCAATATGTGAGAAGTAGAACTGGGAGATTGTTATTAGAACGACTGCAAGTAGCTGAGGAGGAAAACCAAGACATAGATACAACATCAGTGAGTGCAGACTGTAAACACCCCACTGGTTTTCCAGCCCCCTTTCTCAAAATATTTATTGCGTGCAATCCATCACGTACAGTACATTTTATTTCTACCTAAATCTTTACCTCTAACTAGCAGTCTTTGATATTTGATCTTTCCAGTCATTTTAGTTTGTTCAAGTTAGAATCTTGTTGGAGGTGGGGCAGATATGTGCGAATTGTAAACAATGGTTTACGTGCATTTCAACCAGAATTTCAGATCAAAGTTCCACAATACCCAGTGACTCACTGCATACTGATAACAACTGAAACAAATGAATAGTATGGAAATTTTAATTCACTTCATTTTAAATACGATCGAATGTAACAGATGAACGTGACCGTCAAGACAAACGATTGATCGGTCAACTCTCCTGTCAGTCTGAACATTGTCCTTTGACCGGTCAATATTTTCACCCCTGAACACTGCTTCAAAGGAAGCTGCATCTAGACTAAATAAAGATCAGATTTGCAAAATGTTGCTATTGCATGTACAGATAATTTCTTTTTGAAGGAAAAAACCGGCTCACAAATCAAACCAGCCCTAATTAACCAAATTAGTATACGTTGCTTGTGTTTTTTTTTCTTTTTAGTGGTACAAGTGCATAAACTCTTCACTCTCAGAAGAATTACAAGCAAAGTTTGTAGAGAGCACCCTGGATAAAGAAACTGAAGCCTTCCTGGAGAACTGTCATCAAAAAGCTGATTCGGTGCTCTCACAAATTGGACATCTTTTTTTTAAAGGTTTTTTTGGTTATTTCTTCTCTGTAACTACAGTCAATGGGTAAGCATGTTATTATTAATGAATGTATTATTTATTATCTAGATTAACTCAGGAAATCCTTGTTATAGTTAAAGTATAATTTATTGTATTTTCAATCTCTATAGCTCTGTCACTAAAAAAAGGTCCCTTCTGATAAATTTTCATTCCATGGTTCCAAACATATAGTTTACCCCAGCCATTATTTAGACTTATCCCAGTCTACCGTGTATTGCTCATCATAATTACTGTGAGGTACACATGTACGTGACACACAAGCAACATTACTGAATCAACTTGATGAACATTCTTACATTCTGTTACTTGTAAAAGGCTTTGAATGCTTGTCCTCAAATTTATTCTGCAATATATTTTTGACATCACTATCCAGGGAATTATGGCAATTTTCTTGATCTATTGTACAAGAAATCCTGTCACAAAAAGCATAACTATCGGCATGGCCAATCAGAAGTGGATACATGCAGATATCAGGTTGCCCTATCATTATCAAGGGTTTGAGTAACATGTCTTACTGCACTGTTGCGGGCTGAATAGCCTGAGAAAAATTGATTCTTACCCCACTGACGTGTATAATCAGGGATGTAGATAATTGCCAGGAGCCGGGGAAAATACCCGGACCTCGAAGTGTTTTTTCCAGCTGAAAAAAAAATTCAGTCTTTTTTCATATTACCCACCCATCTAATGCCATTTCTCATCTGTTATAAATTTAAGCTACATCCCTGATAATATTGTTGGCTTGTTTTGAAATACCGGTAATTAACGCTTAGAAAAATTTATTAGTTGAAGCAAATTAATATCCCACACAGCACGGCCAATTAAAAGCACCACCCAGATATGGACAGTGATGAGGTGTTTTAATGTCTGGAATTTCTGCACTCATTTCTCAGACATCATTTTCCAAGGAAACCAGTGGTGGTGTCCCAAAATACCCCTGTTTCCTCAGTGTACAGGCTGAAGGAAAATAACATCATTGATCCCTGGTTAAAAGTGCTTTTTGGCATCCATTTTAACTTTATTTCTTCCCTCCTAACAGCTGGGGCGTCTTTTCCCTGGTATTCTTGAAGGAAAATAGACACCCATGGAATCCCAGCCAGGGAAAAGAGGCCTTGTCTACAGAGAGTAACTCACATTCTTAAATAAGTTCACAACTTTTTTTTTCACTGCCTGATGTGTACTTGAACAGACCCTTATTTATTTATTGAAAACTTTTTTTTGATATACATGTAGCATTTTGGATCGTGGATCAATGTTTGTGTTCTCCAATGCCCAGTTTCAAAACCTTATGGGTGTAGATGGAACATGGAAGGCTAGACGTTTGTTAGACTTGGGAGCTGGTGATGGCAAAGTAACAAGTGTTATGAAACAGCACTTTGATGAAGTTCATGTTACAGAGCAATCTCCATCCATGAGATGGAGACTTAGCAGTCGAGGATTCAAGTAAGCCTGTGAAACTTCTTTCTTTGTCATATTCCTTTACTGAACTCTGCAGTCAGGGAAAGGTTAGGGGAAAAAGTCAAGCAAAACCTGCAGTCAAGTGCGAAAGTAAGTGCAAGTTGGTATTTTTTCAAGCTGAGTTGCCAAAGTGACAGATTCTGTGGTGGCATGATAGGCACAAGAATTTTTTCGATTCTGGGGGCTTTAATTTGATACAGGGTACAATACTTGATTCCAGAAATATTTAAGACTTAATGTTGATGTGGTTACTACAATCGTGATGTAGTCATTTGACTTTCTAGTGGTCAATTAAAAGATCAAAACTCCTGATATAAAGTTTCTCTTTCATATAAAGTATGTAACCTGAAACTTGTTGAAATTTTATGCACATAAAATTGAAGGATTTGAATTCTCGAAAATCAGTCTGTAAAACAATCTAAAGGGAATATAAAATGTAAGATCAATGGAAATCATTCTGAGGTCAAAGAATTTGCACACATGCACAGCTACTTCTCATCACCTTGCCTGGGGGACATTTTGTGAGAGAGTTGTGTGTGTTTTGGTCCAAAAAATCCCATACTGATTAATGCAAGACCCAAGCATCTGTTTTATGGAAGTGTCTGTGTAGTAGAGAAAGGGTGTATATGAAATTTGGCATCATTAATTTCTTTTGCCAACTGAAGAGAACAGTGTGTAACAGAGAGGTGTCCATATTGAAGCAGTTTGACTGTGTCTGTATTGTAGGGGTGAGTGTAAGGAGAGGGTTGACTGTCATTATTTTAATAGTAATAATAATATAAATAATAATAACAATATTAATAAAGTAATTGATAAGAATAATAATAATAGTAATAATAAGATAATAATAATCAGTATATACTAAAACAGTCTGTATAGTGTTAATTTGGCGCGCTCTGATTGGCTTCTCAAGCGTGGGATATCCAGTGCTATTCACTGATTCACCTCCAGGGTCCGAGCAATGCCAAACTTGCACGACTTATGAGCAAAATGGCTTCCCAGTTTGCTACCATAACAAAAGGAGAAATTTGATAAATATGTGAAGAAGCTGTTTCCTGAAAACACAACGAGGCGGTGAAATCTGGCTTGGCAGTTTTTACAGGTAAAGCTGCGTCTGTTTAACCTGAATATTTTCGATGAAACTGGTAGAAGAGTTTTTTGTTTACAAATGCAAATTAAGGCTTGTGTTAACTTGTTTAGCTGAGAAAAGTTCATGAATAACTTGAAAACTAATTGAAATGGTATTTTTACAGAATAGTTTCAATTACAGAAAGAATTTACAACTGTTTTGAAGAAAATTTCTTCAAGACGGTTGTAAATTAAATATAATATGTCCCCGCAAAAGCTAAACAAATGCCTCAAAGGTTTTTACAGTATATTTATGGGCAAGAAAACCTGAGAGCCCTTTAGTCACTTGTGCGCCAAAATTGTAATCGTTGGCAGCAATCAGTGAGTTAAAAATCTTTATTTTTGGGTCAATTATCTTACTGTTTTAGTATTATACTAAAACAATTAGTTACCTCAGTGTTATGGCTAGTGGTGGATACAGTATTTACCTCACCACTTCCAGCTCAGTAAATTATCCACCACTAGTCACCTCCACTTTGGTGATAAATTGTAATATTAATTTCTAAGCACTGTCTCATTTTCTCTAGATTATTAGATGAAACTGAATGGGCAAATGTTGACTTCAAATTTGATGTTGTTGCCTGTCTTAACCTGTTGGATAGATGTGATAAGCCTCTAACACTTCTCGCTGACATCAAGCACACTCTTCACCCAGTTACTGGTCGCCTGCTTGTGGCTGTTGTGCTACCCTTTAAACCTTGTGTTGAATCAGGTTGGTTCACATACAATGTTTAACTTGTGTTGCTTAATTTTGTCCTTGATTTAAATTTTATTTTGACTGTGAGCTGTACTTTGTTCACTTCTCACAAACTTATGCAAGTGTGAGACTAGTTTATACCTGTCCTTTGACTGACAATTCCATGAACAAAAATGGATGGGGCTCTTGGACAAAAGATCCATTCTTGATGCCTGGATAAAATTAATTTTACCTTCATGTACAAGAAAAAGCAAGCTAGATATCTGGATGGATAGTCTAATATGTATAATTAAAGTAAATCAGAAGGCACTTGGACCCTTCTTTCCAAGCATGCCTCTCCCAGCATATTAGTAAACTTTTCTCAAACCACAGTACAGCAAAAATCAGCAACAACATTAGTTAAGACACTTTGCCCTAAAGGACCTCTCTGACGTTTTGCCAATGTGAAAAGGGCGAAATAAAGCTCTCCATCCCCCACCCCCTCCTTGGAATGTTGTGCCACTGTTCCAGCTACCTGCAGAAAACAGCAAACACCCCAATGGCGAATGGAGGTGAGGGGTGTGGATTTCTTGTTGTTTGAAGTTCCCCCAATTGAGGGCAATTTCTCAACAATTTTCAGAGAATATTAATGAGATCACCTTTACATTAATTACAGGTACAAAGATCATAAAACCAAGTGAGATAATAACAGTAAATGGAAGCACATGGGAAGAGCAAGTCAACAGCCTGGTTAAAGACTTATTTGAACCGTGCGGCTTTACTGTTGAGCAGTTTACAAGAGTTCCTTATTTATGCGAGGGTGACCTTTATCAGGACTATTATATGCTAGATGATGCTCTCTTTGTTCTTAAGATTACTGCATAAGTAGAACTGAAATTCTTTCCATTGTACATTCTTTCTAAAAAAATGAACAGACCCTTCTGCATAGTTGCCATAGAAGTGGAACTGCTAAGGTGGCATATTTTTAAATTTAGATTTTGCTGAATTGTACCAGATGGCCATACACACTTGCATTTGACTGGACTGTAATAATCTTATTCTCTGGCCTTTTGATGAGGTAGAGTAGATATATACACTGCACCAAAAACTGACATTCCCTGTTTGATATTTTCACAAAAAATTATAGTATTCTTTCACATGTACTGTAATAGATGTTTTATAGTAGACTTTTTTTAGATTCTTAATTATTTATACAGCACCTGAATATCCTTGTGGGGGGCAGGGGGGGGATACTCCTTATAATGACCTTTATTATATGGAGGAGAGTGGTTTACTGGGAACTAAACCACTTGTAGATTCCATATGCCACTTCATCCAGGACCCGAGTGGCGTATTTTCCGCACGTCACCTTTGTGAGTGTCATATCATTCAATGACGTCTCGATTCCCGCCTTTTGCTTTTGTTGAAATGGTTTCTCCATAATAATAAAAAGAACATTACACGTTGGCTCGAAGATATGAATTTTATGTTCTCGTGGCAAAAACAATATCTCACGAGTGAGCGAAGCGAACGAGTGAGATATTGTTCTTGCCACTCGAACATAAAATTCATATCTTCTCGCCACCGTGTAATATCCTCTATATACAGGGAGGGTCCGCCTGAAAGGGGTACCTTTTAAGGTTTCAAGTAAAATAGGGAAATCTGTCATTTTGGTCTGGGAAAAGGCCCAAAAGGGCTAACAGTTGCATTTTATGGCGTGAAAATGTCAAGAAAACATTCTGGTTTTGTGGTTTATTCATATTTTAAAAACAGTGTATTTACAGCAGTTAAATGGAATGCAAAGTTCTAAACTAGGGAAGTGAATGGGGTACCATTTAAGCAATAGAAAACGTTTTCCGTGTTTTCATAGCCTGATATAAACGTGAGAGGGGTTGGGAGAATTTGACACAGTTATGCAAACCAGAGACGACGTCGAGGGTTTGCATAACTGTCAAGAATTTTCCCAACCTCTCAAGTGTTAATATCAGGCTATGCAAATACAAAAAAAAGTTTTCTATAATGTTTTTATAATTTAACTTTCCCAAGAAAAACTGTAAAACTCTTTGTTAAGGCTCTGATTAAAGGAGAATTTCTTAACAGCTGCGAAGTCCTGTACAGGAAGTCCTGCTTGCTAAAAAAGATGCTTTTTAAAATATGGGTTTTTCTCGCTTAAAATATCAGTTTAGACAAAAAAAAAATTGACACAGCATGTTTCTAAAGATTTTTCAAGTTTCAGCCAAGGAGGGAATGGGTAAATAAAGTAAACTTGTTGAGTTTTCAACTCAAAAACTTTTTCAAATTTGTGCTTGCGTGATTAGCGTGCAAAAAGCAAAGCATCTTGACATCACAACTATGTTTACATACTCTCATCTAAACACGCCTCTCGGCCAATCAGTGTATGTGTACTATCTTAGATATTTTATAATTGTCAATAGGAGGTATATAAAAGGGGTATCTTTTCTGTCAAGAATGGGGCAGAGCCTCCCTGTATTAAAACTTTGTTAAGTACCCCCCTCCCCACAGCTGAATGTACTAGGTAAAAAAGATTTTATTATCACAAATGTACACAACAATGTATATAGTTAGATAAAAAATGAATAAATGATAACATTGACTGTTAAAAAAGGAAAGTACATGTATTATTGCAGTTGTATTTTGCTTTCAAATGATGCTATGTTGTCACTGCATTTTAATTACAAAGGCTTGTGCTTTGTTTAGTGTAACTCTGACAAAGGAAACATTTGTTCCTTTCAGTTTCATTTCACTGTCAATAACAACAACTCCAGAACCAGAAATTCCATTCAGTGATCCCTCCCATCTCTCCTTACTGAAGTTAATCATTATGACAAACGTGTGATGTCTGTCTGACCTTGTATAGGCAAGAACTGAAGCATCTACATGAACAGCTTTAAAACTGAGTCCTTTAAAACATTCAACTGTGCTCCTTAGATTTACCAGTTCCTTGTACAGGTACAGTGCCGAGGTGGGGTCTGCTTTCTGGACCTCAACATTTGCGGTTTTATAGTTCTCTGCTACTGGCACCCATGCTTTTGCTGCAGATGTAAACCCAGCATTTTCCTTGTCACACCACTGCATTGGTGATCTTTGAGGGTCCCTAAAGTCTTTTTGGCTTTTAAAGGGAACTTTGGCATCAATCATTCCAATTTCCTCACCATAATAAGTAATGGCAGTTCCAGGCAGAGTAAGAAGAAGAACATTTAGTGCACGGCAATATTCATGGCTTACTTTGCTGCCTATCCTTGGAAAATCATGATTTCCCAGGAGCCAGTTTGGCCATTTACCTTTTGGAAGGGCAGCTAAGTAATCAGAGATCACATGATAAACTTCTTCTGCATTAGTAGTTTGACTTAGCCCCAGCAAATCAAAATTGAAGGGGAAATCAAACTCATTCGAAACTCTCCCACCATAGTATTTGACAACTTCTTGGAAATTATCATCCAAAATCTCACCAATTAGAATTCTGTAGGTATCTTTGTATTGATCAAGCACTGCTCTCCACCCCTGAACAATTTTGTGATTTGCTGTAAAATTTTTGGTGTAGACATGATCCAAGTCATCATACCGAGGACGCTTAGGGTCATACCCATCCTTAGTGGGTTCATCTTGAAATCTGGAATCTTCAACAAGGTGGGCGACAGCATCTGCTCTGAATCCATCCACACCTCGATCAAGCCAAAATGTTAGAACATCATTGAGAGCATCCCGTACCTCTGCATTTCTGAGGTTGAGATCTGGTTGTTCAGGACAAAACTGATGTAGGTAGTATTGATTAGTTTTAGCATCATATGTCCATGCACACCCTCCAAAGACACTGACCCAGTTATTAGGGGGTCCACCCCCAAGGGCGGGGTCAAGCCAGACATACCAATCACGTTTAGGATTGGCTTTACTGGAACGGCTTTCAATGAACCATGGATGTTGATCTGATGTGTGGTTTGGCACAAAGTCCAGTATTAGTTTCATGCCCCTTAAATGAGCTTCTTTTAGAAGCTCCTCGAAGTCTTCCAAATTTCCAAACATGGGGTCAATATCTTTGAAGTCCGAGATATCATAACCGTTATCCACCATAGGAGACCTAAAAATCGGGCTTAGATAAAGGATCTTAATTCCTAAAAATTCAAAGTAGTCGAGTCGCTTTGTTATCCCCTGTAAATCGCCATTTCCGTCGCCAGTGGAGTCTTGAAATGATCGCGGATATATGTGATAAATCACGCCCTCCTTCCACCATCTTTTTTTCTCCTTCCATTCTTTATTTTGCTTATAAACTTTCCTTGCAGTGAATATCAGAACACTGAGTAAAATTGCCGCTAAGAGAGTGAAGATGATAGAGCTAAAGTCGTCTGCAAAAATATCTGCAACCATCGTGTTGCGTTTCCAGAAGTCGTGCAGGCGCAAGAGAACGACGTACGTTGAGGACTGGGCTCTTGTATGCAAATGAGGGTTCCTTCCTGCCAACGAATCAGCAACGAATAAACAGTAAACACGGTTGGTCAATGAAGCTTTGCTTTTGTATTCAGAAAAGTCAAATAACCTTGTGACTTAATTTGTGGGGTTATATCTGGTGAAGAACTCAAAGAAAATTCCAAAATATTGAAAACGAATTTGCGATGTCAGCGAAGTCTATAAGGAGAGCAAGTTATGAGGAGAGAGTTGAGCAAGATCAACGTCTCACCGGAAAACACATTCGAACTCTGCTACACTTGCAGGATGTGCACTCTGAAAACGATGTTTTGAAAGCTAGAATTGCGGAACTTGAGTTACAGCATGCAAAAGCCGCTAGATGCGATCTTTTGGAGCGTGAAGTTGAGAAATTACGGGTAAGTTTGGCGTATAAAGCTTGTACATCATTGGTTAGCCCAAAAAACTAAATTCGCAGTTGCAGAAGACAGTCACTCAGGTTTAATTTGGAACTATATGTTATGACTCTCGTGCTCAGGATAACGTAAGCTCACGGCTCATAGCCTTGTATCATACTACGCACATTGAATATTTCATAACTACATGTAGTTGTGATGATTTTACAGTGCCCAATGCCAGTGTCCAATGTACCTTACTGTTTGATCACTGTTGATCATGATAACATTTTCAAACAGCTGTTTTTATAACCGCTGTTATATTTGGTATGGCAATTGTGTGCAGTTGCCAAACCTTATGCTCCATCAGTTTATTGCCGCCATAATGATCAGCAAGGCGTACATCAGTGCCAGAAGAGATCAATACAACACTGTGAAGTGTGTACCTGTAATTTGGCTCTAGACAGGAAGGAATGTAAAAAGCTGATGATGATGATGATTTGGCAAACACATGACTGTCCATATAAAATGGCACTGTTGATGTTTGCTGCTGACACCCCAAAAAACTTACAAGAAAACAATAACCTTAGAGTTAGTGTATGGTGTTTGTTATCCAAGAGTATTATAGATGCCAAGATCTGCTTGATGCAATTCAGAGACCTTGGGGCAAATGTTTGATACAGTAATATTAATATTGAGGCTGATTTAGATGGTACAATATTGCTTTGTAGGACTATTGCATGCGACTAGTACACACGCAATGACTTTACGACAGATCATGTCGTGTAAATTAGACCCACGACATCTGTACGACAGATGTCTACAACTCGAAAAATGTGGTAACAATTGAAATTTGTTTGAAAATCGCACAGCAATCATAGCCAGGGACAATGATGGATGGTAGAAAGTCATGTTGTAAACGTAGTCGCTTGCAATGGTCATAATAAAAGCAAAAATCGTAATGACTAAATCAGCCTTCGGAATCCCTGTGGGTACTGTCAATTTTACCAACAACCACCGACAAAACTCTTTTCTCAAGGGCTAGTTACAACTGCAATGACTGGTGACTAGTGACATATTTGTTTAAAGTATGAATTTCCATCAGTTTATCTCATCAATATGAAATTTACAGAATTTTATCCAAAAAAGTCTAGTGGCTTAAGACTTTCTAAACAAACTGAAAATTGGTTTGCTTTTTAAATGAGTTTTACTTATTTTGTTTATGAAGAGATTAAAACTGGCTTAGAAGTCTTCCAACAAATTGATTCATCCTGTATTGATTAGAGACAGCTTTATAAGACAAAATGAACTGAGAATGTGGCAGTGTTTTTATTGTTCCCTATTGATTAGCATTTTTTATTGATTTTTACAAGTAGGCCATAATTTTTCATTCAAGCTATAAAGTTTAACTGTAATTATAGTTAGTTTTCTAAGACCTGTGATTTACATGTACATGTACACTGTAGTACCATTTTAATGTAATTAATATGTAGTCAGTCATAATCAGTTATACAGCTGGGTGCCATATTTCCACATAAAACTGTTACAAAATGTAAATTAATTGTGATCTTTTCCTAGCTAATTATCTCAGATTAAAGCTTTAAAGTCAAGCAGCTCATGATCAGGGCTGTGCTCTAGCAAAGCTGCTGGAGGTCCCTGTCACTAGCTGTCTTCTGCTCTTCGGCGACAAGAAAATCTTACTATTTTCATACAAATCATTATACCTTGCACCAAAGATTTTACAGGTTTGGAGCACAGCTGGGCTCCCTTTAATTTTCCTTAGAGCATAACAGCCTTGGCTTTTGTTGGTGTAGTGCAGTTGTTTTTTATCACGTCTAATCAGACCATTATTAAAATATTGTTAATCTCGGCAAGCATGAGTCATTGTAAAATATGACTTTGAAGATTATCCAGTGGGTTAAGTGATTCTAAGAGTTAATCTGATTATTTGAAGAAACGTGTGCACCTTACACCGTAAAATTTAGTTGTAAAGTTCGATCAGGTGACTGGTGTATACAGTGTAACATGGTAAGACTTAATTTCAAAAACCTAATTTAGTTCTGAAAATAATTATTCATAATGATTAATTTGTTACTGTGTTGGAAGCGGAACCTGGTGTTTTTCTAAAACGTTGTTTTTTTTGTAGCAGCAGCTCCTGTACATGTAGTCAAGCATGTCCATCTAAAGTATTATTTAGTTCAAAGCATTAAGTGACTCAAACTGGTTGTCTTCTTCTCTGGCAAAGAGATAGAGACGATTATTGTACAATGGAAAAATAAAGCTATAAGTTCAATAACTAAGATTAAGTTTGAGATAGTTCAAACAGTATTGTGGAACTCATGTGCTTCTTAGAATTCTGTGATTTTGTAAATGTCCATGCAGCTGCACTAAGATTATATCGTTTTCTCTTATTAAGGTGCACGTGAATTCTCAGTACACACTCTGACATCAGGAGTATACTTCTGGTCATGGTTAATTTTAGCAAAGAGCCATTTTACAAATAATAGTTAATGTAATAAGACTGAGTGGAGTCGAATTCAGTCTGTTGTGATAAACAAGTCATGAACAAAACAAATTATAAACAAAACGAGACATGCGCGTAGCGGGATCTGATTTGTTTAATCACATGTTTGATTACAGACCGAATTGGATGACATGAAGTTCTGTTACCAATATCATAACTAAATTTGTGATATTTTAGGCTTTTCTAAATCAAAACACTGAAAATTTTTGCAAGTATTGACAAAGAAGCCATTTAAGCGCTCACTTTGTGAAGTGTACTGTCCTATACACAGTCCTATTGGTGCCGAAATCAGACCAGCTCGATAGCGAATCATACATACATATTCGACAATTTGTTATAGTTATGATTAGTGTATAAATAACAGCCATGAAATTATCTCTACTTGTAATGACTTATTTAAATGTATTTTAAAACACTATATTTAACTAAATTACTATATTAAATTTATTTTTTTATTATTTTTAGAATGATTTGTCAAAGTGTGAGGAGCTGCATCAGATCGCAAAGGATTCCAAGGAAAAAGTTCAGCAAATGCAGCGTGACTGTTTGGTTAAGATTGACGAAACCTGTGCTGCTTTAACAGAGAAACACAAAGCAGAGGTAGGTCTCGTCAAATTTTTTTGCAATATTATTTTTAATTTGTTCAATTGCTCCCTGAAGAGTAAAAGGGCTGAGTGGGTGAGGCAAATACATTAATCATAGGTTCGATCGTTCAGCTGAAAAAGAAAAGCTTAACAGTGTAGTACGTTCTAAAGACTCAAAGAAAACCATTTGCCGTGCCAGAAATTTCTTGGGTTACGATCATGACTGATACTGGAATGTTCCATCATCTTTGCAATGGTTTGTCATTTTTATTCCCTTAACCTCATGAGGTCAACTTTCGAACAAGTGACCAAAATTCAAAAGGAATGGAAATAAAACAAAACACAGTTTTACTGGTTCATAAAATATAAACTTTATTCCCTTGTTTGAAAAAATTTAAGATCTACAATCAATTTAATGCCACCCTTTGCCATTTTAAGTAAATAATTTTCTACTATAGACCTCGTACATTTGAGAAATTTATCCTGGGGTGACTCAACTGAGTAATCTTTACTCAGTAGTGAGTAAAGTTTACCACAAACTGAGAAAAAGCCTACCAATCAGTCACGCGACTCTCTTAGTTGTTTTACAATTTTTTTTCTGAAATGTGGCAGTTGCTATGATCTTGATGTAGCAAAAATCACTTGAACAAGTAGTTTAATTTTCTACTTCTACGCGAACCAGAGTTTACAAATTAAAAGCTGCCTCTAATGTGAGCCATACAATACATGAAATACATTTAGTACTACTCCTACAATAACATTCTGTTTTTTAAGCTACGTGTACACTTAGTTTATTCGAGTCTTACAACAAAATGAATGTTAAAAAATAATGGTCTATTTAGGTGGTTCTTTTGATGAATTATCTTTACCCCTCTACTTTTAGATATAGTTTGACATCTTTGACTTGTTAAAATAGCTGAAATTTGTGCTGTCCCCTTTGTAAGTAATCTTTACCCTTGCATTAACCTGTGGGTAAAGTTTTCAAAATAGCTTTCTAAGTGCAAACACCACACTTAGTGAACTTGTTTTGCTGTTGTGGAATATTGTGTTACAACATCAACATTAGAGCTGATTTAGAAACAAGAGTGATTGGACTGTGAGGAATATCCATTTTTTTTCTTTTAGTTACAAAGTAAAAGTCAGCAGTCTGATGAAAAAATCAATTTTTCTTCCTTGTAGATCATGAGAGTTGTGTCTGAAAAACTTGAAGCTGAAAACAGCTGGGTACTGGAAAAACAGCAGGTACTATATGCTGTATGTCATAATATAGGGAGCTTTTGCAACAGCGTTTTTGAGCAACGGACGTCAACTGGTAGTTGACTTTTTGCATCATTGAGTAGTGGTTTAGTTGAAACATCTTTATAAGAGAAAAGAAAGTTGACAATACAAATTTGTTAGTACCAAGGCATGTAAAAGGGGAGAAGGCCTCATTTCCGGTTGACGTGTGTCACTCCGGGCGGGGGTGGGCTCTGCATTTGAAAAGGGGTGGGGATGCTCATCGGAAATTTGGAATTAAACCCCAAAATGAGACCGATCTGGGCGTGGCCCAAGCTTTTTTTGACCCCTAAAAGAGAACATGTTAAAACACAGACAAATGAGAAAACTTGGATTATATGAATTGAGTAAATAAAACGCATTAAAAATATACATATCAAATACATATTTCAATATTTTTTCGCGTGCAACCCTAAATGAGAACTTCACGGCTAAATATGATGGCGTTTTGCCCAGAACACCCTAAGTGAGACCAAAATCCGAAATTTACACCCCTAAGCGAGACGACGAGCATCCCCACCCCTTTTATATGCGGAGTTCCCCCCCCCAGGCGTCACTCAGTAGTTTAAACGTCTTTGCTCAAGCTCCTTAATGCCGTAATAACTGCAGGGTTCGCACGCACCTTGAAAGTCCTTGAATTTTAAGATAAAGAGCTTAAGCAACGAAGTGTTTGAGCGACGCACGTAAAGTGCTTCACTTCCGGTAGACGTGTATACTGCCCAGAAACGTCTTTGCTTAAGCTCCCTAATAAAAATTCAAGGCCTTGAAAGTCCTTGAAAATTGCAGTCAGTGCTGGAAAGTCCTTAAATTTCGGTGCTAACTTTATCCAACCCAGCAAACACAGAAAGACCTTCAGGATAAAATTGCTCATGCATGTTCTGGAAGAACTGAAGAAGACATAGATTCAAGGCTCTTCTTTGCACTGAATGGAGTCCTTGAAAAATGGGAAATGTGTCCTTGAAAGTCCTTGAAAAGTCCTTGATTTTTTTGGTCAAAAAAGGGTACGAACCTTGTGACTGATTCGCCCAATGCAAGGGAATCCAGATTCCAGAATCCGGGAAATTTTTGGTTGTGGAAACTGAAATCCCTGAAATCCGGGGAAATTTTGCTTGTTAGTATAGGTAATAGCCATAGCATGAATTGTAGTGATATTTGGCATAAATACCACTGGTGATATTTCGAAATTGTTATACGTAATTTCACGAGCCTTTAGGCGAGTGAAATTTGAGACAATTTTGGAATATCACGAGTGGTATTTATGCTAAATATCACGTACAAATCATGCTATTATTTGTTTATACTACCACCCGCAAAAGGTTTGTAATTTTCACATGTAGGTATTTCAAATTAAGCTGAAATACCACTACTCTAAGCCAATCAAATTGCAGAAATTTCTTATGCAGTAGTATAAACTCTGGAATCCTGGGCTTTTGAATCCAAAATACAGCTCAAGGAAACTCGAATCCCACTAAGCGTAGAATCCAGAATTCAAGTTCCACACTGACAAAGACTGGAATCCGGTACCTGGAATCCGGAATCCATGGCGGGGAATCCAGAATCCAAGACTGTGTTAGATTCCCTTAGCCTGAATTTCATCCGATTGCTTCGAGTCGTTTTCTCCTCTCAGCAACGACGTTACTGAGGGAGTAATAACGACTCGAAGTAATCGGATGAAATTCAGGCTACGATTCCCTTAAATGGGGCGATACTGATTGCCCACTCTTTTGATCTTGTCTGTCATCCCCTTCACATAGAGAATGCTGGATGTCTGTTTTGTTAATAGATTATGGAGAGGAATTCAGCCCTTGAGAAGGAGAACAAACTACTAAAGGAACAGCTAGAATCTTTGAAGGCAGCAGGAGATGATGTCTTGGTAAGTAGTCTTGTGGAAATTGCTTTTCCATGAAGTAATGGTCCAGATAAGAAGGAAAGAAGCAAATGCAATGAATACGTCGGAATGTAAAAAGGTGGTAACTTTAACACTTCTGATTAGACCGTTCACAGTCCTCTATTTTTCCGTAAGATCGTCGAGATCGAGCGCTCTGCGTTACGGGTTGCCATCTCGCATGAGTGTCAAAACTACTTAGGGGGCGGGGGCGGTTTGGGAGGAAGCGAGAAAAATATTTTTCTCGCCACCTCCCCCCTCCCCCCCCCCCCCCTTCACCTAGAGCTATAATCCCCGACGCCCGCCCCCTCGGTACATTTGAAAATCAAGATAGCCGTGGCGATAAGACGCGGTATACCTAAACGATCTCACGAAAAAATAGGGGACTGTGAACAGTCTAACTTCTGATTGGTTTAAACATCAAATTTTAAGAAATCCCTCCAAAGCCGCTTTCTATCTCGTGAACTGCCTTTTCGTAAGTTTATGTATTCTTTGTGTGAAACTGAAAACATTCCTAATTGACGAAAGCATATTGCGCCATAACAAATTGCTTTCCATCTTACCCGGATCATTACTTAAAGAAATAACCCGTATGTGTAATTGTCTGGTAAATGTTGCTCGACGCAACCTCGAAACGGGAAAACATATAGATAAGCGTTCTACCCGTGAAAAAAAGAAGGAGTGAGTCGGGAGAGTTGCGAACCATTCTGATACCTAATTTGTTGATTGACTAAAGAACTCTGAGAATATTTATGTCCAGATAGTTTAATTTCGTAAGAGGCCTTTAACGCTCTAGAAGAGAGATTTCGCTAAAAATTCTTTTACGAATAGTTTTTAACACACGTTCAGAGGCGGGGGATATATGGGGGTCTCGCTCCCACTTCCAAATATGCCCATGCTCGGATACGATTTCTTTCTCTCTTTTTTTTGGCTTCTTTTCTCGTTACATTTCAACAGGAAAAAATACACTGGTTCTGCCTGTGTGTTCGCGCTAAGTTATTTATTAAAGTGGTTTTTAGAAAACGATCTTGATACACCGTGGATGCATTGTGAGAAAGATAAGGACTGTATTTACTATGTGGGTAATTTTTTTGCGTTGTGATCAAAGTGGCAGAGTATTCTGCAGATGAGTCACTCTAGCACGTTTAAGTAAGCTGACTAGCCTCTCTAACTCTTGATTTTATAATTTTTATTGTCTTTTGTATTCATTTTTCAGAAATTAAGCTCGTCTCTCCAGGAGGCAAGAGCAGCTATTGAGTCGTTATCCCAAAACAATAAACAGCTAAAAGAGGAGAAAAAAGTCCTTGAAAAAAGCGTTCGAGATCATAGTATGGAAAATGAAAGATTGTCATCAGAAGTCGACAGATTAACATCTAGGATAGCAGTTCTGGAGATGCAGTCCAAACTAGCGAGAGAAACAAGAGCTGAGGAAAAAGATCATTCTGCTGAAATAACAAAGTTTAAAGAACTTGTCCAGGAGCTTGAAGGGAAAAATGGGAGTCTTTCAGAAGAGATCGAAAAACTCCACAAAGAAAACAAAGTTTTGGAGTTTAATCTGCAAGATTCTGCTCAGGCATTGAAGAGCATGTTCAAGGAAAGGGACTTGCTTAAAAACAGAATCACTGGGCTTCTCAATGAAATAGCAGCTCTGAAATCTCAGGCACCAGAGAAACACACGTTTGTAGATTTTGTTCATCTCAAGCGGGATTATAATGCGTTAAAGGAAGAACACGAGAAACTCTTGAAGCGAAGAAGCTCTAAAACAAACGCGTTACCCACATTGAAAAGTGACAGTTCTGTAGCGAGGGTATCTAGTGGGGGTACTGTGAGAAGTGGAGCAGGAGGGGTGGGTACTTTTTGGTAGTTTGCATTATAGTGTAATTATAAGAAATAGCCTTCCCCACCACCTGCCACCCCTGGTGCTTGTTTGATTTTATCTAAAGGTAGGCGAAGCAGGTACTATTTAAGATGGAAGGATGAATTGCACATATCCTATGCGTAACCAGATTCGTGTCGGAGTGCACAGTGGATATTTATAGTTTGAAACTTAAGTTTCATGGAGCCTGTCTAACTCTCCCGGGGGGGGGGGGGGGGGGTGGAGGTGGGGTACTTTAGGTATTTTTGGGTGGGGGTGTGCCGCTAGGACCCTGGAACCCTTAGCCTATACCAGAGCACGTTCAAGTGAATTTTGCTACCCTATACTAGACTAAACTCCCAAAATCCCCCACCCCCCACCCCCATCCCAGAGTAGCTGTTTTCCAGAAACTACTGAGGTCACAAACACAGTCCAGCCAAAACAAAACCGATTTGATTTTTTTTATATTTTTGAGTGGCAATTCCCGGTTTCCCTAGTCTGGACTAAATCTTCAACCAATTGATCAGTTTCCTGGAAAATGATACCCTATTCTACACCTAAACGCTCTGATTTATATACCCTATCCTAGAGTAAACTGCTTGAAAACCATACCCTTCACAGCGACACATACCTATATAGCCCATATATGGCAGTACCCCCCCCCCCCCCCCCCCCCCCGGTCTAACTCCTGTAGTGATAACTAGGAATAATAGCTAGGCAACGAAGACTGCGACGGTGACGAGAACGCCAAAAAAGCAATAGGTTAACACTATGTTCACACTACACCTACCGGATAGCTTTTCCTGCCGACACGAATACCTATATCAGTTATAGTATAAACACCGATCCGATATTTGACTCTCCACTTTAGCGATTGGCCTGGAGCAGCTTCGCTCCATTACTGAAACCACACCGAGATCACCGTTCTTTTGTGTGAACAGAAGCCCTATCTGGTATGGTTTTCGCGCCGGCGCAAAAGCTATATGGTAAAGTGTGAACATAGCCTTAATTAGATTAACCTGTGCCAGGCTCTGAGATAGTATAGTGCGGGGCAGGGCAGAAAAACCGCTGATTGGTTAAAAAAAATTCCACCGAGAGCATGCGCCTGCGCCCTCCGCTGACCATATGCAGATGCAGTTGGTTCAAAAGAATGAGCGATCCGAAGGAGCTACAATCGAGCGATCATGAATGTGGGATGTTTGGCCGAAAATTGAAGAGCACTGTGTTGAAATACATCACTGAAAGGCCTTGTACATAATAGTATCATTTTGTTTTGCTTCGCTTTGGAGGTAATATTTGTGATTGTATTACGTTAAACGGACGGAGTCGTGCCAAGCAAACCATGTGCTTTTTTCGATCAACTTTCTTCTACGCGATTGTTTGGTTTTCCTGCAACAAGTCTCGGTGATCCGATAGTTACACAACTGAGTTTAAAGGTTGGTTGGTCGAATTTTGAACCTTAAATACTCCACCTGTTGCTTATTTTTGCAAATTTTTTAAGAGCTATTGGTCGTATAATGTCTCTATGAACTACACACTGTTCCGCGCATTTTCATCAAGCACCCTAAAGTGTATTCCTGATCTGATTTCGCTACAACTCTTGACATCGCCTGTCAATGAGTTCTAGTTTGGGGATATCAGATCATAATCGCCGAACTAGTCATGGTTAACTATGTATTTGGCTTCAAACTTTGCTCTCTTTTGTAGACTACTTGATTCGTTGTAAGATGGTCAGCGGAGAGCACAAACTGCCGCGAAAACGGCAACCAATCAGCGGTTTTTCTGCCCTGCCATAGTGCGGACGTATTAAAAATAAGACGCGCGCCCTGTCTCTCCCCAGTCCCCGCGCGTTTTTCGCATTTCTTTTTTACTGAACGACTTTTCACCACTATCTCGGAGCCTGGAACAGGCTATAATTAGATTGGCAAAATAACGGCTTTGTGCGTATAGCGGACTTTTTTTTGCCAATTCCTAACGTCGTTGTATGACTCCGACGTGAAATGTCCTAATCTCACGTTTTATGGAATACCTTTAGTCTTTTTTGTTTTAGAATTCTACTCCAGAAATATTCGCTAACATTTAGCAATCCGAACGACTTGGAGCAGGAGCAAATACGTGGGAATGCAGTAATTTTAAGTAACGTTTTCGCTGTCGTCGCTGTGACCTTTGATTAAAGTTCCTAATCTAATGTATCTAATGTGTTATTTAAGCTGTAAAACAGCCAAACCTTTTCTCAAGAGCACGTTGCGTGAGGGGGAGTTGAGAAAGCCGTATCTGAATAGAAGCCATTAGTGTTTAATACCGTTAATAGGCTCATTTATTTTATAAGTACAATGCAGTGGCTTTCTTATTCAGAAGAAATAAAATGCGTCAAAGGTTCAACCATACTAACCATGCAGCCGTTATTAGCAGTTTGAAATGCCAGCCGTTAATCCTCGCCCTAACCCACCGGGGTGGACGGACGGGAGGGTAGCGGCAGCGGTTAATGGAGAGGGAGTCAATCTCTCCCCCGCGCGGGTTATGGGGAGGAGATGGCCAACATCTCAGACTTTCGTTATTTGCAGTGGTGTCCTGTGCGTGTCGTACAGGGAGGCATGTGCACCGTGGACGCAACTCCTAGTGCATTATATTTTCACACCCCGCCTTTAAGGTGCAATTTATAGTTGGCTCCTGTTAGGAATTTTCCCGAAAGGATGCTTGCGCAGATGTGAATTGGCATGTCGTGTGCTGCCTGTACGTATTCAAGTCTGAATGTTGTTCTAGTGTTATTTTTCATTCAGAACAAGCTCTGCCGAAAAGATCAAAGCAAACGGCCGGCTCCTTTTTTATCTGCTCTGGAGATCTCCCATTCCAACCACCAGCAAGGTTTTGCACGCGGTGACATTAAAATAAACGGTAACTTCTATTTTTGCTATTCAACTTGTTCCTTTTCAATAACGGAGATGACCTCATGCAACTTGACAGGAATCCGAACATCACAAACGAGGTTATTTTTTGGTTGATTATACCGCCTTAACAACCCTTGCCTCTAATCAGAAGCCTTGCTATGTTTTAGTATCAATTTAGAAACGTGAGTAAGTACGTGACTTACGAGCGTGTTCGCAGGGATAATTAGCACTACTACCTAATGATCTCTACCCGTTAACTCTTCACTCAGACCGATCGTTCGCAGCAATGAGAGCTACAATGGGTCTTAGTTACTGGACTCCTGAAAGGTTTCTATTGTCACACCGACAAGGCTCAGTGTAAACTGGTTTTGAACTAACTTTCAGATCACCCAAGACATAATTTGGGTTGGATTTTAATGCTCATCAGATTACCGTATCGTTGGATTTGTGTTTTAATATTCTTCATTGCCACCTGTTCATACCATATTAGTTTGGGTTTCTGGTTCTTCTCTTGTCCCCATGGCAACGGTCAAGGACGAGTGGGTGATGTGTGTTCAGCTTTTTGTCGTTGCCACCCATTGAACACGTGTGAGGCTGGAGTACAAAGATGCGCGCGACCTGGGGAGTATGGAGAACGTTGCCATGCTACAAAGCCGTGCGGAAGTGGTCTCACTTGTCAACCGGGCGTCCAAAAATGCTTCCACGTGCCTCGTCGTCATGGTGAGCCTTGTGTGGCTGGTTATGAGTGTGGAGCTGGCCTCTCATGTGAGCCAGGAGTTCAGGTCAGTTGGTTTTGATTTAAGAAAATTCTAGCGTTTTAACTGAGAGGCAAGTTCAAGGGATCGTTAGTACAAAACCAACGATCAGCTGAACGATAACTTTTACACGCTACATCCCATGCCAATCATACGATCTTACTCGGACAATACTTGCTTCTGCAGGATAGGATTAATGATTATATCGGGGGGAATTGTAGCTCTGTATAGAGAACTACATATGAACCCTTTTTCTTCATAAGTGCCCTTATGAAGAAGGGATTGTGGCACTCACCTAGGTCCCAACAGACAGGAAATTGAAGATGACGATTTCATACAAAGAACCATACAAACTTAGAGAGTTTCATACATCTCCTAATAAGTGTTCCTTGGCCAAAACCACAACGACAAACCAGTGAGGGTAAGCTGGATCTTTAGTAGACCTGGATCAGTAATATCTTGAGTACCAAATTTTAAAATTAAAACAGTAAACTGATCCTTACGGGTGGAAGAGCGGCTGATATAAATCCAGTCTAGAGTAGGTAGGTAGGTAGGTAGATTATTTATTTAAAACTCGGTAAAATCTTCAGTAATAATAGAGTAAAAATCTAATCACAATTAATTAGACTAAAAACTATCGACATACTGTTTTACAAGACTGCCGAGTGAGAGTCCGACGACTCAAATACATGTTTGATTTGCTCTTTAAATTTCCTGACTGATTTAGTTTCTCTCACATTTTCGGGTAAAGAGTTCCACAACAAAGCACCGCTGTAACTGAAATTTCGTTTCAAGTAGTTAGTACGCGGCCTGGGCAACGTCAATTTATGAAAGGAATTGCGCAAATCATAGTCTGTGCTTCGTTCGTGAAATAGGTTCTGCAAGTACACTGGAGCTTGTGCATTTAGAGATTTAAACATCATTATTGCTTTATGCTTCTTTCTCCTTATAACTAATTTGTCCCATTTGAGTATATCAAGAAGCAGGCTTGAGCTAGTCCCATAGTTGGCCTTTAAAATTACTCTAGCTGCACGGTTCTGTAACTTTTGTAATTTGTCACTCAGTTGATCACTTAAGCCATCCCAAACAAGGCTACAGTAATCAAAGTGAGGTTGAATTAAGGAGTTATAGACTAGTACCGCAGTAGATTGGGAGATAAGGGGCCTAATACGTCTAAGGGCACCTATAGCCGAAGTTACCTTCTTACACAATTCGTTAACATGATTAGACCAGGAAAGCCGATTGTCAATAATGAGACCTAATGATTTTGCGTGATCAACATTGCTGATAACTTGGTCTTCTAGTTTGATGTTTATTTCGTTATGGCTTTCCGCGAGAAGCTTCTGGCGAGAGCCAATAACCATAAACTCGGTTTTCGCAACATTAAGACTAAGCTTATTGGCTTTTACCCAACAGTGAAGGTTCAGTAGTTCTAAGTTAGTCTCTTGTTCAAGGTCAGCTAGAGAGGAACCAGAAATGGTAATAGTTGTATCATCTGCGAACATTTTAGCGCATGCTGAATTAAGGCAGTTTGGAAGATCGTTTATATAGATTAAGAAGAACAAAGGACCGAGAATACTACCCTGTGGGACTCCGCATCTTAGTTCGCTTGCACTGGACAATACGCCATTAACATAACATTTCTGGCTCCTGTTACCTAGGTAGGAGGCAAAGAATCGTAGGGAACCCAGATCAAGTCCATAGTTTGCAAGTTTATGTAACAAAATTGCATGGTCAATGGTGTCAAAAGCCTTTTTAAGATCGATATATACCACACCATTTAAAAGGCCGTTATCTATGTTAATAGACCAGTTGTTCGTTGATTCAAGTAGCGCCGTCATGGTGCTATGGAGCGATCGAAAGCCGGATTGATAAGTATTCAAATGTTTGTTTTTATCTAGGTAATCGTAGAGTTGTTGATAGATAATTTTCTCGAATAGCTTTGACACAATTGGCAATACAGAAATTGGTCTATAGTTATTCAGGTCAGATTTTGATCCTTTTTTAAAGATAGGAGTCACCTTGGCGATTTTCCATTCATCTGGAAAGGTGTGTCTCTGTCAGTGGGTGAATTTGAATAGAATCTAGTGAGAGACAACCTTTGTGTGGCCAGATCGGTCTTTGATGGTCACCCACACGCAGCTGTCATTTATCTGGTCACGCTTCGCCCCTTTCGATAGCAGTCCTCAGTTTGTCGTTTAGGAATTAAGGAGCGTTTGTGTGACGAGACAAATAACGGCTACGCCAGAGACCAAGTATGAATTTGAAGACCTTTTTATTTCTTAGTGTGCATTAAGTTGATGTTGACGATTACTATGTTACATAGGTAACATTATGAACCAGGTTCAAAAATAACAGAATTAAGGATTTCTTTGATTTGACTTTTTCAGCGTTGCTATCACCACCCTCGACTTTATAACGAGCCGTGCTCAGCTGGCTTTTCTTGTTCTTCAGGTCTCAGTTGTCAGCCGGGATATCAACGTTGTCTGCATCATCCGCGGCGGGAAAATGAACGCTGCTCGGCGGGGTACTCATGCGCAGATGGGCTAGTTTGCAGGCTGTGTGACAAGCCTTTTGCCACCTGTCAGCTTGGGCGTGTACCCGCTCTAACAGACCAGGTACTTATTATCATGAACCACTGAGACTCCACGTACGATTGCTTTTCTACCGCCAACTCCATCCTTTTTGAAACGTCGAATTTTCGATGTCAGAGTACAGAAATGTTTCTCTTTAATTCATGGAGAAGTTTAACCAATCCAAAAAAGTCTCTGTGACATACTGGAAAAATTCATACTAACCTTTACATGCTAGAGGTGCGGGCCATACAACGCGTAATTAATTAAAAACTCACTAGCTTACTCTTTCCGGATCTTTAACGTAGAAATGCTTAACTTGCGCTTGAGCCAAACGTCACTTGTAGTGAAGTGTAATTAAAACAAAACTGAATGGGAATATGGTAATATGGCAAAGGGCTTGCACTTGTGAGACGCCCTAAGTGAAATCCCTCTTTCTTTTCTCCAAGTAAAATTACCAACCTTGTTCCCGGTATGAGCCCGGAAACGAGATTGAAAAATTACTAGTTTCCCATAATTTGTTCCTCCCTACTTTCTTGTTCTTTTTTTCCTCGCGGTTAAGGCAGCATATTTGCAAAGTGTTTCTTCAAGTGTAGAAAGGTGATTTATTTATTTTCACTGTTAGAATAACCACAGATTCTGCCTGCACGCAATGCTGTATTCTCTTAGCTCCCCAGGGCATTACAGACAATCGTGTGGAAGTCTCGGGGGAGTCCTTTTGCTATTTAAGCCAATGATCTATCCCGTGATTTCAGTCTCTTTTGCCAAGTAACTCCCTTCGTAGCTTTTTTGAACCTCCCACCTCCCCTTAGGCGACGCGTTTCCGCCTGTCCGTTCTCTCTCTTACGACCCTCTGCCTTTGCAAAATCTCGCTTTCCATAACTTAGTTTCGCGAAGGTAATAAGTCGTTGTTCCGACAGTGATAGTGGCTTACAATTTTCTGTTTAAAGGACTATGGACGCCCCTTCAACAAAGTGGCATTTCTTGTTACCCATAATTCTTTTTCAAACTCTGCAAGTTTTGCTGTATGGGTCCGCAATCAACTGTTCAGCGTCAGACAGCAGCTCGAAGATGGTGTGCGCGGTCTTATGCTGGACATATATCCAGGTAGGGAGTGTACTTTCCGTTTATTAATTCTATTCCATCGATATTTGTACATTCTGGTTGAGCCGAACTCGGTCCAAGACTACTGCTGCGTAAGCTGAAACAAAGAGTATTTTAACAGTTTGAAACAGTATTTCAGCTTGTCAGACCATGCAGCTTTCTTCAGGTTTACAGGTGTTACTGAGGTTTTTTTCTAAAAGAATTAATTAGTACATTATAGAAATGGAGAATGTCATCAAACAAATTGTATTAGATGGAGAGTCGAAAATGACATACACCATATTCAGGAAAAGGGTTTACAATATCACGTCAGTTTAGGCCATAGGTTTTAGGTCTTTTAGGCATTAATTGTTTCAGCTTTCTAGTAGTCTTTGGACTCGATTCTTTATTTTAATCTGCATTTTTTCCTTGACAAGCTTCGGAAAGATACCGAGATTACAGCGATGACGGTGCTTGTAGATCTAAAAACCGAATTGACCACTGGCAGAACGGAAAATTGAGCACAGGAGATCGCGTTCAGTATAGTACTTTCTGCGCCCTTTCGAAAAGACTGAATAAATTATGCAAATATACGCAGGGTCTTTGAACGTCTTTTGTTCCTTCTTCTTCTTTTGTTCCAGGGTGGGGAGAGGCAGATGTTCGTCTCTGTCACGCGTCTTGTTTCTGGGGTGGCTCGACAAACTTATTAGATACCCTGATTGAAATCAGAAAATTCTTGGAATCAAACGAACGCGAAGTCATCACAATCGTCTTCGAAGACTACCTGAGAAATCCTGTAATTCTGAAACGGGTATTCGATCAAGCAGGGTTATCGTCCCATGTACTGCGCAAGGAGAACTGGGGCGACGGCTTCAATGATTGGCCAACGTTAACAGACATGCGCAGATTAGGTCGATTGGTAGTGTTCAACAACAATGGCCTCAACGGTTTTCCATACACGGAGTTCAACATGTGGCATTACGTAAGAGAGAATCGATATGGCAACGCTGGCCTCAACAAAAAGGTGCTCCACTAGTTCTTTTACTTTTGCATTTTGTTAAAGAAAATAAATAGAGTCAAAGCCCGCTTAAAGGACACACGCTTAACACGGACACTTTATACGGACAGTTTACTCTGCCCCTGGGGAAAGAAAACCCCTAATCTCGCTTAATACGGACACCCTGATAATACGGATACTTTCTAGGGCCCCCTCAATGTCCGTATCAAAGGAGTTTGATTGTACTAAGTTGTTCATTAGGTTCTTATCTATTGTAGAATCTTTCGCGAACAGTAGCTTGGAAAAAGAACTGCCATTGTGGGCTCTCAAGAACGAGTAGCAAGGGAGGGTTTAGCCGAAGCGAGCATCTAACAAAGCGATTCTTGAATAAATAATCTTCAATCCGTTATACAAACGTCTTGGGACAAAATTGATGTTAGCTCCCTATTTTTAAGGAGTGTATTGACCGGCCGGAATCTCGCTGGAACAAGGCCTGGAATGATCACTGGAGTCTGGTTCTTATAAACTGGTTCAGTACAGTGGCTAATCCCCTTCAGCCATGCCTGAATTCATTTGCAGAGATAAAGAACAAGTTGACTACTTGTTACGACAAGTTTGGCTTCTGGGCTAATTTTGTAGCTGTGGATTTCTACACCGCAGGCTCAGGGGGAGGAGCATTTCAAGCTGTCAAATGGCTCAACAAAAAATTCAGAGGTAAGTTAGGGAGACCAGTAAGAGCTCGACAATAAAAAAATGGAGACTTCTACTTGCAGACCAGCCTTCGGTTGGTTTATTTTAACTCTAAAATGACTATAACCGGTGTGTCAAATATAATCAAACTGGAGAAAGACAATTGCTATTTCTAATGAGTTGCGCTTTGAGGTTGTTGTGTGGTTCAATTTTATTGTTGGTTTATTTAAATTTTCTGATATGTTATTAAATCTCAACACCATCATAACCATCATCATCATCATTATCGTCATCAGCCTATTAAAGGTTGTTGCTTTGTGAATGTTCCAGGCTATTTGGCGAAGGGAAATAGAACTCAAACTAAGGATAAAATAGAACCACTAACAAGTATAAGTGCGCGATCCGTCATCGTCTCTCAAATGAGTCTGGCTTGAAATTGTAACTCTTTCAGTGAACTTGGATGCAGTACATACGCTTCCCTTACGAGTTTCCTCTACAGTTCCTTTATAATTTGTAGCCCGGGTTTATCATTCAGAATACACAACATTGAAAAGAAGTATCTTTCAGTCCTTACTAACTCCTCGAGCTCCCAGTTCCTCTCAAAACTCGAAACCAACCCAAAGTAGGAAAAAGATCTTGATTGTTATTACAAGATCGTCACTTGCAATAAAATCCCATTCGTTTTTTTTTTCTTGTACGTTTTTTTTTTCGGTGGTTATCATAGCCTGTTCCAGGCTCCAAGAAAGTAATAAATGTGCTAAGGCTGTAAAAACGGATGCAAATAACGTGATCATGAGCGTTCTATCTTCCATGACCTATAGTTTTCGCTATTCCCCAGGCTATGGATATAAAAGAGGGAATTTGTAAAAAACGTTAACTGATAGTATCCCTTTTTTAGAAGGCGGAGCATCTGCAGACAGGAAAAAAGCATCACCTTTGCCCTTTCCTCCTTCTGATACTGTCAGTCATTCACAAACAAATAAATCCAGTCTGCTGGAAACCAGAACTAAGAACCCAGCTGACGAACCTGGATACGGAAGTGGATTCCATGATCTTTCTGACATTATTGCCCACATATTACAGAACAAAAATCGCTGGTTTACAAAGAAAAGCAACGTCAGCAAAACTTTAACGGATATTATGTCTGCGGATGGGTCCTATTTGAACTCCTCAAGGGTTTCTGATGCGGTGTCAAGTCAATCTCATAAAAGGAAGGACTGGGCAACTCGTAAAAATAATGCTGGGAATAGAGAAAAGATATTTCCAGCAAACATAGTCACATCAACTTATAGTAATATACAATCCTCTGAAAATTATGGAAGTAAACGAACTGCTCTAGTGATCGACAACGACGTCGACAGCAGAAACTGGAATTCAACGCCTCGCTCCAATCATACTAATCATAAACAGAATACACAGGATTTCTTGAGTAAGGTTCATCCATACCTTAAAAATGACCAATCGAATCACGCTTTTTCAGGGACAACAGACAAAACAGGAAACATACCAAGAGTACGACCTCGAAATCTCACAAGTCAAGGGGAAGTTTTTCATGTAGGTCCACAAGGGAAAGTAGCCCGATTAGCTAATTTTACAGGAAGACATTCTCGGTTCCCACCGAGCGCTCTCCGATCGAAGAAGAATATGGCCGTAAAGTTACGTAATCTTCGGCGACAATTGGCTAGGCTGAAATTAAAATTAAACAAGTACATTCATTCGGCTCACATTGGGACAAAGACGAAAGTTAAACATAACACTTTAAATATATTGGGAAAAGTGCGTAAAGCTCCGCTTAACTTTTCTAGCTCATAGGGAAAAATCTCTTTGCGTAAGAGCTCATAAGGACTGAACCGATCTTACTAGTCTGCGTTGATCTCTGCCTTATATCTCTAAAATGCCCGGCCGATCGCGGGGAGCCGGGGAGGGGTGGGAACGCGACGAGAGGGGGCCTTTCCCCTTCTCCCCAATCGCCTTTCCCTTTTTCTCCCTCTCCTTCCCGTTTCGAGTCCTACCACGCAGGCTGCGTTTTCGTCTCTCCTGAATGTTACCTGAGTCGGTTTTCGCCGCTCTCTCGGGGTTAACAGTCCTTTGATTGTAGCCTCCAGTGCAGGCGTTTTCTTGGGGCACGCGAATGTCTAATGTCTTTGCTCGCGAAAGCGCCATGTTGAATTAAACTCCCGAAGAGAGCAGGGAGGAAATGAGGCGAGTCTTTCGCCGTAGCACCTACCCTTAAGGTTACTATTTTAACTTCCCCTAATCTTCCTCCGCCATAAAATCACGATGGCGGTTACAACAACACGAATACAAACAAGCAGCTTTCGCCCGCCCAAAATACGCCTGCACGGCAGGCTATCTGATTGAGGAAGGAGCACGGGCTTATTTCCAGAACAGTGGCTGGTAATCGAGTCTTAAATGTCACCTGGCCGTTTTAACTGGTGGGCACATTGAACTCTGCAGACTACGTAAAAACAGGCGTAAAAATGAACTTTGCAATTAACGCGACTTGTTCAAGTGCCGAGGTTACTCAAGACTGGTAGACAACGAATTTAGTCCCCAAAAGGGATTGTCCTCTTTGATATTGACTTTTTTTGACTTTTTTTCAACAACTCAAGACGCGGTATTGAGAGAAACTACCATTGGTCAGGCTTTGGTGTTGGGTTGCTTTGGTAGACTAAAAAGTAAAATCAGAATTACAAATTACAAGTGCAAACTATGAGTAACAACAATACCTAAAGGAGCTTAAGGTTTGTAACACAATCTTTCTGGAGAACTCTGTTTATTCACTGACAAACCTAAATTGTTTCCTCAGTTCATTTTAAGCTACCAGACGTATTAACAAAAACATTAATGGCTAAATATAATCGAAGCAGTACTTTGATTTCACGATATAAAATCAACACGTGTCTTAAAAAAAACCTCAAAAATACACATAACAACTGCTCAAGATATTTGCAAGTTAACAATACCGCAGATGATGGAGTTATCGTTCTGGTCTTTTATCTCCGCTTTGAGCTTCAATCCTCCAACAGGAAAGTCCTCAGAAATGTACTCTGTGTATACAAACTCAACAGCTTCTCCACTCTTCAGTGGACATGTCAGTCCATGCCCTTGACAAGCATCAGGATCCGGCAATGGCAGGGGAACTGGTATTAAACCAAATATAGCATAGGCATAGATCTTTGCCGTCGTCACAGCTTCTTGTGGAATGAAGTTGATGGTTACTGTTTCGTTACCTCCTCGCTTGAGGACACAAGGTTCTTCATCACACGGTGTTATATCAATGGACAATATCTCTCCAAGCTCTTCACCTGTGCAGTTATTGTAGCTGATTTGCTTGGAGAGGACAGTTGTAAATGTAAGCAGAACTGCGATGAAGAAAACTGGGCCTTTCATTCTGCGATTTGTTGTCTACTGCGTTTGGTTTCTTGGAGGCGTTGGTTCGTTTGTGAGGCGTGAGGTCAAAGGATTAAAAAAATAACTAGCACTCGCTGTCAACGCCAATGCTTTGTAACCTGCCTACAGGTGTATCAGTATGTGCATAAGTGTTTATCGATCGCGTTACCCCCCAAAAATAGAACTCTCATATATCCCCATGATAGAGCGATTTTACTTGAACCGTGAAACAGGTAGTAGATTACTACGCACTACTATGCACTAATTCTATTGTCTTCTGTTTTTATCCTCTTACTATTTTTCACTATTTGTTTGTATCTGTTTCATTATTCAAGTAAAATCACTCTATCACATGATTCACATCACAGTGTCTAATAGTGTTCTTCAATGCCTTGACCCCGACCCAAAACTTCGTGCCATCCCGTAATCCCGCGGGTTATTTTTGGCAACCCACCTCCCGCGCATACTTTCAATCCCGTATCTCGCCCTGATTTCGCTTTAAAATCCCTTATACCGGGCTTCAAAATTTGGGAATTCCCGTATCCTGAAAAACGTATTGAGGACCCTCTGTTGACTTCGTCAAAATTGCTAAAATGAAACTAAGGACCTAGGACTAAAGAAAATTGAGATAATAAGGGTTAAGGACTAAAGAAAAACCGAAAAAACGTTGTTCGAGATTACGCCAGATTTTTTAACCAGCAACTGGCAACAAGTCATTGTAATAGATAGGACCATTAACGTCTTTGATCGCCCTATAAAATAAGATTTATTTTTTAATTATTAAATATTGCTGACCCAATACAAGGCAGAAAAAAATGTTTTTATTCAGTCCTCAAAAAGCTACCGCACTACCACCTTGAGTGATGGAGCAGAATTTGCATGTTTTTAACTTTTTCCCGTATTGCGACTTGCTTAGTACTATCCAAATAGAAAAAGAAAATGAAGTTGTGAATGGTTGGAAAAAAATTTGACATTAACAAATCAGCGGCTTCAACAGAGAGCTTAACTGAGTTTGCGGATTTGAATTGCCATTTTCTCACTGGTGAAAATCCTAGGTGAACATATTTCATACCAAACTACGCTTACATATGACAATTTATACGGAAACAGATGGCGTAAAGTCTTTCTCAATAGTTTTGTCTATACTTTATTTTTTTTAAGTAAAAAAATGATAGGATATATTTGACTCAGTCTGAAAGGTCAAAATCTAAGTTTATTTTACTAAAATTTATTTATTTATCTGAAAAACCTCTCGGTAGACTTTAACAACTTACATGTAAAACATGAAAATCTCACCAAAATGAAGATGGGTTTTTTCTTTCATTTTTTTTTTTCTTTGTATATCACGCTCATGTCGACATGACAGTGGCAAGTCTTGGCTCATCTCATTCATGTGCTCAACGTTTTGAAAGATTTCCAAAAAAATATTAAATAATAAATATATGAAATTGAATAAAATACACTTAACTGTACATGTTACGTGGACTACTTCCTTCAGCCCGTCCATTGACATTGCAAAAAGGAACTGGGCCCCCTCGTTTATCCCTGCTGGCGTGCATGGCTTACGCGCCTGAGGGTAACTTTACATGTAAAGACTGAAAAATAAGAAAATTAAGAAAACAAAGACTTTTCTAATAACTAAAATGCAGAAAAAAGATGTTTTCTACTTTGATCAGGCAACTTCTATTTTCTCAAAGTAGTTGGCCCCTGTGTAGCCTGAGGAGTGCAATCAATAAAGTCCATAATCGATAGTAATCGATAACTATCCATAAATCCATTGATTGAATTGAGAATCGAAAAAGTTGTTGCTAACTGATAATTATCGATTTTCATCGACTTCTATCGAAGTTATCGATTTTAATCGGTACTTAAATTTCCATGTGTTTTAGCGGTTAACATTGGCAAAGTCCGTTGTTTGCGGAACACATAGCCTGCGTGGCAGGCGTTAAAAGGGGAAGGGGAAGGGGGAATTTGGGCGCGCGAGGGAGAAAGGAAAGGTTCCCCTCCTCCCTCCTCCCTCCTCCCTCGCGCGCGGTCTCGCCCCCTAATTCCCTTCCCCTTCCCTTTCGAACGCCTGCCACGCAGGCTACAGAACATACTGAGTGCATTATTTACATGACTTAGGACGGATAAATTTTTAGCGAAATTTATTTTAAACATAACACTCAACATTCAGTAACGAAACATTTTCAGCTATCGACAGGATAAAAAAAGAGTTATGCTGTTCGCAAGTGATCATGAAATCGATAATATCGTTAAAATCGATCAAATCCATAGCGCTGACAACGAAAAAAGTTGTCGTTATCGATTTTTAACGACTGACCGTTTCAGTCGATATTAATGAAAACGTGATTATCCACAATTATCGAATTATTGATTGGTTTTCCGATATCTGTTTTTATCGACTGCACTCGTCAAGCCGTGTAGGAACAGAACAGGTGATCGTGGGGCGTGGTTGGTTTGAAATTTGACAGTTTTTTTTACCTTTTTTGCATAGCTCTCTGGTCTGGAACAACCTTTTCCAAATAAAATATACGATCGACTCAAAGAACGTTGTCGGACTCGAAATACCCATCGGATTTGAATTTATATTTTGATAGCCAAAAAAAAAAATTAAAGGCAATTTTTGTGCGAGTGAGGTGTCGTGGAGAGAGACTGGAATTGAGGGCACTAGTCCACTATCGCGCAAATGTCATGGCGGCCGTCCACGCCTGTGTTCGGTTCCAACAGGTATTTTGCAGTTTTTACTGAAACATCCTTCCAAAAGCTGAGGTCATATGCTGTACAGGGAAACACAGTATTTTGGCACTAGTAACGCCTTAATTTCAGATAACAACTAACCCGGTAAACATCAGAACTCGCAATCCTTCATATCACCCTTTTGATACTTCGCAAAGAGCAACATGGACGCACGTGAACTTCCAGCAGAAGATACCGTGGAGTATTTAGTCACCGAAGCGAAGGACTATTGTTTAACTCATGGCCTTGTCATGCAATCCAAGGAATCGTACTTTACGGTAGAACATGCACCATTTACTCTTCTTCCTACTGCTTTTCCGAAGCGACGGTTCCTTCAAGCAAAAGAGGTACAGAAGGACTTTAATGTGTTGGTCCATCGAGTAAGTCAGGATCATGAATTTCTAAAGGAAGCTTTGAGTGGGTAAGGAATGAGACAATCTTTTCAAGCATAAGATAAATTATGCAGTTGTCGCAGACTTTTGAGTGGTTCGTGATGGGACTCGATAAGGGCCATTTCATTTAATATTTGTTTGTTTTTTTAATTTGCCCCTTCAGGAAAGGGGTTTAACAGCACTCTTCATCCGAAAAAATTTTATACACCTATTTGATATCAATGATTCAACTAGCCTACTTAGCTAGCATTTTCGTGCGGTTTCAGAGCAGAGAATGAGGAACAAGAGTCTAAGGGGCTGTTTACAGTGCGAGTTCACCTCCGGTTCCCTCTCATGACTCTATATTTGTTTACGTGATACCACCACAAAATGTGATGCCGGCACGAGTCACCCCGGCGTGAGTTCACCTTGGTTGTTGTACCAGGGCAAGAATTTCACTCCAGTACGAAATCTTGCAATGGCATCATGTAAACGTGAATGGACCACCCGTTTCAGTGTTGAAATTGGTCTGCCGGTAGACTGGAACGGGTAGTGCATACATAATGTTTGCGATTTTTAAACACACGTGTATTTTATCAACATGAAGTGTACCTTCAAATAATGTGATATGAAATGACCCTGTCATCATGTAAACGTAGTATGAAATCTAAAAGTCATCCCAGTATGAAACTCGTGCTGGTGTGAGTTTTCTCATGTAAACACCCCCTAAGACCTTTGCGAAAAATGACGTGAGTAAAAGAGTGGGGAGGGGTTGGGGAGGGAAGAAAGAAGGAAACGCTTGCATGCAAACCCCGTGATTTTGAAAACTGCCCACTTGGCCTTTCATGCCTGAGTGCATGGGCCGACATTCGATGCTGTCATCAGCTGTCTTAAATTGACCAATAAAAATGTTTGATCTTCCGTACAGCGGAAGTGAACTTGTAAGGACATGTGTGGAACCAAAACAAAGTTTCTTCAGAAGCAACACGTGGATGGCAGAAATGGGAAAATCTCAATGAATCAGAACAAACTGCAAGGGTTAAGTGAAACCTCCAGAAATGTGGATTTGAGGTGGTAAATGTAACAAGTACATTCAAGTCTAGAATTTTTGACCCCCCAGGAGGGTATTTGTACAAGGTCAAAGCTCAGCTGGACAGAATGGCTTACCGCTCTCACCCCGGCACAGAACAACTAGAGTTGCTCTTGTAAAAGCAACTAAGAACAAAAACGACCCGGTAACTGATGAGGTTTGCGTGGAGAACCAAAACCATTTTCTGGCCTGATCAGAAAGTGGCAATGACAGAACAGTCACTAAGACTGTTAAGCTAATTCAAAAGTTGTTGCCAAGCAATCACAATCTTGAATGCATCACAATGCAATTCTCCATAGCTGGAGTTTAAGGTCAATCTATTCTTTGAAATTTGGATCTGTAAATCATTATTGGAGAGAGTTTACCATCCCGCAATAAAACACTAATGAGCTGGGCCCAGCATGACAAAACATTGCAGGAAACCATCGCATTCTCAGACAAGACAAAAAATTTGTTTAGTTATTCAGATCCAGGAGGCACTTTGGAGAAAAAAACTGAACAACCTAAAGCCCTTAATCTCAAGAAGAGGATTACATTCCAAAAGAGGTCAAAGAAAATGCTCTAGAATAAACACTAATGGCAGAAAATTAATATGCACGTAATGACCTATCAGTATTTTGAAGCAAATCATTGATCGACACATGTCAATAATGTCCGACTAGCCGAGCGAATCAGGTGCCCTGTTCACTGGTGGCGGGATTTTCAAAATCCCGAGATTTGTCTGCAACCATTTCATTCCTTCCCCTCCCCCTTCCCCCTTCATTCTTGGCTCTTGTTCCATTCTTTGCACGGCCAAAACTGAACATCCTGTTCCTCGGTTTTTCTTTGCGCCCGCAACCAAGCGCTACGCATGCTATGATTTAACTTTCCCCTTAACTGTTCAGAAGTCTATTTCTGGTATTTTCCCTCTTCAGAAATTACCAGGTCAGATAACAAGGCCCGTTAGGGGTTTACATATGCCCCTGGTCTGAATTTCAAACCATGTCACTCTTGATGTTTTACTATGGTATTTGTACTTTTCTCTGTCCAGTGCTCCAAGCTGTGACTGTTTTAGTTGCCATGGCAGGCATAAAAAATTTTTGGCGATATGACTAAAACTGCAGTGAAAGTCGCCAATTTGGTGGCCTGTGTTGAGCTATTATGTGCCAAGCTCTTTCCAAGAAATGACTGAGATTTTGGAAGATGCGTTTTTCTAGTAGTTGGTGTTTTTGGTCTTTTTAAGTTAAAGTGAGATAGAAATTTGTATTTAATAGAATTTATGCTCTGTTGTCTTTATAATTTGCCTTATTTAATCTGGTTCTCTGCGTATTAAGTGTTGAGATGTCGCGTGCACCACCAACTTCGATAACTGAATTTGTGGTATCCTTCGTAGAAAAAAAAAAAACGAAACAAAACAAAACAACAAACAAATTTGGCCAAAATCCAGCACGTCCTTCACGTCACCCTTGTTTATGTGCACCGGTGAGTCTCTTACCTCTTTCACCTGTAAACCCCTTTGAGCCCTAACATCCACATACAAATTCTCCATGCATTTATTTCCTCAATGATTGGTTGAGAGAATTCAATTTTATAGTAAAAAAAAGCGTTTTTTCTCTGTTGATCATTTGATAAATATTTCTCATAATGATTTTCTTTCTGGATGATAAATCAGTGTTTCAAGGAGAAAATTGATGCTAGTAAGGGTTGAGCATCTTTTGTCACTAATAGGCATGCTGCCTGCCCATCAAGGAATACTAAATATTATTTTTATTGCTCTAATTTAGCACCATAGGGGTGGATGAGTTTACAGCAAAAATATTTGAAATTTATGAGACGACAAGAAAAGAGGGATTATCACAGGTACATGTAAAAGATTAAAGTAAAAATGCATTAGATGAAATATAGCCCCTCAAAAGACTGATCCTCAAAAGCTTTGAGAGAATTTCTTAGTCAATTGATCAATATACAATCAATCGATTAATCAGAACCTTTACTTCACATCAAAATTTATTTACAGTAGCAGACTTGCTGGTACTCTGAGAAAACTGCAAAAATCTGATCAGTTAACAGCATTATTTAGCTTGCTAGTTGGTTTTCTTATTTGCTAAAATCGTATAATGTGTGCTTGCATGCATATTAAAAAACATTGGTTTGTCAATTCTTGCAGCCAATTTCCCTTGGAATTTTACGGTCAGACTATATGCTAGACATAGGAAACAAACCAGATGATCTTAGCATCAAGCAAGTGGAGATCAATACAATTGCCTCATCTTTTGGTGGACTGAGTCCACAAGTGAGAGCACTACACTCGTAAGTAGGAGTAATACTAGTAACAGAGAGGAGAAGTGTGACGTCATGTTACCATGGTAGCAAAATTTCGGGATCACAACAATAGGGAGTTTTTGCAACGGTGACGGCGAACAGCTTGAAAAAGCAATAGGTTTAGATTGGCAGAAAAACAAACTTGCATGTGCGTCCCCCTTTTTGTACATTTCTTATTCGTTGCGCGACTGCGACATGAAACTTCTTAATTTGATGCGCCCACTTTATGGAGCACAACAGGCGAGCACACCACAAAAATGTTAGACTTTTTATTTTTCTAAACTTAGATACCGTCCTTTTGGATTTAACCCAGAAAATTTTGCTAACATTTGCCAAATTTAATGAATTTACATTAGATCAATGGAGTTTGAAACAGTGTGAATCTGCTTTTTAAGTGACATTTTGGGTTGTTGTCATCCAGCAATAATATTTTGGTATCATGGCAACGTGATGTAACAACTTCTCCTCTCTATTTTAAGTATATGCACACTCTTGGTAGTGCTCTTAAATTATTCATGCCTCGTGGGAAATTTGCTTCAGCCAATCAGAATGACAAACCTGATCTGCTTAGTGACACGTCATCTGTATGGAATTTCTGCATTTGTTCCTCAGACGTCATTTTGCAGGGAAACAGTTAATGACATCGCCAAAATAATGTCAGTTGCCTTTTCAGGCAAACTCCTCCATCAAATTTCCTCTGTTTTCTTATGCCCCTGGAAATGTAAATGATTGCAGTGCCCGTTGGGTGAGGGGGGTACTCCCTATAATGGCGTACATGGGGAAGCTCCTCATAAAAAAGGTTACCTTTTCTGTCAAAAATAGTACATAAAAGGGTAAGGGATTGGATTACTCCCTCCCTTTTCTTATTTGAAGCTCAGGATTCAGAATTTTAAAGCAAAATACCATTAGAGGTAAGATTCGAGGGAGGTTGTAAGGTTAATAACCATGGGGATTTGCAGGATTGCACTTGTGTCAGAATGGTGTGATTGATGAATCCTCAACACTTTTTGTGTTATTGACATTTCTATTGTCCTTTTTGAACTTTAAAAAACGGCTGTTTGTTTGTATCATTTCATTTGTATATTAATACAACAGAATGGACTTTCATGTATTATTGTTTGCTTATACTCGCTGCTAAAAAATTTTCCTGCAAAAATGTGTAATGAATTTGTAAGAAAGACAATGAAAGCCTGATTCATTATAAAAGATTGAATGTTTTTTTTTATGATAATATACTTTCAATAAGCATGTTAATTAGAAGTGTGTTTTCTGGTAATGAGCAAAAGTGTTATTATTGTCTGTTATTTACAGGTTCTTATCAGATCTTCAGAATGAACATGACCCAAGTAAAAAAGACAAGGTAACTTCACATACAACCATAATAGTTTCCTCCAAAGCAAAATATTTGAGATTTTTCCTGTCTTTTGCAAATGCAGCTGATTTCGTATTACGAGTGCGAGTTCAGGGAAAATTGGCCGTGGAACTGTGAAAGCAAATTCCAGTGGAGCTGGCTTCGTCGGCTCTGATCCACTACCAAGATTTTCCTTGATCTTGTGTGCTTAGCACTGAAAAATATAGGCGCTATATAAATATTTTTTTATTATTATTTATTATTAAGTAAGCCTGCTCGCAGGCTAATTAGCCATTTGCATGATGACATCTCCTTACTCTACTTCTAGGATCAGAATTCATTTTGTTTTTCTTGCATTTTTAAATTTGGTAACCCCAGCGAGGTTTAAATAACAAAAGCCCTAATTTACACAAGAAAGCAAAACCCTGTTCAAAGGATTCTGGTAGTAGTAGAACAAAGCCATTTTGAAAATGGCCTATTAAAAACTGCATGGTGAGGCATGGATGGAACTTTTTGTTGGAGTAGTGGGACGGAGGAACCAATCGGGGTCCGTAAATGAATCTCTAAATGAAGCAGACTTAACCCTTTAAGCCTCAATAGGGACGAAGC
Source organism: Porites cylindrica (assembly GCA_964035525.1). NCBI lineage: Eukaryota > Metazoa > Cnidaria > Anthozoa > Scleractinia > Poritidae > Porites > Porites cylindrica. The sequence continues at coordinate 29,896,015 of OZ037776.1, forward strand.
ATCCAGTTTCCCCCTAACAACAGCAATGCCTGATCAAACATACAGGTCATGAAAGTGAATGAATAGACATTTTTTACCGATACTTTGGCCATATTGCATTTATTAAATTTAAGGAGTATTATGGGATGCCCAGGGGGCATGACTACATTCCAATATACTCGCTCAGTATTTATGCTTGCTTTTCGGGCCAATTTTTCTGTAAGTTTTCCTAGAAAAAGATCGTAATGGGAAAAAAAGATTGCTGTGCCGTGTTTGGATGTAATAATGATGGCCTTTTTTCCAAGAAATATACAGTAAAGTTCTCTTTTTGTGCAAAAATTGTGCACAAATACTGAGTGAGTGCCCCCCGGGCATCCCATAATACTCCTTAAATCTAATAAATTCAATATGGCTGCCATATTGGTAAAAAGGTCTATTGATCAACAAATATCAAATGTTTTGATGTTTGAACAAATTCTCTCAAGCAGTACCATATGAAATGTATGCATTACAGTGATGAGAGTGTGCTTGTTGATATTGGTGCTTAAAGGGTTAACGGGACAAATGTCTCTTTCCAGCTTCCCGTAAACACATCGTGTTTGGGTGTGGCTGCAGGACTAGTAGATGCATGGAAGTATTATGGAAATGAAAGGTTTGTGAAAAGTGTTTTGATGATTGATCTTTCTTTATAATGTCATATGAATACAGTTGTTATATGATACATTAAACTGCCGTTTATAAACTCTGGGCTTTGTAAGGAGTTTTGTAAGGGTTTGGAAATACTGAAATGGCCCAACATAATTCCTATCAGATTTGTCGAACTTGTTGCGGATACCATAGTTGGACCTTTGACCGCTATTATTAACAACTGACTATATCAGGAAATCATACTTTCCAAATGCATGGAAACAGGCAAGATCAGTCCTATACCCAAAGTAGATCTGTTTATAGCTGAGGGACACTTTAGACCAATATCTATCCTCCCAACACTCTAAAGTTTTTGAAAGGCTTGTTGCGAAACACATAAATATCTATTGCGACCAGGAAGCTACTCTCAATCACAATATATCTGGTTTCCGCAAAGGGCACTCTATACGTGACGATCTACTCGAGTATTAAAAAGGTGAAGTTACACTGGTGGTTCTCGCCGACTTTTGGAAGGAATTTGACACAGTTCGGGACAAGACAATGATAACAAAGCTATTTTCCCTTGGTTTCTCTAAGAACTGTCTCAGGTGGCTGAATAGCTATCATAGTAATCGTTTTCACTTTGTTCAAATAGATGACCAGATGTCAGATAAAGCGCGCTTGCATTTTGGTGTTCCTCAGGGGTCAATTCTTGGGCCAATGCTTTTAACCTTTACATCTCTGATCTACAAGATAACCTTCCAAATTCAGTCACCACTTTTCAGTATGCAGATGACACTACAATTTATCAAAGCTGCTGCCCTACTAATCTTACTGAATCCCCAGAGAATTTGAACACTGCTCTTAAAGCTCTAAGCTTGTGGTCTTCTGACTCGCATCTGGCACTCAATCCGTTATAGTTCATTTTGTGGCCAATTATGGGTCCATCTTAGTCACTTTTGGGCAAATGCGTAATTTTCACGATCCCAACTTCGTCACTTTCTATTTATGTATCTACCTTATACTGAATGAAGAATACTTTGCTTTTCACACACAGTACAAACATTCTGGTATGTTTGCTAACCCTAACTATGAAGAACTGTCTTACCCCCCAAAAACAGAAAATGTGCTACCCCATTCTAGTAACTCTATTAAAAATGCGACCCCATCCAGCGGCACATCCCCATCATTCTCTTATAAGGAAGTACCCCCCGGGTAGCGGTCTAGCCTGTGTTTAGGGACTTAGTCTTGTATGAGTTGATTGTCATTCTTGTTACATTAACAGGGCGGTAGCAATGATTGTAGTGTCAGAAGATGAGCGGAACAGATTTGACCAAAGATGGGTTCAGCATCTCATGCGCGAACAGTAAGTTGCAGGGTGTCCCACAATTAATTATGTGATTTCATTCATCCATTTTGCGGCTGTATTTTATATATAGATTTAATTTTATTTTCCTGTATTTCAAACTCGTTATCATACATTGACCCAATGTTCTCCTTATCAGGCGGTAATCAGTAAATTTTGCGGCTAAGATTACTATGCCTAAAGTCAAAGCAAATAAAGTCTGAAACGGGGATAAAATTTAGCCACAACGTCTACGTGTACATCTTGTCTACATAGTGCACAATGTGGACTTTCTACTAAAGACTACCCATCAAAGGACGAAAGAAATAGCTAGGGATCTGTTCGATTTAATAAAGCAAAGTCCCGGAAAGCATGACCCCTTAGGGCCTCGTCCACACGTATACCGATATTTTTGAAATCGGGGAGTTTTTTTGTCCTTTTTAGCCGTGTGCTACCTTGTTTTCGTTTCTAACTAGAGTATACAATTTGATATGGCTGGGAGCTGAATGGAAAAATCACCTGTGTTTTTTAGAGTTAATGTTGCATTTGTCTTTAATTAGTATCTTAGTTATAGATATAGAGCATACGTCCGAGATATTGCTGTTCCAAAACAGTGAAACAGCGGCCATGTTGGTGTCCCCAAGTGATCCTGTGGGAGTTAAACCTTTCTCTTATGTAAAAGTTTTCTTTTGTTCCATGAATTTCCAGAGCTGCCGACCACATGATTGAAAAGGCTCTGTTGGTCATTTGCGCTGCTTGAGCCGGACTTGGTCAGAGTTGTGTTGGGTTACACTCTACGGGACTGTTTTGAGGGACGACTGTTTACCCAGTTTCCTGGGCAACCTCGTGGTGTGATAGCATACCTCCAAAGGTCTCATTCGCCATATTCACATCTCCCATAATACGCATTGTTTGCCACGCCCCCCACCCCCCTTGCTCCAAAAAAAAGTTTTGCATAACGTTTGTTCTTAATTTCTCGGATCAATTTAGGTTTCTGAGAAACTGCCCACCTACTCCTTCCCAATTGTTAAGGTTAGCTTAGGGGGGTAGGTGGGCAGTTTCCCAGAATCCTAAATTGATTTAATTTCTCCTGGGTATTTACAATGGTTCCAAATGAAATTAAAGACAATGCTTATGCAAAATTTTGGGGGACAAACAAGGTGGATTGTGGCGAGTGGTGCAAATTTTTCGACTCAACATCGAGCCAGTTTCTGTATTTAACGGCGCCTCCGAACAAAGAATTGTAGAATACTACGGTCCTATTTTTTTGTTGTGAAGTGAGACAGTATCTGCTAAATAATTGTTATGCGGTCAACGATGTGACTAAGAACTTGCAACCCGATGGGATTTAGAGGTGTGCATTTCAGGACTTAGCAAAGTCGATCTATAATGTTACTCTTATCTCTCTGTGTAGGATTTAGATACATTAAATATGCATATGCATGATCGTATGCAAACTGAATTGTTTTCAACTTACCTTTTTACTTTTTTAGTGATCCCCGTGCCCATCTTATTAGGAAGACTTTTAATGAGATCAATTCTAAAGGGCAGCTGAAAGAGGACAAGACACTTATAGTGTAAGTACACAAAAGTTGTTGGCCGAAGCCACGTAGCCACGTTTAGTGCATATGACATATGTTTAACATCTATGCGAGATGCTGGTTATTTAGGGTGTTCCCTCGATCATCAGCGTCCAGTGTACTCGGGAGATGTGACGTCTTGTGGCTAACCAAGCCTGCAGCCTGTCATGTAAGAGTCATCCGCTGCCCGGTGCTTAGAGCGTGTCCAACTAGTTATTGAAGTGTGGTTAGTTCGGGTGTCGGGTTTCGTTTCCGAGCATTTCTGCTTATGCGACATTATACACATACCTATTTCAGTTTCATCGCATTGGGCTGTTGGGCGGCTAATTTACACTTAATCTTTAGGTCCCAATAGTGACCAACATCAATTTTCTCCCAACAATATACATAGATTGTCAAAAGCAAAGTCTATGAGAATTAATAAAATGATCACAAAGAGAAAAATCTTTGATCTGTTATTGAATTCTCTCAACTAATTCTTTAAGGAAATGTATAACGATCAGTTTGGAGAATTTGTAGCTTTAAATATTACTATTATTTTTTATTTAAACCCTTTTGAACGTACACCTCGCATGGGACCTGAGTCCCGTTCGTGCACATTCCCTCTGGGCAGTCCTGTGTCCAGAAAAGCTGATAAATATTATTCTGCTTATTCAGTCTTTGGTTGATCGCGTTGGTTAGCACTCTTCTTATCAGGAAACAATGGAAATAAAAGAGGGAAGGCAAAATACTCGTTAAACACGTAAAGCTGTTTAGAAAACTAACATGCCAAATTTCTAACAAATTCTAAAAAATGACTGGGTGCTTTTCCTGCAAGTTTAACTCTAGGCCCAGTTGTTCGTAGGCCAATTAGCGCTTAAGCATTTTCTCGGAAATTTTTTCTTTCATTTTTAAGAGCTTCCAATCACCAACTTGTCGACAAAAAGAATTAACCGGAATTTACTTTTTAAGTTCTGATATCTGAATTCAAATTTTGCACTAACCCTGGACAGTGCTGAAATGTGTTTGATCACATGCTATTTCATTTGTAGACAGTAACCATTTCTTGCTTTTTTCAGGGACGGATATGAAATTGCTGTTGTGTACTTCAGGAATGGCTATGATCCACATCAATACTCCTCAGAAAATGTATGTTAAAAGGGGAAATGCATTTTAGATTAGGATCTACTCACCTTAAGCCAAGCCTTAAATCGGTGCTGCGGTAAAATTCAAACGTTTTCTTTGAAACAACAACAACAAAATGTAATTATCCTGAAGAAATTCATTTCTTCTACCCAGCTATGACTTACTGATACTACCATCGCAGTAATTGATAGTAGACTTTCATTTCTTTCCAAAAGTGATGATTGTTACTTTTCTTGTTTTACTTAAAGAACAAACGCAAAACAGTTGGTAAACGTAAGCCCGTGATCCAATGAAAAGCCGTCAACTGGTCGGCAGGAAAATACTTAACCTGAAAACCTAACTTGATCTGAAGAATAGATACCTGTGGTACACCTCTATTTATTAAGGATCACTGTGCCATTCTTTTCTCCACCTCACCATTAAAACTCAGCAACTTGAAAAGCATGGAAGAAGTGTCGGGAGGGACGTAAACAGTTTTTCTTTCTTTTTGTAAATGTTTTTATGCATTTTGAGCATCCCAATGCTGATGCTTTGACTTTTCCACAACATAGGACTGGAATGCCCGTCTTATGATGGAAAGATCTCGAGCGATCAAATGTCCTTCTGCAGCTCTTCACCTCGCTGGTACAAAGAAAGTTCAACAAGTCCTGGCTTCGCCTGGAGTCCTGGAAAGGTACGTTAAGACTCAATGCCATCATTTATTTTATTTTTTTTATTAGCTTCGCCTATCACATGATACAGAGAGAAAAAGAAAAAAAAGGAATGAATATCTACTGAAACGAAGAATAATACATGCTTAATTAGGCAGGGATACCACAAAAGCAAGCGGTAAGCCAATTACAGTGTTCCAATTTGTCCTGATTAGTCCTCTTTTTCTGAAGACCTTTAGCCAAATCTGCCGACACCATTGGCCGATCTTCCCTACGCTATTTGTATTTTTCGTATCGCTTTTATCCTTTGGCTTAAAATGTCTGACGAGGTTGGCCAAAACTTGACGAATATTCATGCCACACCAAGGCTCCTAAAGTTGGCCGTTCAGTCCTCAAAAGTACTTTTATGACCTATGTTGTACTTCTTAGTTTTCCTTAACGCTGAGAAAATATTGACATCTCACTTGAAATCTTCCAGTTTTTCGTCACACAAAGGGTTCCAGCTAAGTTATTATTCATGTCAACGTTTCTCAAGAACTAGCACAAGTTTTTGTTTAATTTTTTAGAAAGCAAAGCAAAGGCTTCATGATGAGCCTCATGGCCAGCTGCAGGGGCAGTTCAAATTTGTGTGCTTTTTTATTATTTCATTGCAACAGGTTTATTTCAGATGAAGAAGTCCTCAACAGGATACGAAGCACATTCACTGGACTTTACACACTTGACGAGGTCAGAATAATTTTAAACTCCAATCTCCGTATGCCCGTTGATTTATACCTAGTCAGCTAGATCTTTGGTATTTCGGACGATCAGGCCCATTGTCCATTTGTGCATTGCCTATAATATACCTTGTGTACCCTCCAAAATTTTGCATAACCATTTTTTCCAATTTATTCTCAAACTTATTAATAATTCATAAAAAAAATACAAAGGATATTAACGTTTAATGAGTGTTTGGAAATCAGATGAAAAACTGGTCATTTTTGCATCCTGAATTTCTCCTTCTACAATGATTTTGTTTGAGATGTAATATCAAGCATTCGACACAGTGTTTCATCACCAGATTAATCTCCTCGAAGTTCGTCGAAAATACTCCTCTGCGCGTCGTATTTTACACTCTCTTCTCGGTGTTTCATCTGGTGATGAAACACTGCGTCTCGTGCTTGATATATTACTTCATAGTCGTCCTAAGAACTTGATTTGAACACAATGCCCATACCATTATGAGTAATGTGAAAATGGTTAATGAGGAATTGACATCGAAATGATCTAGGACCTGAAATTGTTTGTTTTTTTTTTTGTAACAAGCTGGTAAGTCCTGGTATGGTAATTTTTCCATTTACAGTGCGACTTAATCAACAGCCTCGGGCCGCTTATTCAAGCTGTTTGTGCCGAAGAGCTCCTTTTAGAAATCAAACTGGCGTAAATACCTTGGAATAGTTTGTTCATTTTCTGTAGTCTACTCGGTTAGTTTCTTTAGAGAAGCTCCGTTTGCTTTAGCTGTCCCGTGAATACCTGAAACAGTTTAAGGACAAAAGCTACTAGCAATAAATTCGAACTCCTGTCGATATGGAGGCATCTTTCCGTTTTTTTGCTGGACTTAAAGTTCGTTTGTTTCTACTTTTCCAGGGACCAGAGGGAGACAAAACAGTGGAGATGGCTGTAGCAGATCCTGACAGATTCGTCCTGAAACCACAACTGGAAGGAGGAGGTATTTAAAAGCACTTTAAAAGAATTTGAAAGTTTTTATTCAGCTAGCACAACTTATTGCACCTCTGTGGGGTTATTTTCTTTGCAGCTGATGGGCATTTCCTGCATACCCTTCGCCCCCTATTCAATGTTATGATATAATAGGACAAGTTAACTGCACAATCACTCACGTTTTATACTACATTAGGTCAAGGGGAAGGGAAAAGAAAGAAAAAAAGAGGTGAAAATTGCAGTCTTTACGTTTTACTCCGTTCCATTATCAATACCCGAGAAAATAAAAGAAATAAACAGTTAACATTTCTTACTTTGCTCAGGAGTCAGTACCATAGCGAAAATATGTCGTCACCTTCCTCGAACTGTTTTTAAGATTATCAGTTACAGTAAGAGCTCCAATTAAAGGCCTTTCTAAACTAGAAGCGTCATTCTCATCAAGGTAGATTTTTTTCTCAAAGAGTTTGGCTGACCTGACATACGAGTTTCGAAACTCTTTTCCCTCTTGAGGATCCCAGGGGCTTAGTCCAATAATAGTTCGGGACGGACATCCCATAATTTTTCTAACCCACCCAGGTATCGCTTACGTATATAAAATCTTTGATATGAAATCTACAATTTAAACAAATATAATCTTTGTAAAACAAATCAAGGGCTGTAATAATGTCTTGAATTGAAGGCTGCAATCGATGCCAACATCTTAAGGGCAATTAAAAGCACTAAATAGTGCAGTTCTTCTTTGGTCCACGTTCTTTTGTAGTAAATTTTTAGCATCAATTTAGGAATCTGCACACCTACCCCTCCCGTAACGCAACGTTTACATTTGTATCTCACTTGGGGCAAAATGTTGGGTTAGGGGAGGGGTAGGTATCACAAAGGCCTAGACCACGCCCAGGTTGGTCTCCTTTTTTCAATTTTTTTCCACTAGTATACCCGTCCTTTAAATAGTTGAGCTGCTGCCCAAAAGTATTGCTCACTGCAGGAATGAGTTGAAAGAGGTCTGTCCACTGCGACCTAAAAATATGTCCCTCACCCTGGTAAGCGAAAGATTGGGGATAGTCCAACTGATACGAATAGAGTCCATTGGAATGAGTAGGAGTTTTAAGTCTGACGATTGGTACCAATAATATCAATCAGTGGGTACCAATAAGAACAGTGCGGTCCTTTGTAGCACTGGTACGATTGGCACAATTGGACTGGGATGCCAGGCCTTTGGTACTGATTGGTGACATAGATCTCGTTAAGGAAGCTAAGGATTATTCCCATGTCGCCTGCCCGGGTATAAGGGGGACCCTGTGTACCAAAGGAAGGAATGGCATTGATGGTCAGGGCTGTCGGTCGTTTGGCACTAACTGGTGAATGCTTTTCACTAAGAAAGCTTAGTAATTTCCTTTTTCGTCTGGCTGGTTATGGCAGTCCATTGGTACCAGTGGTACGATTGGTACCATTGGACAGGCATGTTAGTCAATTGTTACCAAGCTTTGTCTTTTCTCCCCAATAGGACATAACATATTCGGTGAAGACATCGTGAAGACTCTCAAAAATACTACGAACGTGAAGGAACGATCAAAATACATTTTAATGGACAAAATTCAGCCTCCCGTGACAAAGAATTACATAGTGCGCGCCGAACTACCTAAACCGGTCTTAGCAGATGTTATCAGCGAACTTGGATTTTTTGGAATTCTCATCAGGTATGTAATTGAATACTATTAATTTAGGTTATTAAACGAACCAGTGAAGTACAAATAACATTTTATTTGAGGAGTATTAACCGTGCAACTTGACCACTCGTTAAACACTTCTTGTTGTCAGTTGTTGTGTCCCATGTAAAATAAAGGTCGAGTACATTTGTTGAAAGGGGACATAATTTTATGTCGGGTTTATCCGGAGACTTGCTCCGCTGAGTGTTGATTGGTGCACTTTTTAATGGAATTAGCTTAGGAATTGAACAAACTAGCATCTGATGAATTAAATTTTAAACCTAAACATAACAGAACACAAATATGTGAGACAATATTGCGAGGAATTGCTAAACACGATACGAAAATAATCTGTGGTCCTCAACTTAACCCTAAACGTAAAACGCGGGTTTCTGTTTCACGCATCGGGGTGAGGGAAGCTGAGCAAATGGGTGTTTGAGAGAGTGCAAACGTGTTTTGGACTGGAAACTGGAAAACGCGACAAAATGTTATCTTGGTCACCCTAGGGTTTACTTAAAAAAATCTGCCCTGTCACGTCACTTCATCCTTAATGATTGTCTTAAGAATATCACAGTTACCCAAAGTGGTCTTTGGGGAGCCTATTGTTGTCTTCTTTCTTGTTTCCTCTCAAACCTTTTATCAGCCTGGTAAGTTGGCTAACCAGGTGACAACACTTACTCTTTCCTCGAATGGAGTTTTCAAACACTATCCTGACTTTCGTCTGCCGTGTTTCCATCAACTTTGCATGGTAATCTTTGTTTCTTAACGATACTCGACTGGCTTTCCACTCCTACAAATTACCAGTTGTAATGAGTAATGTACACAAGTGATTCTAGTAAAACGTAAGCGGTGGTGATTGAAAAAATTCGAAGCGAGCAATCGAGCATAAATTCACCATTTTCTCAGCTTGCGAGCTAAGTCGAAAAATAAAATGTTGCTGATTTAAAATACGGGGATATTTCTTTACGCTAATTATTGGTTGTTGTTGTTAGTCGAGGTGATGAAATACTGGTGAACAGAGAGGTTGGTCATCTAATGAGGACCAAGAGTATTGACCATAACGATGGAGGGGTATGTTCTGGAAGGGCCAATCTGGATAGCCCCTATCTGGTATAACACTTAAGCTCACTAGTTTGGACCAAGCATATTGCCTATGACGATGGAGGGGTTTATTCTGAAAGGGCCAATCTGGATAGCCCATATTTGGTATAACACATTTGCGCACGATGTTGAACCAAGAGTATTGACCATGACGATACAGAGATGTGTTCTGGAAGGGCCAATTTGGATAGCCCCTATTTGGTATAACACCTTCGCACACTGTTTTGGAACCAAAAGTATTGCGGATCATCATCAGAAGGGGTAAATTCAAGAGGGGCCAATCTAGATAGTTTTCATCTGGTTTAGTATTTTAGCAGGATTTAAATGACCTTCTTGGCCAATGGGTTAGCTCCCATTTGGTATATCAACCTTAGCACAACATGTGAGATCATAAGAGTATTTACCATAAAGATGGACGAGTGTGATCAGGAAAGACCGATCTGGAAAGCCCTTGCGTGGCATAACAACACCTTAACACATCATTTGAGAATTCATTATTTTAGACAACCTGTATGGTGACAGCTCCAAAATGTTGAAAACATCCTTACAATTATAACTTCTTAATCTTAATCAAAACATACGCGCTTGATGAAACTTTACAAATGTTCAAAAATCTTTGGAAGAACTTGGGGTCATGTTGAGAAATCATTGTTGGAAAGTTATTTAGCAGATTTCCGAAATCTATCATAAAAATATTAAAAAGAATATTTTTAATCATTTTCGGTACCTTGCCGGTCAACTTTGTCTTCTTAATACTCAGTAGGATATTTTGGAAATGCTCAGAATCCCTTTGCAAGTACATTATAGCTTCTGGGACCTTGCAAAGCACGGGTCGCGTTTTATGAGGTTTTTGTTCTGGGCTGGGTGTTAAATAACAATAAGAAATAGAAAAGAGATAAATCAATCAATCCATATGATGGGTAAAAAAGAAATCGTTAGTGTACAAACTTATCAATGGTTTTGTCAAATTGTATGTGTTTTACTAATATATTTGATGTTCGCCCCTCTAATCTTAGAAATTTACCAATAATCTAATCTGAGTATTCCCAGACTTAAGTTGTGAGAGTTGTAGTTATAATTTATTGTACCATCCTCAGCAGGGAAAAAGCTCTTTGTTTGGGTTAAGTCTCCGAACGGGATTACGCTCGTAATTATAATGACCTTCCTTCAAATAACGTACAAATCATTCATTTAATTAGTAATTTGCTGTTGTTATAAAATATTTACAATTATTGTAGGGTTAGGTTTTTGTGAGTAGCATTTTACCAGTGCATGATTTTGTTCAAATTTACCACGGCTCTAGACCAACGTTTTTAACTTACAACTGATTAAATAAAGATACGTAAACGAAGTTAAGGCCTTTACTCATTCTCCCCTTTATTCGACTTCGGAGTTTTTTTTTTTGCGTGGGACTTTGTTTAGAACCTAAACTTGTATGAGAGGTTAGGTGCCCAACAAGTTGCGAGCGATTGAACATACACCAGTTGCCCCATATACTGTTTTTTTTTTTAATGTCCTTAGTGAAAAGCTTAGCAACATTTAAGGAAAGAATCAACCTCGCGTTTTTTTCATAAGTTTCCAGTCACGTAATTTAACCAAGTACATCGTTAAAATGCAATGATAAGAGACGTGCAGTGCGACCAGTACCGGGGGGGGGGGGGGGGGGGTACTGCCACATATGGGCTATATAGGTATGTGCCGCTGTGAAGGGTATGCATGGTTTTCAAGCAGTTTACTCTAGGTTAGGGTATATAAATCAGAGCGTTTGGGTCTAGGATAGGGTATCATTTTTCAGGAAACTGATCAGTTGGTTGAAGATTTTATCTAGACTAGGGAAACAGCTACTCTAGGATAGGGGGGATTTGGGGAATTTACTCTAGTATAGGGAAGCAAAATTCAGCTGAACTAGCTCTGGTTTAGGTTAAGGGTTCCAGGGTTCCAGCAGCACATCCCCACCCAGAAATTCCTAAAGTACCCCCCCCCCCCCCGGGACCAGTAGCTGTGATTTATGTGAACATGAAAATACAGTCGAGCAGTGATCGACTTTTTGTCGCGTTTCTTGGTGTAAGCTTTGAAAATCCTAAACTTTTCTGGTGGTTTCCGTGAAATGCGCGCGCACAGTGAACAAGGCTCTCAACCTTGAAGACTTTGTTTAGTTCTATCTACCGATAACTGTTCGTTTCAGGTGCAAAAGAAGTTGATATTATACTGTATTGTAGATCAAGAGAAAATGGCAGTGCCCAAAAAGAAGAAAAGAAAATAGCGATAGAGTGATGTCAATTTACATTACGAGAAAACCCGTTTTTTCTTGGTTCTTCGAGCAAAACGGGCGAGGAAAACTTGTGACGCGCGCTTCTCGCGTGTGAAGTGTGCCACCCCATTTACTTAGTAACTCTAACGGATAAATAAGAGACTACTGGTAGTCTTCATCAATCAAGTTCAAAGACTTAAGTGCCAAAAAAAAAAAACGGCCGAAATGTAATTAGCCATGTTTAGTCTCCTTCCATAGACATTCCCACCTCTCCGGCGTAAAAAATGCGCCCATCACGGCCATGCATCCAAGGCGAGTCTAAAGTCTAAGTTCTCCGCTACTTCCGTTTTATTTCAGAGTGCAATAGCCTTGGCAAGAGGTACTTCAAAGCGCAAGGATTTTGACATAAGGGCCATTTATACGAGGAAAAATAAGACGCGAACTGTACCATTTATACGAGCATGTCTTACCTAATAAGACGCGTCTTAGCTAAGCCGCGTCTTATTTAAGACGCGTCTTATTTTTCCTCGTATAAATGGCCCTATTGTGCTTTAAGAACAAAATAAATAAGTGTTTGCTACGAAGACTTCAAGTTCGATTGACGTCCCTGTCACGTTTACGTACTTTATTCTCACTTAATTTCGCGAGTATTAGATTTGGCGAAAAATTATGAGCCATATTTCGCGAGTATTTAAGAGTGAGTCCATGGGTGCACCAGGCAGGTGTGCTACATGCTATCTCTCCGATTTCAATGAAACTTGACCAGTTTAAAGGGTCTACCCCAAAACTCAAAATGACAAACTTGTTCATAGTTTGGATCTTTATGGTGGGAGATAGCCCACCCAACTGGTTTAACTACATTTTTTACCAATAAAAGTGCATTAATAACAGGCAAAAGTAGGAAGCTCTCAGGACAACTGTTTTTAACCTTTTACCTTGAGGGTTTGTATATATGTTGATACTTAATTAACAAATGCAAGGATGTAAGTTTCAGTCAATTTGATTGACAGCTTGTCAATTACTGGCCTTGAATATGGGACCACCTTTTTAGCCATTCAAATATTTGTTGATTTTGAGATCAAATATCTCTCCTTGCCAGAAAGCTATAACAATAATTTTGCTAATCCCTGTTTACCAACCCTTTAGTATATAATAAACATAAAAAACATTTCTGGGCTCTGCCTTTTTTGGGCGTCAGATGCCACTTGAAAACGGCACCTAAAACAAGCTTATTTCCACTTCTCCTACCCTATAATTCAGCAATTGACGGCCGCTGAAGTTACCAAACCGACACTTTCCACCCCGTTATACAAGAATAATAATTGAGGAGTCTAATGCATGCTTAAAACGGTCAAGATTTTGCGAGAAAATTAAAGATTTCACGCTGATTAGTAATGCATGCCACCAAAATATCGAAGGCAAAATCGTAATGTTTGTGACCTCGTTTTGATTTTCTTGCAAAATCAGAGATTATTCTTCTTACGAGTTCAACTATACAGAAGTCCTTCACTCAAGTGTTAATGGTCTTTACTGTGACAAGAACAAGCTGTTTTTCATTTCCTGGGGAGATTTCAAGGCCACATGGCGCACGGTTGTTGACAAGCTTTAAATCACGCCAGTATATGCCCGTCGTAAAGGAATGTCAACTTGTACATCTAAAAACAACATTCAATGATGAGAAATTCTTCCTTCTACCGATAAATAAATTACGCCCTTAAAAAGTTCATTAAGTTTTGGCTACAACCTCAGAAAAAGAATAGTATTTCAAAGAAGAATGGTGTTAGTTTTACTTACCCACCGTCGACCTACGCCGAACTATTATGTATGCTGCGTGACCAGCCAATATTTGTTTAGAGTCCACTTCTTTGCCTCCAAAAGGCCTTCTGAATGTCCTTCTTATCTCTATAACTATATTTATCTCCTCCTATCTTCATTTTTCTTTTAAAATGCAAGTTGTTCGAAGATCTCCGTCATTCTCAATCACCAAGTATTACGTGACAAAAAAGAGCCTGCAATGTTTTGATCAGCGAATTTCCCGCGCCTTCCCCAGAAATTAACATATATAAATCTAAACAATTTTTGGTTGTCTAGAGAATGAATAGAAATACACAAAACAAAACGTAACTAAAAAATAGGTATTTACATTTTTGTTTTCGTCTCCCTAAGGTCAAAACTGAGAAACACAAACCTCAGTATACAGATCAATTGTAACACGTGATCTTTTTTTACTTAATATTCCGTGTTTACTTCCTGTTTTAAAGCCACAACATTTATTGTCGATTGTTCTTTAAAAAAAGCGTTTATTGTCATTACAATGATAAAAACAATATATAATATTAAAAGATATATCTTAAATAAAATACACGGTCTACTAAAAAACTATAGCCAACTAATAAAAATACTGTCTACTAAAACTACTGTAAAAAAACATACTAAATCTAATTTTAAAAATGTCTGCATTCCTGGCATTAACACTAAAATCATCTAGAAAGGCAGCATCCTTGAGAAAAGGGGATCGACACCCTCGTACATATGTGTGGACGGATCGTAAAAATTTCAAAAGATATGTTTGTTTTAAAACAAGAAATGGCACTGGCATATGACTCGCCGTTTTTCGGGGGAAAGTTTGTCCGCTAGGTTGCTCAGAAAAAGTTTGCATTCCTTCCCCATTCCTCCGTTCGTGCCAAAAACTAGGGGGTGGGGGGAGATCCCATTTCCACGTCAATAACTCTTTGTTGGTAATTCCTTTTCTTGTCTTTCTCATGCTCCACGAAGATCGATTCTGTGGATTTGTTCTGGTTACACGTTGAGTTCACATGTGTTAGACATACATGAAAGAATGCTGTTTCTCCTCGTGACCAGAAACTTCCTCCCTTAATGTCCAGTATAGCCTCAGGGCTTGTGACGGTGGATCTTGAGGTTGAATACCTCACTGTCGATCGGTAGGAGGTAGGGCTGTACATTGACATCCTTGCAGACTTTTCTGAGCAGAGATGTGAGAAGGTTCTGGATGCCATCATGTCTTTGTGCAACAAAACCCACCTTCTTACACGACAGGGCGTGGCTGACAGTGAATCGATCTCCACACGTGCAATGGCTCGGCAAGATTGTAATGCAAGTGTAGCAAGTCCCTAAATTGTTGCTTATTCAATGTCATGTCCTGCTCCTTAAGGGCTACGGCGTTGAGCCACGAGCTTGCACTATTGTCTCTGGCCTTCAGTGTTGATCTTAGCAAGTCTAGCTGCCTTGTGTGGTGCTCTTATTAACTTTGACTTTGACTTATTTAACTTTAACTCATCAGGGAGCGGTTCCGTCTGACAAAAAACTGGAAGGAAAATATCGTTGATCACTTCATCAATTGGTTCCACATAGTCTTCAAAAGAGTCAATTGTACCCATAAAATATGCACATTTCGATTTGTAGCCCTTTGTGAAGGCGACGTAGGCAGCATGGGTTGGATCTTTACGATCTCAGCCAGCAACTCGATGTTTTTCCCCCATCCTCCATTTTTCCACTACATTATTGGTCTTTGTATTCCTAGGGTCCAATGACTGCTCCCAGGTGTCGTTGACCTTCCGTTGTTATTCTGACCTCCTCTCCAAACACCAACTTGGCCTTGTCTGCTAGATCTTGAGTCTTCAGGCTACCTGGGCTTTACTATCAGTCAACTTTTGGAGCCATTGACTAGGTAGCCAAATTTCTTTCCTTCTTGACTAAAAAGCTCATACCAGTTGTATAACACTGAGTTGATGGATGTGTTGATCGCATACCATGGCATGGCTAGAGGGTCACTGGATCCCACATGTGGAGACCGATTCACAGTAAGCCGTGCCCTGTTGTGTAAGGGGGATTTTGTTGCACAAAGACATGATGGCATCCAGAACATTCTCACATCTCTGCTCAGCGAAGTCTGCAAGGATGTCGATGTAAAGCTCCACCTCCTACCGATCGACAGTGAGGTATTCAACTTAAGATCCACCGTCACAAGCCCTGAGGCTATACTGGACATAAAGGCAGGAAGTTCTGGTCACGAGGAGAAACAGCATTCTTCGATGTATGTCGAACGCATGTGAACTCAACGTGTAACTAGAACAAATCCACAGAATCGATCTTCGTCGAGCACCAGACAAGAAAAGGAAGTACCAACAAAGAGTTATTGACGTCGAAATGGGATCTCCCCCCACCCCCTAGTTTTTGGCACGAACGGAGGAATGGGGAAGGAATGCGAGCTTTTTCTAAGCAACCTAGCGGACAAACTTTCCCCCCCAAAACGGCAAGTCGTATGCCAGTGCCATATCTTGTTTTAAAACAAGCATATCTTTTGAAATTTTTACGATCCGTCCACACATATGTTCGTTGCGAGGGTCCTGATCCCCTTTTCACAAGGATGCTGACTTTCTAGATGATTTTAGTGTTAATGCCAAGAATGCAGACATTTTTAATTAGTTTTAGTATGTTTTTTTAGAGTAGTTTTAGTAGACGGAATTTTTATTAGTTGGCTATAGTTTTTTAGTAGACAGTGTATTGATTACAATAAACGCCTTTTTTAACGAACAATCGACAATAAATGTTGTGGCTTTAAAACAGGAAGTAAACACGGAATATTAGGTCAAAAAAGATCGCGTGTTTCAGTGGGGTGGGCGGGGGAACCTGTATACTGAGGCTTGTGTTTCTCAGTTTTGACCTTAGGGAGACGAAAACAAAAATGTAAATACCTATTTTTTAGTTACGTTTTGTTTTGTTTATTTTTATTCATTCTCTAGACAACCAAAAATTGTTTAGATTTATGTAAATTGCCGGGGAAGGCGCGGGAAATTCGCTGATCAAAACATTGCAGGCTCTTTTTTGTCACGTAATACTTGGTGATTGAGAGTGACAGAGATCTTCGAACAACTTGCATTTTAAAAGAAAAATGAAGATAGGAGGAGATAAATATAGTTATAGAGATAAGAAGGACATTCAGAAGGCCTTTTGGAGGCAAAGAAGTGGATTCTAAACAAATATTGGCCAGTCACGCAGCATACATAACAGTTCGGCATAGGTCGACGGTGGGTAAGTAAAACTAACACCATTCTTCTTTGAAATACTATTCTTTTTCTGAGGTTGTAGCCAAAACTTAATGAACTTTTTAAGGGCGTAATTTATTTATCGGTAGAAGGAAGAATTTCTCATCATTGAATGTTGTTTTTAGATGTACAAGTTGACATTCCTTTATGACTGGCATATACTGGCGTGATTTAAAGCTTGTCAACAACCGTGCGCCATGTGGCCTTTAAATCTCCCCAGGAAATGAAAAACAGCTTGTTCTTGTCACAGTAAAGACCATTAACACTTGAATGAAGGACTTCTGTATAGTTGAACTCGTAAGAAGAATAATCTCTGATTTTGCAAGAAAATCAAAACGAGGTCACAAACATTACGATTTTGCCTTCGATATTTTGGTGGCATGCATTACTAATCAGCGTGAAATCTTTAATTTTCTCGCAAAATCTTGACCGTTTTAAGCATGCATTAGACTCCTCAATTATTATTCTTGTATAACGGGGTGGAAAGTGTCGGTTTGGTAACTTCAGCGGCCGTCAATTGCTGAATTATAGGGCAGGAGAAGTGGAAATAAGCTTGTTTTAGGTGCCGTTTTCAAGTGGCATCTGACGCCCCAAAAAGGCAGAGCCCAGAAATGTTTCTTATGTTTATTATATACTAAAGGGTTGGTAAACAGGGATTAGCAAAATTATTGTTATAGCTTTCTGGCAAGGAGAGATATTTGATCTCAAAATCAACAAATATTTGAATGGCCAAAAAGGTGGTCCCATATTCAAGGCCAGTAATTGACAAGCTGTCAATGAAATTGACTGAAACTTACATCCTTGCATTTGTTAATTAAGTATCAATATATATACAAACCCTCAAGGTAAAAGGTTAAAAACAGTTGTCCTGAGGGCTTCCTACTTTTGTCTGTTATTAATGCACTTTTATTGCTAAAAAATGTAATCAAACCAGTTGGGTGGGCTATCTCCCACCATAAAGATCGAAACAATGAACCAGTTTGTCATTTTGAGTTTTGGGGTAGACCCTTTAAACTGGCCAAGTTTCATTGAAATCAGAGAGATAGCATGTAGCACATCTGCCTGGTGCACTCATGGACTCACTCTTTACTTTTCGATTTTTCTGTTCTTTAATATGTAAAGGCGACTTTAAACTCAGAACAGTAACAGCAGAATAAGTGATTATCGTAAAAAACAGAAAATAAAGACAATTACGAACAAAACGTCAACCAGCTAAACAAAACAAAGCATAAGGCCTTCAATGGTCTAACTACAGTGTAAGTACCCACAGATAGTTACATAGTAAATATCTACACTCTGATAAACTTGTTGGGATAACTAATAAAGCAACATCTTGAATTTCGTTATTTTATGCGTATATGTATGTCTGGTATTAAATTTCGCGATTATTCCCAAATGGCGAAAATAGCGAAATATAATTGTCGCGAAAAGTGTACGGCAAAAGTTGGCTACTTCGAACTCTCAATGCTTTTAAGAAAGTCGTTTTCTTCTCATCCTTTTGATTAACATGTCAAACAGTGAAGCAAAACCCTTCCAATAATAGCAATTACACGATCTTGTGTTATGCTCAAACCAATCAGAATTAGTCCGGCCAGTTGGTTTTGTCTGCGCGTATGCGTCTGTGTTAAACAGGAGTCCGCGCAGTTAAGAGGCAGCATGCAAGCAAGCGGGAAAAATATACAAAAGAGTGTATCGAACTAACTACTAACTTGTTTAACTACGAATGGAAGAATAGTTGTCATTTTGTTGTTGTTGTTGCGTGGATTTTATGGACCACGTGTTTATTCTGCCCTTTTGCATACAGCTGACAGTTCTTAACCCTATTACGATTCAAATTAAAGTTAGCTGAGCATAATTCAGAGAGGAAAACCACATTGTACGATCTGCTGGTCTTGTTGCTAAAATTAACTTTAACCAGCATTGAAGTCTGAAAACACATCATGGCCAGCAATTTGTCTTGTAACCAGGATAAATGCGGGCTAAACGAAACGTATTGCCCTGCTCAAAACCTCAGCCTGGCGAAGGAAACAGTAATTATAATTTCAGTTATGAGCATTCATCTCATCTTCACTGTCGCCGCCGTCTTCGGTAGCTATCTTGTGATTAGAGCGTTTCACAAATTTCATAGTCTTCGAACTGCTTCTAACGTTTTTCTGGTAAGTTTGTCAACCGCTGACGGTTTACTGGCGATTCCTTTGATTTTCGGCATCGTCCAGATGAGTCTTAGACTGTTAAACAGCTCTGATGCTGAGGGTAGCTCCGGTCCTCTTGGAAAAATAACCTTCATATCCAGCTTCTTTCTCATCTCCGTTATAATTCTTCACCTCGCGTTGATAAGCGTAGAGCGTTTAATCGCCGTGAAGTTCGCCTTGAGATACCACACCATAGTGACCAATCCTCGAGCACTGATCGTTGCCTTGGCGATGTGGTTTTTTGCTGCGACCGTTACGATAACTTTTGCAACGACACTTGTAGCAAACCGTGGAGTCATTGAACGGTTTCGCCAAGCGATGGATCCACGCTGTAAAAACCCTGAAGATCCTTTGGATCACGATCTTAACCCGTTAATGAAAGGGCTTCTCATCTTTCTAGTAATGGTTTTGCTAGTCATCCTCTTGGTAATCATTTTGTGTTCATATGGCTACATCTTTATCGTCTCCTACAAACAAAAGAAAAATATAAGAGGACAAAACAACATTCCCGGAATGGCTACCGATATCAAGCACGAAATGAAAGGCGCCAGTACTTTTGCTATTGTTGTAGCCGTCTGCCTTCTCAGTATCGTCCCACTGATAATCGTGACAGGCCTTCGCTTTTTCGGCGAACTTCCCGAACGTTGCGACCCAAAGAGAAAGTTAATTAAGTTCATTGTTTTTGACTTAGCAACAGGCTTAAACACCATCTGTAATCCTCTTGTCTACGGATGGAGAAATGAAAAATTCAGAACCGCTTTTGGCAAACTGCTGAAGTGCTCTTAAAACGCGAAGTTGTGCGCCGTTAGAAGCTGGGATTAAAGAGCCTGGTGTTTTAATTGGAGAATTTGCCACCAGAAAAAAAAAATTACTCGAATGGGGTCGAACATTTTCCAGACGTTAGGAGCAAGTTCTGGCATTAGGTATTTTGGGAAGAAAAATAGGAAGAAAAAAAAACTGCTGCGGCATATTTAATTCCTTTTTTTAACAGTTAACACATGCATGATCATACGAAATTTACATTTATCCAATTTATCCTAAAGTGACTAGGATGAGTCCATAGTTTGCCACAAAATAAACTATAATGGACTAGAGGTTCTGAGAAGCAAGCGGCACATCCCCAGCAAAAGTTGACCCAAGTTTATCCCCGGGTCTAAAATAAAATGCTTTTACTCGAAAATCCCGCTGAAATTCATCCCGGTTTTTATAAACTAAATTTCAAGGTCAAGGAAACTTTTGGGCAATGATAATGAGCGTTCTGTTCAGTACAATGTGTAAGTAAGATAAAGACGAACTACAAAAAATTTCTCAGAACTTATGCCGGACTGCATGCAGTTTTTCAAAAAGAAGTGATGTTATTTACAAAAGAAGTGATGGTCGATCTAAGTTGATGTAGCTCTTATCCATATCAGCAAATACAGTGTGCCGAACACATTGTTAACACAAAATCTAATTATCGGACTATCTTGCTTTTCCTAGAAAAGAAACTTAAATAAAAACGAATACCAAAAACTGTAAGGAAAAAACGGTATTGATACACCTCCCCAGGATACAGTAAAACAAAAATTATCTGCGGTAAACGAGCGAGGCACAAAATAGATACCAGTTCTCGACCGAGAAGAACTATCACATGAGATCGAGGTCGAATGAGCCAGGCAGCCAGTCCAAGATTTCGTCCAAACCGTGAAATCATATGGCATCCAGGACGATACCTACCCGAATCCCGCGGGAAAAGAAACACGACTCTAATAGTATGCGGTCACCTAATTCCTCAAACGGGAAATAAACACTTTTCCAGTTACGCAGAATAATATACTAATGTTAAGCACCGTCTGTACGCTTCAAACAGATCGCTGCTGAGTGATCTAAGAGTCCTTTTTTTGTATGAAGTCTCTGCAAAATATCCTTATTAAACGAACTGCCCGCGGGCTCTGAAATTCGAAAAAGAAAAGTGACAAACTAAGTTTTGCTGCCATATTTGGGTGTTTGCCAATTTTTCCTGTTTGGTCGCCTCTTTTCTTTACATGAACACCTGTAGAAATATGGGCGTTCTTCATTGTATCTATTCCGCTCCAAACTTCTTCCGCTCTTTAATAAGTTTAATTTGTTATAAATGTCGCCAACAAGTATGAATTCAATTCATTCATTATTTTCCTACTTAGTTGTTTACGCGTGTCAATTAATTTTTAATAACACAGCATCATTAAGTTAGAAATGAAAACGGACGTTTCCTAGTCGCTTGATTAATGGCTCAAAAACGAAGGTGTCGAGCCAGTGTGTCTACTTCCTTGAATAAAAACAATTTCTGTTCAGCTGACAGCTGAGAGTGCATAGTAGAATTTAAAACGGCTATTTTAAGCCGAAACTTATCCACAGTCGCAAAGAAACAGGACCCATGCATTTTTTATGCGTGAAGTCGGTTCTGATGTTGATATTAATAAACTGACTTGATAGTCTCTTAAATAATAATAATAATGATAATAATAATAATAACAATAATAATAATGATAATAATAATAATAATAATAATAATAATAACAACAACGATAATAATAATAATAATAAGAAGAATAATAACAACAACAATAATAATAACAATAATAATAATAACAACAATAATAATAACGATAATAATTATAATAACAATAATAATAATATAATAATAATAATTACTATTATTATTTTTTTAGTAATAATCAGTAATAATAATATTAATTCAAAGGAGTATTTAGGAGACGTTTTTAGACCTGTTAAAAAGCTCGCACTTCGTACATGTTCGGCTGTTCCTGGTATTTTAAACTCAGTAAGACGCACTCACTATAGTTTATGAAACTTTCAAGCCTCCTGTTACAACTAATTTTTATTAAGAGTGCCACAGTTCTTTTGTTTTTCCTTCTAGGCCAAATATAAGGTTCTTTTTTATGAATTATAAGTTGACTCTGTACAAATTCATTTCACCGTTGAACGCAGTCAGCTGTTTAATATAAATTAAGAACACTGCGTGATAACTAGTTTTATTTGCTCAACTTTATACTATGCAATTTTGACATCCTATTTACTTTCTTAATGGATTCTCAATGAATTTGCGAGGACATTTACAGTTTGACGTTGTAGAAGGCAGTAATTAAGACAGTTACCCAACATTAACCTGTTTATATATATATATATATATATTATGGACAATCATGTTTATTTGGTTTTTGGTTAATAGAAATGGTTTAATTCTATACCTTTATTGCAGATGCGTCGTATTTTGTTTTGACGCTATTAAAACAAAAGGAACATCATCAATAGTTGTTATCGTTATCTAATATCCTTTGATCATATACAGAGTTGAGTTCACCTGGCCATGGCTGAATATTTATATGGTTTGATTATGATACGAAACGGAACAACAGTGGTATGAGTAAGTGTTCCGAAAACGATAGATAACATAGGTGGCACAATTTTCCTCCCGCAATGAAGAATTGCAAGACTGACCATCCCTTACCGAAGTGGAAATTTATTCTACTGTTGAACGTTCATGGGATTATCACAATCATTGCTTTGCTCGGGAGTTATCTCGTGCTAAGAGCGTTTCACAAATTTCGGAATCTGCGAACTGCTTCCAACAACATTTTGGTGAGTTTGTCTATCGCCGACGGCTTACTAGCGATTCCCTTGATTCTTGATATCATTCAGTTATGCCTTAAGTATAGTAATGTTGGGCAATGTCCAAGTATTCTTAAAGAAGTAGGCGGAACTGTCACCTTGTTTCTCTTTTCGGTCATTGTTCTTCATCTCACCTTAATGAGTTCAGAACGTTTCGTCGCCATCAAGTTCGCCTTAAGATACCAAGCCATAGTGACCAAACGCCGAGCACGGATCGTTTCCATCGCGATGTGGCTGTGGGCTCTGGTCATTGTTATTGCTCTTCCATGGACGCTTTATGGGACAACAGGCCACAAAGATTACAGAGAATTTCACATAGGGATGCATCCAGATAGGGATGAAGCCCAAGAGCTCCCCATCAGATGGCATCTTGTATTCACAGCTGCGTCAATGTTTCTTGTTCCCCTGTTGATCATGATATGCTCGTACACCTACATCTTCATAGTGTCCTACAAGCAGAGACAACGTGTCAGAAAACAGAGCCGCGACGTTCCTGGAATGCCAACTGTCAAGCACGAAATGAAAGGCACCCGAACTCTCGCCATTGTTGTGGCGCTGTGTCTGCTCAGTATCATTCTTATCCTTGTTGTGACATCCCTCCGAGTTTTCTGGGGCACATTACTCGCAGGCCACAGCCATCAAAAGTTACTGCAGCATATCGTTTATAAGGTGGCCATGCTTTTGAACGCTGCATGCAATCCTCTTATCTATGGATGGAGAAATGAGGAATTCAGAAACGCTTTTCGCAAGATGCTAAAGTGCTGCTAAGCGAGTTTAGCGCATGAACGCCGTTAGGTATTGTATGCCATATCCAAGATTTAATATTCTTTTCTTGCAGGCAAATTGGCTAAGTATCGAGTAACAGACGATACCAAACTCTCTTTTGCAAGCCACTGAGAACAGCTCAATTTGGTTTGTACCTTTCCTCTCTTGTCTGCTAAATTACTAGACTCAAATAAAGAGCCCTACGTAGGAACTGTAATAACATAGCGGCGCGAATGTAAGTTGGTCAAATTTTGTAACGAGTTTCATTTTGACTAAAAAAAAGACTCTGTTCTATGAATAAGACCTTTTACAAGGGGCCCAGTGAAGGACATAAACTGATAGCTGCGAATTCGTCAATATTTTTACTGTCAGCAGAGAAAAGAGGGATTTTTAACTGAGTGCTGAGACTTGATCAAAAAATTATTGATACGAGTGAGGAAAACCAACGGCGATTCCAACACCCCCATGCAGACCCATTTTAACTCTTAAATGTTGTAAAAGAAAAAGCTGCGCAATTTCATTCGTGCTTATGCAGATAGCATGGTGAAGAAACAAAATTTGTCCATAAAAGTTTAGAGTTAATTTCAAACATTCCAGTCTCTTGGTATCATGCAATGAAATACCATACCCAAAAACAAACCACAAAAACGCATATACCGTTTAGGCACACGGTTCAAAGAACATCTGTTGGGGGACACCGGGAAGGGGGTGACTCCCAAATGAAAACGATGGAATATTCGTTGTCTCGCTTAGGATTGATCATGACTGAAACCAATGTGATATCTGTACCCATAGGGGTATCATTGTGGATTGTGAGTAAAGAAATAACTAGGTAAAACAAACAAATGCTTTATAACAAAGGGAGAACAGTTGTGACAAAATCGCGAAAAAACGCGAAATTTGTAGTTTTTGTAATTTTCGTTAAAATTGTAAAATCACAGGTAACCCAGGCTCTATGATAGTACTACAGTACGGTTCCAGTAAAATTACAGCGTTTGTATGGGGTAAAAGTACGATCCTAAAATTTCTACGAAATACTAAATAAAGATCAATGAAACTTACTCTGCAGTTAGTTGTTGTTGTCATTAATGGTCCAACGAAGTTTCGTGATAATTTGTTCAAATTCACTGTATATACAATAATAATATACAAGGTAGGAGACACGAGATGCCATCTTCGCCGCCATGCCCTCATTCAACTGCAACTTTTTCCACGAAATCCGAACTACGACAGAAAATAAACATGCCAGGATTGTAATAATAGGATAGCAGCAGATAAAGAAACAAATAAAGCTTTCCCAGATAGAGAAGCGAATCCCGCAGACTTAAACAAACTCGAAGGATGTAATCCAAAAAGGCCGAGAATATGCTCCCCGAAGTAGCCGGGCCAGATCAACGCGCGGCCAAGAAAATGAGGCGTGGGCACTGTACAAAAAAAATCCATCCCGGGTGTCCTGGGTTGACCTTTCTAGGGACCGATACATAGCTTTACCAAAGTTAGCCACCCCTGCTGGAAATACATTTGCTCGACGGCTATTGTTCATTTGAGAAAAACACCACTCGCCCAAGCGAACTACATGTTCCGGTGCAGAATTGTATTCTGAGGAACCTGAAGTAGGATGGAGGAGTACTGAAATCGCCGAAAAAAATAGTGGATTATGCCAACACTAACAACGTTGAATTTATTGTTGACCCGATTGTTTTATTCCATGGCTGATTAATTTACAGCTATTTGCAAATACTTAAGTTGATCAAGTGCAAGTGACTACCAGAGGAGAGTGTAGATTGGTTCTTTGACAACAAAATGACATGATCATATTGCTTGCATAGACGATACAGCATGTCCCGGCAGAAAAACAGCATTTTTATAAATGAGCATGCGCTGAACCGTGAATCTGTCCCTTTAAGGACAGTACATTTGCAGCAGTTCAAAGCAATGTAGCGTCCTAAACTATAGCTATGTGAAATGGGTACCATTTGTCAGTAGAAGGGTATACGAAAGGGGTACCTTTTCTGTCAAAAATAGTATATGTGGTAATGAAAGGTTAAGGCGTTTGACCTCGGGGCGGAGCCTCCTCGTATAAAAATTATCAGTCCGCTGCCGCACAGCTGGTCGATAACAGGAAGGTACTGTCTTTTTCCAAGACAGAGCTGAATTACTTGAATAATATATAGATTTAGCCACGGGTTAAAGCGAAGCGCTCGATAATATTTATAGTTTGTTCAAACCAAATATAAAATGATGTAATGCTAAGCGGCGAAGGCAACGCCGGAGAACGGTGAAAAAACAACAATTTGTGTAATTAGCAAAAATGCAACTTTGCACGTGCAGCACAATTTTTCTGTACATTTCTTTGCCGTTGTTTTGCACGACTACAACGTGAAACTTCCAGAACCTTCTTAGGGCCTGTTTACATGGAGTGGGGGACCCCGGTATAGTTGGGTTGGTTTCTTTTGTTTTCACTCTCTAGGGGACACAAAACAAAAGAAACCTCCGCCACTAGACCGGGGCCCCCCACTCCATGTAAACAGGGTCTTAATTACACGTTCTCGTACGTATTCTCGTTCACTTTTTTTTTTTTCACTGCCGCTCATTTTCACCTTCCATTGGTGGCCCTCTAGCGTTTCTCATCTTCTCAGCTCCGCTACAAGATTTTCATGTTGTTCTTCCAACGAAAAAATGTCTTCTTTGTTTCTTTGTCTCTTGCTCTAGATCTCTGTCGCCCTTTTCCTCGTTGAGCTTCGCTGGCCTGCCGCCTACTTTCTCTGACTCTATATTCCAAATTTGTGGACATGATAATTAATCTAAGCTTTTAATTTGTTCATGCTTTTAGCTGTGCGTATATCGAGTTATGGATGCACCCGGGAAGTTTGGAGAGCACGGAAGACTTCTTGAGTGCTCTCCAAACTTCCTAAGTGCAATAACATAGCTGCCAAAAATGCTTGCTTTTCGATTAACTACAAAATTCTCGTAACGCGAGACACAATAACAAAGGCTTCACTCTATTGGCTGATTACAAACACGCCACAATGGTGTAGTTTGAGTGAAAATTCTTTCTGTAAAACTGAGAAAGAAAATTTGCTTATTTATTCGTTAACGATCAATGAAAACTAAAAAGAAACAAAGGTAAAAGAGTCTTAAAGTCCACCTAAAGTGAAGATACTCACATGTTCGTAAGAAGTCGTGAAGTATGGTTTGGATTGGTTTGGATTTGCTGTAAAGATGTTTATGTTTTGCTCGGCGAAATCCAGAAAACTTGTTTTCCAGCGAAGACGACTGTCATCCTACGTTAACCTTATATTCATTTACGAACAATGGCTGGTCATTACGGCTTCTTGAGAAGACCTGGCAGCAGTTGTTTTTGTGAGTAATAAATTTATGTCTTCTTGTGCAATTTGTCTTGTCATTGCAAGAGAAATTTTCCTGCTTCAGTCGGATTGTTCGGCGATAACAAAAGTGTGCAATTCTTTGTAGCCTGCGTAGCAAGCGTTTCTGTGCTGTTTCGAGAGTCAAAGACCGCGCAACAAAGACCGCGCGAAAAATGGCCCGGGTAAGCGGGGAGGGGGTGAGGAAGAAAGGAAGGAAACGCTTGCAGACTTCAGGGCGGAAAAACGTAATGAGCATGCGTGAACTTTTTGCCCAGATCCCCTGGCCGGGTTTGAAAAAATGGCGGGATTTCAAATATTTTATTGCCTAAAAATAAGATGTTTCCACTCATAACCTGGAAAGAACAGGCAATTTGTCTTCAAAAGTTGCAAGCTGTGGTTATAACCTTATCTTTACTTAATTTTCTCGAAGAATATCTCATAGTAAAACGGACTTTAACGACATCAATTTCCTTGCGTTGTACTGGAAATGTGCATGCGTAGGTCCGATGTTTTTCAAGATGCATTCACAAAATGTGTTCATATAAGCAAGTTCCTGGATATATAAGGTCCGGAGCTCCACCGTGGACACAAAAACAACATATCTTTGGACAGTGATGTGCCCAAAAAAATTAACGCTTGCCCACAATGTGTTTGAAGGCACTGAACTTGTCGCACTCGAGCTGATATTTTAAAACCCTCGCTCGATCGGACACTCGTAGTTTCGCAGATAACTAAAATATAAACAAAATCCTCAATGTACAAGTTATTGCGTTGTTATGCGGGCAGAAAAAAGGTCAATCTTTATCTAGTAAAATCTTCCCAAAAATCGGTTTTAAAGCAACTATAGTTTATTTTTAAACTTGATCGTTTCGCGTGCTAAGAGATAAATATAAATTATGCTTTGTGTTGTCAAGTTGAAAATGCATAACATCTGTCAAAAACCTACACGTAAGTAGGATTTCCTTCAAACAAAGTTAAAATTACATTATTGCAAAAACTTCTTGCTGACAATGAAGAAATGAATTTTTTGTACGAAAACAACCTACCTAAAGATGTTAAAAGCAAAAGATCAGTTGCTGTGAGCTATCGCATTTAAACCATGATTCACCATGTAACTCTTCTCCTCGCTTTAATAACTCAGTGAATAACTGGTCCGTGTGAGAGTCTTCATTCAAGCAAATTAAACTCAGCCAATCGTTACAAAATTCAGAAAACTGCACATAAGGGTATTTGTTTTGCTCGCTTCAGACAAATCCAGCTCCAGCAATTCAGTGTTACGGGCAGAGTCAATTGTTTTGAAGTCACTGCCAGCAGTTGTCCTCTATTTCACAGCGAGTGAAATGGGAAATTTGCGTACAGAAAGTTATTTCTTATAAAGAACAGAAACTTTCACAGTGCAGTGGAAAACAAAACTATGTAATTAAAAGTGAAGAAAACTCTGACTACTTATAGTATTTGAGCAACAGAAAAATGATTCTTTTCTTCTAGAGTAAGTTTACTGGCCTTCTACCGGTATTTCCGAGAAAGTTTTAGGGCGCACAAAATGGTTCTTTGACTGAAGAGAAGGGTAAAGCAAAGGGAATAAATCTGGGCATGTGAAAAAGTATTTACTAATTTAAAAAAAAAGTGAGTTTTAATTCAGCCCGGCGAAAGAAGGCGAAATCAACTCACAAATAAATCGAATGATCAATCAAAAAAATACTCGCCTCTTTGGAAATGTTCAAAACTCTTTATTCCACCTCAGACTGACGGAATGATCCGTTTTTCCTTTAATATTGGTTGCTCCGAGTCCAAAGTAATTTTCAAGTGACGAAAAACAAAAACCACACAAAAGTAAAAAGGCTTTTCGAGGAGCAAACGTTCACACCTTGTGCATTTCATTCAGTCTTAGTCAGAACTCTCTCAGTGACCAGTGACAAACAAACAAACTGTCGAACACCGTCAACACACAGAAAAGCCCGCCTTGAGCCTGCGATAAAGGATGCGCAGAAGCTTGCGCAGAACGTTTTTCCGCCCTGAACTTGCGACAAACTCCAGGGAATTTGAAAACCGCCTACTCTGCTTGTCATGCCTGAGTGCGCATGGTAATCTTTGTTTTCTTAACGATACTCGACTGGCTTTCAACTCATGCAAATTACCACTTGTAATGTGTAATGTACACAAGTGATTCTTATAGTCTAAATTCGAAGCGAGCAATCTCACATGAATCAATCATTTTCTCACCTTGCGTGCTAAGTCAAAAAATAAATTGTTGCTAATTTAAAATAGGGGTAACGATTGGTTGTTGTTGTTGTTAGTCGAGGAGATGAAATACTGGTGAACAGAGAGGTAGGGCATCTAATGAGGACCAAGAGTATTGACCATAACGATGGAGGGGTATGTTCTGGAAGGGCCATATCTGGATAGTCCCTTTTTGGTATAACACCTTAGCGCACTAATTTGGACAAAGCTTATTGACTATGACGATGGAGGGGTATATTCTGAAAGGGCCAATCTGGTTAGCCCCTGTTTGGATAACACATTAGCACACTTTTTTGGACCAAGAGTGTTGACCATGACGATGGAGAGATGTGTTCTGGAGGGGCCAATCCGGATAGCCCCTATTTGGTACAACGCCTTCGCGCTTTTGATCACCTAGCGTGTTAAAAAGCGCACTATAAATGAATAAATTATTATTATTATTATTATTATTATTAAACTGTTTTGGGGCCAAAAGTATTGCGGACCATCAGAAGAAGGGGTAAATTCAGGAGGGGCCAATCTAGATACTTTTCACCTGGTGTAGTATTTTAGCAGGATTTAAATGACCTTCTTGGGCCAATCTGGTTAGCTCCCATTTGGTTTTTCAACCTTAGCACAACATGTGGGATCATACGAGTATTGACCATAAAGATGGACGAGACCAATCTGGAAAGCCCTTGTCTGGCATAACAACACCTTAACATATTATTTGAGAATTCATTATTTTAGACAACCTGGATGGTGGCAGCTCCAAAACGTTGAAAACATCCTTACTATTATAACTTATTGATCTTAATTAAAACATACGCGCTTGATAAAACTTTACAAATGTTCATAAAACTTTGGAAACTTCGGAACAACTTCGGGTTATGTTGGGAAATCATTGTTGGGAAGTCATTGAGTAGATTTCCGATATCTATTATATTAAAAATATTTTCAATCATTTTGGGTACCTTGCCGGTCAACTTTGTGTTCTTAATACTCAGCAGTATATTTTGGAAATGGTCTGAATCCCTTTGCAAGTGCATTATAGTTTCTGGGACCTTGCAAGGCAAGTGTCGCGTTTTATGAGGTTTTTGTTCTGGACTGGGTGTTAAATAGCAATAAGAAATAGAAAAGAGATAAATCAATCAATCAGTCTATATGATGGGTAAAAAAGAAATCTTTAGTGTACAAACTAATCAATGGTTTTTTCAAATTCTGTGTTTTACTAATATATTTGATGTTCAGGTGCAAAAGAAGTTGATATTATACTGTATTGTAGATCCAGAGAAAATAGCAGTGCCCAAAAAGAAGAAAAGAAAATAGTGATAGAGTGATGTCAATTTACATTACGAGAAAACCCGTTTTTTCTTGGTTCTTCGAGCAAAACGGGCGAGGAAAACTTGTGACGCGCGCTTCTCGCTTGTGAAGTGTGCCACCCCATTTACTTAGTAACTCTAACGGATAAATAAGAGACTACTGGTAGTCTTCATCAGTCAAGTTTAAAGACTTAAGTGACAAAGAAAAAGAACGGCCAAATTGTAATTAGCCATGTTTAGTCTCCTTCCATAGACATTCCCACCTCTCCGGCGTAAAAAATGCGCCCCTCACAGCCATGCATCCAAGGCGAGTCTAAAGTCTAAGTTCGCCGTTACTTCCGTTTTATTTCAGAGTGCAATAGCCTTGGCAAGAGGTATTTGAAAGCGCAAGGATTTTGACATTGTGCTTTTAGAACAAAATAAATAAGTGTTTGCTACGAAGACTTCAAGTTCGATTGACGTCCCTGTCACGTTTACGTACTTTGCTCTCACTTAATTTCGCGAGTATTAGATTTGGCGAAAAATTATGAGCCACATTTCGCGAATATTTAACTTTTCGATTTTTCTGTTCTTTAATATGTAAAGGCGACTTTAAACTCAGAACAGTAACAGCAGAATAAGTGATTACCGTAATAAAACAGAAAACAAAGACGATTACGAACAAAACGTCAACCAGCTAAACATAACAAAGCATAAGGCCTTCAATGGTCTAACTACAGTGTAACTACCCACAGATAGTTACATAGTAAATATCTACACTCTGATAAACTTGTTGGGATACCTAATAAAGCAACATCTTGAATTTCGTTATTTTTTGCGTATAGGTGTGTCTGGTATTAAATTTCGCGATTTTTCCCGGATCGCGAAAATAGCGAAATATAATTCTCTCGAAAAGTGTACGGCAAAAGTTGACTACTTCGAACTCTCAATGCTTTTAAGAAAGTCGTTTCCTTCTCATCCTTTTGATTAACATGTGAAACAGGGAAGCAAACCCCTTCCAATAATAGCAATTACACGATCTTGTGTTATGCGCAAACCAATCAGAATTAGTCCGGCCAGTTGGTTTTGTCTGCGCGTATGCGTCTGTGTTAAAAAGGAGTCCGCGCAGTTAAGAGGCAGCGTGCAAGCAAGCGGGAAAAATATACAAAAGAGTGTATCGAACTAACTACTAACTGGTTTAACTACGAATAGAAGAATAGTTGTCATTTCGTTGTTGTGTGGATTTTATGGGCCGCGTGTTGATTCTGACCTTTTGCATACAGCTGATAGTTCTTAACCCCATTACGATTCAAGTAAAAGTCAGCTGAGTATAATTTAGAGAGGAAAACCACATTGTAAGATCTGCTGGTCTCGTTGCTATAATTAACTTTAGCCAGCATTGAAGTCTGAAAACACATCAGAGCCAGCAATTTTGTCTTGTAACCAGGATAAATGTGGGTTAAACGAAACGTATTGCCCTGCTCAAAACCTCAGCCTGGCGAAGGAAACAGTAATTATAATTTCAGTTATGAGCATTCATCTCATCTTCACTGTCGCCGCCGTCTTCGGTAGCTATCTTGTGATTAGAGCGTTTCACAAATTTCATAGTCTTCGAACTGCTTCTAACGTTATTCTGGTAAGTTTGTCAACAGCTGACGGTTTACTGGCGATTCCTTTGATTTTCGGCATCGTCCAAATGAGTCTTAGACTGTTAAACGGCTCTGATGCTGAGTGTAGCTCCGGTCCTCTTGGAAAAATAACCTTCATATCCAGCTTCTTTCTCATCTCCGTTATAATTCTTCACCTCGCGTTGATAAGCGTAGAACGTTTAATCGCCGTGAAGTTCGCCTTAAGATACCACACCATCGTAACCAATCCTCGAGCACTGATCATTGCCTTGGCGATGTGGTTTTTTTGCTGCGACCGTTACGATAACTTTTGCAACGACACTTGTAGCAAACAGTGGAGACATTGGACGGTTTCGCCAAGCGATGGATCCACACTGTAAAAACCCTGAAGATCCTTTGGATCACGATCTTAATCCGTTAATGAAAGGGCTTCTCATCTTTCTAGTAATGTTTTTGCTAGTCATCCCCTTGGTAATCATTTTGTGTTCATATGGCTACATCTTTATATGGCTACATCTTTATCGTCTCCTACAAACAAAGGAAAAATATAAGAGGACAAAACAACATTCCAGGAATGGCTACCGCCATCAAGCACGAAATGAAAGGCGCCAGTACTCTTGCTATTGTTGTACCTGTCCGCCTTCTCAGTATCGTCCCACTGATAATCATGACAGGCCTTCGCTTTTTCGGCGAACTTCCGGAACGTTGCGACCCAAAGAGAAAGTTAATTAAGTTTATTGTTTTTGACTTAGCAACAGGCTTAAACACCATCTGTAATCCTCTTGTCTACGGATGGAGAAATGAAAAATTCAGAACCGCTTTTCGCAAACTGCTGAAGTGCTCTTAAAACGCGAAGTTGTGCGCCGTTGGAAGCTGGGATTAAAGAGCCTGGTGTTTTAAATGGAGAATTTGCCACCAGAAAAAAATTACTCGAATAGGGTCGAACATTTTCCAGACTTTAGGAGCAAGTTCTGGCATTAGGTATTTTGGGAAGAAAAATAGGAAGAAAAAAAAACTGCTGCGGCATATTTAATTCCTTTTTTTAACAGTTAACACATGCATGATCATACGAAATTTACATTTATCCAATTTATCCTAAAGTGACTAGGATGAGTCCATAGTTTGCCACAAAATAAATTATAATGGACTAGAGGTTCTGAGAAGCAAGCGGCACATCCCCAGCAAAAGTTGACCCAAGTTTATCCCCGGGTCTAAAATAAAATGCTTTTACTCGAAAATCCCGCTGAAATTCATCCCGGTTTTTATAAACTAAATTTCAAGGTCAAGGAAACTTTTGGGCAATGATAATGAGCGTTCTGTTCAGTACAATGTGTAAGTAAGATAAAGACGAACTACAAAAAATTTCTCAGAACTTATGCCGGACTGCATGCAGTTTTTCAAAAAGAAGTGATGTTATTTACAAAAGAAGTGATGGTCGATCTAAGTTGATGTAGCTCTTATCCATATCAGCAAATACAGTGTGCCGAACACATTGTTAACACAAAATCTAATTATCGGATTATCTTGCTTTTCCTAGAAAAGAAACTTAAATAAAAACGAATACCAAAAACTGTAAGGAAAAAACGGTATTGATACACCTCGCCAGGATACAGTAAAACAAAAATTATCTGCGGTAAACGAGCGAGGCACAAAATAGATACCAGTTCTCGACCGAGAAGAACTATCACATGAGATCGAGGTCGAATGAGCCAGGCAGCCAGTCCAAGATTTCGTCCAAACCGTGAAATCATATGGCATCCAGGACGATACCTACCCGAATCCCGCGGGAAAAGAAACACGACTCTAATAGTATGCGGTCACCTAATTCCTCAAACGGGAAATAAACACTTTTCCAGTTACGCAGAATAATATACTAATTTTAAGCACCGTCTGTACGCTTCAAACAGATCGCTGCTGAGTGATCTAAGAGTCCTTTTTTTGTATGAAGTCTCTGCAAAATATCCTTATTAAACGAACTGCCCGCGGGCTCTGAAATTCGAAAAAGAAAAGTGACAAACTAAGTTTTGCTGCCATATTTGGGTGTTTGCCAATTTTTCCTGTTTGGTCGCCTCTTTTCTTTACATGAACACCTGTAGAAATATGGGCGTTCTTCATTGTATCTATTCCGCTCCAAACTTCTTCCGCTCTTTAATAAGTTTAATTTGTTATAAATGTCGCCAGCAAGTATGAATTCAATTCATTCATTATTTTCCTACTTAGTTGTTTACGCGTGTCAATTAATTTTTAATAACACAGCATCATTAAGTTAGAAATGAAAACGGACGTTTCCTAGTCGCTTGATTAATGGCTCAAAAACGAAGGTGTCGAGCCAGTGTGTCTACTTCCTTGAATAAAAACAATTTCTGTTCAGCTGACAGCTGAGAGTGCATAGTAGAATTTAAAACGGCTATTTTAAGCCGAAACTTATCCACAGTCGCAAAGAAACAGGACCCATGCATTTTTTATGCGTGAAGTCGGTTCTGATGTTGATATTAATAAACTGACTTGATAGTCTCTTAAATAATAATAATAATGATAATAATAATAATAATAATAATAATAACAACAACGATAATAATAATAATAATAATAAGAAGAATAACAACAACAATAATAATAATAATAATAATAACAACAATAATAATAACAGTAATAATTATAATAACAATAATAATAATATAATAATAATAATTACTATTATTATTTTTTTAGTAATAATCAGTAATAATAATATTAATTCAAAGGAGTATTTAGGAGACGTTTTTAGACCTGTTAAAAAGCTCGCACTTCGTACATGTTCGGCTGTTCCTGGTATTTTAAACTCAGTAAGACGCACTGACTAGTTTATGAAACTTTCAAGCCTCCTGTTACAACTAATTTTTATTAAGAGTGCCACAGTTCTTTTGTTTTTCCTTCTAGGCCAAATATAAGGTTCTTTTTTATGAATTATAAGTTGACTCTGTACAAATTCATTTCACCGTTGAACGCAGTCAGGTGTTTAGTGTAAATTAAGAACACTGAGTGATAACTAGTTTTATTTGCTCAACTTTATACTATGCAATTTTGACATCCTATTTACTTTCTTAATGGATTCTCAATGAATTTGCGAGGACATTTACAGTTTGACGTTGTAGAAGGCAGTAATTAAGACAGTTACCCAACATTAACCTGTCTATATATATATATATTTTATGGACAATCATGTTTATTTGGTTTTTGGTTAATAGAAATGGTTTAATTCTATACCTTTATTGCAGATGCGTCGTATTTTGTTTTGACGCTATTAAAACAAAAGGAACATCATCAATAGTTGTTATCGTTATCTAATATCCTTTGATCATATACAGAGTTGAGTTCACCTGGCCATGGCTGAATATTTATATGGTTTGATTATGATACGAAACGGAACAACAGTGGTATGAGTAAGTGTTCCGAAAACGATAGATAACATAGGTGGCACAATTTTCCTCCCGCAATGAAGAATTGCAAGACTGACCATCCCTTACCGAAGTGGAAATTTATTCTACTGTTGAACGTTCATGGGATTATCACAATCATTGCTTTGCTCGGGAGTTATCTCGTGCTAAGAGCGTTTCACAAATTTCGGAATCTGCGAACTGCTTCCAACAACATTTTGGTGAGTTTGTCTATCGCCGACGGCTTACTAGCGATTCCCTTGATTCTTGATATCATTCAGTTATGCCTTAAGTATAGTAATGTTGGGCAATGTCCAAGTATTCTTAAAGAAGTAGGCGGAACTGTCACCTTGTTTCTCTTTTCGGTCATTGTTCTTCATCTCACCTTAATGAGTTCAGAACGTTTCATCGCCATCAAGTTCGCCTTAAGATACCAGGTCATAGTGACCAAACGCCGAGCACGGATCGTTTCCATCGCGATGTGGCTGTGGGCTCTGGTCATTGTTATTGCTCTTCCATGGACGCTTTATGGGACAACAGGCCACAAAGATTACAGAGAATTTCACATAGGGATGCATCCAGATAGGGATGAAGCCCAAGAGCTCCCCATCAGATGGCATCTTGTATTCACAGCTGCGTCAATGTTTCTTGTTCCCCTGTTGATCATGATATGCTCGTACACCTACATCTTCATAGTGTCCTACAAGCAGAGACAACGTGTCAGAAAACAGAGCCGCGACGTTCCAGGAATGCCAACTGTCAAGCACGAAATGAAAGGCGCCCGAACTCTCGCCATTGTTGTGGCGCTGTGTCTGCTCAGTATCATTCTTATCCTTGTTGTGACATCCCTCCGAGTTTTCTGGGGCACATTACTCGCAGGCCACTACCAGCAAAAGTTACTGCAGCATGTCGTTTATAAGGTGGCGATGCTTTTGAACGCTGCATGCAATCCTCTTATCTATGGATGGAGAAATGAGGAATTCAGAAACGCTTTTCGCAAGATGCTAAAGTGCTGCTAAGCGAGTTTAGCGCATGAACGCCGTTAGGTATTGTATGCCATATCCAAGATTTAATATTCTTTTCTTGCAGGCAAATTGGCTGAGTATCGAGTAACAGACGATACCAAACTCTCTTTTGCAAGCCACTGAGAACAGCTCAATTTGGTTTGTACCTTTCCTCTCTTGTCTGCTAAATTACTAGACTCAAATAAAGAGCCCTACGTAGGAACTGTAATAACATAGCGGCGCGAATGTAAGTTGGTCAAATTTTGTAACGAGTTTCATTTTGACTAAAAAAAAGACTCTGTTCTATGAATAAGACCTTTTACAAGGGGCCCAGTGAAGGACATAAACTGATAGCTGCGAATTCGTCAACATTTTTACTGTCAGCAGAGAAAAGAGGGATTTTTAACTGAGTGCTGAGACTTGATCAAAAAATTATTGATACGAGTGAGGAAAACCAACGGCGATTCCAACACCCCCATGCAGACCCATTTTAACTCTTAAATGTTGTAAAAGAAAAAGCTGCGCAATTTCATTCGTGCTTATGCAGATAGCATGGTGAAGAAACAAAATTTGTCCATAAAAGTTTAGAGTTAATTTCAAACATTCCAGTCTCTTGGTATCATGCAATGAAATACCATACCCAAAAACAAACCACAAAAACGCATATACCGTTTAGGCACATGGTTCAAAGAACATCTGTTGGGGGACACCGGGAAGGGGGTGACTCCCAAATGAAAACGATGGAATATTCGTTGTCTCGCTTAGGATTGATCATGACTGAAACCAATGTGATATCTTTACCCATAGGGGTATCATTGTGGATTGTGAGTAAAGAAATAACTAGGTAAAACAAACAAATGCTTTATAATAAAGGGAGAACAGTTGTGACAAAATCGCGAAAAAACGCGAAATTTGTAGTTTTTGTAATTTTCGTTAAAATTGTAAAATCACAGGTAACCCAGGCTCTGTGATAGTACCACAGTACGGTTCCAGTAAAATTACAGCGTTTGTATGGGGTAAAAGTACGATCCTAAAATTTCTACGAAATACTAAATAAAGATCAATGAAACTTACTCTGCAGTTAGTTGTTGTTGTCATTAATGGTCCAACGAAGTTTCGTGATAATTTGTTCAAATTCACTGTATATACAATAATAATATACAAGGTAGGAGACACGAGATGCCATCTTCGCCGCCATGCCCTCATTCAACTGCAACTTTTTCCACGAAATCCGAACTACGACAGAAAATAAACATGCCAGGATTGTAATAATAGGATAGCAGCAGATAAAGAAACAAATAAAGCTTTCCCAGATAGAGAAGCGAATCCCGCAGACTTAAACAAACTCGAAGGATGTAATCCAAAAAGGCCGAGAATATGCTCCCCGAAGTAGCCGGGCCAGATCAACGCGCGGCCAAGAAAATGAGGCGTGGGCACTGTACAAAAAAAATCCATCCCGGGTGTCCTGGGTTGACCTTTCTAGGGACCGATACATAGCTTTACCAAAGTTAGCCACCCCTGCTGGAAATACATTTGCTCGACGGCTATTGTTCATTTGAGAAAAACACCACTCGCCCAAGCGAACTACATGTTCCGGTGCAGAATTGTATTCTGAGGAACCTGAAGTAGGATGGAGGAGTACTGAAATCGCCGAAAAAAATAATGGATTATGCCAACACTAACAACGTTGAATTAATGTTGACCCGATTGTTTTATTCCATGGCTGATTAATTTACAGCTATTTGCAAATACTTAAGTTGATCAAGTGCAAGTGACTACCAGAGGAGAGTGTAGATTGGTTCTTTGACAACAAAATGACATGATCATATTGCTTGCATAGACGATACAGCATGTCCCGGCAGAAAAACAGCATTTTTATAAATGAGCATGCGCTGAACCGTGAATCTGTCCCTTTAAGGACAGTACATTTGCAGCAGTTCAAAGCAATGTAGCGTCCTAAACTATAGCTATGTGAAATGGGTACCATTTGTCAGTAGAAGGGTATACGAAAGGGGTACCTTTTCTGTAAAAAATAGTATATGTGGTAATGAAAGGTTAAGGCGTTTGACCTCGGGGCGGAGCCTCCTCGTGTAAAAATTATCAGTCCGCTGCCGCACAGCTGGTCGATAACAGGAAGGTACTGTCTTTTTCCAAGACAGAGCTGAATTACTTGAATAATATATAGATTTAGCCACGGCTTAAAGCGAAGCGCTCGATAATATTTATAGTTTGTTCAAACCAAATATAAAATGATGTTATGCTAAGCGGCGAAGGCAACGCCGGAGAACGGTGAAAAAACAACAATTTGTGTAATTAGCAAAAATGCAACTTTGCACGTGCAGCACAGTTTTTCTGTACATTTCTTTGCCGTTGTTTTGCACGACTACAACGTGAAACTTCCAGAACCTTCTTAGGGCCTGTTTACATGGAGTGGGGGACCCCGGTATAGTTGGGTTGGTTTCTTTTGTTTTCACGCTCTAGGGGACACAAAACAAAAGAAACCTCCGCCACTAGACCGGGGCCCCCCACTCCATGTAAACAGGGTCCTAGTTACACGTTCTCGTACGTATTCTCGTTCACTTTTTTTTTTTTTCACTGCCGCTCATTTTCACCTTCCATTGGTGGCCCTCTAGCGTTTCTCATCTTCTCACCTCCGCTACAAGATTTTCATGTTGTTCTTCCAACGAAAAAATGTCTTCTTTGTTTCTTTGTCTCTTGCTCTAGATCTCTGTCGCCCTTTTCCTCGTTGAGCTTCGCTGGCCTGCCGCCTACTTTCTCTAACTCTATATTCCAAATTTGTGGACATGATAATTAATCTAAGCTTTTAATTTGTTCATGCTTTTAGCTGTGCGTATATCGAGTTATGGATGCACCCGGGAAGTTTGGAGAGCACGGAAGACTTCTTGAGTGCTCTCCAAACTTCCTAAGTGCAATAACATAGCTGCCAAAAATGCTTGCTTTTCGATTAACTACAAAATTCTCGTAACGCGAGACACAATAACAAAGGCTTCAGTCTATTGGCTGATTACAAACACGCCACAATGGTGTAGTTTGAGTGAAAATTCTTTCTGTACAACTGAGAAAGAAAATTTGCTTATTTATTCGTTAACGATCAATGAAAACTAAAAAGAAACAAAGGTAAAAGAGTCTTAAAGTCCACCTAAAGTGAAGATACTCACATGTTCGTAAGAAGTCGTGAAGTATGGTTTGGATTGGTTTGGATTTGCTGTAAAGATGTTTATGTTTTGCTCGGCGAAATCCAGAAAACTTGTTTTCCAGCGAAGACGACTGTCATCCTACGTTAACCTTATATTCATTTACGAACAATGACTGGTCATTACGGCTTCTTGAGAAGACCTGGCAGCAGTTGTTTTTGTGAGTAATAAATTTATGTCTTCTTGTGCAATTTGTCTTGTCATTGCAAGAGAAATTTTCCTGCTTCAGTCGGATTGTTCGGCGATAACAAAAGTGTGTAATTCTTTGTAGCCTGCGTAGCAAGCGTTTCTGTGCTGTTTCGAGAGTCAAAGACCGCGCAACAAAGACCGCGCGAAAAATGGCCCGGGTAAGCGGGGAGGGGGTGGGGAAGAAAGGAAGGAAACGCTTGCAGACTTCAGGGCGGAAAAACGTAATGAGCATGCGTGAACTTTTTGCCCAGATCCCCTGGCCGGGTTTGAAAAAATGGCGGGATTTCAAATATTTTATTGCCTAAAAATAAGATGTTTCCACTCATAACCTGGAAAGAACAGGCAATTTGTCTTCAAAAGTTGCAAGCTGTGGTTATAACCTTATCTTTACTTAATTTTCTCGAAGAATATCTCATAGTAAAACGGACTTTGACGACATCAATTTCCTTGCGTTGTACTGGAAATGTGCATGCGTAGGTCCGATTTTTTTCAAGATGCATTCACAAAATGTGTTCATATAAGCAAGTTCCTGGATATATAAGGTCCGGAGCTCCACCGTGGACACAAAAACAACATGTCTTTGGACAGTGATGTGCCCAAAAAAATTAACGCTTGCCCACAATGTGTTTGAAGGCACTGAACTTGTCGCACTCGAGCTGATATTTTAAAACCCTCGCTCGATCGGACACTCGTAGTTTCGCAGATAACTAAAATATAAACAAAATCCTCAA
Source organism: Porites cylindrica (assembly GCA_964035525.1). NCBI lineage: Eukaryota > Metazoa > Cnidaria > Anthozoa > Scleractinia > Poritidae > Porites > Porites cylindrica. Next base: position 29,936,820 of record OZ037776.1, read on the forward strand.
TGTACAAGTTATTGCGTTGTTATGCGGGCAGAAAAAAGGTCAATCTTTATCTAGTAAAATCTTCCCAAAAATCGGTTTTAAAGCAACTATAGTTTATTTTTAAACTTGATCGTTTCGCGTGCTAAGAGATAAATATAAATTATGCTTTGTGTTGTCAAGTTGAAAATGCATAACATCTGTCAAAAACCTACACGTAAGTAGGATTTCCTTCAAACAAAGTTAAAATTACATTATTGCAAAAACTTCTTGCTGACAATGAAGAAATGAATTTTTTGTACGAAAACAACCTACCTAAAGATGTTAAAAGCAAAAGATCAGTTGCTGTGAGCTATCGCATTTAAACCATGATTCACCATGTAACTCTTCTCCTCGCTTTAATAACTCAGTGAATAACTGGTCCGTGTGAGAGTCTTCATTCAAGCAAATTAAACTCAGCCAATCGTTACAAAATTCAGAAAACTGCACATAAGGGTATTTGTTTTGCTCGCTTCAGACAAATCCAGCTCCAGCAATTCAGTGTTACGGGTAGAGTCAATTGCTTTGAAGTCACTGCCGGCAGTTGTCCTCTATTTCACAGCGAGTGAAATGGGAAATTTGCGTACAGAAAGTTATTTCTTATAAAGAACAGAAACTTTCACAGTGCAGTGGAAAACAAAACTATGTAATTAAAAGTGAAGAAAACTCTGACTACTTATAGTATTTGAGCAACAGAAAAATGATTCTTTTCTTCTAAAGTAAGTTTACTGGCCTTCTACCGGTATTTCCGTTTTAGGGCGCACAAAATGGTTCTTTGACTGAAGAGAAGGGTAAAGCAAAGGGAATAAATCTGGGCATGTGAAAAAGTAGTTACTAATTGAAAAAAAAAGTGAGTTTTAATTCAGCCCGGCGAAAGAAGGCGAAATCAACTCACAAATAAATCGAATGATCAATCAAAAAAATACTCGCCTCTTTGGAAATGTTCAAAACTCTTTATTCCACCTCAGACTGACGGAATGATCCGTTTTTCCTTTAATATTGGTTGCTCCGAGTCCAAAGTAATTTTTAAGTGACGAAAAACAAAAACCACACAAAAGTAAAAAGGCTTTTCGAGGAGCAAACGTTCACACCTTGTGCATTTCATTCAGTCTTAGTCAGAACTCTCTCAGTGACCAGTGACAAACAAACAAACTGTCGAACACAGTCAACACAGAAAAGCCCGCCTTGAGCCTGCGATAAAGGATGCGCAGAAGCTTGCGCAGAACGTTTTTCCGCCCTGAACTTGCGACAAACTCCAGGGAATTTGAAAACCGCCTACTCTGCTTGTCATGCCTGAGTGCGCATGGTAATCTTTGTTTTCTTAACGATACTCGACTGGCTTTCAACTCATGCAAATTACCACTTGTAATGTGTAATGTACACAAGTGATTCTTATAGTCTAAATTCGAAGCGAGCAATCTCACATGAATCAATCATTTTCTCACCTTGCGTGCTAAGTCGAAAAAAAGATTGTTGCTGATTTAAAATAGGGGTAACGATTGGTTGTTGTTGTTGTTAGTCGAGGAGATGAAATACTGGTGAACAGAGAGGTAGGGCATCTAATGAGGACCAAGAGTATTGACCATAACGATGGAGGGGTATGTTCTGGAAGGGCCATATCTGGATAGTCCCTTTTTGGTATAACACCTTAGCGCACTAATTTGGACAAAGCTTATTGACTATGACGATGGAGGGGTATATTCTGAAAGGGCCAATCTGGTTAGCCCCTGTTTGGATAACACATTAGCACACTTTTTTGGACCAAGAGTGTTGACCATGACGATGGAGAGATGTGTTCTGGAGGGGCCAATCCGGATAGCCCCTATTTGGTACAACGCCTTCGCGCTTTTGATCACCTAGCGTGTTAAAAAGCGCACTATAAATGAATAAATTATTATTATTATTATTATTATTATTATTATTATTATTATTACACTGTTTTGGGGCCAAAAGTATTGCGGACCATCAGAAGAAGGGGTAAATTCAGGAGGGGCCAATCTAGATACTTTTCACCTGGTGTAGTATTTTAGCAGGATTTAAATGACCTTCTTGGGCCAATCTGGTTAGCTCCCATTTGGTTTTTCAACCTTAGCACAACATGTGGGATCATACGAGTATTGACCATAAAGATGGACGAGACCAATCTGGAAAGCCCTTGTCTGGCATAACAACACCTTAACATATTATTTGAGAATTCATTATTTTAGACAACCTGGATGGTGACAGCTCCAAAACGTTGAAAACATCCTTCCTATTATAACTTATTAATCTTAATTAAAACATACGCGCTTGATAAAACTTTACAAATGTTCATAAAACTTTGGAAACTTCGGAACAACTTCGGGTTATGTTGGGAAATCATTGTTGGGAAGTCATTGAGTAGATTTCCGATATCTATTATATTAAAAATATTTTCAATCATTTTGGGTACCTTGCCGGTCAACTTTGTGTTCTTAATACTCAGCAGTATATTTTGGAAATGGTCTGAATCCCTTTGCAAGTGCATTATAGCTTCTGGGACCTTGCAAGGCAAGTGTCGCGTTTTATATGGTTTTTGTTCTGGACTGGGTGTTAAATAGCAACAAGAAATAGAAAAGAGATAAATCAATCAATCAGTCTATATGATGGGTAAAAAAGAAATCTTTAGTGTACAAACTAATCAATGGTTTTTTCAAATTCTGTGTGTTTTACTAATATATTTGATGTTCAGGTGCAAAAGAAGTTGATATTATACTGTATTGTAGATCCAGAGAAAATAGCAGTGCCCAAAAAGAAGAAAAGAAAATAGGGATAGAGTGATGCCAATTTACATTACGAGAAAACCCGTTTTTTCTTGGTTCTTCGAGCAAAACGGGCGAGGAAAACTTGTGACGCGCGCTTCTCGCTTGTGAAGTGTGCCACCCCATTTACTTAGTAACTCTAACGGATAAATAAGAGACTACTGGTAGTCTTCATCAGGTCAAGTTTAAAGACTTAAGTGACAAAAAAAAAGAACGGCCAAAATGTAATTAGCCATGTTTAGTCTCCTTCCATAGACATGCCCACCTCTCCGGCGTAAAAAATGCGCCCCTCACAGCCATGCATCCAAGGCGAGTCTAAAGTCTAAGTTCTCCGTTACTTCCGTTTTATTTCAGAGTGCAATAGCCTTGGCAAGAGGTATTTGAAAGCGCAAGGATTTTGACATTGTGCTTTTAGAACAAAATAAATAAGTGTTTGCTACGAAGACTTCAAGTTCGATTGACGTCCCTGTCACGTTTACGTACTTTATTCTCACTTCATTTCGCGAGTATTAGATTTGGCGAAAAATTATGAGCCATATTTCGCGAATATTTAACTTTTCGATTTTTCTGTTCTTTAATATGTAAAGACGACTTTAAACTCAGAACAGTAACAGCAGAATAAGTAATTACCGTAATAAAACAGAAAACAAAGACGATTACGAACAAAACGTCAACCATCTAAACATAACAAAGCATAAGGCCTTCAATGGTCTAACTACAGTGTAACTACCCACAGATAGTTACATAGTAAATATCTACACTCTGATAAACTTGTTGGGATAACTAATAAAGTAACATCTTGAATATCGTTATTTTTTGCGTATAGGTGTGTCTGGTATTAAATTTCGTGATTTTTCCCGGATCGCGAAAATAACGAAATATAATTCTCTCGAAAAGTGTACGGCAAAAGTTGACTACTTCGAACTCTCAATGCTTTTAAGAAAGTCGTTTCCTTCTCATCCTCTTGATTAACATGTGAAACAGGGAAGCAAACCCCTTCCAATAATAGCAATTACACGATCTTGTGTTAAGCGAAAGCAATCAGAATTAGTCCGGCCAGTTGGTTCTGTCTGCGCGTATGCGTCTGTGTTAAAAAGGAGTCCGCGCAGTTAAGAGGCAGCGTGCAAGCAGGCGGGAAAAAAATAAAAAAAAGAGTGTATCGAACTAACTACTAACTAGTTTTACTACGAATAGAAGAATAGTTGTCATTTTGTTGTTGTGTGGATTTTATGGGCCGCGTGTTGATTCTGACCTTTTGCATACAGCTGATAGTTCTTAACCCCATTACGATTCAAGTAAAAGTCAGCTGAGCATAATTTAGAGAGGAAAACCACATTGTACGATCTGCTGGTCTCGTTGCTATAATTAACTTTAGCCAGCATTGAAGTCTGAAAACACATCAGGGCCAGCAATTTTGTCTTGTAACCAGGATAAATGTTAAACGAAACGTATTGCCCTGCTCAAAACCTCAGCCTGGCGAAGGAAACAGTAATTATAATTTCAGTTATGAGCATTCATCTCATCTTCACTGTCGCCGCCGTCTTCGGTAGCTATCTTGTGATTAGAGCGTTTCACAAATTTCATAGTCTTCGAACTGCTTCTAACGTTATTCTGGTAAGTTTGTCAACAGCTGACGGTTTACTGGCGACTCCTTTGATTTTCGGCATCGTCCAAATGAGTCTTAGACTGTTAAACGGCTCTGATGCTGAGTGTAGCTCCGGTCCTCTTGGAAAAATAACCTTCATATCCAGCTTCTTTCTCATCTCCGTTATAATTCTTCACCTCGCGTTGATAAGCGTAGAACGTTTAATCGCCGTGAAGTTCGCCTTAAGATACCACACCATAGTAACCAATCCTCGAGCACTGATCATTGCCTTGGCGATGTGGTTTTTTGCTGCGACCGTTACGATAACTTTTGCAACGACACTTGTAGCAAACAGTGGAGACATTGGACGGTTTCGCCAAGCGATGGATCCACACTGTAAAAACCCTGAAGATTCTTTGGATCACGATCTTAATCCGTTAATGAAAGGGCTTCTCATCTTTCTAGTAATGTTTTTGCTAGTCATCCCCTTGGTAATCATTTTGTGTTCATATGGCTACATCTTTATCGTCTCCTACAAACAAAGGAAAAATATAAGAGGACAAAACAACATTCCAGGAAAGGCTATCGCCATCAAGCACGAAATGAAAGGCGCCAATACTCTTGCTATTGTTGTAGCCGTCTGTCTTCTCAGTATCGTCCCACTGATAATCATGACAGGCCTTCGCTTTTTCGGCGAACTTCCCGAACGTTGCGACCCAAAGAGAAAGTTAATTAAGTTTATTTTTTTTGACTTGGCAACAGGCTTAAACACCATCTGTAATCCTCTTGTCTACGGATGGAGAAATGAAAAATTCAGAACCGCTTTTGGCAAACTGCTGAAGTGCTCTTAAAACGCGAAGTTGTGCGCCGTTGGAAGCTGGGATTAAAGAGCCTGGTGTTTTAAATGGAGAATTTGCCACCAGAAAAAAATTACTCGAATAGGGTCGAACATTTTCCAGACTTTAGGAGCAAGTTCTGGCATTAGGTATTTTGGGAAGAAAAATAGGAAGAAAAAAAAACTGCTGCGGCATATTTAATTCCTTTTTTTAACAGTTAACACGTGCATGATCAGCTTTCATTATATCCAAAGGAAATTTATCCAATTTATCCAATTTATCCAAAAGTGACTATAGGATGAGTCCATAGTTTGCCACAAAATAAACTATAACGGACTAGAGGTTTTAAGTTTATCCCCGGGTCTAAAATAAAATGCTGTTACTCGAAAATCCCGCTGAAATTCATCCCGGTTTTTATAAACTAAACTTCAAGGTTAAGGAAGCTTTTGGGCAATGATAATGAGCGTTCTATTCAGTACAATGTGTAAGTAAGGTAAAGACAAACTACAAAAAATTTCCAAGAACTGAAGACTACGAGCAGTTTTTCAAAAAGAAGTGATGTTATTTACAAAAGACGTGATGGTCGATCTAAGTTGATGTAGGTCTTATCCATATCAGCAAATACACTGTGCCCAACACATTGTTAACACAAAATCTAATTATCGGATTATCTTGTTTTTCCTAGAAAAAAAAACTTAAATGAAAACGAATACCAAAAACCGTAAGGAAAAAACGGTATTGATACACCTCGCCAGGATACAGTAAAACAAAAATTATCTGCGGTAAACGAGCGACGCACAAAATAGATACCAGTTCTCGGCCGAGAAAAACTATGACATGAGAGCGAGGTCAAATGAGCCAGCCAGCTAGTTCAAGACTGGTTTCGTCCAACCCGTGAAATCATATGGCATCCAGAACGATACCTACCCGAATCTCGCGGGAAAAGAAAAACGACTTTAATAGTATGCGGTCTCCTACTTCCTCAAACCGGAAATAAACACTCTTCCAGTTAAGCAGAATGATATACTAATAAAAAGGTTAAGCACCTTCTGTACGCTTCAAACAGATCGCCGCTGAGTGGTGTTAGAGTCCTATTTTTGTATGTAAAAAATCCTTATTAAAGGAACTGCCCGTGCGTTCTGAAATTCGAAAAAGAAAAGTGGCAAACTAAGTTTTACAACCATATTTGGGTGTTTGCCAATTTTTCCTGTTTGGTCGCCTCTTTTCTTTTTACATGAACACCTGTAGAAATATGGACGTTCTTTATTGTATCTATTCCGCTCCAAACTTCTTCCGCTCTTTAATAAGTTTAATTTCTTATAAATGTCGCCAGTAAGTATGAATTTAATTTATTTCTCCTTCCGAATTCATTATTTTTCTACATAGTGGTTTACGCGTTTCAATTAATTTTCAATAACACAGCATCATAAAGTTAGAAATGAAAACTGACGTTTCCTAGTCGCTTGATTAATGGCTCAAAAACGAAGGTGTCGAGCCAGTGTGTCTACTTCCATGAATAAAAACAATTTCTGTTCAGGTGACAATGGTGCCTTCGCTTCATCCTCTTCTCCATTCAGTCTATAGAATTTAAAATTTATTTTAAGCCGAAACTTATCCACGCAAACTCGATAAGACGCCCTTACCAATTTATGAAACTTTCAAAGCCTGCTGTACAACTACTTGTTATTAAGAGTGCCACAGTTCTTTTTTCGTTTTTCTTTCTAGGCCAAATATAAGGTTCTTTTTTATGAATTATTTGACTTTGTACTTATTCATTTTACCGTTCAACGCAGTCAGGATAAAAATTTCTGCTTGATAACTAGTTTTATTTAACTTTAGACTATGCAATTTTAACATGCTATTTACTTTCTTAATGGATTCTCAATGAATTTGCGAGGAAATGTAGAGTTTTACGTTTTAAAAGGCGGTAGTTAAGGCAGTTACATTACATAAACCTGCATATTTTATGGACAATCGCGTTTATTGGATCTTGGTTAACAGAAATGGTTTAATTTTACCTTTATTGGAGAAGCGTCGTATTTTGTTTTGACGCTATTAAAACAAAAGGAACATCATCAATAGTTGTTATAGCTATCATACACAGAGTTGATTTCACCTGGCCATGGCTGACCACTGAATATTTATATAGTTTGACTATGATACGAAACGGAACAACAGTGGTAGGAGTAAGTGTTCCAAACTGTATAGACAACATAGGTGGAACAATTTTCCTTCCGCAATGAATGAAACACAGAACAATTTCACGACTCGCGATCCCTTACCGAAGTGGGAATTTATTATACTCTTGAACGTTCATGTGATTATCACAATCATTGCTTTGCTCTGGAGTTATTTCGTGCTAAGAGCGTTTCACAAATTTCGGAACCTGCGAACTGCCTCCAACAACATTCTGGTCAGTTTGTCTATCGCCGACGGCTTACTAGCGATTCCCTTGATTCTTGATATCATTCAGTTATGCGTTAAGTATAGTAATGTTGGGCAATGTCCAAGTAGTCTTAAAGAAGTAGGCGGAACTGTCACCTTGTTTCTCCTTTCGGTCATTGTTCTTCATCTCACCTTAATGAGTTCAGAACGTTTCATCGCCATCAAGTTCACCTTAAGATACCAGGTCATAGTGACCAAACGCCGAGCACGGATCGTTTCCATCGCGATGTGGCTGTGGGCTCTGGTCGTTATTGTGGCTTTTCCAGAGGTGCTTCAGTGGGCAACAGAGAAAGATTGCAGAAAATTTCCCAGAGAGATGAGTGAAGTCATAAATACAACCGAAGTGCGCCGCATCAGGTGGCATCTTGTATTCCAAGCTTCGTCAATGTTTCTTGTCCCTTTGCTGATCATTTTATGCTCGTACACCTACATCTTCATTGTGTCCTACAAACAAAGACAACATGTCAGAGAACAGGGCCATTACATTCCAGGAATGCCCACCGTCAAGCATCACATGAAAGGTGCCCGCACTCTCGCCATTGTTGTAGCGCTGTGTCTACTCAGTATCATCGCTTTGCTGGTTGTGACATCCCTCCGAATCTTCCGTGACATATCAATCGGGGACCGCAAACATCAAATGCTACGGCAGAAAATCGTCTACGACGTAGCCATGCTTTTGAATGCCATATGCAACCCTCTTATCTATGGATGGAAAAATGAAGAATTTAGAAACGCTTTTCGTAAGATGCTGAAATGCTGCTAAGTGAGATTTGTGCCAGAACGTTCTTAGCCGTCCTAGGCCATACCCAAGATTAACTGTATTCTTTTATTTAAGGTAAATTGGCCAAGTATTAGGTACCAGACGATACCAAACTCCCTTTTGTAAGCCACTGAGAACAGCTCAAGAGGTTTGTACCTGCTAAATTATTGGACTCAAATAAAAAGCCGTACGTAGAAACTGTATGGTGTCAAATGCTTATTCATTTCATGTACGATAATAATATGGTGGCACGAATGTAAGTTGTCAAATTTCATATCAAAAGTTTCCTTTTGAGTAAAAAAAAGTGTCTAATTATATGTTTTATGATCAGATCTAGTGAAAAAGAACTTTTGAAAGAGGCCCAGTGGAGGACATACACAGATGCATTGCGAATTTGTCAAAATTTTTACCGTCGGTTGAGAAGTGCTGATTAAGAACTGAGACTTAAGATAAAAGAACTATTGATACGGCTGGGAAAAGCCAACGGTTATTCCAGCATCCACATGCAGTCACCAGTTAACTCCCAAAAGTTCTAAAAGAAAAAGCTAAACAATTGCTTACTTTTATGCAAATAACATGGTAAAGAAGCAACATTTGACCACAAAAGTTTAAAACGAATTTCAAGCATTCTAGTCTCTTGGTATTATGCAGTGAATACGCTCTTTACTTTCCATTTACCAAAACAAATCACAGCTACGCATGTACCGTGTAGGTACACGGCTCAAAGAAGATCTGTTGGGAGCCGCGGGAAGGGGATGATTCCCATATGAAAATGATGAAATATTTGCCTCGTCGCTTAGAGTTGATCATGGATTATGCATGGAACCAATATAACCCTAGAGGTATTACTGTGGATTGTCGGTAAAGAAATATTAAACTATGTACATCAAACAGATGCCTTATAACAAAGGGAGAACAGTTGTGACCAAAATCATGAGATTTGTAATTTTTGCAACTTTTCCGCGAAAATTGTAAAATCGGCAGCGCCACTTTGAGGATGTGTTGCTATTTACATAACAAAGGGAAGCAAGTTGTGAAAATAGTAGGAGACTGACGAAAAATCGAGAAATTTGTAAATTTTGCAATTGCCGTTAAAATTGTAAAATCCGCAGCGCCGTTTCTCGTAAGCTCATCGTGAAAAATCGTTAATTTTTTAATTTTGTAGTTTTCGCAAAGTCATCGCGAAAACCGTTAGGTTTGCAAATTTTGCATATTTCGCGAGGTTATCGCGAAAAATCATAAATTTTGTAAATTTCGTAGCAGAGTTCAATCCTGTGACATATGTCCCCGAGCAGGGTTTTCTTTGGCACGCATTGAATTAAAAGAGTGGAAAAATGAGATCGTATTTTTTAAAAATCTAACCGAAAAAATAATATATATATTTCGGTCAATCTGGATCCGAAGAGATCATAGTCACCCATGTTGGCGGCCATTTTGGATGACGTCGCAGGTCTGCAGTAGCACATTAAATGCCAAGTCTAATAAAACGCTGCAATGGAAAGAATCGGGGATTTAAATTCCCTCCGGTAACACGGTGGATACGAGTTTGCTTTTCCACCGGTCAGGGTGTTAATAGTTGATTACCATTTGTGATTTATTTAATGTTGTGTTTAGTTTTACCAAACTATTGGAAAAGATCGAAAAAGCGGCTTGCTATCATCTTACTAGTGCAAATTCGGTGTTCGAGAGGTCAACACATCGAACTAACTATCGGTTCGTCCAGTCGGGTTCGAGCCTTCTCATACCTGGTTGTTTCATGAGACAAGAAAATTTATTACACCTTTCTCTCTCATTACCTAGGGCTACAGATGGGCACTGGAGGTTAACCTTGCCATGGCTTTTCTACTTAAATCTTATATCTAAATTTTGGAAACCATTGCTTATGATTTATCCCCGGGGTTTAATCCCTGTAGTGGCCTTAATAGGGGGTCCGCTCGAACGGGGTACCTTTTTCAAGGTTCAGGTATATAAAACGGTAGGGATTTCACCTGGCTAGTTGAAGTGTATAAAAGGATAGGGAAATCTGTCATTTCGGCCGCTAAAAGTACCCAAAAGGGCTAACCGACATACATTTTTTGGCTGTGAAGAAGTCAAGAAAACTCCCCGGCTTAGTTATTTTTTCACAATTAAGGACAGTGCATTTACAGCGGTTCAAATCAATGCTGCGCGCTAAAATAGCTATGTCAAAGGGGTACCATTTGTGAGTAGAAGGGTATACGAAAGGCGTACCTTTTCTGTCAAGAATAGTATATGTGGTAATGAAAGGTTAAGGCGTTTGACCTGGGGGCGGAGCCTCCTCGTATAAAAATTTGTTGAGTGTACTCCGGGTGGGGGCGTTTATCAGTCCGCTGCCGCACAGCTGGTCGATAACAGGAAGGTATTGTCTTTTCCCAAGACAGAGCGGAATTACTTGAATAATACATAACAATTATTCACCGAAGTGGAGGTGGCTAGTCGTGGTGGATATTTACCGAACTGCGAAGCAGTGAGGTAAATAGCCACGACTAGCCACCGACACTGAGGTGAATAATTGTTTTAGTATATACTAAAACAGTGAGATAATTTAGCACAAAAATGATGATTTTTAACTCAAATACTGTTGCCAACGACGGGCTGATCAAACAGAGCCTTCCTCGTTTATTAATTGCATGTCTACGCCCTGTGGCACTTTGTTTTTTGCGAATGGGCGTTTTTTGTATTATATTTTACAAGAACTAACTTTTGCGATGAGTTGAACCTGGTTTTTCTTGTTCTTTTTCTCAACGTTTTGTGAATTCAAGATGTGTATAAATTAAAAGGCTTCTTTTTTTACAAATTTTCATCAAAACCTAGTATAGAATGAAAGTTAGTTTGCTAATTGGTTTCTTCTAAAACAAAACAACTATTTGTCCTCGTTTTCTAAAAGTCAAGTTGTCATAGAAAAACTCGAACAAGATAGTGGCGCACTTCCCGAAGGAATGCAAACCCTGCAGGCATCTCGTCAGTATAATTCGCGAGTGCGAGCTACGATTGATGCTTTCAGAGCGTATGACAATTTACGTGATCTTTGCTATATCTAGCGAGTTTACACTTACCATATATCGATACATATTTGAGATTCGAGGAATTAAATGAACTTTGGAGGGCGCCAAAACGTGAATGGTTGATAAAAAGTAAAAATCTGTAACAGTAACATCTGTAAACCTAAAGAAGGCTGGTATGGCAAGCCGAAATATTGTTATGAAAGAACAATACCAGTTGTTCTGAATCAGCTTTGCAGTAGCCTTTGGACTTCTCGTTCTTGATAAAAGCTACATGAGTTAAGAAGTGGGCCGCAGTTTGCGGCCAGGCGAACTCATAACGCCGCTATATTAAGGCGAGCAAGCTGTTACTCGAAGGTCCTCTTAACTTTTCGATCCGGAGCTGGATTTTATTGCAGTATAGGTTTGATGGATATCAGCAAAAGTTTTTAAAATTTTTAAAATACCGATTTTTTAAACCTAAAAATCAGCAAAATAGACACCTTCAATAGCAAATTAAAACATTACCTCTAGTTTGGAGAGACTTCCCCAGGGTTTCCAGAGGCCCGTTTCTCGAAAGTCCCGGTAACTCTTCGGGCCCGAAATCAAACATTCAAATCAAATTATAAAGAATAGGAACGCCTGTCCTGGCTTGCGAACTACTCCATTTTGTTTCATTTTTATCATGTTAGATGCAAAACTATTGAAACCTCAATCTTTAATGTAAACGGAGACAGCTTACCGGGCCCGTTAATTATGGGGACTTTCGACTTTCTTTTTCGTGCTGTTGGTCGGATGTTTCTTTGTTTCTATTTTTGCTAATTGTTCCCACATTTATTGACCAAACGAACGCTCTGTATCAAGTTTTCATGTTGATAGTGTGCACAACGGAGGTAAAAATTTCGCGCGTCTTTTTTGAAAGTGATGAATAGTTTTTGACTGTAAGTACCCACGAATGGCTGTAAGTACCCACAAACGGTTACATAGTAAATATCTACACTCTGATAAACTTGTTGGGTTACCTAATAAAGCAACATCTTGAATTTCGTTATTTTATGCGTATGTATATCTCTGGTATTAAATTTCGCGATTTTTCCCCAATCGCGAAAATAGGGAAATTTAATTCTCGCGAAATTAAAAAGGTAGTGTACGGCAAAAGTTGGCTACTTCAAACTCTCAATGCTTTTAAGAAAGTCGTTTTCTTCTCATCCTTTTGATTAACATGTCAAAAAGTGAAGCAAACCCCTTCCAATAATAGCAATTACACGATCTTGTGTTATGCGCAAACCAATCAGAATTAGTCCGGCCAGTTGGTTTTGTCTGCCCGTATGCGTCTGTGTTAAAAAGGAGTCCGCGCAGTTAAGAGGCAGCGTGCAAGCAAGCGGGAAAAATATACAAAAGAGTGTATCGAACTAACTACTAACTGGTTTAACTACGAATAGAAGAATATAGTTGTCATTTTGTTGTTGTGTGGATTTTATGGGCCGCGTGTTGATTCTGACCTTTTGCATACAGCTGACAGTTCTTAACCCCATTACGATTCAAATAAAAATCGGATGAGCATAATTTAGAAAGGAAAAACACTTTGTACGATCTGCTGGTCTTCTCGCTATAATTAACTTTTTAAAACCAGCATTGAAGTCTGAAAACACATCATGGCCAGCAATTTGTCTTTTAACCAGGAAAAATTCGGACTAAACGAAACGTATTGCTCGCTCAAAACCTCAGCCTGGCGAAGGAGAAAGTAATTATAATTTCAGTTATGAGCATTCGTCTCATCTCGACTGTCGCCGCCGTCTTCGGTAGCTATCTTGTGATTAGAGCCTTTCACAAATTTCGCAGTCTTCGAACTGCTTCTAACGTTGTTCTGGTAAGTTTGTCAACCGCTGACGGTTTACTGGCCATTCCTTTGATTTTCGGCATCGTCCAAATGACTCTTACACTGTTAAACGGCTCTGATGCTGAGTGTAGCTCCGGTCCTCTTGGAAAAATAACTTTCATATCCAGTTTTTTTCGTCGTTTACTCGAAAATCCCGGTGAAATTTATTTCGGTTTTTATAAACTAAATTTCAAGGTAAAGAAAGCTTTTGGGCAGTGATAATGAGCGTTCTATTCAGTACAATGTTTAAGTAAGATAAAGATGAACTACAAAAAATTTCCAAGAACTTAAGACTGCGAGCAGTTTTTCAAAAAGAAATGATGTTATTTACAATAGAAGTGATGGTCGATCTAAGTTGATGTAGCTCTTATCCATATCAGCAAACACAGTGTGCCGAACACATAGTTAACACAAAATCTAATTATCGGATTATCTTGCTTTTCCTAGAAAAGAAACTTAAATAAAAGCGAATACCAAAACCTGGAAGGAAAAAACGGTATTGATACACCTCCCCAGGATACAGTAAAACAAAAATTATCTACGGTTAACGAGCTAGGCACAAAATAGATACCAGTTCTCGACCGAGAAAAACTATGACATGATATCAAGGTCAAATGAGCCAGCCAGCCAGTTCAAGACTGGTTTCGTCCAACCCGTGAAATCATCTGGCATCCAGAACGATACCTACCCGAATCCCGCAAAAAGAAAAACGACTTTAATAGTATGCGGTCTCCTAATTCCTCAAACCGGAAATAAACACTCTTCCAGTTAAGCAGAATGATATACTAATAAAAAGGTTAAGCACCTTCTGTACGCTTCAAACAAATCGCCGCTAAGTGGTGTTAGAGTCCTATTTTTGTATGTAAAATATCCTTATCATTAAAGGAACTGCCCGTGGGTTCTGAAATTCGAAAAAGAAAAGTGACAAACTAAGTTTTGCAATCATATTTGGGTGTTTGCCAATTTTTCCTGTTTGGTCGCCTCTTTTCTTTACATGAACACCTGTAGAAATATGGGCGTTCTTCATTGTATCTATTCCGCTCCAAACGTCTTCCTCTCTTTAATAAGTTTAATTTCTTATAAATGTCGCCAGAAAGTGTGAATTCAATTTATTTCTCCTTTCGAATTCATTATTATTTTCCTACATAATGGTTTACGCGTGTCAATTAATTTTTAATAACACAGCATCATAAAGTTAGAAATGAAAACTGACGTTTCCTAGTCGCTTGATTAATGGCTCAAAAACGAAGGTGTCGAGCCAGTCTGTCTACTTTCTTGAACAAAAACAATTTCTGTTCAGCTGACAGCTGACAGTGCATATTAGAATTTAAAACGGCTATTTTAAGCCGAAACTTATCCACAGTCGCAAAGAAACAGGACCCATGCATTTTTTATGCGTGAAGCCGGTTACGATGTTGATATTAATAACTGACTTGATAGTCTCTTAAATAATAATAATAATGATAATAATAATAATGATAAGATTAATAATAATAATAACAACAATAATAACAATAATAATAACAACAATAATAATAATAACAATAATAATAAAAACAATAATAATAATTATTATTATTTTAGTAATAATCAGTAATAATAATATTAATTCAAAGGAGTATTTAGGAGACGTTTTTAGACCTGCTAAAAAGCTCGCACTTCGTACATGTTCGGCTGTTCCTTGTATTTTAAACTCAGTAAGACGCACTTACTAGTTTATGAAACTTTCAAAGCCTGCTGTTACAACTAATTTTTATTAAGAGTGCCACAGTTGTTTTGTTTTTCTTTCTAGGCCAAATATAAGGTTCTTTTTTATGAATTATAAGTTGACTCTGTACAAATTCAATTCGCCGTTGAACGTAGTCAGGTGTTTAGTATAAATTAAGAACACTGAGTGATAACTAGTTTTATTTGCTCAACTCTATACTATGCAATTTTGACATCCTATTTACTTTCTTAATGGATTCTCAATGAATTAGCGAGGACATTAGAGTTTGACGTTGTAGAAAGCAGTAATTAAGACAGTTACCCAACGTTAACCTGTATATTATATGGACAAGCATGTTTATTTGGTTTTTGGTTAATAGAAATGGTTTAATTCTACCTTTATTGCAGTTGCGGGGTATTTTGTTTTGACGCTATTAAAACAAAAGGAACATCATCAATAGTAGTTATCGTTATCTAATATCCTTTGATCATATACAGAGTTGGGTTCACCTGGCCATGGCTGAATATTTATATAGTTTGATTATGATACGAAACGGAACAACAGTGGTATGAGTAAGTGTTCCGAAAACGATAGATAACATAGGTGGCACAATTTTCCTCCCGCAATGCCGAAGAATTGCTCGCCTGGCGATGCCTCACAGAATTGGATATTTATTCTAAAGTTGAACGTTTGTGGGATTATCACAGTCGCTGCCGTCCTCGGCAGCTATTTCGTGCTAAGAGCGTTTCACAAATTTCGCAACTTGCGAACTGCTTCCAACAACATTTTGGTGAGTTTGTCTATCGCCGACGGCTTAATAGCGATTCCTTTGATTCTTGATATCATTTTGTATAATGTTGGAAATCGTTCACTTTTTTGTAATTTAAAAGAAGTAAGCGGAACTGTCACCTTGTTCCTCCTTTCGGTCATTGTTCTTCATCTCAGCTTAATGAGTTCAGAACGTTTCATCGCCATCAAGTTCGCCTTAAGATACCACACCATAGTGACCAAACGCCGAGCACGGATCGTTTCTATCGCGGTGTGGCTGTGGGCTCTGGTCATTGTTATTGCTCTTCCATGGACGCTTTATGGGACAACAGGCCACAAAGATTACAGAGAATTTCACATAGAGATGCATCCAGATAATGATAAAGCCAAAGAGCTTCACATCAGATGGCATCTTGTATTGACAGCTGCGTCAATGTTTCTTGTTCCCCTGTTGATCATGATATGCTCGTACACCTACATCTTCATAGTGTCCCACAAGCAGAGACAACGTGTCAGAAAACAGGGCCGCGACTTTCCAGGAATGCCAACTATCAAGCACGAAATGAAAGGCGCCCGAACTCTCGCCATTGTTGTGGCGCTGTGTCTGCTCAGTATCATTCCTATCCTTGTTGTGACATCCCTCCGAGTTTTCTGGAGCACATTACTCGCAGGCCACCATCAAAAGTTACTGCAGCATATCGTTTATAAGGTGGCCATGCTTTTGAACGCTGCATGCAATCCTCTTACCTATGGATGGAGAAATGAGGAATTCAGAAACGCTTTTCGCAAGATGCTAAAGTGCTGCTAAGCGAGTTTAGCGCATGAACGCCGTCAGGTATTGTAGGCCATATCCAAGATTTACTATTCTTTTCTATAGAGCAAATTGGCTAAGTATCGAGTAACAGACGATACCAAACTCTCTTTTGCAAGCCACTGAGAACAGCTCAATTTGGTTTGTACCTTTTCTCTCTTGTCTGCTAAATTACTAGACTCAAATAAAGAGCCCTACGTAGGAACTGTAATAGCATAGCGGCGCGAATGTAAGTTGGTCAAATTTTGTAACGAGTTTCATTTTGAGTAAAAAAAGACTTTGTTCTATGAATAAGACCTTTTACAAGGGGCCCAGTTAAGGACGTAAACTGATAGCTGCGAATTCGTCAACATTTTTACTGTCAGCAGAGAAAAGAGGGATTTTTAACTGAGTGCTGAGACTTGATCAAAACAATTATTGATACGGGTGAGGAAAACCAACGGCGATTCCAACACCCCCATGCAGACCCATTTTAACTCTTAAATGCTGCGCAATTTCATTCGTGCTTATGGAGATAGCATGGTGAAGAAACAAAATTTGTCCATAAAAGTTTAGAATTAATTTCAAGCAGTCCAGTCTCTTGGTATCATGCAATGAAATACCATACCCAAAAACAAACCACAAAAACGCATATACCGTTTAGGCACACGGTTCAAAGAACATCTGTTGGGAGCCCCGGGAAGGGGGTGACTCCCAAATGAAAACGATGGAATATTCGTTGTCTCGCTTAGGATTGATCATGACTGAAACCAATGTGATATCTTTACCCATAGGGGTATCATTGTGGATTGTGAGCAAAGAAATAACTAGGTAAAACAAACAAATGCTTTATAACAAAGGGAGAACAGTTGTGACAAAATCGCGAAAAAACGCGAAATTTGTAGTTTTTGTAATTTTCGTTAAAATTGTAACATCACAGGTAACCCTGGCTCTGTGATAGTACCACAGTACGGTTTCAGTAAAATTATGGTGTTTGTATGGGGTAAAAGTACGATCCTAAAATTTCTACGAAATACTAAATAAAGATCAATGAAACTTACTCTGCAGTTAGTTGTTGTTGTCCTTAATGCTCCAACGAAGTTTCGTGATAATTTGTTCAAATTCACTGTATATACAATAATAATATACAAGGTAGGAGACACGAGATGTCATCTTCGCCGCCATGCCCTCATTCAACTGCAACTTTTTCCACGAAATCCGAACTACGACAGAAAATAAACATGCCAGGATTGTATGAATATGGTAGCAGCAGATATAGAAACCAACAAAGCTTTCCCAGATAGAAAAGCGAATCCCGCAGACTTTGACAAACTCGAAGGATGTAATCCAAAAAGGCCGAGAATATGCTCGCCGAAGTAGCCGGGCCAGATCAACGCGCGGCCAAGAAAATGAGGCCTGGGCACTGTACAAAAAAAATCCATCCCGGGTGTCCTGGGTTGACCTTTCTAGGGACTGATACATAGCTTTACCGAAGTTAGCCACCCCTGCTGGAAATACATTTGCTCGACGGCTATTGTTCGCTTGAGAAAGACACGACTCGCCCGAGCAAACTACATGTTCCGGTGCGGAATTGTATTCAGAGGAGCCTGAAGTAGGATGGAGTAGTACTAAAATCGCCGAAAAAAATAGTGGATTATGCCAACACTAACAACGTTGAATTTATTGTTGACCCGATTGTTTTATTCCATGGCTGATTAATTTACAGCTATTTGCAAATACTTAAGTTGATCAAGTGCAAGTGACTACCAGGGGAGAGTGTAGATTGGTTCTTTGACAACAAAATGACATGATCATATTGCTTGCACAGACGATACAGCATGTCCCGGCAGAAAAACAGCATTTTGATAAATGAGCATGCGCTGAACCGTGAATCTGTCCCTTTAAGGACAGTACATTTGCAGCAGTTCAAGGCAATGTAGCGTCCTAAACTAGCTATGTGAAAGGGGTACCATTTGTCAGTAGGAGGGTATAAGAAAGGGGTACCTTCTCTGTCAAGAATAGTATATGTGGTATGTGGTAATGAAAGGTTAAGGCGTTTGACCTCGGGGCGGAGCCTCCTCGTATAAAAATTATCAGTCCGCTGACGGAGAGCTGGTCGATATCAAGAAGGTACTGTCTTTTTCCAAGACAGAGCTGAATTAATTGAATGATATATAGATTTAGCCAGGGCTAAAAGTGAAGCGCTCGATAATATTTATAGTTCAAACCAAATATAAAATGGTGTAATGCTAAGCGGCGAAGGCAACGCCGGAGAACGGTGAAAAAACAACAATTTGTGCAATTAGCAAAAAAACAACTTTGCACGTGCAGCACAATTTTTCTGTACATTTCTTCGCCGTTGTTTTGCACGACTACAACGTGAAACTTCCAGAACCTTCTTAGGGCCTGTTTACATGGAGTGGGGGACCCTGGTCTAGTGGGGTTGGTTTCTTTTGTTTTCACGCTCTAGGGGACACAAAACAAAAGAAACCTACCCCACTAGACCGGGGTCCCCCACTCCATGTAAACAGGGTCTTAGTTACACGTTGTCATACGTGTTCTCGTTCACGTCTTTTGTTTTTTCACTGCCGCTCATTTTCACCTTCCATTGGTGGCCGCTAGCGTTTCTCATCTTCTCACCTCCGCTACAATATTTTCATGTTGTTCTTCCAACGAAAACATGTCTTCTTTGTTTCTTTGTCTCTTGCTCTAGATCTCTGTCGCCCTTTTCCTCGTTGAGCTTCGCTGGCCAGCCGCCTACTTTCTCTAACTCTATATTCCAAATTTGTGGACATGACAATTAATCTAAGCTTTTAATTTGTTCATGCTTAGCGTGCGTATATCGAGTTATGGATGCACCCGGGAAGTTTGGAGAGCACGGAAGACCGTCTTGAGTGCTCTCCAAACTTCCCAAGTGCATCCATAACTCGATATACGCATGCACAGCTAAGAGCATGAGCAAATTCTTTTATAACATAGCTGCCAAAAA
>OZ037776.1:29958873-30023873 GCA_964035525.1 Porites cylindrica
CTAAGCGGCGAAGGCAACGCCGGAGAACAGTGAAAAAACAACAATATGTCTATGTAGCAAAAAAGCAACTCACTTTTTTTGTACATTTCTTTGCCGTTGTTTTGCACGACTACAACGTGAAACTTCCAGAAACTTCTTAGTTACACGTTGCCGCACGTGTTCTCGTTCTTTTTCTTTTTTCAGTGTCTCTCATTTTCATCTTGCATTTGTGGCCGTTAGCATTTCTCATTTTCTTA
This sequence comes from Porites cylindrica, assembly GCA_964035525.1. Lineage (NCBI taxonomy): Eukaryota > Metazoa > Cnidaria > Anthozoa > Scleractinia > Poritidae > Porites > Porites cylindrica. The sequence goes on from OZ037776.1 coordinate 29,959,110, forward strand.
TCTCACCGCCGCTACAAAATTTTCATGTTGTTCTTCCAACAAAAAAATGTCTTGTTTTTTATCTCTCGCTCTAGATCTCTGTCGCCATTCTTCTTGGTTGAGCTTCGCTGGCCTGCCGCCTACTTTCTCTAGCCCTATATTCCAAATTTGTGGACATGACAAGTAATCTAAGCTTAATACTTTAGACAACACGCATACAGAAACAATTTCCTCTTTCCGTTTTCGTCTTTATTGACTCTTTAGTTGTCTCTGCTTGACAAAGTGCGGGTGGCTATGCGATTTCCCGCCAAAATAACCTTGAGTTGCATTTGGGTTGCCATAACTGTTGATTGAGTTATTTTACATTGGTATGACTGTTATTGTTACATTGGACGTACGGTCACGTGATTGCCAAAATTTCTCGGACGGGTAGATTACCACATTTTCTTACCCATGGTGCTCCGCTTCACATTTTGTATCCAGCTCTTATCTTTACCCAAAATAACTGCTTTCCATGACTAAAAAGGTCGTCTTATTGCAATATGCTGAACAAACAGAGCCTTCCTCGTTTATTAATTGCATGTCTACGCCCTGTGGCACTTTGTTTTTTGCGAATGGGCGTTTTTTGTATTATATTTTACAAGAACTAATTTTTGCGATGAGTTGAACCTGGTTTTTCTTGTTCTTTTTCTCAACGTTTTGTAAATTCAAGATGTGTATAAAATTAAAAGGTCTTAAAAGGCTTCTTTTTTTACAAATTTTCATAAAAAACTGGTATAGAATGAAAGTTAGATTGCTAGTTGGTTTCTTCTAAAACAAAACGACTACTTGTCCTCGTTTTCTAAAAGTCAAGTTGTCACAGAAAAACTCGAACAAGATAGTGGCGCACTTCCCGAAGGAATGCAAACCCTGCAGGCGTCTCGTCAGTATAATTCGCGAGTGTGAGCTACGATTGATGCTTTCAGAGCGTATGACAATTTACATGATCCTTGCTATATCTAGCGAGTTTAAACTTACCATCGATGCATATTTGAGATTCGAGGAATTAAATGAACTTTGGAGGGCGCCAAAACGTGAATGGTTGATAAAAAGTAACATCTGTAACAGTAACATCTGTAAACCTGAAGAAGGCTGGTATATGGCCAGCCGAAATATTGTTATGACAAACAATACCCGTTGTTCTGAATCAGCTTTGCAGTAGTCTTTGGTCTTCTCGTTCTTGATAAAAGCTACATGAGTTAAGAAGTGGGCCGCAGTTTGCAGCCAGGCGAACTCATAACGCCGCTATATTAACACGAGCATGACCTGTTACTCGAAGGTCCTCTTAACTTTTCGATCCGGAGCTGGATTTTATTGCAGTATAGGTTTTATGGATATCAGCAAAAGTTATAAAATTTTTAAAATACCGAAAAAAAAATCAGCAAAATAGACACCTTCAATAGCAAATTAAAACATTACCTCTAGTTTGGAGAGACTTCCCCAGGGGTCCAGAGGCCCGTTTCTCGAAAGTCCCGGTAACTTTTCGGGCCGGAAATCAAATATTCAAACCGAAATATAAAGAATATTAGCGCCTGTCCTGGCTTGCAAACTACTGCATTTTGTTTCATCAACTGATTGTTTTATTATGTTAGATGCAAAACTATTGAAACCTCAATCTTTAATATAAACGGAGACAGCTTACCGGGCCCGTTAATTATGGGGACTTTCGACTTTCTTTTTCGTGCTCTTGGTCGGATGTTTCTTTGTTTCGGTTTTTGCTAATTTTTCCCGCCTTTATTGACCAAACGAACGCCCTGCATCAAGTTTTCATGTTGATAGTGTGCATAACGGAGGTAAAAATTTCGCGCGTTTTTTTTGAAAGTGATGAATAGTTTTTGACTGTAAGTACCCACAAATGAGTGTAAGTACCGACAAATGGTTACATAGTAAATATCTACACTCTGATCAACTTGTTGGGATAACTAATAACGCAACATCTTGAATTTCGTTATTTTATGCCTATGTATATGTCTGGTATTAAATTTCGCGATTTTTTCCCAAATCGCGAAAATAGCGAAATTTAATTCTCGCGAGATTAAAAAGGTAGTGTATGGCAAAAGTTGGCTACTTCGAACTCTCAATGCTTTTAAGGAAGTCGTTTTCTTCTTATCCTTTTGATTAACATGTCAAACAGTGAAGCAAACCTTGTCCGATAACAGCAATTACACGATCTTGTGTTATGCGCAAACCAATCAGAATTAGTCCGGCCAGTTGGTTTTGTCTGCGCGTATGCGTCTGTGTTAAAAAAGAGTCCGCGCAGTTAAGAGGCAGCATGCAAGCAAGCGGGAAAAAAATAAAAAGGAGTGTATCGAACTAACTACTAACTGGTTTAACTACGAATAGAAGAATAGTTGTCATTTTGTTGTTTTGTGGATTTTATGGGCCGCGTATTGATTCTGACCTTTTGCATACAGCTGACAGTTCTCAACCCCATTACGATTCAAATAAAAGTCGGGTGAGCATAATTTAGAAAGGAAAAACACATTGTACGATCTGCTGGTCTTATTGCTATAATTAATTTTTTAAAACCAGCATTGAAGTCTGAAAACACATCATGGCCAGCAATTTGTCTTTTAACCAGGAAAAATTCGGACTAAACGAAACGCATTGCCCTGCTCAAAACCTCAGCCTTGCGAAGGAAAAAGTAATTATAATTTCAGTTATGAGCATTCGTCTCATCTCGACTGTCGCCGCCGTCTTCGGTAACTATCTTGTGATTAGAGCCTTTCACAAATTTCATAGTCTTCGAACTGCTTCTAACGTTGTTCTGGTAAGTTTGTCAACCGCGGACGGTTTACTGGCGATTCCTTTGATTTTCGGCATCGTCCAAATGAGTCTTAGACTGTTAAACGGCTCTAATGCTGAGTGTAGCTCCGGTCCTCTTGGAAAAATAACTTTCATATCCAGCTTTTTTCGTCGTTTACTCGAAAATCCCGCTGAAATTCATTTCGGTTTTTATAAACTAAATTTCAAGGTAAAGGAAGCTTTTGGGCAGTGATAATGAGCGTTCTATTCAGTACAATGTTTAAGTAAGATAAAGATGAACTAGAAAAAATTTCCAAGAACTTAATTAAGACTGCGAGCAGTTTTTCAAAAAGAAGTGATGTTATTTACAAAGGAAGTGATGGTCGATCTAAGTTGATGTAGCTCTTATCCATATCAGCAAATACAGTGTGCCGAACACATTATTAACACACAATCTAATTATCCGATTTTCTCGCTTTTCCTAGAAAAGAAACTTAAATAAGAACGAATACCAAAAACTGTAAGGAAAAAACGGTATTGATACACCTTGCCAGGATAGAGTAAAACAAAAATTATCTGAGGTAAACGAGCGAGGCACAAAAGAGATACCAGTTCTCGACCGAGAAAAACTATCGCATGAGATCTAGGTCAAATGAGCCAGCCAGCCAGTTCAAGACTGGTTTCGTCCAACCCGTGAAATCATAAGGCATCCAGAACGATACCTCCCGGAATCCCGCGGGAAAAGAAAAACGACATTAATAGTACGCCGTCTCTTAATTCCTCAAACCGGAAATAAACACTTTTCCAGTTAAGCAGAATGATATACTAATTTTAAGCACCTTCTGTACGCTTCAAACAGATCGCCGCTGAGTGGTGTTAGAGTCCTATTTTTGTATGAAGTCTCTGTAAAATATCTTTATTAAAGGAACTGCCCGTGGGTTCTGAAATTCGGAAAAGAAAAGTGGCAAACTAAGTTTTGCAATCATATTTGGGTGTTTGCCAATTTTTCCTGTTTGGTCGCCTCTTTTTTTACATGTCAGAACACCTGTAGAAATGTGGGCGTTCTTTATTGTTTCTATTCCGCTCCAAACGTCTTTCGCTCTTTAATAAGTTTAATTTCTTATAACTGTCGCCAGCAAGTATGAATAAAATTTATTTCTCTTTCCGAATCCATTATTTTCCTACATAGTGGTTTACGCGTTTCAATTAATTTTTAATAACACAGCATCACAAAGTTAGAAATGAAAACTGACGTTTCGTAGTCGCTTGATTAATGGCTCAAAAACGAAGGTGTCGAGCCAGTGTGTCTACTTCGATGAATAAAAACAATTTCTGTTCAGCTGACAATGGCGCCTTCACTTTGATCCTCTTCTCCATTCAGTGCATATTAGAATTTAAAACGGCTATTTTAAGCCAAACTTATCCACAGTCGCAAAGAAACAGGACCCATGCATTTTTTTACGCGTGAAGCCAGTTCTGATGTTGATATTAATGAACTGACTTGATAGTCTCTTAAATAATAATAATGATAATAATAATAATAATAATAATAATAATAATAATAATAATAATAATAATAATAATAATAATAATAATGATAATTCAAAGGAGTATTTAGGGGAGGTTTTTAGATCTGTTAATGAGCTCGCACTTCGCACATGTTCGGCTGTTCCTTGCATTTTAAACTCGACAAGACGTTCTTACTAGTTTAAGAAACTTTCAAAGCCTGCTGTTACAACTACTTTTTATTAAGAGTACTAGTGCAACAGTTTTTTTGTTTCTCTTTCTAGGCCAAATATAAGGTTCATTTTATGAATTATTTGACTTTCTGCTTGTTCATTTCACCGTTGAACGTGGTCAGTTGTTTAATAAAACTTAAGAACACAATGCGTGATGACTATTTTTATTTCCTTAGCTCTATACTACGCAATTTTGACGTGTTATTTACTCTCTTAATGGATTGTTAATGAATTTGCGAGGAAATTTAGAGTTTGACGTTTTAGAAGGCAGTAATTAAGGCAGTTACCTGACATTAACCTGCATATTTTATGGACAATCGCGTTTATTTGGATTTTGTTTCATAGAAATGGTTTAATTTTACCTTTATTGCAGATGCGTCGTATTTGTTTTGACGCTATTAAAACAAAAGGAACATCATCAATAGTTGCTATCGTTATTTAGTAAAATCCAACTAGTGGTCTATTATCAATGGTGCGTTCTAATTGGTTGAGCTACTAGTAGGCTATATGGACTCGAGGAATAATTGTTAACTAATATCCTTTGATCATATATATACAGAGTTGAGTTCACCTGGCCATGGCTGACTAGTTTGATTATGATTAGAAACGGAACAACAGTTGTATAAGTAAATAATGTTCCTATATACAGTTCGAAACACGGCATAATTTTCCTCTCGCAATTAACCAAACACAGAAGAATCCCATTTGAACTGTTCAGACAACGTATCTTCCTCCCGCAATGAAGAAAAATTCACCGAAGTGGACATTTATTCTACTGTTGAACGTTCATGGGATTACCACAATCGTTGCTTTGCTTGGGAGTTATTTCGTGCTAAGAGCGTTTCACAAATTTCGGAATCTGCGAACTGCTTCCAACAACATTTTGGTGAGTTTGTCTATCGCCGACGGCTTACTAGCGATTCCCTTGATTCTTGATATCATTCATTTGTGCCTTAAGTATAGTGATTCGGATTGTTCACGTATTCTTAAAGAAGTATACGGAACTATCACCTTGTTCCTCCTTTCGGTCATTGTTCTTCATCTCACCTTACTGAGTTCAGAACGTTTCATCGCCATCAAGTTCGCCTTAAGATACCAGACCATAGTGACCAAACGCCGAGCACGGATCGTTTCCATCGTGACGTGGCTGTGGGCTCTGGTCGTTAATGTGGCTGTCCCCTCTTTCAGAGAATTTGGCAGAGAGATGAACGCAGACATTAATACCCCCCAAGTGCTCCACATCAGATGGCATCTTGTATTCCAAGCTGCGTCAATGTTTCTTGTCCCCTTGCTAATCATTTTATGCTCGTACACCTACATCTTCATTGTGTCCTACAAACAGAGACAACATGTCAGAGAACAGGGCCTTGACATTCCAGGAATGCCCACCGTCAAGCATCACATGAAAGGTGTCCGCTTTCTCGCCATTGTTGTAGCGCTGTGTCTACTCAGTATCATCGCTTTGCTGGTTGTGACATCCCTCCGAATTTTCTCTGGCAAATCACTCAAGGACCACCACCATCAAATCCTACTGGAGAAGATCGTCTACGACGTGGCCATGTTTTTGAATGCCATATGCAACCCTCTTATCTATGGATGGAAAAATGAAGAATTTAGAAACGCTTTTCGTAAGATGCTGAAATGCTACTAAGTGAGCTTAGTGCGTAAACGTTGTAAGGCCTCCTAGGCCATACCCAAGATTAACTGTATTCTTTTGTTTAAGGCAAATTGGCCAAGTACCAGGTACCAGACGATACCAAACTGCCTTTTGTAAGCCACTGAGAATCGCTCAAGAGGTTTGTACCTGCTAAATTACTGGACTCAAATAACGAGCCCTACGCAGGAATTATATGGTGTCAACTTCTTATTCATTTCATGTATAATAGTATAGTGGCACCAATGTAAGTTGTCAAATTTTATAACAAACCTATCCTTTTGCATGAGTAAAATAAGAGACTAATAATATGTTCTATGATCAGATGTAGTGAAAAAGAGTTTTTGGAAGAGGTCCAGTGGAGGACATACACTGATACATTGCGAATTTGTCAAAATGTGTACTGTCGCCTGAGAAGTGAGAGGGATTTTTAATTAAGAACTGAGACTTAAGATCAAAGAACTATTGATAGGGCTGGGAAAAGCCAACGGTGATTCCAGCATCCCCATGCAGTCACCCTGTAACTCCCAAAAGTTGTAAAAGAAAAAGCTAAACAATTGCTTATGCCGATAACATGGTAAAGAAGCAAAATTTGCCCACAAAAGTTTAAAACGAATTTCAAGCATTCTTACTAGTCTCTTGGTATTATTTACTAGTCTCTTGGTATTATGCAGTGAATACGCTGCTTACATTTCATTTACAAAAAACAAATCCCAATAACGCATGTACCCTGTGGATACACGGTTCAAAGAAGATCTGTTAAGAGCCGCGGGAAGGGTGTGATTCCCATATGAAAATGATGGAATATTCGCCTCCTCACTTAGAGTTGATCACGGATTATGCATCAGGGAGCCAATATAACCGTAGAGGTATTACTATGGATTGTCAGTAAAGAAATATTAAACTATGTAAAACAAACAACTGCCTAAAAACAAAAAGAGAACAGTTGTGACCAAATCGCGAAAAAAAGGTGAGATTTGTAATTTGTGCAACTTCCGTTAAAATTGTAAGATCGGCAGCGCCACCTTGCGGATTTATTGCTATTTACATCATAACAAAGGGGAGCAAGTTGTGAAAATAGCAGAAGACCGACGAAAAATCGTGAAATTTGTAAATTTATAACAATATAACCGTAGAGGTATTACTGTGGATTGTCGGTAAAGAAATATTAAACTATGTACAACAAACAAATGCCTTATAACAAGGGGAGACCAGTTGTGACCAAATCGCGAAAAAACGTGAGATTTGTAATTTTTGCAACTTCCGTTAAAAATTTAAAATCGGCAGCGCCACTTTGAGGATGTGTTGCTATTTACATAATAAAGGGGAGCAAGTTGTGAAAATAGCAGACGACTGACGAAAAATCGAGAATTTTTTAAATTTTGCAATTGCAGTTAAAATTGTAAAATCCGCAGCGCCGTTTCTCGTAAGCTCATCGCGAAATATCCTTAATTTTTTAATTTTGTAGTATTCGCAACGTCATCGCGGAAAACCGTTAGGTTTGCAAATTTTGCAGTCGCGAAACATCGTAAATTTTGTAGATTTCGTAGCAGAGTTCAATCCTGAACATGTGTCCCCGTGCAGGGTTTTCTTTGGCAAGCATTGAATTAGAAGAGTGGAAAAATGAGATAGTATTTTTTAAAAATCTAACCGAAAAAAAATTATATATTTCGGTAAATCTGAATTCGAAGAGATCATGGTCACCCATGTTGGCCGACATTTTGGATGACGTCACAGGTCTGCAGTAGCACATTAAATGCCAAGTCTAATAAAACGCTGTAATGGAAAGAAACCCAGTCGGGGATTTGAATTCCCTCCGGTATCACGGTAGATACGAATTTGCTTATCCACCGGTCAGGGTGTTAATAGTTGATTACCATTTGTGATTTATTTAATGTTGTGTGTCGTTTTACCAAACTATGGGAAAAGATCAAAAAAGTGACTTGCTATCATCTTACTAGTACAAATTCGTTCGGAGAGGTCAACACCTCGAACTAATTATCGGTTCGTCCAGTCGGGTTCGAGCCTTCTCATACCTGGTTGTTTCATTGAGAAGAAAATTTGCTACACCTTTCTCTCTCATCACCTACAGATGGGCACTGTAGGTTAACCTGGCTATGGCGCCCAGGGGTTACTCCCTGTAGTGGCCTTAATGGGGGGGGGGGGGGGGGGGGGGGTCCGCTCGAACGGGGTACCTTTTTCAAGCTTCAGGTATATAAAAGGTTAGGGATTTCACCTGGCTAGTTGAAGTGTGTAAAAGGATAGGGAAATCTTTCATTTCGGCCGCTAAAAGGACCCTCGGCTCACCGAGATACATTTTTAGGCTGTGAAGAAGTCAAGAAAACTCCCCGGCTTAGTTATTTTTTCACATTTACAGCGGTTCAAAGCAATGCTGCGTCCTAAAATAGGTATGTGAAAGGGGTACAATTTGTCAGTAGAAGGTTATACGAAAGGGGTACCTTTTCTGTCAAGAATAGTATATGTGGTAATGAATAGTTACGGTGTTTGACCTCGGGGCGGAGCCTCCTCGTGTGAAAATTTGTTGAGTGTGCCCCGGGTGTGGGCATTTATCAGTCCGCTGCCGGACAGCTGGTCGATATCAACAAGGTATTGTCTTTTTCCAAGACAGAGCTGAATTACTTTAATAATATATAGATTTAGCCAGGGCTAAAAGCGAAGCTCTCGATAATACTTATAGTTTGTTCAAACCAAACATAAAATGGTGTAACGCTAAGTGGCGAAGGCAACGCCGCAAAACGGTGAAAAAACAATTACAATATGTCTAATTAGCAAAAAGCAACTTTGCACGCTTTTTTTGAACATTTCTTTGCCGTCGTTTTGCACGACCACAAGGTGAAACTTCCAGAAACGTCTTAGGGCCTGTTTACATGGAGTGGGGGACCCCGGTCTAGTGGGGTTGGTTTCTTTTGTTTTCACGCTCTATGGGACACAAAACAAAAGAATCTTACCCCACTATACCGGGGTCCCCCACTCCATGTAAACAGGGTCTTAGGTACTGTCGTACGTGTTCTCGTTAATTTTTTTTTTCACTGCCGCTTATTTTCACCTTGCACTAGTGGCCGCTAGCTTTTCTCATTTTCTCACCGCCGCTACAAAATTTTCACGTTGTTCTTCAACAAAAAAAATGTCTTCTTTGTTTTTTTGTCGCTCGCTCTTGATCGCTATCGCCCTTTTCCTAGTTGAGCTTCGTTGGCCTGCCGCCTACTTTCTCTAGCCCTATATTCCAAATTTTTGGACGTGACAAGTAATCTAAGCTTAATACTTTAGACAACACAGATTCAGAAACAATTTCCGCTTTCCGTTTTCGACTTTATTGACTCTTTAGTTGTCTCTGCTTTACAAAGTGCGGGTACTGGCTATGCGATTTCCCGCCAAAATAACCTCGAGTTGCATTTGGGTTGCAATAACTGTTGATTGAGTTATTTTACATTGGTATGCCTGTTATTGTTACATTGGACGTACGGTCACACGTGATTGCCAAAATTTCTCGGATGGGTAGATTACCACATTTTCTTACCCATTGTGCTCCGCTTCAAATTTTGCTCCAGCTCTTATCTTTACTAAAAATAACTGCTTTCCATGACTAAAACGTCTTCTTATTGCAATATGCTGAACAAACAGAGCCTTCCTCGCTTATTAATTGCATGTCTACGCCCTGTGGCACTTTGTTTTTTCGGAATGGGCGTTTTTTGTATTATATTTTACAAGAACTAATTTTTGCGATGACTTGAACCTGGTTTTTCTTGTTCTTTTTCTTAACGTTTTGTGAATTCAAGATGTGTATAAATTAAAAGGCTTCTTTTTTTTACAAATTTTCATCAAAACTTGGTATAGAATGAAAGTTAGTTTGCTAGTTGGTTTCTTCTAAAACAAAAAGACTAATTGTCCTCGTTTTCTAAAAGTCAAGTGGTCATAGTAAAACTCGAACAAGATTGTACGTACTTCCCGAAGGAATGCAAACCCTGCGGGCATCTCGTCAGTATAATTCGCGAGTGTGAGCTACGATTGATGCTTTCAGAGCATATGATAATTTACATGATCCTTGCTATATCCAGCGAGTTTACACTTACCATCGATACATATTTGAGATTCGAGGAATTAAATGAACTTTGGAGGGTGTTACGCCAAAACGTGAATGGTCGATAAAAGCTGCATGAGTTAAGAGGTGGGCCGCAGTTTGCAGCTAGGCGAACTCATAACGTCGCTATATTAACGCGAGCAAGACCTGTTACTCGAAGGTCCTCTTAACTTTTCGCTCCGGAGCTGGATTTTATTGCAGTATAGGTTTGTTGGTATCAGCAAAATTTTTTTAAATTATTAAAATAATGATTTTTCAAACCTAAAAATCAGCAAAATAGACACCTTCAATAGCAAATTAAAACATTACCTCTAGTTTGGAGAGACTTCCCCAGGGGTCCAGAGGCCCGTTTCTCGAAAGTCCCGGTAACTTTTCGGGCCCGAAATCAAATATTCAAATCGAAATATAACGAATAGGAGTGCCTGTCCTGGCTTGCAAACTACTCCATTTTGTTTCATTAACTGATTATTTTATCATGTTAGATGCAAAACTATTGAAACCTCAATCTTTAATGTTAACGGAGACAGCTTACCGGGCCCGTTAATTATCGGGACTTTCGAGAAACGGGCCCCAGGTTGCTTGTGTTTTACTCGCTTCGGGGCCTTCCATCTCGAAGTCAGACATGGCAAACATCGTTTCAGACGTTTTTTTCATTTTTTTCCTTGTTATTTGACATGTACACCAGAAGTAAAATCGTGAACAAGGCCAAATACTTCTTCCAAATAATTCTTCTGTAATCTGAATTCCCTAAAAAACTTTACTTGCCAGCCAGGCAAGTTAAAAAGGCAGTTCACTAGCCCAATCATAAAATCCACTACCCCAGGGCTATTGCCTGGACACTACTCTGTCTACTCTCTTTGCACACTGTTTAATATAATTTAGCTAGAACTTGAACCTTTGAATGCCTTTTTAAATAATATTTTTACTCAGAAATATGAGACAAACCTCCCGGATGAAATTAATAAAATACCTGTACAAGTGACTGGATAAAGTTGTGTACTATATTTTGTCATTTTTGCATAAACCTGATACAGGAATGATTATTCTTGTATTGCTTACGACTAATTATTATGTGTAGTAAATTGTGTAAAGTAATTAAATGTATAAATTAGAGGGCTGGAGAAGAAATTAATGGGTCTTAAGTCACCGTGGGAGTTTTTTTGTGGGGGGTGGGGTGGGTCTGTGGCTAATATTATTGAACACGGGTTATTACACACTTTATGAGAAATCGTGCATTCTGGAAATAGAAAACTAAAAAAGTAATAACTACAAGACAATTTGAACCTCGTTAAGATTTGAATGATTTAGTGACTTAAGGAAACTAAAGGCGACTTTAGGCGACTTAAGGCGATTTTAGGCGACTTAAGGCGATTTCAGGCGACTTAAGGCGACTTTAGGTGACTTTAGGCGACTTTAGGTCCCAGAGTAGGCCTTGAAAGCCTGCTGTTACAGCTACTTTTTATTAAGAGTGCCACAGTTCTTTCGTTTTAATTTCTTTCTAGGCCAAATATAAGGTTCTCATTTTTTTAAATGGATTATTTGACTTTATTTTGTGCTTGTTCATTTCACCGTTGAACGCAGTCAGTTGTTTAATAAAACTTAAGAACACAATGCGTGATAACTAGTTTTATTTCCTTAGCTCAATACTACGCAATTTTGACATGTTATTTACTTTCTTAATGGGTTCTCAATGAATTTGCCAAGAAATTTAGAGTTTGACGTTTTACAAGACAGTAATTAAGCCAGTTAACATACATGAACCTGCATATTTTAAGGACAATCGCTTTTATTTGGATTTTGGTAAATAGAAATGGTTTAATTCTACCTTTATTGCAGATGCGTCGTATTTGTTTTGACGCTATTAAAACAAAAGGAACATCATCAATAGTTGCTATCGTTATTTAGTAAAATCCAACTAGTGGTCTATTATCAACGCTGCGTTCTGATTGGTTGAGCTACTACTAGGCTATATGTTATAGCTCACTAATCTAGCGAAAAGCGTCGGCTTTAAAAACCAAAACAATGGCGGCTGAATTGCGTTTTGATAGCTAATTAAAGTTATTTTGTCTCGATTTTTTTGACCAACTAGTTGAATTTTACTAAAACAATTATTCCTCTCGCCCTCATGGGCTATTGACTCAGAGCCCATTAGCACTTGAGGAATAATTGTTAACTAAACTAACTCTTTGATCATATATATACAGAGTTGAGTTCACCTGGCCATGGCTGACTAGTTTGATTATGATGAGAAACGGAACAACAGTGGTATAAGCAAGTGTTTCGAACGGTATATAGGAACAAAGGTGGCACAATTTTCCTCCCGCAATTAACCAAACACCGAAGAATCCCTTCTGAACTGTACAGACAACGTATCTTCCTCCCGCAATGAAGAACAATTTACCGAAGTGGAAATTTACTCTAATGTTGAACGTTCATGGATTTATCACAATCATTGCTTTGCTCGGGAGTTATTTCGTGCTAAGAGCGTTTCAAAAGTTTCGGAACCTGCGAACTGCTTCCAACAACATGGTGAGTTTGTCCATCGCCGACGGCTTACTAGCGATTCCCTTGATTCTTGATATCATTCAGTGATGCGTTAAGTATAATGTTGGGCTTTGTCCACATATGATGCATATTCTTCAAGAAGTAGAGGGAACTATCACCTTGTTCCTCCTTTCGGTCATTGTTGTTCATCTCAGCTTATATGAGTTCAGAACGTTTCATCGCCATCAAGTTCGCCTTAAGATACCAAGCCATAGTGACCAAACGCCGAGCACGGATCGTTTCCATCGCGATGTGGCTGTGGGCTCTGGTCGTTAATGTGGCTGTTCCAGAGGTGACTCTGAGGACAACAGGCAAGGATTTCAGAAAATCTCACCGACATGTGAATACACATGAATGTATTATAACACACAATACAACTCAAGAGCACCCCACCAGATGGCATCTTGTATTCCCTGCAGTGTCAATGTTTCTTGTCCCCTTCCTGATCATTTTATGTTCGTACACCTACATCTTCATAGTGTCTTACAAGCAGGGACAACTTGTCAGAGAACAAGGCCGTGACATTCCAGGAATGCCGACCGTCAAGTATCACATTAAATGTGCCCACACTCTCGCCATTGTTGTAGCGCTGTGTCTACTCAGTATCATCGCTTTGCTGGTTGTGACATCCCTCAGAGTCTTCCGTGGCAAATCACCTGGAGGCCATCAAAAGCTACTGCAGAAAATCATCTACGACGTGGCCATGTTTGTGAATGCCATATGCAACCCTCTTATCTACGGATGGAAAAATGAAGAATTTAGAAACGCTTTTCGTAAGATGCTGAAATGCTGCTAAGTGAGCTTAGTGCGCAAACATTGTTAGGCCTCCTAGGCCATACCTAAATTAACTGTATTCTTTTGTTTAAGGCAAATTGGCCCAGTATAAGGTACCAGACGATACCAAACTCCCTTTTGTAAGCCACTGAGAATCGCTCAAGAGGTTTCTACCTGCTAAATTACTGGACTCAAATAAGGAACCCTAAGTAGGAATTATATGGTGTCAAATTCTTATTCATTTCATGTATGATAATAGTATAGTGGCACGAATGTAAGTTGTCAAATTTTATAACAAAGGCATCCTTTTGCATGAGTAAAAAAGAGACTAATTATATGTTCTATGATCAGATCTAGTGAAAAAGAGTTTTTGGAAGAGGCCCAGTGGAGGACATACACTCACTGATACATTGCGAATTTGTCAAAATGTTTACTGTCGCCTGAGAAGTGAGAGGGATTTTTAATTAAGAACTGAGACTTAAGATCAAAGAACTATTGATAGGGCTGGGAAAACTCAACGGTGATTCCAGCATCCCCATGCAGTCACCCTGTAACTCCCAAAAGTTGTAAAAGAAAAAGCTAAAAAATTGCTTATGCAGATAACTTGGTAAAGAAGCAAAATTTGCCCACAAAAGTTTAAAACGAATTTCAAGCATTCTAGTCTCTTGGTATTATGTAGTGAATACGCTCTTTACGTTCCATTTACAGAAACAAATCACAACAACGCGTGTACCCTGTGGGTATACGGCTCAAAGAAGATCTGTTGGGAGCCGCGGGAAGGGTGTGATTCCCATATGAAAATGATGGAATATTCGCCTCCTCGCTTAGAGTTGATCATGGATTATGCATCAGGGAGCCAATATAATCGTAGAGGTATTACTATGGATTGTCGGTAAAGAAATATTAAACTATGTACAACAAACAAATGCCTTATAACAAGGGGAGACCAGTTGTGACCAAATCGCGAAAAAACGTGAGATTTGTAATTTTTGCAACTTCCGTTAAAAATTTAAAATCGGCAGCGCCACTTTGAGGATGTGTTGCTATTTACATAATAAAGGGGAGCAAGTTGTGAAAATAGCAGACGACTGACGAAAAATCGAGAATTTTTTAAATTTTGCAATTGCCGTTAAAATTGTAAAATCCGCAGCGCCGTTTCTCGTAAGCTCATCGCGAAAAATCCTTAATTTTTTAATTTTGTAGTATTCGCAACGTCATCGCGGAAAACCGTTAGGTTTGCAAATTTTGCAGTTTTCTCGAGGCTATCGCGAAAAATCGTAAATTTTGTAAATTTCGTAGCAAAGTTCAATCCTGAACGTAAGTGTCCCCGAGTAGGGTTTTCTTTGGCAAGCATTGAATTAGAAGAGTGGAAAAATGAGATCGTATTTTTTAAAAGTCTAACCGAAAAAAAATTATATATTTCGGTAAATCTGAATCCGAAGAGATCATGGTCACCCGTGTTGGCTGCCATCTTGGACGACGTCACAGGTCTCCAGTAGCACATTAAATGCCAAGTCTAATAAAACGCAGTAATGGAAGGAAACCCAATCGGGGATTTAAATTCCCTCCGGTATCACGGTAGATACGAGTTTGCTTTTCCACCGGTCAGGGTATTAATAGTTGATTACCATTTGTGATTTATTTCATGTTGTGTGTCGTTTTACCAAACTATGGGAAAAGATCGAAAAAGCGGCTTGCTATCATCTTAATAGTGCAAATTCGGTGTCCGAGAGGTCAACACCTCGAACTAATTATCGGTTCGTCCAGTCGGGTTCGAGCCTTCTCATACCTGGTTGTCACGGCATTAGACAAGAAAATTTGCTACACCTTTGTCTCTCATCACCTAGGGCTACAGATGGGCACTGGAGGTCAACCTTGCCATGGCGTTTCTACTTAATCCTTAATTATATCTAAATTTTGGAATCCACTGCTTGTGATTTATCCCCAGGGGTTACTCCCTGTAGTGGCCTTAATAGGGGGTCCGCTGGAACGGGGTACCTTTTTCAAGCTTCAGGTATATAAAAGGGTAGGGATTTCACCTGGCTAGTTGAAGTATATAAAAGGATAGGGAAATCTGTCATTTCGGCCGCTAAAAGTATCCAACAGGGCTAACAGAGATACATTTTTTGGCTGTGAAGAAGTCAAGAAAACTCCCCGGCCTAGTTATTTTTTCACAATTAAGGACAGTGCATTTACAGCGGTTCAAAGCAATGCTGCGTCCTAAACTAGCTATGTGAAAGGGGTACCATTAATTGTCAGTAGAAGGGTATACGAAAGGGGTACCTTTTTTGTCAAAAATAATATATGCGGTAATGAAAGGTTAAGGCGTTTGACCTCGGGGCGGAGCCTCCTTGTATAAAAATTTGTTGAGTGTGCCCGGGTGAGGGCATTTATCAGTCCGCTGCTCAACAGCTGGTTGATACTAAGAAGGTATTGTCTTTTTCCAAGACAGAGCTGAATTACTTGAATAATGTATAGATTTAGCCAGGGCTAAAAGCGAAGCTCTCGATAATATTTATAGTTTGTTCAAACAAAATATAAAATGGTGTAATGCTAAGCGGCGAAGGCAACGCCGGAAAACAGTGAAAAAACAACAATATGTCTATGTAGCAAAAAAGCAACTCACTTTTTTTGTACATTTCTTTGCCGTTGTTTTGCACGACTACAACGTGGAACTTCCTGAGAAACTTCTTAGTTACACGTTGTCGCACGTGTTCTCGTTCTTTTTCTTTTTTCAGTGCCTCTCATTTTCACCTTGCATTGGTGGCCGCTAGCATTTCTCATTTTCTTATCTCACCGCCGCTACAAAATTTTCATGTTGTTCTTCCAACAAAAAAATGTCTTGTTTTTTTATCTCTCGCTCTAGATCTCTGTCGCCATTCTTCTTGGTTGAGCTTCGCTGGCCTGCCGCCTACTTTCTCTAGCCCTATATTCCAAATTTGTGGACAAGACAAGTAATCTAAGCTTAATACTTTAGACAACACGGATACAGAAACAATTTCCGCTTTCCATTTTCGTCTTTATTGACTCTTTAGTTGTCTCTGCTTTACAGAATGCGGGTGGCTATGCGATTTCCCGCCAAAATAACCTTGAGTTGCATTTGGGTTGCCATAACTGTTGATTGAGTTATTTTACATTGGTATGACTGTTATTGTTACATTGGACGTACGGTCACGTGATTGCCAAAATTTCTCGGACGGGTAGATTACCACATTTTCTTACCCATGGTGCTTCGCTGCGTGCGCTTCTCGCGCGAGAGCTCCGCTTCAAATTTTGTATCCAGCTCTTATCTTTACCCAAAATAACAACTGCTTTCCATGACTGAAAACGTCCTCTTATTGCAATATGCTGAACAAACAGAGCCTCCTCGTTTATTAATTGCATGTCTACGCCCTGTGGCACTTTGTTTTTTGCGAATGGGCGTTTTTTGTATTATATTTTACAAGAACTAATTTTTGCGATGATTTGAACCTGGTTTTTCTTATTCTTTTTCTCAACGTTTTGTGAATTCAAGATGTGTATAAATTAAAAGGCTTCCTTTTTACAAATTTTCATCAAAACCTGGTATAGAATGAAAGTTAGTTTGCTAGGTGGTTTCTTCTAAAACAAAAAGACTACTTGTCCTCGTTTTCTAAAAGTCAAGTTGTCATAGAAAAACTCGA
This sequence comes from Porites cylindrica, assembly GCA_964035525.1. NCBI lineage: Eukaryota > Metazoa > Cnidaria > Anthozoa > Scleractinia > Poritidae > Porites > Porites cylindrica. The sequence goes on from OZ037776.1 coordinate 29,976,345, forward strand.
ACAAGATAGTGGCGCCCTTCCCGAAGGCATGCAAACCCTGCAGGCATCTCGTCAGTATAATTCGCGAGTGTGAGCTACGATTGATGCTTTCAGAGCGTATGACAATTTACATGATCCTTGCTATATCCAGCGAGTTTACACTTACCATCGAGACATATTTGAGATTCGAGGAATTAAATGAACTTTGGAAGGTGTTACGCCAAAACGTGAATGGTTGATAAAAGTAACATCTGTAAGCCTGAAGAAGGCTGGTATGGCAAGCCGAAATATTGTTATGAAAAAACAATGCACGTTGTTCTGAATTGGCTTTGCAGTAGTCTTTGGACTTGTCGTTCTTGATGAAAGCTGCATGAGTTAAGAAGTGGGCCGCAGTTTGCAACCAGGCGAACTCATAACGCCGCTATATTAACGCGAGCAATACCTGTTACTCGAAGGTCCTCTTAACTTTTCGATCCGGAGCTGGATTTTATTGCAGTATAGGTTTGATGGATATCAGCAAAATTATAAACTTTTTAAAATACCGATTTTTTAAACCTAAAAATCAGCAAAATAGACACCTTTAGTAGCAAAACATTAACTCTAGTTTGGAGAGACTTCCCCAGGGGTCCAGAGGCCCGTTTCTGGAAAGTCCCGGTAACTCTTCGGGCCCGAAATCAAATATTCAAATGGAAATATAAAGAATAGGAGCGCCTGTCCTGGCTTGCAAACTACTCCATTTTGTTTCATTAACTGATTGTTTTATCATGTTAGATGCAAAAATGTTGAAACCTCAATCTTTAATGTAAACGGAGACAGCTTACCGGGCTCGTTAATTATCGGGACTTTCGAGAAACGGGCCCCTAGTTACTTGTGTTTTACTCGCTTCGGGGCCTTCCATCTCGAAGTCAGACATGTCAGATATCGTTTCAGGCGCTTTTTCATTTTTTTCCTTGTTATTTGACATGTACACCAGAAGAAGAATCGTGAAGCAAGGCCAAATATATTTTCATTTGTCTCGCATGTTTTGGTTTTACCTGTATTGCTCGCAACCTTGCTTCGGAAGAATTGCTTCGTCAAGTCTTCATTTGACTGAAAAGTTTTTTAAATTATGTTTTCGTTAAAGTTTAAAATATGATAGATATAATATGATAATTTTAATCGCCTTTTTAAGCTTATGTGGGCGTTCTTCATTGTCTCTACTCCGCACCAAACTTCTTCCGCTCTCTAATAAGTTTAATTTCTTATAAATGTCTCCGGTAAGTATGAATTCAATTTATTTCTCCTTTCGAACTCATTTTTAGTGGTTTACGCGTTTCAATTAATTTTTAATAACACAGCATCACAAAGTTAGAAATGAAAACTGACGTTTGCTAGTCGCTTGATTAATGGCTCAAAAACGAAGGTATCGAGCCAGTGTGTCTACTCCCATGAATAAAAACAATTTCTGTTCAGCTGACAATGGTGCCTTCACTTTGATCCTCTTCTCCATTCAGTGTATATTAGAATTTAAAACGGCTATTTTAAGCCGAAACTTATCCAGAGTCGCAAAGAAACAGGGCCCATGCATTTTGTGCGCGTGAAGCAGGTTCTGATGTTGATATTAATAAACTGACTTGATAGTCTCCTGAATAATAATAATAATAATAATAATAATAATAATAATAATATTAGTAACAATAATAATGATAATAATAATTATTATTATTTTAGTAATAATAGTGATGATAATATTAATTCAAAGGAGTATTTAGGAGAGGTTTTTAGATCTGTTAATGAGCTGGCACTTAGTACATGTTCGGCTGTTCCTTGTATTTTATACTCGATAAGACGCACTTACTAGTTTATGAAACTTTCAAAGCCTGCTGTTACAACTACTTTTTATTAAGTTACAACTACTTTTTATTAAGAGTGCCACAGTTCTTTTGTTTTTCTCTCTAGGCCAAATATAAGGTTCTTTTTTTTTTAATTATTTGACTTCGTGCTTGTTCATTTTACCGTTCAATGCAGTCAGTTGTTTAATAAAACTTAAGAACACAATGCGTGATAACTAGTTTTATTTCCTTAACTCTATACTACGCAATTTTGACATGTTATTTACTTTCTTAATGGATTCTCTATGAATTTGCGAAGAAATAGACTTTGACGATTGGCGTTTTAGAAGGCAGTAATTAAGGCAGTTACCTGACATTAACCTGCATATTTTATGGACAATTGCGTTTATTTGGATTTTGATTAATAGAAATGGTTTAATTTTACCTTTATTGCAGATGCGTCGTATTTGTTTTGACGCTATTAAAACAAAAGGAACATCATCAATAGTTGCTATCGTTATTAGTAAAATCCAACTAGTGGTCTATTATCAATGGTGCGTTCTGATTGGTTGAGCTACTAGTAAGCTATATGGACTCGAGGAATAATTGTTAACTAACATCCTTTGATCATATATATACAGAGTTGAGTTCACCTGGCCATGGCTGTCTAGTTTGATTATGATGAGAAACGGAACAACAGTGGTATAAGCAAGTGTTTCGAACGGTATATAGGAACAAAGGTGGCACAATTTTCCTCCCGCATTTAACCAAACACAGAAGAATCCCTTCTGAACTGTACGGACTACGTATCTTCCTCCCCCAATGAAGAACTGTACCTTACCGAAGTGTGAATTTATTCTATTGTTGAACGTTCATGGATTTATCACAATCGTTGCTTTGCTTGGGAGTTATTTCGTGCTAAGAGCGTTTCACAAATTTCGGAACCTGCGAACTGCTTCCAACAACATTCTGGTGAGTTTGTCTATCGCCGACGGCTTACTAGCGATTCCCTTGATTCTTGATATCATTCATTTGTGTGTTAGGCATTGTCCACGTATTCTTAAAGAAGTATACGGAACTATCACCTTGTTCCTCCTTTCGGTCATTGTTCTTCATCTCACCTTACTGAGTTCAGAACGTTTCATCGCCATCAAGTTCGCCTTAAGATACCAAGCCATAGTGACCAAACGCCTAGCACGGAACGTTTCCATCGCGATGTGGCTGTGGGCTCTGTTCGTTACTGTGGCTGTTCCAGAGATTCTTCAGAAGGCAACAGGGAAAGATTTGAGAAAAGTACACAGACAGATAAAGGCGGACATTGATACCTGCGAAGTGCTCCACATCAGATGGCATCTTGTATTCCAAGCTGCGTCAATGTTTCTTGTCCCCTTGCTGATCATTTTATGCTCGTACACCTACATCTTCATTGTGTCCTACAAACAGAGACAACATGTCAGAGAACAGGGCCGTGACATTCCAGGAATGCCCACCGTCAAGCATCTCATGAAAGCTGCCCACACTCTCGCCATTGTTGTAGCGCTGTGTCTACTCAGTATCATCGCTTTGCTGGTTGTGACATCCCTCCGAATTTTCTTTGGCAAATTACTCGGGGGCCGCGGCCATAAAATGCTACCGGAGAAGATCGTCTACGACGTGGCCATGTTTTTGAATGCCATATGCAACCCTCTTATCTATGAGTGGAAAAATGAAGAATTTAGAAACGCTTGTCGTAAGATGCTGAAATGCTGCTAAGTGAGCTTAGTGCGCGAACGTTGTTTATTATTAATAGGCTTCCCAGGCCATACCCAAGATTAACTGTATTATTTTATTTAAGGCGAAATTGGCCGAGTATCAGGTACCAGAAGATACAAAACTCCCTTTTGTAAGCCACTGAGAACAGCTCAGGAGGTCTCTACCTGCTAAATTACTGGACTCAAGTAAAGAGCCGTAGGCAGGAACTGTATGGTGTCAAATGCTTATTCATTTCATGTATGATAATAATATAGTGGCACGAATGTAAGTTGTCAAATTTTATAACAAAAGTTTCCTTTTGAGTTAAAAATGAAACTAATTGTATGTTTAATGATCAGATCTAGCGAAAAAAAAAAAACTTTTGAAAGAGGCCCAGTGGGGGACACTCACTGGTACATTGAGAATTTGTCAAAATTTTTATCGTCGGCTGAGAAGTGAGAGGGATTTTTGATTAAGAACCGAGACCACAGGCAGCCCAAACTCACGTTACGAGGAAAGGGTGTAAAGTAACCTACTTACCATAGGTGACGCGTGACCTTTTTGTTAGGCGCGTCGGTGTCGCGTTACAGGAGATCGTTGAAAATATGACTCTGTTTGAGAAATAAAATACTGAGATCTGCGAAGGCTAAATAACGTTAAATCGAATTTTCCCTTTAGTGAAATAAATAAAAATGACTTACCTGCGATTTATTCATAAAACACGACGGGTGCAAGGGCGGAAATGACACGTTTACTATGCTCTTGCACTGTGAAGAAGTGAGCCCTTGCACTCGTCCTGTAAGTGCTAATTGCAGGTTACTTTTGTTTTACTCGCTTCGGGGCCTTCCATCTCGAAGTCAGACATAGCAGACATCGTTTCAGGCGTTTTTTCATTTTTTTTTCCCTTGTTATTTGACACCAGAAGAAAAATCGTGAACAAGGCCAAATATATTTTCATTTGTCTCGCATGTTGTTGTTTTACCCGTATTGTTCGCAACCTTGCTTCGGAAGAATTGCTTCGTCAAGTCCTCATTTGACTGAAAAGTTTTTTAAATTATGTTTTCGTTAAAGTTTAAAATATGATAAATATAATATGATAATTTTAATCGCCTTTTTTAAGCTTAAAACCACTGAACTGGGTGGTCGAAAAATCTTTTTCAGTATGAAGGATCACTGTAATCCATTTTTATCAAAGAAATTGCTTATTGGTCCCAAACTTCGATTGACTTAAGAAAAGTGGTAAATAACTAAGTTTTGCAGCCATCTTCGGGTATTCGCAAATTGTTTTCTTTTGGTCGCTTCTTTTCGGCTTAACATGAACACCTGCGCATGTAAAATTGTGGGCGTTCGTTATTATCTGTGTTCCGCTCCTAACTACTTCCGCTGCTTAATAAGTTTTGAATTTGTTTTAAATGTCGCCAGCGATTATGAATTCCATTCATTATTTTACGACTTAGTGAATGACGTGTTTCCATTTACAATAAAGCAGGACGTGTTGAGCCAGAGTGTCTGCTTCCTTGAATGATAACACTTTGTATTCAGTTGATAATCGCCTCTTTACTTTGCTTTTCTTTTCCTTTCAATGCAAAGAATTGAAAATTTATTTTAAGCCTCAAAGAAACAGGTCTGTTGAAAACTATAAACTGACTTAAGAGTCCGTTTGTAATAATAATAATGATAATAATAATGATAATAATAATAATCATAATAATAATAATAACCCAGGAGTCATTTCATAAGTAGGTTGATTATGTTTGTCAGGGTGAACGTAGTCGTGAATAGGACTGTTGTTGTTGACAGTGACTGACGTTTCGACAACCTGTACGGTAGTCACTTTCAGAGTCAAAGTGAGTTGTATCACGTCAGTTGATGGTATTTAACTGTGGTTATTGACCTGATTGGTCAATCAAGTCGCGATGTTATTGGTCTTCTGTCAGTTAAGCCGTGATGTTAATGGCTATGAAGACTCGTAATGTTTTTGGTGCGTTTCGATCCGTCCATTGTCACAGTTAAAAAGACAGTTGCCCAGTCGTTTTCTCGTAGTTAGTTTTCGTCAATAAGCCGTTTGTACGGTGCCGGTAACTGTTGACTAATAATAAGAAAAATAATCTTAATCATAATTATCATAATCATAATAACAATGAGAAAAGGAATTAATTCTTTCCCGCGTCTTTATACCTGGTATAGCAACGACATTTAGTTCTAATTTTGCTCGGTGAAACGATAAGAAGCATGGCGATTATCTCCAAAAAGATTGGCTCTATAGAAAATCTCTTAGGAGTTCTACAATCGCAAGATTCCTGTTTTACCAAGTCTAAATACACTTGACTGACACTGTTTAATAAGTATTATTCATTTCCCCCTTTTAGAACAAGTCAGTTGTTTAATAGCAATAAGGACATAAAAATACTGATAATACACGGCCGTGATAGCTACTTCATTTCCTTAACTCTATAGTATACAATTTTGACATGTTATTTGTTTTCTTAATGGATTTGAAAGGAAAAACTTAAGAGTTTGACGTTTAGAAGGCATTTGTTAGGGCACGTGCCAGATATAAACCAGCTTATTTGTTTGCAACCTCATAAAGTTGGAAGAGAAATTACGAAATTTTAGGTTACAAAAAGGTTTATTATAATCATATTTCATCGCTATTCAGTATTCATTTGTATTTTGTTTTGACGCTATTAAAACTTATAGGGAACGCTATGAATGAATGGCTGCCAGCATTTATTTTGTCGAGTAAGTATGACAAGAAACGGATCAACAGTAGCATTTATCAGGAGAGCATAATAACATTAAGTTCTGACTATAAGGCAGTGCCAAACTTTACCGACAACATAGCTGGTACAATACTCCTCCAATGAACCAAACACAGATGAATTGTTCTGGTCGAAATCATACCTCGCAGATGAAAACGTGGAAATTTATCCTACAGTTGAACTTTGATGTGATTATCACAGTCGCTGCTTTGCTCGGCAGCTATTTGATGCCCAGAGCGTTTCACAAATTTCAAAATCTGCGAACTGCGTCTAACATCATTCTGGTGAGTTTGTCTACCGCTGACGGTTTACTGGCGATTCCCCGAATTCTAGACATCATTAATTTGACCTTAAGGTATAATGCTAAGTATCTTTTACGTATGCCTGTTCTTCAAAAGGTAAGCGGAACTTTCACGTTCTTTCTCGTTTCGGTCATCATTCTTCATCTCGCTTTAATGAGTGTGGAGCGTTTCATCGCCATCAAGTTCGCCTTAACATACCACACCATAGTGACCAAACGCCGATCGCGGATCGTTTCCATCGCAATGTGGCTGTGGGCTCTGGTCGTTACGATAGCTCTGCCAAGGTTGCTTAAGACAACAGGGAAAGATTTCAGAAAGTGTCGCAGAGAGATGAACGCAGACATTAGTACCTCCCAAGTGCTCCACACCAGATGGCATCTCGTATTCCAAGCTGCGTCAATGTTTCTTGTCCCCCTGTTGTAATGATCAGCGGTATTTTGTATGAGTGTAAGCGTGCGCATGACCACCTGGGTCAGCCATGTTGGAATAAAAAACTTGGATCCTGTTTACTAAGATGTTTTATCCAGATCCATCGTGCTATCAGATAAAGAACATAACATGGTGTCAGAAGTAAAGTACGAACAAGAACCTCAGCCATCGATATGGCGAAGATTTGAATAAAATACAGGCCGTATTTCAGAGCAATCAACATCGGCGATCGTAATTCATGTCACAGGATCAGTCGATTCCTATCACGCCCGCGGGGGAAGAAAACACTGCAGAAGTACAGCATTTACAAGTTGAAGACGAAGAAAACACAGAGGAAATACAGCAACTAGTTGAAGACGAAGAAAATACACTTGAAATGGCGATGCATTTAGGTCTTCCACCTCCAGAAGCTCTCGACTTGAGTGGAGGAAACATATCAGCCAATTGGAAGAAGTTCAAACAGAAATATACAAATTACGAAATTGCGACCGGAATAAGTTCGAAGGATAGTGCAACCAGACTAGCAACACTTCTAACAGTTATTGGCAACGATGCTATTGATGTTTTTAACACTCTAACTTGGGACGAAGAAGGCGATGACAAAAAAATCGAAAAGGTGCTGTTGAAATTTGAGGAACACTGTGAACCCAAGAAAAATGTCAGCTACGAGAGATACAAATTCTTCTCAAGTGCCCAAGAAAGCGGTGAAAGCATCGACCAGTACGTAACAATATTAAGAAAGCTTTGTGAAACATGTGAATTTAGAACATTGAAGAACTCTCTCATCAAGGACCGAATTGTACTTGGTGTAAACAACACAAAAACAAGAGAAAGATTACTCAGGGTGCCAGACCTTACACTTCAGAAAGCATTAGATGTGGTACGATCTGCAGAAGCTACGGATATGCAAATGAAAGAACTGGACGACTCATCAGTGCATGGAATTGGAAGAGAGAAGAACAAGTCAACTGACAAGAAAACACCTTCAGATAATGAGGAAAAAAGACCCCCAAGCAAGAAGTTCAATTGCGGGAACTGTGGAACAAGACATGGCGCAAGGGAGTGTCCTGCATATGGCAAAACATGTAACTATTGTCAGAGACGAAATCACTTCCAGAGTGTATGCAGATCACGGAAAAAAGTCCATGAACTGGGTGTAGAGCAACAAGAAGGAAATATTCGTGACTCAACCCTATTTGTAGGAGCTGTCACTACTGAAGTTCGGATCCAGAATGAGGAGTGCTATGTGATGTTGCCAGTGAAAGGACATATCACAAAACTCAAAATTGACACGGGTTCTCAAGTTAACATCATGCCGTTCAAAGATCTAAAGAAGATAGTTGGAAGCAATCCACAGATAAATGCCTGCACACACAATCTAGTCAGTTACTCTGAAGATAAGCTAACTGTACTTGGCACAGCTACACTACCAGTGAAATCTAAAACAGATGTAGAACATGAGCTGACATTCCACATAGTGGAGACAAATCAACCAGGATTATTGGGGCTCACAGCATCCCAAGATCTGGGTCTAATAAAAGTAGTTATGGTGGCCAAGACAGAAGAAAAGCAAACTGAACCAGACAAAAGTGAAGAGGTTACGAAGTTGTCTGAAGAACTGAAAGAAGAAGTACTGCAGAAATACACGCAGGTATTCACTGGGTTGGGACGCTTGGAGAAACCTTACCACATTGAAGTAGACCCTACTGTGACACCTGTCGTAAACCCACCTAGAACGGTCCCAGCAGCTCTTCGCGACAGAGTGAAAGAAGAACTGGATGACATGGAAAGGAGAGGAGTTGTTCGCAAGGTAGAAGAACCCACAGATTGGGTCAATTCTATGGCCATTGTTGAAAAGCCTAATGGTAGTCTGCGGATTTGTTTAGATCCAAGGCACCTCAATAAAGCAATAAAGCGCGAACACTTTCAGCTTCCCACCATCGAAGACATCACTACACGCATGGCAAATGCAAAATGGTTCACTAAGCTTGATGCAAACCGAGGATACTGGCAGATACCTCTTGATGAAGAGAGTCAACTTCTAACCGCCTTCAACACACCTTTCGGGCGGTACTGCTATCAGGTCACTCCATTCGGAATCACATCTGCTCAGGAAGTTTTCCAAAAGCGGATGAGTCAACATTTTGGCGACTTGGAAGGAGTTGAAACCGACATCGATGACATAATAGTGCATGCAGAAACAGAAGTTAAACACGACCATCGTGTACACGCTGTCCTGGAACGATGTGAGAAGATCAACCTAACACTGAACAAAGAAAAGTGCGTCTTTAAAGTCAAAGAAGTCACCTACATTGGTCACAAACTCACACAAGAAGGAATCAAACCTGATGATGAAAAGGTGCGTGCCATCAATGACATGCCTGCACCAACTGACAAGAAAGGAGTAGAAAGACTCCTTGGAACAGTCAATTACTTGGGCAAGTTCATCCCAAATCTGGCAACTGTCACTGAACCTATCAGAGTTCTACTACGAAAGGACATTGAGTTTCAGTGGGCACGTGAACAAGAAAAAGCACTTCATGAAATTAAAAGCATCCTAACTAAAGATGGAGGGCCAGTCCTGAAATTCTTTGATGTACAAAATTCTGTTACGATCAGCTGTGATGCCTCCCCAACCGGCCTAGGAGGGGTGCTGCTACAAGAAGAACGTCCTGTTGCCTATGCGTCAAGATCCCTCACTGACGCAGAATCAAGATACGCTCAAATTGAGAAGGAACTCTTAGCTGTTCAGTTCAGCTTAGAACGTTTCCACCAATACATCTATGGAAAGAAAGTTACCATCGAGTCAGATCACAAGCCACTTGAGGCCATCGTTAAAAAGGCACTAGCATCAGCACCACCAAGACTACAAAGAATCCTGCTTAGAATGCAGAAGTATGACTACACTTTGGAATACAAGCCAGGAAAGGAGTTAGTGCTTCCGGCTATGCTCTCTAGAGCACCACTGCCTGAAACAGCATATGGCAGCATGGAAGAAGAAATTGCACTACATGTCCATTTGCTAACTTCTAACCTACCAGTCTCGAAGCCCAAACTAGAAGAAATTAAAGAAGCCACAGCTAATGACCCATCATTGAAAGAACTGAAGGATGCGATCAAGTCAGGATGGCCAGAAACAAAATCTTGCACACCAGCAAGTATTCAAGTCTACTGGAATGTAAGAGATGAGCTCTCTGAAGTCGAGGGTGTTATTCTCAAAAATGACAGAATACTAGTCCCGTCATCTATGAGAAAAGAAATGCTACAAAGGATACATCAAGGCCACATGGGGATCGAAAAGTCCAAACGACGAGCAAGAGATGTCCTATACTGGCCGGGAATGAATTCTCAAATCAGCGACATGATATCAAGGTGCACCACCTGCTTAGAGCATCAACGGCAAAACACGAAAGAGCCAATGATCCCTTCTCGCTTACCGCGCAAGCCCTGGGAAATGGTCGCCACAGACTTGTTCAACTGGGACAAATCTGATTACCTGATAGTTGTTGACTATCACTCCAGATATTTTGAAATAGCCAAACTACCAGACACCAAAAGCACCACAGTCATCACCTACACTAAATCTATATTTGCCAGACATGGAATACCATCCGAAGTAATCAGTGACAATGGTCCCCAGTACTCCTCAAAGGACTTTTCACTGTTTGCTAAACAATGGGAATTCAAACACACTACTGTCAGTCCACTGTACCCCCAAGCAAATGGTCTTGTTGAGAAAGAAGTACAAACAGTGAAAAATCTACTAACCAAAGCAAAACAAGATCGCAGGGATCCTTATTTGGCACTACTTGAGTACAGGAACACACCAATATATGATATTGGTTCACCAGCGCAACTGCTTATGAGCCGGCGATTAAGATCAATCATTCCCACTACCAACGCACAGTTGCAGCCTAAAGTCCTTAATCCACACAAAGTTATGGAGAAACTGAGGCTCAAACAGGAAAAACAAAAGCACTATTTTGATCAGCATGCCAAACATCTTCCCACATTAGAGAAAGGTGACCGGATCAGAGTACAAATGGGGAGCCATTGGAAACCAGGCGTTGTAACAGAACACGCAGAAACACCAAGATCCTATAGGATTCGAACTGATGAAGGTAGAGAATACCGCGGAAATAGAAGAGCATTAATAAAATCACCAGAAAGTGGTCTATCAGCAACAGACATCTCACCTCATCCTAAGTCTCCAACCGTGAGAGCAAATGAGCATTCAACCTCAAAGGAAGCAGCCAATCAAGCAATCCCATCTGTTGAAGAGCCCATTTCGACATCCCAAGAGCAAGGGGAAATGTATTCATCCGAGGAGGAAATCTCAGAGCCTCTCAAGACAGCAAGTGGAAGAACTGTGAGAAGGCCTTTGCGTTTCAAGGATTATGTTATGTGACACTGAACTCATCATTGATATGGAAGGTTGATAAACATTGTTTCGAAGGTTCTGTTAGTCACAGTTTGCAAATTTCTCACAAGTTGAAATTAGAGGAAACATTTTGAACTTTACATGAAATTGTTGTCCTTTTGACATTAGACCGTATTACCAATCTTGGTATCAAGGTGTACTTATCCTTTTTGTTTCTTTGTTTTCTTTTCGTTTTTGTTAGGGAAAAGTTGTAATGATCAGCGGTATTTTGTATGAGTGTAAGCGTGCGCATGACCACCTGAGTCAGCCATGTTGGAATTAAAAACTTGGATCCTGTTTACTAAGATGTTTTATCCAGATCCATCGTGCTATCAGATAAAGAACATTACACCTGTTGATCATTTTATTTTCGTACACCTACATCTTCATAGTATCCTACAAGCAGAGACAACATGTCAGAGAACAGAGCCACGACGTTCCAGGAATGCCCACTATCAAGCATCAAATGAAAGGTGCCCGCACTCTCGTCATTGTTGTAGCGCTGTGTCTACTCAGTATCATCCCTATGCCGGCTGTGACTTTCCTCCGAGTCTTCCGTGGCATATTAATCGGAGGCCGCTACCATCAAAAGCTACTGAAGCAAATCCTTTATGACGTGGCCATGTTTGTGAATGCCATATGCAACCCTCTTATCTACGGATGGAAAAATGAAGAATTTAGGAACGCTTTTCGTAAGATGCTGAAATGTTGCTTAGTACGCAAACGTTTTTAGGTGTTTAAAAATGTTTTGTTTAATGCGAATTAAACAAGTACAGGCAGAAACTCATAAGGGGTTCAAACGATACCAAACTCCCTTCGGTAAGCCATTGAAAACAGCTCGAGGTTTCTATCTGCCAAATTACTGGACTCAAAAAAGATCCCTGCGCAGGAACTGTATGGTGTCAAATGCTTATTCATTTCATGTATAATAATAATACAGTGGCACGAATGTAAGCTTGTCACAGTTTGAGTAAAAAAAGAGACTATTTCTTATGATCAGATCTAGGGGAAAAGATCATTAAAAAAAAGCCCAGTGGAGGACATACACTGACACATTGCGAATTTGTCAAAATTTTTTACTGTCGGCTGAGAATTGAGAGGGATTTTAAATTAAGAACTGAGACTTAAGATCAAAGAATTGTTGATATGGCTGGGAAATGCCAACGGCGATTCCAGGACCCCCAGCAGTCACCCTTTAACTCCCAAATGTTGTAAAAGAAAAAGCAGACCAATTTCACTGGAGCTTTTGCAGATAGCATGGGAAAGAAGCAAAATTTCCCCACAAAAATTTTAAATGAATTTCAAGCATTCTAGTCTCTTAGGATAATGCAATGAATATGTTCTTTACATTCCATTCGCAAAAACAAATCACAAAAACTTATGTATCGTGTATGTACACGGTTCAAAGAAGATCTATTGGGAGCCCGGGGAAGGGGGCGACTTCCATATGAAAGTGGATGAAATATTCGTCGCCTCGCTTAGGATTGATCATGACGGAAACCATTATGATATGTTTACCCATAGAAGTTAATTATTGCGGATTGTGAGTAAAGAAACAACTATGTAAAACAATCAAATGCCCTCGTTCTTTGTTGAGTCAAATAACGACCCAGTCGCACACATATTTGTCTCCTATATAATGAAAATTTCAATTTTCCGACGATCATTTTCGTCTCTGTTATTTCGGATTTCCTCCTCCCCAAGGAGAGAAAGGTTTGAAAGAAGGGTCATCTTTGGTAAGTATTTAGTTAGAAGAATGGAAATATGAATTCGTGCTTTTTTAAAGTCTAACCCAAAGAAATATTTCGATAAATTTGAATTCGAAGAGGTCATGGTCGCCCATGTTGTCTGCCGTTCTGGATGACGTCACTGGTTTACCAGTAACTCATGGCCAATTATCTATTTCATGTCAAGTCGAATAAAACGCCGTAACGGAGGAAAACCCGATCCGGATCATTTTAAAATCCTTCCTCCCTCTTGTATCACGGTGGATACGAGTTTGCGTAGTGGCCTTAAAGGGGAGATCCGCCCGAACGGGGTTCTTTGTTAAAGCTTCAGCTGCAGGTATATAAAAGGCTAGGGATTTCACTTGGCTAGTTGAAGTATATGAAAGAATAGGGCCGGAAAAATTTTTTTTTTCGTTGGTAAACGGACCCAAAAAGCTGTGGTTGTGAATCGAAGAAGTTGAGAAAAACCTCTCGGTTTAGTAATTTTTCACAATTAAGATACTAACAGTGAATTTACACTGAAGATGGCAGTTCAAAACGACGCAGCATCCTAATTTAGGTATGTGAAAGGGGACCGGTACCATTTGTCAATAAAAGGGTATACAAAAGGGATTCCTTTTCTGTCAAAAATGGTATACGTAGTATATGAAAAGTTAAATCTTTTGACTTCGGAGCGGAGCCTCCCCGTATAAAACTTTGTTGAGTGCTCCCCCGGCGGGATTTATCAGTCCGCTGCCGGATGGCTGCTCGATATCAAGACGGTATTATTGTCTCTTTCGAAGACAAAGCTGAATTACTTGAATATAAGTTGTGTATCCACCTGTTATCTTTACTAAAATAACTACTTTTCATGACTAAAAACGTTGTCTTATTGCAATATACTGAACAAACAGAACCCTTCTCGTTTGTTAATTGCATGTTTTCCTTCTGACACTTTGTTTTTGCAAATGGACGTTATTCGTATTTTGAGGGAAATAATTTTTCCGATCTATTGAGTTTGGTTTTTCTTGTTCTGAATTAATTTTTGCTATTCTTAGAAATCGCATTCAATTCTTATACGTTTATCTGAGTCAAAAACGGTAAAAACAACATCCGAAAATAAAATAACTAAAATGGCATTGTCGTTTAAAATATTGTAATTGGGTGTGCACAGTATCCCTTTTTGTATGGTAGTCAACATCTATTTTGCGTCAAAACTTCGGGCTTGAATGGGCTATGTATAATTTCGACCATGGAACTAATTTTTTGCGGTAGTGTTCTTTTGCGGGAGCAGTTTTTGCGCCTGATCAGTCCGCGAGAATTAATTACCGCACGTAACATCATACGTGGGTGACAGAAAGTCTTGAACATTGTGGCTTTCGAATAATTAATTTTGAGCTGTTTTCGAAGTAGCGCAAACCTTTTCGATGTGTCAAATTTTCCTGTTTTTTTTTTTTTTGCCTTGACCAGTCCGATTCCTAACGAAGTCTCATATTTGGCCAGTTTTCACCCTTGTCCCTTAACAGCGCTATAAATTATTTCAATAGGGGAAGGTTTGGAAGTTTTAATAGAAGCTGGGGAACCAACTCAATTCAGTCTCTACTAAATAATTTATTCGTTCCATTTCACTCTGCAAAGAGGACTTGCGTCATTGGGTGTTTTGTTAACAATAAAATATTGCCTTTCATAACTTACAAACCTGTTACTAAATTAATTGTGGGCATGGTAATTTGTAGTTATCCTCATTTAAGAACATTTTAATATTCAATATTCAGCGAAGCGCAGCAGCGCGCAGGCCAGTTTAAATTCAGATAAAGGCAATTGTGAGCGAATTAGAAACTTAAAAGGACACATTGCTAATTGCAATTCTAAATTTAGCAGACCTAGCAGAACATGTCCTGTAACCGCGGGAAACGTTGCTACAACGAAACAAAGATGAACGTTACCCCTAAAGTTTGTCTTGAAGGCCACGGTTTGACGAAGGCCGAGTCTATTATCATGATAACTTTTCATGTGATTTTGGCCGTCGCAGCCGTTTTCGGCAGCTACCTCATACTCCGGGCGTTCCACAAACTTCACAGTCTTCGAACTGCGTCAAACGTAATCTTGGCGAGTTTGTCCATTGCTGATGGATTGCTAGCCATCCCGTCAGTCCTAGACGTCGTACATTTAAATCTACGCTTTGGAGATGGGCATTGGCCTTGCATTCTGAGAAACATAAGCTCATGTTCCAGCTTCTTTCTCCTTTCAGTTATCATTCTTCACCTCGCCTTAATCAGTTTGGAACGTTCCATCGCCGTGAGATTCGCCTTGCGATACCACATCATAGTAACTCATCGCCGAGCACTGATCGTTTCTATCGCCATGTGGCTGTGGGCTGCCGCCGTTTTGTTTGTTGTCCCACAGGTCCTTAAAGCATCCATCGACGATTTCGAACAGTTACGCCAGGCGATGAATCCGTATAGTAAGACTCCTGAAGTACCCCCAAATCGTGATCTGCCTCCTTTAACTAAAGGATATCTCATATTCTTGTTGATAACACTGTTGGTTATCCCCCTAGTTATTATCTTATGGTCCTACTCCTACATCTTCATCGTGTCTCTTAAGCACGGAAGGCAGATCAGAGAGCAAGCTGACATCTCAGGATTACCTCGAATCAAGCATGAAATGAAAGCCAACCGCACTCTCGCCGTGGTGATAGGAGTATGCCTTCTCAGTATCATACCGTTGTTGGTTGTGACATGCCTTCGCTTTTTTGGGAAGCTGCCAGAGTGTGACCATCCAGAACGTAGGCCTTATAAGTTTATCGTTTACGACGTGGCAACTGGCTTGAACGCCATCTGCAATCCTCTTATTTACGGATGGAAAAATAAAGAATTCAGAAGAGCTTTTGTGAAGGTGCTGAAATGCACTTAGAACGTTTACTTTCCTAGGCAGTCCTAGGAGGAAAGTGAAAACTTTTGTTGCTCTGGAAAGCATTCTGACTGACAAAACTTTTTAAATGGAGCATTAAGTACATGTTAATACGTTAGTAAGTAAAACAGTAAGTAGCTTATTTTAACACTTACTACCTAAGAGCTGAAAAACTCATTCGAATTTGCACGTCATTGCAATATTTCTAGTGGTTCCAAAAGGAAATTTAAGTGCTGCGAGCAGATCATCTTCAGTAACACGCGTTATATTCTATGTATCTTCTCACTTCGGTTCGATTTGTATATGTACGTTAATAGTAATAATAAAACTAATATAGCGCCGATACCAATATTGCTATTGCAGTGCTTCAAAATAAAAATAGTTGAAAAAAAAAACAAATGACCAAGACTACCTAATGTATACAAAGTGTATGAGCCTAACAAAAAGAGTTTTAAAAACAATTACGTCAACACTAAAAATATAAAAATTACCTAGACTACTTAAATCGTAAAAAAGATTGCTTAAAACCTCCTTAAAACGAGATTAAAAAGCACATGAAATTACAAAAAAGCTTCTTGAAATAAAAATGTCTTGAGTGTCTTTTTAAAAGATGTTACTGAGGGGCTACTCCTAATCGTATAGGGCAATGAAGTCTATAGCTGAGGAGCAGCAGCAGCAAAAGATCGATCTCCTAACGCTGTTAAAGTCTTGAATTTCACAGGGTTTAGTAGCAGTCCAACACGATCCGCGCGTAACTTGTATTTACATACTTCTTTAACATTAATGTATGTTTACGAGAGTATCGTCCTACGTCTTATTTAGGTCACAGTTTCTTGCTCCTTCCCCCTTGTTTTTGCACTCAAAGCCTTTTGTAAATGACCCAATTCTTCGAAAAAAGCCCAGCAACGCCTGTTCGTGACAAGTAGTACAAGTAGGCACTAAATAAGAAAAAACACTAAATAAGAAAAAAACATATCAATCTTTCTAAATAATCGATAAGTCAAGTGAGAAGTGAATCGAGTACAGCAAATGTTGAGCAAGCGTTTCAAATGCCAGCTATTTTGTTGAACGTCACAGCGCACGAAAGCGAGGCAAAATGTCCTACTAACATCTGGTGACGGTTTGAACTAGTATCTGAAAAGACTACGGAAAAATATTATAACTATAATGTCTCAATATCTGCTTTCGACTTTAGGGGAACGCAACTCCTATTCTTCGGAAACCTGTGGTACTTGGTCGTCTTGAAGTAGTCAGCTTAACCTTTTTATCAAGATTTTCCGTCGTTCGTCTGTATTTTCGGTCCGTGTACTCGTATGTTTATAATGTTTAGTCGACGTCTGATATCTTGCCAAGCAATACAAGTTTAATTGGCCTACTCGCACTGAATGACGACGAACATTTCGCTGAATGGCAAAATATTTTGTACCTTAACCGATGTTAGATTCATTCACATCTGTTATCTCGCACAAACCCTTAATATATGTTTCTGACGCTATAACGACTAAAAACGCTCGCTTGTTGCAATATACTCATGGACAAACAAAACCTTCCTCGATTATTAATTGCAGGTTTACCCTGTGGTTCCTTGTTTTGCTGAAAGGCAATTTTGTATACCGTAAATGATCTAATAGACTCCTGGGACGTCTATTTAATTTTGGGAACCCAAGCGGGGGCGTTTGATAAACGGGATGGGTTTAAAAGAAAGAGGCGTTTATTAGAGAGATCACGTTCACTCGGCGGTGTTGAAGTTTTCCCCTTAATAGTCGTTTACTGTTTATTACGTCTACTCAAAACTATTTTGTTCCACGCCAGCTTTATCCATAAGAATTGTTCTGAACAGTTTTTATCTTCTTATTTTCTATTCTGAGCAATTCTCAACTTAAATCTGACGTTCGCCGTTTGCCGTGAACGTGACTCTTAATCTCTTTGTTCTCATAACTGTAACAAACTCCACAAAAATAAAATGTATTCTACGAATATACCACCACAGTAAATAAATAGCAGACTATCCAGTCCATCGGCATTAATACGTCTAGACCCTGTGTTTTTCAATCCTCAGCTTTTGATGTCAGAATCCTTACTGTGCGCATACTTTCTTGCTAATCAAAACAGAAACTGAATAAATTGAATTGTTTTTCTCGGAGCTAATTGTCTAGGAGCTTGAGGGCTTCTATTAGACGTTGTGTCCGGTTTTCGTATTGGGAATTGAATTGAGCGTTTTTTAGAAATTTCATCCAAACTTCATCTGTTTATATTATCTGAGTCGAAAGACTGAAATGCCGTTGTCGTTTTAAGTAATAACAGTGGTGTGTATACTAAGTCAAGTAGTATAGGGATGAAATTAATTTTTTTGCGGGGGAGCTCAGTAACTTGCGAGGGAATACATTAACGCCGATGACGTCATAACCTTTTGTCTTCATCTCATGAATAAAATGCGCAAGAATTTCGTTAAGATAAGGTCGTGTGTTATTATTAGTTGAGAGAAAGGTAATAAATATGCAAATCCTACACTTTTATGCACTCTGATAAACATGTCCAAACTTGTCGTACCTCTCCATTGTTTCCGACTCGAACTCGGGACCGCCGGATTGCGAGTCCGACGCGCTGGCCCGCGATCGTAAGGCATTTCGTATTTTTAGCGTTTGGATGAAGGAAATCTCGAGAACAGTGGGTTTTGAAACAGCCTGCTTTCGTCTCGCAAAGCATTATAATCTCTTTTTCCCTTTTTTCAGTCGGGGATTTGAACTTTTTGCCGCTTAGTCTCGGTTTTATTTAACAATTAATGAATTAGGCTGAGTATCTTAAGAAGAATTATGGAGATCGAGGAGTGTGTTATCGGCCGAGTCGGATAACAGCCTCCGAGATCTCCATAATTCTTCATATGATACGGAAGCCGAATTCAATAATTGATTTATTATTCATTCAAAATAATTCCTAGTTTAAAAACATAGCTAAAACAAGCTTACCTGCAACGATATTAAGTTTATCTTCGATAGTTTACGTTTAGGTTTGTCCAGCTCCGCAAATATTCTCCAAATAGCAGATGTCGCCATCCGAGTTCTCTTCTTACTGTTTGTACATTATTATTATTATTAGAGAGCAAGCAGTGCGCAAGAGAAAGTAGTGTCCGATAGCCCGGGGCTAGTGGATTTTGCTATCGAGCTAGTGAATTTTGAACTTAACTTGCCCGATGGGCAAGCGAAGTTTTTTTGAGGAATTCAAATTAAAGAAGAACTGTGAAATCAATTCTGCTCATCAAAACGGTTTGGGAGCTAGTTGAAATGACATTTGGGCTAGTATATGCTAGCTTCAGCTTACCCGAATGGCAAGCTTTAAAAATCACCTTCTGGTAAGAGAGAAATTGTCCTATCCACTTGTCCTTCACACAAGCAATACATTAAATTTGGTTGTCCGAAACCTAGAGTTCTTGTGCAAAAAGTTTAGCTTGCAACGGGCATTTAATGTTTTTAATCACATTATTTAACCACATTATTACCCTTGTATATTATTTTTGAATTAAACCTACAACAGAGCTTGTAAAAAAGCAAATGGATGAAACGAATGGCAGTGGAATGGCAAAGTTAAATGGAATATTTAAGGCAACTGTTTCTTATTTTTCTAATTAAAAATGTGCTTGTCCCATGGACAAGTCATATCAAAGGTTTACATGTCCGAGCTAAATTTCTACCAATCCCGGACTAAAGTTCCAAATCGATAAACATTCCTAGCCTTCTCATGAGCTCCACCAAAGACTTTCTGGGAAAATATAGAAACATATAAGCAGCTTATTCCCAAAAGTTTCAAATTTTCCTGAAACTTTACCTAATATATTTTTTTCCTTTTTAATACGAAACGTTCAAGGTTCCTAGTTAATGTAACAGGAGTGAAGCCACTTTGCTATTTAAAGCCCTTATCCTCAATCTTGAAAACAATGCCTCCTAATAATAATGTACAGTGTACCCTGTAAATAAAGCAGCCTATTTTCTTTCCTTGCCACCAGGGACATTTCACAAGAGAGACAGTTGTATTTGCAGATTAATAATGGTGTATGTAGACAAGAGAATCCAAAACAGCTATGACTGCTATGACTCTCTTAAGAGTCTTATCTTTTGCAACTTGTTTCTTTAAACCTAGCTTTACTAACGATACAACTATGGTGCAAATAGAGCAATTTCTGGTTTCTAACATGACTGTGTGCTTTGCTTCCCAAAAAGTAAGGCATTCAATTTCCTAAAAGTATGTGCTGCACTGTATCCTCTCAAGAACCACAATATAATTTCATAGGAGCAGTGCACAATTAAGATTAAAATTAATGGTAATATATGAAATGAATCATACTTTGAACTGCAGATGAAGGTATGAAACTGTGAAGATGTTAACAACTATGTTGGAACTTATGTATCGGTCAAATCGAAGCTTCAACATGCCCCCCCCCGGGCATACCCCGGGGATTTGACACCTTTGCCGTCCCGGGGAGGAGGGAATTTGATTACCAGAGTCTTCCAGGGGGTGGGGAATTTGATCCCCATGCTTTAGGGGTGGGGAATTTGAACTGAACTGAACTGAACTGAAATCTTTGGCGTGGCGAGCTATCATGGGGGATGCGGTGTTAGAGGATTTTCGTGGAAAAGATCGTGCCTTTGTGGCCAATTGGTTTCGAGGAAAGGGCTTAAACAAACTTTGTGCTGTATTTGAAGTATTTAAATTTTAAAATTTTTAATACTGGATTCAGGCTTTGAATGTATGGATGTATTTTATTGTTGTGTTTTATACAATGAAATACAATACCTATACCGGCGATTCAATACAACAACATAAAATAAAATAAAATAAAAAGCTCAGGTCAACTACTTTAACCTACTGCAAGTATGTTAGTTAATAAGGTGAGCGATGATGCATATCAGTGAAATGGTCATGATGTAGTAATCTCAGTAGATGGGGTCTTTTTTTATAGAACGCTTTGAGCATTCAGTGACCTTGTAGCAGCGATTTCCGCCCCTTTGCACGCGACTTTTGTTCTTAGTCAATACGCTAACAGTGTTTCTCAGTTTTGTTATATTTATAAAGATTTTGTTCGACAACTGAAGGCGTTTCCGCCGTCTCTCTGTCAGTTTTGTGCCTGTGAAACGTCCCCGGGGTGGGGGCATTTGATCACCTGAATGGACCATAGTGTGGGGCATTTGAACGGCATTTTGGCCCGGGTAGGGGGGAATTTGAACAAAAATTGTCAAAAAAGTCAAATGCCCGGGGGTTTGCCCGGAGGGGGGGGGGGGGGGGGGGGCATGTTGAAGCTTCGATTTGACCGATACATTACACTTACATGAAAATACATTCTAATTCAATCATGGTCTGCATTAGCTATGCACTGAAAGACTCATGAAAATATCTATTCATTCGCTGTTCATTTAAGTTAAAACCCACGTAATTTAAAATCAAAAATAAACTTTTGTACCTGCTTCAAAAAATACATGTACGCTGTTAAATTATTCACCACTTATGACCTGGATTGCGGAGAGGTTTTGTTCGCTATGACTGCCCGAGGAATTGGGAAGCTTGGGTTTCTTATTGACTGACGCATGAAAATATAGAACCAGACTACGTAGATTATCTTTGCCTACTTGCAAATTCAACACTTGTTAACACTTTTCTATTCTGTTTATTAGTTCTTCTATAGTCTGTGAAAATTTTCATAAGAATGTTTGTATCACATTACATGTAAGCCTACTTTATACAGATGTGCTTTCTTGATTCCATTATTTTCTTTTAGTAATTCCCAGTACCAGTGACCAAACTCCTATTTTCCAGTACAAAACAAGGAAATTCTACTCCTTCAGACCCCCAAAGTCCTTACATGATTTTACATTATCATTTTCATCGTCATGGTCTCGTTGCTTGCTTAGTATTGAAAGGTTATGCCAAATAAATACACATGTTTAGTTATAATTTACTTTAAACGGTTAATGCTGGTTTCATTGCTCACTGAAATGTTAGTTACTGAGTACTTGAGACAGTCATTCGAATTCATCATAAACAAGTTGGAATAAAGCTTAAAAAGTTAGAGAAAAGGCGAGCCAGGACAACTTACCTTGCCTTACTATCTGCTCTTTTCAGCGAGACCTTGAGTATCGAAGAGCCTTAGTAATACGTGTAATACAGTCTTGGTCTGTGTTGTGAACATTCCAGTGTTAATGCTTGCGCTTCACACGATGGTTCTGTCTCCATTTCTGACTGAGTATCTCGTCCCGAAAGGGTTGCTGCACACTTGAGAAGTGATCGATTACTAAAGGCTGATAGGGCCATTATAAATTGTAACAACCTTAAGATGTCCTGTGATGCTATCAAGAAGCATAATATATGAACGATCTCCAAACTTTCAAAGAAGCAAGTTTGAAACCGTTGGACACTTTCAAAATGGACGCCAAATCAACGAAACTGATTGAGCATGTGCAAAGGAACAAGCCCGCTGACCAGGTGTTCCTTCACTCTATTGTTTCCAGGCCCCTTTCTTTTAACAGATTGTCCGTTCCCAAAACTGAAGTCCGCGGACTTAAAATAAGGAAGCGATAAAGGAGATTCAAGAATGAAGCCAGTACTCCGTTGAATGTAAAATAGTCAGAGTAATTTGTGAATGCGTTCTTCCTCTTTAAGTAATGCGTTCTTTCTTTAAGTAAAAACTCGCCGTCGGCCACCTTAGGGACATCGAAGAAAGTGGCCATAGTAGAGAGGTTGAAAGATGAGTGAATGGATGTATGTCATGTATGGACCGTCCGCCGAAAAAAAAAAAATGGCCCGTGTAGAGAGGTAACCGTTAAGGAAGAAACACCTTATACTGACTGAAATCAATGAGACAATACTACTGAGTATTGAAGGCTATTGTGTTTGCCGCGACAGATATGCCGTTTTTCGAAAATTGCTGCACAGTCGCAAGCTATATCTTTGCATTAACTCTGCCAGCAGAATTTTCTTTACAGCGTCATTTTTAAGCGTGTACGAAGTCGTTCGCACCACCAAAAAAAAATTTACGTGGTTGGCTTGTTTGCATCGCACACCAACATCGAACACCAAATGAGTGATCAAAAAAACTATGCGAACTAGTATCAGGACACAAACGACTTACTAAAAACAGTGCCGGGAATAAATTCCTGTTAGGAAGCTAGCATTATATGACAACCTTACTAAACCTTTACTTGTAGCGTAAATGAGCGTAAAGCTGTTACAACAACTTTATGCTAGCTTTACGAAACCTTTAAGAGCCGAGCGCGTAAATTTACCTTTACAAACCTTTACGCGCCGTGGAACGTTGGCGTAAAGTTGGATGACCAACTTTACGCAGGTTTACGCAAACTTTAATTTTGCGTAAATCTCCATTTTCATGCTGTGCAATTTGGAGGGTGTTACGCCAAAACGTGAATGGTTGATAAAAGTAACATCTGTCACAGTAACATGTGTAAGCCTGAAGAAGGCTGGTATGGCCAGCCGAAATATTGTTATGAAAAAGCAATGCACGTTGTTCTGAATTGGCTTTGCAGTAGTCCTTGGACTTCTCGTTCTTGATAAAAGCTGCATGAGTTAAGAAGTGGACCGGAGTTTGCAGCCAGGCGAACTCATAACACGAGCAATACCTGTTACTCGAAGGTCCTCTTAACTTTTCGATCCGGAGCTGGATTTTATTGCAGTATAGGTTTAATGGATATCAGCAAAAGTTTTTAAAATTTTTAAAATACCGATTTCAAAACATTACCTCTAGTTTGTGGAGACTTCCCCAGGGTTTCCAGAGCCCCGTTTCTCGAAAGTCCCGGTAACTTTTCGGGCCCGAAATCAAATATTTAAATGGAAATATAAAGAATAGGAGCGCCTGTCCTGGCTTGCAAACTACTTCATTTTGTTTCATTAACTGATTGTTTTATCATGTTAGATGCAAAACTATTGAAACCTCAATCTTTAATGTAAACGGAGACAGCTTACCGGGCCCGTTAATTATCGAGACTTTCGAGAAACGGGTTACTTGTGTTTTACTCGCTTCGGGGCCTTCCATCTGGAAGTCAGACATGGCAGACATCGTTTCAGGCGTTTTTTCATTTTTTTCCTTGTTATTTGACATGTACACCAGAAGAAAAATCGTGAACAAGGCCAAATATATTTTCATTTGTCTCGCATGTTTTGGTTTTACCTGTATTGCTCGCAACCTTGTTTCGGAAGAATTGCTTCGTCAAGTCTTCATTTGACTGAAAAGTTTTTTAAATTATGTTTTCGTTAAAATTTAAAATATGATAGATATAATATGATAATTTTAATCGCCTTTTTAAGCTTATGTGGGCGTTCTTCATTGTCTTTACTCCGCACCAAACTTCTTCCGCTCTTTAATAAGTTTAATTTCTTATAACTGTCTCCAGCAAGTATGAATTCAATTTATTTCTCCTTTCGAACTCATTTTTAGTGGTTTACGCGTTTCAATTAATTTTTAATAACACAGCATCACAAAGTTAGAAATGAAAACTGACGTTTGCTAGTCGCTTGATTAATGGCTCAAAAACGAAGGTATCGAGCCAGTGTTTCTACTCCCATGAATAAAAACAATTTCTGTTCAGCTGACAATGGTGCCTTCACTTTGATCCTCTTCTCCATTCAGTGTATATTAGAATTTAAAACGGCTATTTTAAGCCGAAACTTATCCACAGTCGCAAAGAAACAGGACCCATGCATTTTGTGCGCGTGAAGCAGGTTCTGATGTTGATATTAATAAACTGACTTGATAGTCTCCTGAATAATAATAATAATAATAATAATAATAATAATAATAATAATATTAGTAACAATAATAATAATAATTATTATTATTATTATTTTAGTAATAATAGTGATGATAATATTAATTCAAAGGAGTATCTAGGAGAGGTTTTTAGATCTGTTAATGAGCTGGCACTTAGTACATGTTCGGCTGTTCCTTGTATTTTATACTCGATAAGACGCACTTACTAGTTTATGAAACTTTCAAAGCCCGCTGTTACAACTACTTTTTATTAAGTTACAACTACTTTTTATTAAGAGTGCCACAGTTCTTTTGTTTTTCTCTCTAGGCCAAATATAAGGTTCTTTTTTATGAATTATTTGACTTTGTGCTTGTTCATTTTACCGTTCAATGCAGTCAGTTGTTTAATAAAACTTAAGAACACAATGCGTGATAACTAGTTTTATTTCCTTAACTCTATACTACGCAATTTTGACATGTTATTTACTTTCTTAATGGATTCTCTATGAATTTGCGAAGAAATAGACTTTGACGTTTGACGTTTTAGAAGGCAGTAATTAAGGCAGTTACCTGACATTAACCTGCATATTTTATTGAGAATTGCGTTTATTTGGATTTTGGTTAATAGAAATGGTTTAATTTTACCTTTATTGCAGATGCGTCGTATTTGTTTTGACGGTATTAAAACAAAAGGAACATCATCAATAGTTGCTATCGTTATTAGTAAAATCCAACTAGTGGTCTATTATCAATGCTGCCTTCTGATTGGTTGAGCTACTAGTAAGCTATATGGACTCGAGGAATAATTGTTAACTAACATCCTTTGATCATATATATACAGAGTTGAGTTCACCTGGCCATGGCTGACTAGTTTGATTATGATGAGAAACGGAACAACAGTGGTATAAGCAAGTGTTTCGAACTGTATATAGGAACATAGGTGGCACAATTTTCCTCCCGCAATTTACCAAACACAGAAGAATCCCTTCTGAACTGTACAGACAACGTATCTTCCTCCCCCAATGAAGAACTGTACCTTACCGAAGTGGGAATTTATTCTATTGTTGAACGTTCATGGATTTATCACAATCGTTGCTTTGCTTGGGAGTTATTTCGTGCTAAGAGCGTTTCACAAATTTCGGAACCTGCGAACTGCTTCCAACAACATTCTGGTGAGTTTGTCTATCGCCGACGGCTTACTAGCGATTCCCTTGATTCTTGATATCATTCATTTGTGCCTTAAGTATAGTGGTAGGCATTGTCCACGTATTCTTAAAGAAGTATACGGAACTATCACCTTGTTCCTCCTTTCGGTCATTGTTCTTCATCTCACCTTACTGAGTTCAGAGCGTTTCATCGCCGTCAAGTTCGCCTTAAGATACCAAGCCATAGTGACCAAACGCCGAGCACGGATCGTTTCCATCGCGATGTGGCTGTGGGCTCTGTTCGTTACTGTGGCTGTTCCAGAGGTTCTTCAGAAGGCAACAGGGAAAGATTTGAGAAAAGTACACAGACAGATAAAGGCGGACATTGATACCTGCGAAGTGCTCCCCATCAGATGGCATCTTGTATTCCAAGCTGCGGCAATGTTTCTTGTCCCCTTGCTGATCATTTTATGCTCGTACACCTACATCTTCATTGTGTCCTACAAACAGAGACAACATGTCAGAGAACAGGGCCGTGACATTCCAGGAATGCCCACCGTCAAGCATCACATGAAAGCTGCCCACACTCTCGCCATTGTTGTAGCGCTGTGTCTACTCAGTATCATCGCTTTGCTGGTTGTGACATCCCTCCGAATTTTCTTTGGCAAATTACTCGGGGGTCGCGGCCATAAAATGCTACCGGAGAAGATCGTCTACGACGTGGCCATGTTTTTGAATGCCATATGCAACCCTCTTATCTATGGGTGGAAAAATGAAGAATTTAGAAACGCTTTTCGTAAGATGCTGAAATGCTGCTAAGTGAGCTTAGTGCGCGAACGTTGTTTATTATTAATAGGCTTCCCAGGCCATACCCAAGATTAACTGTATTATTTTATTTAAGGCAAATTGGCCGACTATCAGGTACCAGACGATACAAAACTTCCTTTTGTAAGCCACGACAGCTCAGGAGGTCTCTACCTGCTAAATTACTGGACTCAAGTAAAGAGCCGTAGGCAGGAACTGTATGGTGTCAAATGCTTATTCATTTCATGTATGATAATAATATAGTGGCACGAATGTAAGTTGTCAAATTTTATAACAAAAGTTTCCTTTTGAGTTAAAAATGAAACTAATTGTATGTTTAATGATCAGATCTAGCGAAAAAAAAAAATTTTGAAAGAGGCCCATTGGAGGACACTCACTGGTACATTGAGAATTTATCAAAATTTTTATCGTCGGCTGAGAAGTGAGAGGGATTTTTGATTAAGAACCGAGACCACAGGCAGCCCAAACTCACGTTACGAGGAAAGGGTGTAAAGTAACCTACTTACCATAGGTGACGCGTGACCTTTTTGCTAGACGCGTCGGTGTCGCGTTACAGGCGATCGTTGAAAATATGACTCTGTTTGAGAAATAAAATACTGAGATCTGCGAACGCTAAATAACGTTAAATCGAATTTTCCCTTCAATGAAATAAGTAAAAATGACTTACTTGCGATGCATTCATAAATACGACGGGTGCAAGGGCGGAAATGAGACGTTTAGTATGCTCTTGCACTGTGAAGAAGTGAGCCCTTGCACTCGTCCTGTAAGTGCTAATTGCAGGTTACTCGTGTTTTACTCGCTTCGGGGCCTTCCATCTCGAAGTCAGACATGGCAGACATCGTTTCAGGCGTTTTTTCATTTTTTTTTTCCCCTTGTTATTTGACACCAGAAGAAAAATCGTGAACAAGGCCAAATATATTTTCATTTGTCTCGCATGTTGTTGTTTTACCCGTATTGTTCGCAACCTTGCTTCGGAAGAATTGCTTCGTCAAGTCCTCATTTGACTGAAAGGTTTTTTAAATTATGTTTTCGTTAAAGTTTAAAATATGATAAATATAATATGATAATTTTAATCGCCTTTTTTAAGCTTAAAACCACTGAACTGGGTGGTCGTAAAATCTTTTTCAGTATGAAGGATCACTGTAATCCATTTTTATCAAAGAAACTGCTTATTGGTCCCAGACTTCGATTGACTTAAGAAAAGTGGTAAATAACTAAGTTTTGCAGCCATCGTCGGGTGTTCGCAAATTGTTTTCTTTTGGTCGCTTCTTTTCGGCTTAACATGAACACCTGCTTATGTAAAATTGTGGGCGTTCGTTATTATCTGTGTTCCGCTCCTAACTACTTCCGCTGCTTAATAAGTTTTGAATTTGTTTTAAATGTCGCCAGCGATTATGAATTCCATTCGTTATTTTACGACTTAGTGAATGACGTGTTTCCATTTACAATAAAGCAGGACGTGTTGAGCCAGAGTGTCTGCTTCCTTGAATGATAACACTTTGTATTCAGTTGATAATCGCATCTTTACTTTGCTTTTCTTTTCCTTTCAATGCAAAGAATTGAAAATTTATTGTAAGCTGCGAAGAAACAGGTCTGTTGAAAACTATAAACTGACTTAAGAGTCCGTTTGTAATAATAATAATGATAATAATAATGATAATAATGATAATAATGATAATAATAATAATAATAATAATAATGATAATAATAATAATAATTATTATAATAACCCGGGAGTCATTTCATAAGTAGGTTGATTATGTTTGTCCGGGTGAACGTAGTCGTGAATAGGACTGTTGTTGTTGACAGTGACTGACGTTTCGACAACCTGTGTGGTAGTCACCTTCAGAGTCAAAGTGAGTTGTATCACGTCAGTTGATGGTATTTAACTGTGGTTATTGACCTGATTGGTCAATCAAGTCGCGATGTTATTGGTCTTCTGTCAGTTAAGCCGTGATGTTAATGGATATGAAGACTCGTAATGTCTTTGGTGCGTTTCGATCCGTCCATTGTCACAGTACGACAGTTGTCCAGTCGTTTTCTCGTAGTTAGTTTTCGTCAATAAGTCGTTTGTACGGTGCCGGTAACTGTTAACTAATAATAAGAAAAATAATCTTAATCATAATTATCATAATCATAATAACAATGAGAAAAGGAATTAATTCTTTCCCGCGTCTTTATACCTGGTATAGACCGACTTTTAGTTCTAATTTTGCTCGGTGAAACGATAAGAAGCATGGCGATTATGTTCAAAAAGATTGGCTCTATAGAAAATCTCTTAGGAGTTCTACAATCGCAAGATTCCTGTTTTACCAAGTCTAAATACACTGGACTGACACTGTTTAATAAGTATTATTCATTTCCCCCTTTTAAAACAAGTCAGTTGTTTAATAGCAAGAAGAACATAAAAATACTGATAATACGCGGCCGTGATAGCTACTTCATTTCCTTAACTCTATAGTATACAATTTCGACATGTTATTTGTTTTCTTAATGGATTTGAAAGGAAAAACTTAAGAGTTTGACGTTTAGAAAGCATTTGTTAGGGCACGTGCCAGATATAAACCAGCTTATTTGTTTGCAACCTCATAAAGTTGGAAGAGAAATTACGAAATTTTAGGTTACAAAAAGGTTTATTATATTCATATTTCATCGCTATTCAGTATTCATTTGTATGTTGTTTTGACGCTATTAAAACTTATAGGGAACGCTATGAATGAAAGTAGATACCGTTATCTAATATCATAAAATGAGCCGCCAGGTC
Organism: Porites cylindrica; assembly: GCA_964035525.1. NCBI lineage: Eukaryota > Metazoa > Cnidaria > Anthozoa > Scleractinia > Poritidae > Porites > Porites cylindrica. The sequence goes on from OZ037776.1 coordinate 30,005,881, forward strand.
ACCTGGCTATGGCTGCCAGCATTTATTTTGTCGAGTAAGTATGACAAGAAACGGATCAACAGTAGCATTTATCAGGAGAGCATAATAACATTAAGTTCTGACTATAAGGCAGTGCCAAACTTTACCGACAACATAGCTGGAACAATACTCCTCCAATGAACCAAACACAGATGAATTGTTCTGGTCGAAACCATACCTCGCAGATGAAAACGTGGAAATTTATCCTACAGTTGAACTTTGATGTGATTATCACAGTCGCTGCTTTGCTCGGCAGCTATTTGATGCTCAGAGCGTTTCACAAATTTCAAAATCTGCGAACTGCGTCTAACATCATTCTGGTGAGTTTGTCTAGCGCTGACGGTTTACTGGCGATTCCCCGAATTCTAGACATCATTAATTTGACCTTAAGGTATAATGCTAAGTATCTTTTACGTATGCCTGTTCTTCAAAAGGTAAGCGGAACTTTCACGTTCTTTCTCGTTTCGGTCATCATTCTTCATCTCGCTTTAATGAGTGTGGAGCGTTTCGTTGCCATCAAGTTCGCCTTAACATACCACACCATAGTGACCAAACGCCGATCGCGGATCGTTTCCATCGCAATGTGGCTGTGGGCTCTGGTCGTTACGATAGCTCTGCCAAGGTTGCTTAAGACAACAGGGAAAGATTTCAGAAAGTGTCGCAGAGAGATGAACGCAGACATTAGTACCTCCCAAGTGCTCCACACCAGATGGCATCTCGTATTCCAAGCTGCGTCAATGTTTCTTGTCCCCCTGTTGATCATTTTATTTTCGTACACCTACATCTTCATAGTATCCTACAAGCAGAGACAACATGTCAGAGAACAGGGCCGCGACGTTCCAGGAATGCCCACTATCAAGCATCAAATGAAAGGTGCCCGCACTCTCGCCATTGTTGTAGCGCTGTGTCTACTCAGTATCATCCCTATGCTGGCTGTGACTTTCCTCCGAGTCTTCCGTGGCATATTCATCGCAGGCCGCTACCATCAAAAGCTACTGAAGCAAATCCTTTATGACGTGGCCATGTTTGTGAATGCCATATGCAACCCTCTTATCTACGGATGGAAAAATGAAGAATTTAGGAACTTTTTTCGTAAGATGCTGAAATGTTGCTTAGTGCGCAAACGTTTTTAGGTGTTTAAAAATGTTTTGTTTAATGCGAATTAAACAAGTACAGGCAGAAACTAATAAGGGGTTCAAACGATACCAAACTCCTTTCGGTAAGCCATTGAAAACAGCTCGAGGTTTCTATCTGCCAATTTACTGGACACAAAAAAGATCCCTGCGCAGGAACTGTATGGTGTCAAATGCTTATTCATTTCATGTATAATAATAATACAGTGGCACGAATGTAAGCTTGTCACAGTTTGAGTAAAAAAAGAGACTATGTCTTATGATCAGATCTAGGGGAAAAGATCATTAAAAAAGGCCCAGTGGAGGACATACACTGACACATTGCGAATTTGTCAAAATTTTTTACTGTCGGCTGAGAAGTGAGAGGGATTTTAAATTAAGAACTGAGACTTAAGATCAAAGAATTGTTGATATGGCTGGGAAATGCCAACGGCGATTCCAGGACCCCCAGCAGTCACCCTTTAACTCCCAAAAGTTGTAAAAGGAAAAGCAGACCAATTTCACTGGAGCTTTTGCAGATAGCATGGGAAAGAAGCAAAATTTCCCCACAAAAATTTTAAATGAATTTCAAGCATTCTAGTCTCTTGGGATAATGCAATGAATACGTTCTTTACATTCCATTCGCAAAAACAAATCACAAAAACGTATGTACCGTGTATGTACACAGTTCAAAGAAGATCTATTGGGAGCCCGGGGAAGGGGGCGACTTCCATATGAAAGTGGATGAAATATTCGTCGCCTCGCTTAGGATTGATCATGACGGAAACCATTATGATATGTTTACCCATAGAAGTTAATTATTGCGGATTGTGAGTAAAGAAACAACTATGTAAAACAATCAAATGCCCTCGTACTTTGTTGAGTCAGATAGCGACCCCGTCGCGCATATATTTGTCTCCTATATAATGAAAATTTCAGTTTTCCGACGATCATTTTCGTCTCTGTTATTTCGGATTTCCTCCTCCCCAAGGAGAGAAAGGTTTGAAAGAAGGGTCATCTTTGGTAAGTATTTAGTTAGAAGAATGGAAATATGAAATCGTGCTTTTTTAAAGTCTAACCCAAAGAAATATTTCGATAAATTTGAATTCGAAGAGGTCATGGTCGCCCATGTTGTCTGCCGTTCTGGATGACGTCACTGGTTTACCAGTAACTCATGGCCAATTATCTATTTCATGTCAAGTCGAATAAAACGCTGTAACGGAGGAAAACCCGATCCGGATCATTTTAAAATCTTTCCTCCCTCTTGTATCACGGTGGATACGAGTTTGCGTAGTGGCCTTAAAGGGGAGATCCGCCCGAACGGGGTTCTTTGTAAAGCTTCAGCTGCAGGTATATAAAAGGCTAGGGATTTCACTTGGCTAGTATGAAAGAACAGGGCCGGAAAAAAATTTTTTTTCGTTGGTAAACGGACCCAAAAAGCTGTGGTTGTGAATCGAAGAAGTTGAGAAAAACCTCCCGGTTTAGTAATTTTTTCACAATTAAGATACTAACAGTGAATTTACACTGAAGATGGTAGTTCAAAACGACGCAGCATCCTAATTTAGGTATGTGAAAGGGGACCGGTACCATCTGTCAATAAAAGGGTATACAAAAGGGATTCCTTTTCTGTCAAAAATGGTATACGTAGTATATGAAAAGTTAAATCTTTTGACTTCGGAGCGGAGCCTCCCCGTATAAAACTTTGTTGAGTGCTCCCTCGGCGGGATTTATCAGTCCGCTGCCGGATGGCTGCTCGATATCAAGACGGTATTATTGTCTCTTTCGAAGACAAAGCTGAATTACTTGAATATTAGTTGTGTATCCACCTGTTATCTTTACTAAAATAACTGCTTTTCATGACTAAAAACGTTGTCTTATTGCAATATACTGAACAAGCAGAACCCTTCTCGTTTGTTAATTGCATGTTTTCCTTGTGACACTTTGTTTTTGCAAATGGACGTTATTCGTATTTTGAGGGAAATAATTTTTCCGATCTGTTGAGTTTGGTTTTTCTTGTTCTGAATTAATTTTTGGTATTCTTAGAAATCGCATTCAATTCTTATACGTTTATCTGAGTCAAAAACGGTAAAAACAACATCCGAAAATAAAATAACTAAAATGGCATTGTCGTTTAAAATATTGTAATTGGGTGTGCACAGTATCCCTTTTTGTATGGTAGTCAACATCTATTTTGCGTCAAAACTTCGGGCTTGAATGGGCTATGTATAATTTCGACCATGGAACTAGTTTTTTCGGTAGTGTTCTTTTGCGGGAGCAGTTTTTGCGCCGCATCAATCCGCGAGAATTAATTACCGCACGTAACATCATACGTGGATGACAGAAAGTCTTGAAAATTGTGGCTTTCGAATAATTAATTTTGAGTGTTTTCGAAGTCGCGCAAACCTTTTCGATGTGTCAAATTTTCCTGTGTTTTTTTTGCCTTGACCAGTCCTACTCCTAACGAAGTCTCATATTTGGCCAGTTTTCACCCTTGTCCCTTAACAGTGCTATAAATTATTTCAATAGGGGACGGTTTGGAAGTTTTAATAGAAGTTGAGGAACCAACTCAAATCAGTCACTACTAAATAATTTATTCGTTTCATTTAATACTGCAAAGAGGACTTGCGTCATTGGGTGTTTTGTTAACAATAAAATACTGCCTTTCATAACTTATAAACCTATTACTAAATTAATTGTGGGCATGGCAATTTGTAGTTATCCTCATTTAAGAACATTATAATATTCAATATTCAGCGAAGCGCAGCTGCGCGCAGGCCAGTTTAAATTCAGATAAAAGCAATTGTGAGCGAATTAGAAACTTAAAAGGACACATTGCTAATTGCAATTCTAAATTTAGCAGACCTAGCAGAACATGTCCTGTAACCGAGGGAAATGTTGCTACAACGAAACAAAGATGAACGTTACCCCTAAAGTTTGTCTTGAAGGCCACGGTTTGACGAAGGCCGAGTCTATTATCATGATAACTTTTCATGTGATTTTGGCCGTCGCAGCCGTTTTCGGCAGCTACCTCATACTCCGGGCGCTCCACAAACTTCACAGTCTTCGAACTGCGTCAAACGTAATCTTGGCGAGTTTGTCCATTGCTGATGGATTGCTAGCCATCCCGTCAGTCCTAGACGTCGTACACTTAAATCTACGCTTTGGAGATGGGCATTGGTCTTGCATTCTGAGAAACATAAGCTCATGTTCCAGCTTCTTTCTCCTTTCAGTTATCATTCTTCACCTCGCCTTAATCAGTTTGGAACGGTCCATCGCCGTGAGATTCGCCTTGCGATACCACATCATAGTAACTCATCGCCGAGCACTGATCGTTTCTATCGCCATGTGGCTGTGGGCTGCCGCCGTTTTGTTTGTTGTCCCACAGGTCCTTAAAGCATCCATCGACGATTTCGAACAGTTACGCCAGGCGATGAATCCGTATAGTAAGACTCCTGAAGTACCCCCAAATCGTGATCTGCCTCCTTTAACTAAAGGATATCTCATATTCTTGTTGATAACACTGTTGGTTATCCCCCTAGTTATTATCTTATGGTCCTACTCCTACATCTTCATCGTGCCTCTTAAGTACGGAAGGCAGATCAGAGAGCAAGCTGACATCTCAGGATTACCTCGAATCAAGCATGAAATGAAAGCCAACCGCACTTTCGCCGTGGTGATAGCAGTATGCCTTCTCAGTATCATACCGTTGTTGGTTGTGACATGCCTTCGCTTTTTTGGGAAGCTGTCAGAGTGTGGCCATCCAGAACGGAGGCATTATAAGTTTATCGTTTACGACGTGGCAACTGGCTTGAACGCCATCTGCAATCCTCTTATTTACGGATGGAAAAATAAAGAATTCAGAAGAGCTTTTGCGAAAGTGCTGAAATGCACTTAGAACGTTTACTTTCCTGGGCAGTCCTAGGAGGAAAGTGAAAACTTTTGTTGCTCTGGAAAGCATTCTGACTGACAAAACTTTTTAAATGGAGCATTAAGTACACGTTAATACGTTAGTAAGTAAAACAGTAAGTAGTTTATTTTAACACTTACTACCTAAGAGCTGAAAAACTCATTCGAATTTGCACGTCATTGCAATATTTCTAGTGGTTCCAAAAGGAAATTTAAGTGCTGCGAGCAGATCATCTTCAGTAACACGCGTTATATTCTATGTATCTTCTCACTTCGGTTCGATTTGTATATGTACGTTAATAGTAATAATAAAACTAATATAGCGCCGATACCAATATTGCTAATATTGCAGCGCTTCAAAATAAAAATAGTTGAAAAAAAAAAACAAATGACCAAGACTACCTAGTGTATACAAAGTGTATGAGCCTACCAAAAAGAGTTTTAAAAACAATTACGTCAACACCAAAAATATAAAAATTACCTAGACTACTTAAATCGTAAAAAAGATTGCTTAAAACCTCCTTAAAACGAGATTAAAAAGCACATGAAATTACAAAAAAGCTTCTTGAAATAAAAATGTCTTGAGTGTCTTCTTAAAAGATGTTACGGAGGGGCTACTCCTAATCGTATAGGGCAATGAAGTCTATAGCTGAGGAGCACCAACATCAAAAGATCGATCTCCTAACGCTGTTAAAGTCTTGAATTTCACAGGGTTTAGTAGCAGTCCAACACGATCCGCGCGTAACTTGTATTTACATACTTCTTTAACATAAATCTATGTTTACGAGAGTATCGTCCTTCGTCTTATTTAGGTCACAATTTCTTGCTCCTTCCCCCTTGTTTTTGCACTGAAAGCCTTTTGTAAATGACCCAATTCGTCGAAAAAAGCCCAGCAACTCCTGTTCGTGACAAGTAGTACAAGTAGGCACTAAATAAGAAAAAACACTAAATAATAAGAAAAAAACATATCACTCTTTCTAAATAATCGATAAGTCAAGTGAGAAGTGAATCGAGTACAGCAAATGTTGAGCAAGCGTTTCAATTGTCAGCTATTTTGTTGAACGTCACAGTGCACGAAAGCGAGGCAAAATGTCCTACTAACATCTGGTGACGGTTTGAACTAGTATCTGAAAAGACTACGGAAAAATTATAACTATAATGTCTCAATATCTGCTTTCGACTTTAGGGGAACGCAACTCCTATTCTTCGGAAACCTGTGGTACTTGGTCGTCTTGAAGTAGTCAGCTTAACCTTTTCATCAAGATTTTCCGTCGTTCGTCTGTATTTTCGGTCCGTGTACTCGTATGTTTATAATGTTTAGTCGACGTCTGATATCTTGCCAAGCAATACAAGTTTAATTGGCCTACTCGCACTGAATGAAGACGAACATTTCGCTGAATGGCAAAATATTTTCTTCCTTAACCGATGTTAGATTCATTCACATCTGTTATCTCGCACAAACCCTTAATATATGTTTCTGACGCTATAACGACTAAAAACGCTCGCTTGTTGCAATATACTCATGGACAAACAAAACCTTCCTCGATTATTAATTGCAGGTTTACCCTGTGGTTCTTTGTTTTGCTGAAAGGCAATTTTGTATACCGTAAATGATCTAATAGACTCCTGGGACGTCTATTTAATTTTGGGAACCCAAGCGGGGGCGTTTGATAAACAGGATGGGTTTAAAAGAAAGAGGCGTTTATTAGAGAGATCACGTTCACTCGGCGGTGTTGAAGTTTTCCCCTTAATAGTCGTTTACTGTTTATTACGTCTACTCAAAACTATTTTGTTCCACGCCAGCTTTATCCATAAGAATTGTTCTGAACAGTTTTTATCTTCTTATTTTCTATTCTGAGCAATTCTCAACTTAAATCTGACGTTCGCCGTTTGCCGTGAATGTGATTCTTAATCTCTTTGTTCTCATAACTGTTACAAACTCCACAAAAATAAAATGTATTCTACGAATATACCACCACAGTAAATAAATAGCAGACTATCCAGTCCATCGGCATTAATACGTCTAGACCCTGTGTTTTTCAATCCTCAGCTTTTGATGTCAGAATCCTTACTGTGAACTTGATTTGACGTTGAACAAGACGCAATGCGCATACTTTCTTGCTAATCAAAACAGAAACTGAATAAATTGAATTGTTTTTCTCGGAGCTAATTTTCTAGGAGCTTGAGGACTTCTATTAGACGTTGTGTCCGGTTTTCGTATTGGGAATTGAATTGAGCGTTTTTGAGAAATTGCATCGAAACTTCATCTGTTTATATTATCTGAGTCGAACCTTTTGTCTTCATCTCATGAATAAAATGTGCAAGAATTTCGTTAAGATAAGGTCGTGTGTTATTATTAGTTGAGAGAAAGGTAATAAATATTCAAATCCTACACTTTTATGCACTCTGATAAACATGTCCAAACTTGTCGTACCTCTCTATTGTTTCCGACTCGAACTCGGGACCGCCGGATTGCGAGTCCGACGCGCTGGCCCGGGATCGTAAGGGTTTAGGTAATTGCATTTCGTATTTTTAGCGTTTGGATGAAGGAAATCTCGAGAACAGTGGGTTTTGAAACAGCCTGCTTTCGTCTCGCAAAGCATTATAATCTCTTTTTCCCTTTTTTCAGTCGGGGATTTGAACTTTTTGCCGCTTAGTCTCGGTTTTATTTAACAATTAATGAATTAGGCTGAGTATCTTAAGAAGAATTATGGAGATCGAGGAGTGTGTTATCGGCCGAGTCGGATAACAGCCTCCGAGATCTCCATAATTCTTCATATGATACGGAAGCCGAATTCAATAATTGATTTATTATTGATTCAAAATAATTCCTAGTTTAAAAACATAGCTAAAACAAGCTTACCTGCAACGATATTAAGTTTATCTTCGATATTTTACGTTTAGGTTTGTCCAGCTCCGCAAATATTCTCCAAATAGCAGATGTCGCCATCCGAGTTGTCTTCTTGCTGTTTTTGCTATGTTTTTAGCCATTATTTCGCCTAGTTCCAGCCGTAGTTCTTACTCTTGAAACGATTGAAGTGTCCGCCATTTTAGTTTTTAGAACGAAAACAACTCAATCTCGTCCCCAGGTCTTCTCGGTTAACCGTGCATTAACCTTTGAAGGCCGAATTTGTGACGTCATTTCCTCGTTAAACACAAAATTCTTCCAAATCATTTAGCCAATCAGAATTGGGGAAATATGTTGAATGAATAATAAATCAATTTTATACACCAATAATGAAAAGAGGAAGTTTGAGGATTTTCCTTATCCGCTTGCTCAATACATTCGTTACCATTCGTACTGCCTTTATACATGATATAAGACGGCTAATAGCTCTAGTTATTGCCCGGGAAACGTTTGTTTAAGAACGTCCTGCTTTATATAAAGTTGCTGTTCTTTGTCAATGCCAATCTCATTCATCATCATCATCATCATCATAATAATAATAAAAATAATAATAATAATAATAATAATAATTATAATAATTATAACAATTTAATAACTTATATAGCGCTAATTTACATATGCTAATCAATAGCGCTCTACAAAATAAAAAATATATATATTAAAAGCATTATTAAGTGGGGAATAATTTGCAGACCTAAACAAAAACGTCTTAAGTTAGTTTTTAAAAACACTAAGTATCGTGACATTTAACGCAGGTCAGCCGGTAAGCTGTACAAAAGTTAAAGACCTGCCTCTAAGCGTAGAGCGCATTTTATCTATTGTGGAACTTCTTATAATAGGCTAATGTTCGAGCGTAGTGCGTATGAGCTATTGTGCTTAACCTACGTCAAATCACTAAGATAGGATGGCGCCAGTCCATATATTAATTTCAATTGAAAGTAAGAATTAAATGGTGTTCTGTAAAATTCTATAGCCGAAAAAATATTCACATAAATCTGAATGCTAAGAGGTCACCCATGTTGGCCACCATGTGGCGTTATAGCCTGTTTAGCACATCGTCGATTAACTATTCAACAACAAGTCGATTAAAATGCGGGGATTTTAATTCCTTGTTTCACGGTCGATAAGAATTTCCCTGTCCACCTTTCAGGGTGTTAATTTTCTTTTAGTACTGAAGGCAGTTACAACTGTATTCATTTTTACCTCATGCATAAAGCTTTATATTTTTACCTTTAGCAAATATTGGTTATTTATAATAGTTTGTGTCGTTTTGACCATCAGTCAATAGCAAAAGTGTGGTGGCCGACAGGTTAACAATCGAACATATTCGTTTTTGCTGCGGGGTTTGAGCCTTTTCTTCTGGTTGTTTTTTTAAACAAGAAACTTTGCTCCGCTTTTTCTCTCCTTACCCAGGTGTATAAATAGAAACTGGTGACATGTACTACCTGGGGCTATAACGTGATGGCGATGTTCCTACATTACATATTAATATATTTTAAAAATGAGAAAGCACTACGCTTATTTGTTAGTCTAATGTTGTTTGTATAAGCAGCTGGTCGACATTAAAAGCGTACTGTCTATTTCGAAAACAAAACTAGAGTAGTTGAATACAAATTATGTATTCAGTCCTTATATTTATTGAAATATCTACTTTAATGTTTCAAACCCTTCACAAATTCTTCGTCGTTAAAAAATTGCATTTGTCCGGCCCTTTGGCACGAAATTTTGGCGATAGTTTAATTTTGTGGGGAACAGTTTTAAATTGTTTCGATGGCTCGGGACCTTTTTTTTTCTTTCTCTTAAGAATTAATTTTTGCGATGCTTAGAAGTTGCATTTAGACTTATCTGAGCCAAGTACAAACAATTAAACAACATCTGAATGTTAAACAAAACTGCCGTTGTCGTTTTAAATAACTCAATGAAATATGGTGGGTGGACGGAGTCGCTTTCTGTATCACAATCAACAGTCACCAACAAAATTTTATGCTTCGCATCAAAACTATTTATTATTGCTGTTAATTTTTACTCGAATGATTTTTTTTAATCTGATATTTTTTCACGGAACTTTTTCTATAGGGGAACTTAAGTTTGCGTCACCCCGTAAGAAAATTTGCAAACCTTAAGTGCTGCACTTGGCATCACGATTTTTACATGACATCTCTGACGTTCGACTTTTGGGTGAAAGTAAGTCTAGAAGCTGTAAGTAAGGAACAATTTTGAGGTGTTACTTCGAGTCTCTCAAACTGGGTGAGTCTTGAAGTCTTCTTTCTGTGTTTTTTTTTTATACGCTACATTTTATGCCTCAAAATGAACGTGCGTCAATGGGTGTATGTGCTCTCTGACAACTTACTCAAACATATTACTAAATGATGGACCAATGGTAATTTGCAAATTGCTTAATTAAAACTCATAATATTCAGCGAAGTTCAGCTTCAGATGGTTAAGGCCACCTTAAGTTTATATAAAAGCGCTGGTGAACAAATTAGCAACTTCAAAGGAGACTGCGTTAATTGCAATTCGAAACTTCGTGGCGTTTGAAACTGACAGACTATGGCCAGCAATTTTTCCATAGACTGTGACAAAGAGAAATTATGCTTAAACGAAACAGGGATGAACTGCACCTCTAAACGTTGGCATGATAATAGTCGTGGTTTGAAGACGACGAAATTTGTTGTCTTGATGACTTTCCATTTAATTGTGGCCGTCGCAGCCCTTTTCGGCAACTACCTCATGCTCCGAGCGTTTCACAAATTTCAAAATCTTCGAACTGCGTCAAATGTAATCTTGGCGAGTTTGTCCATTGCTGATGGATTGCTTGGGATTCCGTCCATCCTAGATATCATATACTTGAGTCTATCCGTTGGAGCTGAGCATAGGTCTGGTATTCTGAGAAAAATAAGTGCGAGTTCCACCTTCCTTCTCATGTCAGTTATCATTCTTCACCTCGCCTTAATCAGTTTGGAACGGTCCATCGCCGTGAGGTTTGCCTTAAGATACCACATTATAGTAACCAACCGCCGAGCACTGATCGTTTCTATCGCCATGCGGCTGTGGGCTGTGGTCGTTATCATTGTTTTCCCAAAGGTCCTTAAAGCCTCCAGCGACGATTTCGAACAGCTTCGCCAGGCGATGAATCCATACAGTGAAACCCGCAAAGGACCCCGAAATGACGGCCCTCCTCCATTAACCGAGGGATACCTCGTATTCCAAATGATAACACTGTTGGTTATCCCCCTGTTTATCATTCTTTGCTCCTACTCCTATATCTTCATCGTGTCGAACAGGCACAGGAAGCAGATTAGAGAGCAAGCTGACATCTCAGGATTACCGCAACGAATCAAGCATGAAATGAAAGGTGCCCGCACTCTCGCCGTGGTGATAACAGTGTGTCTTCTGAGTATCATACCTTTGTTGGTTGTGACATGCCTTCGCTTTTTTGGGAAGCTGTCGGAGTGTGACCATCCAGAACGGAAGCATTATAAGTTTATCTTTTACAACGGGCAATTGGCTTGAACGCCATCTGCAATCCTCTTATTTACGGATGGAAAAATAAAGAATTCAGAAGAGCTTTTGTTAAAGTGCTGAAGTGTGCTTAGAACGTGATCATACCTTGTACCAAGAGGAAAGTGAGTTAATTATTGTTACTGTAGGAATAATTTCTGATAAAAACGTGTTAAATATATATAGAGAATTAGAAAATAAGACCGTCAGTCAACTCTCTGCAAACTATCCCTTTCATGTCCTTGTTTTACTGTTTTAATGTGAAAGGTTAAATGAATGAAAATCCGTTAGGTTAATGACAATTAGTTTAATTTGATGTCCATACATCGCTCCTTTAGGACAAAATTCTGTTTTTCAATCTAATATTTCTTTACTTCTACCAGTTATTGCCTATGTTTATCTGCTGGTAGTTACCTAAACTCTGCTTATTCTTGATTTGTGTGGTGTGTCTGTCTAGGTTTTGTGCGCTCTGCCCGCACATATAAAAAACCTTTTTCAAGCGATTGGCAACATGGAATCTCAAAAAAAGAAACATGGAATCTATTTGTTAAATATAATCCATTTTGCCATTTTTCAGTTCAGCAAAACGTTTTTCAGGGCTCTTTGAAATTTATATGAAAAGCAGAGCAGATTTTCAATTCCCTAACAGTTGGAAGAAATCCCAGGTAACAGCAGTTTTCAAAAAGGGCAAGAGGCTAGATGAAAATAACTATAGACCTATATCACTCCTAAGTTTTCCTAGCAAAATTTTGGAAAGGGTGGTTTGTAGATCCTTTGATAATCATCTGACCACTCACAGTCTCTTGTCTGACAGACAATGGGATTTAGGAAGGGTCATTCTACAGGTAGCCTTTTGTTGCACCATACTGAAGTGTGGAAAGAAGCCTTGGACGATGGGCTTAAAGTAGGCGAATTGTTCATTGACTTTAGGAAAGCCTTTGATTGTGTAGATCATGTTATTCTGGGTGAGAAACTTAAGGCATTGGGAGTGTCAGAAGATATGTGGATATCGTTGATGGATTATTTAGCAAGTAGAAGCCAATTGACACAAATAGATGACGCATCTTCGGAATCTAACCTTGTAAAAATTGGGGTCCCTCAGGGTTCCCTGTTGGGACCTGGGCTTATTATTACTTATGTAAATGATCTTCCAGACAGCATTAGAAGTGGCGAAGTTTACATGTATGCTGACGACACTACCATTTATACCATTGGTAACACTACTGATGAGGTTGCTATGGCTCTCCAGGTAATATTAGATCAGCTACAAACCTGGTGCCAAAAGAATAGATTAATTCTTCATGAAGGGAAATGCGATGCAGTACTCCTGGATACAAAACCCGTTATTGGCCCTCTGAAGACTTTAGTTTGGGGAGACAAAACCATTGAATACAGATCTTTCTCTGTATGTCTTGGTATAGCCACTGATGAAAGACTCTCCTGGGCCAACCATGTAAAATCAGTCTCTACCTCATACAGCTCTAAAATTAAAATATTAAGACGCACAAGCTTTTTACCAAAAGCCACACTAGAAACAATTTATTACAACAGTAATCCCAAGCGTATTATATGGTATGGCTGTGTGGGGCTCTTGCTCAGATTATTTGATGAAAGATCTAGAACTAATCCACCTCAGAGCAGCAAGACTTATCCACAAACTACAAAGAGACATGGAAGACGAAACAGTACTCATAAATGCAAGTTGGATGCCATTAAAATATTTTTATTGCTCTCGTATTCTAAATATAACGCATAGAGCTTTTTGTAATTTAGAGTTAGGTGATATAAATAGTTTAGTTGTTAAGAACGCTTCTTCTTATAGTCTTAGGAAATCGTTAAATGTTGTTGTTTCTAGGCCACGAACTGAACAGGGTCGTCGTTCATTTAAACACAGAGCTGCAATTGCCTGAAACTCTCATCAGTTTTCAAAAGGAATGCTCAGTAAATTATAACAAGAACCCCGAATTTAGATATTTTTAAATTATTTGATTAGTCTTTTTATCTTAAACAATTGTATTGTAAATCTTTGTTCTCTTATCTAGACTAGTAGTAGTAGGTCCACATCAGCGGTACAGTTGCTTATTTCAAACCTACTTATCAAATAAATGTATGTATGTATGTACCAACTCTTTTTCCTGTCCTTCTTTTCGGTCCAGCTACATAGCTACACTGTCAAGTACATGTTTCTGAATTTTTCTACCCAGTGGAACTCAATGGGGCGAAGAACCGACGTTGGAAGGCAGCGCTTAAACCGGGAGCTTGAATCCCTCTTCATTTTCATTCTTCTCGTTTTCAGAACTAAACAAGACGCTTGACACAAACGAATACAACTGAGGAAGGGTTTTCACTTTCCTTCCACAAGAACTATAAATTCGGTCCGACATATCCTCGGCTCGTAATATTCTCTTGCGAGAACTAAATTAAATGAGCCCCCTCGTCTGCTTTGAAGGCTGAAACAAGTTCTCGGTACCAATCTGATCCCCCTGAGAACCAAACTTGACACACAGACGAAGGGGGTGCCAGCTTGGCCTGTAATCAATCAACTTTGTTTTTCGGAACGTCATTTTTCAGCCAATTGTATTTCCCTTCGTCTGGGCGAAGTACAAATGAAATTTTATGAGAGATCGTTGCAAGCGCTCCTTTCCTCTGCCACTCACGGCTTCGCCTCTCGCGCGCTCTCGCGAGACTCGCTTCGCTCGCCCAAATAGGAGAGCTTGCTCGCTGGCTAAATTATGTATACAGACGATTTTCGAATCCTGGGCAGCTCCATGGAGGATTCAAGCGCCACTTCTCTGCTAATGCTTGACCTACTACAGGCGCTACGCTTCACCATAGACAGAAAAAAGTCCCGGCTTCTGGACCCCAACCAGTTATTTAGTCATTTTACATTTCTTGGTTTCTCCATAAACTCACTGACGATGTTATTCAGTCTCCCAGAGAAGAAAATCCTGACCTTACAAACAAATTAAATGTCAACAGATGTTGTGCAACCCCACCCCATCGGCTCGAAAAGTGGCAAGCCTCATAAAGACACTGGAGGTGGCTCGCCCCGCCATCTGGCAGGCCCCCTTCTCTGACAGGCCCCTACAAATAAAACTCATAAAATACATTAAGGCATCTCATCGCAATTACGAGACGTCGGTGCACCTGAACAGCAACACTCAGACCGAACCGCTACGGCGGTGGTTTCAGAAGTTTACGACTCTGGATGGAATTGTTATCAATTCCTTTGACTCAGATCTATAAAGAACTTCAGACGCATCCAAAGCAGGCTGGAGCTCATGCTGCCAGGAACTAACCCTCAAACCAGACATCACATAAACGTCCTCGAACTCAAAGCTGCTTTTTTCGCAACGAAAGCCTTTTCCAAACACACATGTCCAATATACACAAACGGATACGATTCGTCAAACCGATGGTCCATTGATACCAATGGTACGATTGGTTGAGTATTGGACAACCCTCGGTTTGAGAGGAACGACTGGCGAAATTCCGCAGTGATGATGTGTTACTACCCTGATCTGAGTAGTGCTTCTGATTGGTCACTGCTGTGAGCGAAGTTTGCTGCAACCAATCTGACGCACTACCAAATTCTGGGCAGTAACATCTGTGGTTGTTCCTCAGGTGTAATCTCATGGGGAAACCAACTGGTGGTGTGATGCATAAGTTTGGCTGTTTTCTCAGTCTAGGCTACTTCTGTGGGTTAACAATGCTAGTGAGCAAAAATTCACATGTAATTGATGAGGTCTGCCAAGATTCATCTATTGCCAGTTACAAAATCTTCCTCATTTTAAGTAATCTTCCATGCCATGTTAAAAGTTTTCACCATGCAGGGAAGATCAATTGTGAGGTCAGGGAGTTATAGCGAATGCGAGCAGTCCAGAAAAATAATCAAGCTGAGTGGTCTTACATCTGATCCTATACATAATATAGCTACCTTTTAAACTATTAATTTGTTTGGTGGCCATTGTGTGAAGGGGGCTGTTTTGTGGGGGCAGGTGTGTATTACAGGTCAAAACTAAATGGAAGTTAAAATGTTTTACCCTAGATTGATTCAATATTTTCTTTGTCTCCTAGTCCTGATTATTCATCAATTAAGGCAAGGAGACAAAGAAAATTGAGAATCAACCTACAATCGGCGACAAAATTAGTTGAGACACTTTGCGCTAGTGTTCTCCCCAGGTATTTAAGGTTAGGCGGGCCGCCTGGCTTAATTCACTGGAAAATGGTTGCCGCCTGGCTTAAAACCAACTATCCGAATGGATGCTTATGTTGACATCTAGAACTAGGTATTTCAGGGACAAAATCACTCAATAACATTTATGAAACATTCGTATTTTCCGTAAAATAGGCGTACATCTGCTCATAAACTAATCGTTCAAAAACTCTGGCTATAGTTGGTAAGACAGAAATCGGTCTAAAGTTATTTGGATCATTACGTTCACCTGATTTAAATAGCGGAAAGACCTTTGCAACTTTCCAATCACCTGGAAAAATATTTGTAGTAATCGAGAGGTTGAAAAGGTCAGCTAGCGATATAGAAATAACTGGAGCCGCTATTTTTAAAATCTTGTTTGGGATGTTATCATGACCAGTCGCCTTTGCAACATTTACTTCCTGCAGCTTTTTAAACACGTCAGAGATCGTGACTTCCTTCAGTTCAAAAGAAGAATTAACGCGCTGTTGGTAATCAGCTAGATTTACATCACAATTCACCGTACGGAATTTCAGATGCAAGTTTCGGCCCAACGTTTGTAAAGTGAATATTCAAGTATTCAGCGATTTTCTCGGGTTCTGATAAAGGCCCAGAATTTTCTGTCTTTAAATCATTAATCTGTGTGCTGTCCGATTTCTTACCCATTAGGTCGTTAAGAATTTTCCAAGTTGCTTTCAGGTTACCAGAGGCTTCTTCTATTTGATGTTTGTAATAATCCTTCTTTGTCTTTTTTACTTTTTTTCAACCGTTAACTTTTTAGTTTTATATGCCTTCCAAACTTCTGGCCGCTGCGTTTCTGAAGCTTTTTTTCTTTAGCCAGTCACGTTCATTCATTTCCTCTTTTAACTTAGAATTTAACCAAGGAGCGGGTTTAGTTCTGACTCACATGACTCTTGTCGGAGCATGCTTATCAACTATATTCAAGAATATATCTTCACATGCATTCCACGTACTATTCACTTCCATACCGCTTTTAATAACAGACCATGAAGCATTTTTCAGATCTGTTAAAAAATTTTTCTCATTGAAATGTTTAAAATTTCAAAATTCCTCGCTTGAATAAACTTTGGTTGTCCCCTGGGTAAGCCAATTTTTCTCACAGTATAACTTAAATTGTGGTCGCTAATGGAAAGTGTGTATACTCCCGAATGAAAAATATTATCTTCCTTGTTCGTAATAAATACATCAATAAGAGTTTGCGATTTGGCATTAACTCTTGTAGGTTCTTTGATTAATTGTGCCAATTGATAATCAACCATCAAGTCGATAGGTAGTGTGAACCTCTGGGGGATTTGAAAGAATATTACAGTTTAAATCTCCCAGTATGTAAATTTCTGAATACCTGGCATCTGCCTCCTTCAAAAACATTTCGAATTTTTTGAAATAATCCAAAGGTGTGTTTGGTGGCCGGTACCAGGTAGCAATAAGAAATGGACATGAATTTGCTTTCTGAATTTCTAAGGCAATTAATTCAAGATCATCATTTTCAAGTTGATATTGCCTACAGAATGTTATTGTATTTCGCAGGTAAAAGCAAACTCCACCACCGTGTTTGTTTCTATCCCTGCGAACAATATTATAACCTTCTAGATTAACCAGTCGATCACCATTTACCAGATCCAATTTTGATTCATTAATAGTCAAAACATCCAGGGGCGTATTTGCCATGAAGACTTTTAATTCGTCTACGTGTTTAGTAAGACTGGTTACGTTAAGCAAGGCAATTTTGAAACCTCTAATTTCAGACGTAATGTTATCAAATGACAGTGGTTTGGCAGAACAGTGATCATTAGGTCGTCGATTACTATCTACACAGGTCAAATTTCAATCTCCATTAATATATTCCCTAAAATTAGACGCAAGGCGGTAAACACCTTTCCGATTTAAATTCCATCCCTTTTCTATTAAGAAAGTCTTCTTTGATGTTACTGTTATCAATAAAAACCCAGTTCTTACTCTGACAAAAACAAGAGAGCCGGCGATTTACCTCATCAATCTTGGAATTAAGAGATTGATCATCAGACCTGAAGATGATAGACGAAACCGCGACGTCGATGGATGGATGTTCCGCTTTGATACTATCCACTAAACCAGCCACTTTGTTTTTTATTTTCTTTGGTTGATCCATCTTCAAATTGTTGGTGACGACATGTAGGATAATTTTCTTCGGTTTCCGCTTGATAACCGGCTTTGCAAAATCAACCATGTCATCAATGGTGGCCCCAGAAAAAGAAAAAGCATTAACATATTGGTTTCTTGACAATTTCTTACCAATGATGTTTTTGGAAATGGAATCACCGATAACAACCACATCTGGAGGTTTGTTTTGATC
>OZ037776.1:30028873-30061373 GCA_964035525.1 Porites cylindrica
AGTTACAGAGGGTTACAAGGGGTTACAAGGGGTTACACAGGGTTACAGGGGGTTACAGGGGGTTACAAGGGGTTACAAGAGGTAACAGGGTTTTACAGGTGGTTACGATGGGTTACAGAGGGTTACAAAGGGTTACAAGGGGTTACAAGGGGTTACAAAGGGTTACAAGGGGCTACAAGAGGTTACAGGGAGTTAGGGGGGTTACAGGGGGTTACAGTTGGTTACAAGGGGTTACAAGGGGTTAAAGAGGGTTACAGAGGTTTACAAGGAGTTACAAGGGGTTACATGGGCTTAGAGGGGGTTTAAAGGGGTTAGTGGTGGTTACAAGGGGTTACAAGGGGTTACAAATGTTAGAATGGGTTGCAAGTAGTTACAAGGGGGTTACAAGGGGTAAGAGTGGGTTACAGAGGGTTACAAGGGCTTACAGGGGGTAAGAGTGGGTTACAGAGGGTTACAAGGGGTTACAAGGGTTACAGGGGATTACAGAGGGTTACAAGGGGTTACAAGGGCTTAAAGGTGGTTTCAGTGGGTTACAAGGGGTTAGAAGGGGTTAAAGGTTGTTACAGGGGGTTACAAGGGGTTACAAGGGATTACAGAGGGTTACAAGGGGTTACAGGGGGTTACAAGACGTTACAAGGATTCAAAAAGGTTAGAATGGGTTACAAGAAGTTACAGGGGTTTACAACAGGTTGCAAGGGGTTACGGGGGGTTACAAGGGGTTACAGAGGGTTCCAGAGGGTTACAGAGGGTTAAAACGGGTTATGAGGGGTTACAAGGTGTTACAGAGGGCTACATGGGGTTACAGGGGATTACAAGGGGTTACAATGGTTAGAATGGGATACAAGGACTTACAGGGGGTTGCAGCGGGTTACAAGTGGTTACAGGGGGTTACAGGGGGTTACAAGGGGTAACAGAGGGTTACAGAGGGTTACAAGGGGTTGCAAGGGGTTACAGCGGCTTACAAGAGGTTAAAAGGAGTTACAGGGAGTTACAGTGGGTTACAAGAGGTTACAGGGAGTTACAGGGGGGTTACAGGGTGTTGCAAAGGGTTACAAGGGGTTACAATGGTTTACAAGGGGTTACAAGGGGTTGCAGAGAGTTACAGAGGGTTACAAGGGGTTACAACTGGTTACAGGGGGTTACACAGTGTTACAAGTGGTTACAGGGGGTTACATGGGGTTACAAGAGGTAACAGAGGGTTACAGGAGGTTACGATGGGTTACAGAGGGTTACGGAGGGTTACAAGGGGTTACAAGGGGTTACAGGGGGCTACAAGGGGTTATAATGGTTTTCAAGGGGTTAGATTGGGTTACAAAGCGTTACCGGGGGTTACAGGTGGTTACAAGGGGTTACAAGTAATTACAATGAGGTATAAGGGGTTACAGGGGGTTTCAAGGGGTTACAAGGGGTTACAAGGGGTTACAAGAGGTTACAGGGGGTTACAAGGGGTTACAAGGGATTACAAGGGGTTACAGGGGGTTACAGGGGGTTACGAGGGGTTGAAGAGGGTTGCAGAGGGTTACAAGGGGTTACAAGGGGTTACAGGGGGTTACAAGGGGTTAGATGGGGTTAAAACTGTACATAATATCTATCATGGGTTAGTTCAATCACACTTTGACTATTGTAGTGTTGTGTGGGGTAACTGTGCCAAAACATTATCTGACAAATTACAGAGACTTCAAAATCGTGCTGTCCACGTCCTTACCCATTCTAGTTATGATGCTGACGCCAACCAACTGCTTAAAGAATTAGGCTGGGACAATTTAGAAACTCGACGTCAAAAACTAAAGGCTGAGATGGTCTACAAGTCCTTAAACGGCCTCGCACCGAATTATTTGTCCTCGAAATTCATTCAACGGAGTGATGTGATTTCTTCTTACAATTTGCGGGATTCTGATAATAAGCTTGCAATACCATTGCCGCGTACTAACCATTACAAAAATAGCTTTGCCTATAGTGGTGCAGTCCTCTGGAACAGTCTACCTGCTAGGCAAGCAACATCCCTGACTAATTTCCGACGATTCTTAATTAATTCCGACACGGCATTCATGTAAAACAGGCTTTAATTTAGTTTACTTTTCCTTAATAGTTAGCAATATTTTAAATTATAGAATATTAATCTGTATACATAGTTTCGTATTTAAGTTGTAGCTTTATATTAAATTGTTAATGCCTGATGTATTTACCGTGTTTTTAAATAAAGATGATGATGATGAAAAGGCGTTACCGGGGGTTACAGGTGGTTACAAGGGGTTACAGGGGGTTACAAGGGGTAACAGGAGGTTACAAGGAGTTACAAGGGGTTACAGGGGGTTTTATGGGGTTACAAGGGTTACAAGAGGTTACAGTGGGTTACAGGGGGTTTTAAGGGGTTACAAGGGGTTACAGGGGTTTGAAGAGGTTACAGGGGATCACAACGGGTTACAAAGGGTTACTGGAAGTTACAAGGGGTTACAGGGAGTTACAAAGGGTTACAGGGGGTTACAAATTGTTACGACGGGTTACAAACGGTTAGAGGGCATTTTAAGGAGTTTCAAGGGTTAGGAAGTTGTATGGGTAATAGGAGGTTACAGGGGGCTCTAAGGGGTTACATTGGCTTACAAGGGGTTACAAGGGGTTACAGGGAGTTACAAGTGGTTACAGGGGTTTACATTGGGTAACAGGGGGTTACAGGGGGTTAGAGGGGGTGGCTAAAGGTTACAGGGGGTTGGAAGGGGTTACAAGGGATTACAGGAGGCTTCAAAAGGTTCCAGGGGGTTACAAGGGGTGTCAAAGTTTTACAGGGAGTTACAAGGGGTAACAGGGAGTTACAAGGGGTTGCAGAGGGTTACATGGGGTTACAAGGTGTTACACGGGGCTACAAGGGATTACAGACAGTTACAGGGCATTTTAAGTGGTTACATGGGTTAGGGGTCATATGAGGTTATAAAGGATTACCGAGGGGTTTCAGAAGGTTACAGGTTGTTGCAGGTGGTTGCAAGGGGTAGGAATGGGTTACAGGGGCTTACAATAGGTTTACAGGGGGTTACAAGTGGTTACAAGAGGTTACAGTGGGTTACAAGGGGTTACAGGGGTTACAAGGGGTTTTAGGGGTTTATAGGGGGTTACAAGGGGTTACAGGGCGGTACAAGTGGTACCGGAGGTTACAAGGGGTTACAAGGGGCTACAGGGTGTTAGACGTTTTACAGGGGGTTACAGGGGGTTACAAGTGGTTACAAGAGGTTGCAATTGGTTACTAGCGGTTACAGGGGGTTGCAAGGGGTTACAAGGGGTTACTGGAAGTTATAAGTGGTTACAAGAGGTTACAAGGGGTTACAGGGGGTTACATTGGGTTACAGAGGGTTACAGGAGGTTACAATGGGTTACAAGGGGTTACAGGGGTTACATGGGTTAAAAGTGGTTACAAGAGGTCACAAGAGGTTACAAGGGGGTACAGGGGTTACAAGGGGTTACAGGGGGTTATAGGGGTTACAAGGGGGTTGAAGGGGTTACACGGTGTTAGAAGGGGTAAAGGGGGTTACAGGGGGTTACAAGTGGTTACAAGAGGTTGCAAGGGGTTAGAAGCGGTTACAGGGGGTTACAAAAGGTTACAGGTTACAAGGGGTTACAGGGGGTTACAAGGGGTTAGAAGTGGTTAGAAGGGGTTACAGGGGGCTACAAGGGGTTACAGGGAGTTATAGGGGGTTACAATTGGTTATTGGAGGTTACAAGGGGTTACAAGAGGTTACAAAAGGTTGCAAGGGGTTACAAGGGGTTACAGGGGGTTACAAGGGATTGATTGAGTGAGTGAGTGAAAACTTTATTTACCTACGGTAATTTTGTCAAATATCTTTACAGAAAGCCTCTGTTCTAGCTAAAAGCCGTGCATTATTTAACTTACATAAAGATATAGATATATATCTAAAAACTAAACTAAGAAAGATCGTACGGAATGTCAAAGCTAATGATAAAAATTTAAATTATGAGGCTTGTGTAGATAGCAAACACGACCTGATCTTAGCCTTAAATTGTTTTAAAGAAGTCTCTTCCTTTAAACTGGAATTAAGAGAATTTCAGAGCTTAGCACCTGCAGAAGCAAAACTATTCCTAAAATAGTTTTTTCTTGCTTTTGGCACTGTTAAAATAATTCCAGAAGAGCGAAGGTCATAACTGAGCCGGCTTGTATTAATGTCAAACATGTGAGACAAATAAGAGGGACAGAGGCCATGATTTACTTTAAACATCATTAATGCCATATGATGTTGTCTCATTTCACTAAGTGAGAGCAACCCAAGTTCATGCCGAATATCAGCTGATTGTTTTGAGTATGAAGCACCCGTAATAACACGAGCGGCCCTATTTTGCAACTTTTGAAGACTTTCTACCAACGTTTCGCCAATACTATCCCTAACAATACAACAATAAGTAAAATAAGGCTCAACTATTGACCTGTATACGTTTATGAGGTTCTCCAAACCAACAAAAGGCCTAATCCTCTTAAGAATTCTAATGCCATACCCCGCCTTTTGTCTGACACTTTGTAAATGATTTCTCCATGTAAGAAATTGGTCGATAGTGAGACCAAGACACTTCCAGCTAATGTTGCAATTCTCTGCCGAGAACCTATCACCATAAAATCTGTTTTTAGAATATTCAACGTGAGTTTATTTGAGCCGAGCCAATTAAAAATTCTGTTAAGGTCGTTGCTCATTTCAGTCTGAAGGATTGATAAATCCACGGCAGAGAACGTTAAATTTGTATCATCAGCAAATGACCTTCCTATACTATGATCTAAGCAATTTGGTAAGTCAGTAATGTAAATAAGAAACAAGAGTGGGCCTAATAAAGAACCCTGTGGAACGCCACATACGATACGATTTTTTACAGACGACAATCCGTTCACCACGAAAAATTGCTGTCTTTCTTTTAGGTAAGACTTGAACCAAGAAGCGGTTTGACCCTGCACCCCATAGTCAAACAGTTTTTTCAACAAGATAACATGGTCAACGGTGTCAAATGTCTTCTTAAGATCAAGGAAAATAACACCACTGACCATACCTTTATCAATATTAAGACACCACTGATTTTTCATATCTAGAAGCGCAGTTACTGTTTAATGAAGAGATCTAAACCCAGATTGACGAGGCTGAATAAGGTTATTTTCCGTAAAATAGGCGTACATCTGCTCATAAACTAATCGTTCAAAAACTCTGGCTATAGTTGGTAAGACAGAAATCGGTCTAAAGTTATTTGGATCATTACGTTCACCTGATTTAAATAGCGGAAAGACCTTTGCAACTTTCCAATCATCTGGAAAAATATTTGTAGTAATCGAGAGGTTGAAAAGGTCAGCTAGCGATATAGAAATAACTGGAGCCGCTATTTTTAAAATCTTGTTTGGGATGTTATCATGACCAGTCGCCTTTGCAACATTTACTTCCTGCAGCTTTTTAAACACGTCAGAGATCGTGACTTCCTTCAGTTCAAAAGAAGAATTAACGCGCTGTTGGGAATTAGCTAGATTTACATCACAATCCACTGTAGGGATTTCAGATGCAAGTTTCGGCCCAACGTTTGTAAAGTGAATATTCAAGTATTCAGCAACTTTCTCGGGTTCTGATAAAAGCCCAGAATTTTCTGTCTTTAAATCATTAATCTGTGTGCCGATTTCTTACCCATTAGGTCGTTAAGAATTTTCCAAGTTGCTTTCGGGTTACCAGAGGCTCCTTCTATTTGATGTTTGTAATAATCCTTCTTTGTCTTTTTTACTTTTTTGTTAACCGTTAACTTTTTAGTTTTATATGCTTTCCAAACATCTGGCCGCTGCGTTTCTGAAGCTTTTTTTCTTTAGCCAGTCATGTTCATACATTTCCTCTTTTAACTTAGAATTTAACCAAGGAGCGGGTTTATTTCTGACTCGCATGACTCTTGTCGGAGCATGCTTATCAACTATATTCAAGAATATATCTTTCCATGCATTACACGTACTATTAACTTCCATACCGCTTTTAATAACAGGCCATGGGGCATTTTTCAGATCTGTTAAGAAATTTTTCTCATTGAAATGTTTAAAATTCCTCGCTTGAATAAACTCTGGTTGTCCCCTGGGTAAACCAATTTTTCTAAAAGCATAAATTAAATTATGATTAATGAGGGTTAGAGGGGGTTACAGAAGGTTATTTCGCTGTGAAAGAAAAAGTGACACTATTTTTGAAATCTTTTTATTGACATTAATTAAATTCTAGAAGTACTGTTTCAGTACAGAATATAATTAGGTATTGCATGAAACTTTTTCCTTCCTTCTGTCGTAACGGATGGCGATTACGGCACATGGACTGAAACTTGAAAAACGTTGGGCCAGGTTTTTCAAGTTTTTTTAAGTACATTACATTTTATTTCTTCCTTCGAATTTGTTCCAACCACGTTGTGTACATCAGTTGCACCATTTTCTCTGTTTCTTTTCCGCTCTGCAATTTTCAGCATTTGGTGGGCCACCACCCCCTCCTCAAAGCTCCCGTGAGGTACTGCGTTTACAGGGGGTTACAGGGGGTTACAAGGGGTTACACCGGGCTACAAGAGGTTACAGAGGGTTACAGGGGGTTACAGAAGGTTACAAGGGGTTACAGGGGGTTACAAGTGATTACAGACGGTTACATGGGGTTACAACGGGTTACAGAGTGTTACAGGGGGTTACAAAGGGTTACAGGGGGTTACAAGGGGTTACAAGGAGTTACAGGGGTTACAAGGGGTTAGAAGGGGTTACAGGGGGTTGCAAGGGATTACAGAGAGTTACATGAGGTTAAACGGGGTTTCAAGGGGTTACAGGAGGTTACAAGGGGTTACAGGGGGTTACAAGGGGTTACAGGGTATTACAGGGGGTTACAAAGGGTTACAGGGGGTTTCAAGGGGTTAAAGGGGATTGAAGGAGGTTAAAAGGGGTTACATGGGGTTACAACGGCTTAGAAGGGGTTACAGGGGGTTGCAAGGGATTACAGAGAGTTACAAGGGGTTACACAGGGTTTCAAGGGGTTACTGGAGGTTACAAGGGGTTACAGGGGGTTACAAGGGGTTTCAGGGTATTACAGGGGGTTACAAGGGGTTACAAGTGGTTACAGGGGCTTACAAGGGGCTACAGGGGATTATAAGGGGCTACAAGGGATTACAGGGGGTTGCAAGGGGTAACAAGGGGTTATCAGGGGTTAGAAGGGATTATAAGGGTTTACAGGGGGTTACTATGGGTTACAGGAGGTTATAAGGGATTACGGAGGGTTACAGTGTCACTTTTAAACCTAAAAACTATCTCGAAATTTCGCTTTTTGCGCATGCTCGAATTTCGGGGGCAAATATTTTGCTTCTGGATCAGAAGGGGGCG
Organism: Porites cylindrica; assembly: GCA_964035525.1. Taxonomy (NCBI): domain Eukaryota; kingdom Metazoa; phylum Cnidaria; class Anthozoa; order Scleractinia; family Poritidae; genus Porites; species Porites cylindrica. The sequence goes on from OZ037776.1 coordinate 30,036,225, forward strand.
AATTGTACGACCTGGAAACGGCTTTCGTGTAAATTTTAGTTCTTTCTTGGTAGGCAGTGATCGGAAGATGTCTCGACCAGCTTCAAAACGATGTTTTTCGGTAAAATTTCCTGGAGCGAATCGAATGGGCTAATGTTCGTTTTCTCCACTCTATCTGACTGGCCGATCTAATAGTTTTAACCAAGCTGACAATGTTGGGTGCATTCAAAAATTTTTCTTTATTTAATTTTTTATGCTTTGCCTTTCAAGATAGCTGTAATACAGCATCCTGCTACTAAACGTCTCCAAGATTACAATGAAATTCGTTGTATCGTGCTGCGCTTATTGGAAACTTTTAAGGGATTTATGTTTTTCTAGTCTGTCAATCATATTTAATGCAAATCACAATGTAACGTACCCCTCCAGCTTGGCTGAGTATGACTTTAGACTGCTCAAGAATAGCGAAGGAAATGGCGATGGTGAGCGGGGTTTTTTTGTTGAAGGAAGGAGGCAGACGTTGCTTTATTCTTGCAAGTGAGAAGAATAAGAAAGATTATAAAAATCTGCAAAGCAAGCTTAACTAGTCGATTATTGCCCAAGGCAGGACGATCACAAAGCAACGCACCTTGAAACACGAAACAATCAAAACCGATCGAAATCCACCAATCACAAACCATGACCTTTTGAACTGGTGCAAGTAAACATGGGTTTTCCAAGAGGTCTAGACTGCAAAACAGTCCGTATTTTTGCGTATTCAAGTACGCGCGAGCAGTCAAACAAAAGGTCTGGAAAGAGGGTGAAAACAGAGAGCGAGACTGGGGAAAGACGCTAAAAATACGTAGCAATAAAAGTGGGTGGTAGGCCTACGCGACTTTTACCTCATGCGAAAATGATGCTTATTCCAATTAAGTTGTTTTTATCTGCTGGGTAGATTATGCTCTGGAAGGTTCTGCATTTATACTGAGCAAATGTGATTTTAGCCGCATGTTTCACACTGAGAGGTCATGACATACATATCGTTTGACTGAAATTCAAAAGCGCTGAAAGTTGGTGCATTTCAAGAGACAAGGCAAGAGACTGGAGACTGGAGAGTCTGGCAATAAGATATTTCTTTCTCTTTCAGGCTTCAAACTATCTTTAAGTGGAAACTTCAACAATTGACACAGGAAGATAGATTTCTTAAATCTGTATACCTGATAAATGACCGCATAACCATTCCTTCTCCACATCTCAGCTTGAACTTGAGCAACCACGGCAAGAGTACGCAGCGGTACTCCATTAGAAATAACTTCAGTCTGTCATCCTGAGCATAAATAAATAAAGGAGTACATACATAATTATACTCGATATACGTCAGCTTGCGATCAAGCCTTCTATTTGAGATTCACGAGACGTACTGCTACTGTGGTCGCACCACAGGATTTCGTCCAGACTCAAAAGTTAGAACTACATACTAAATAAATAGCACCATGTAAAAGTACTGCTGAAGAGGTTTCATTTGAATGGTAACACCATAGGATTTCATCCACAGACTCAAACGTTGGAACTACATACTAAATAAATAGTACCATGTAAAAGTACTGCTGAAGAGGTTTCATTTGAATGGTAACACCATAGGATTTCATCCACAGACTCAAAAGTTTGAACTACATACTAAATAAATAGCACCATGTGAAAGTACTGCTGAAGAGGTTTCATTTAAATGGTCACAGCATAGGATTTTATACACAGACTCAAAAGTTAAAACTACATACTAAATAAATAGTGCCATATGAAAGTACTGATTGCAGAGGAGGATTCATTTGAATGGTAACACCATAACATTTCATTCACAGACTCAATAGTTAGACCTACACTCTAAATAAATAGTACCATGTGAAAGTACTACTGAAGAGGTTTCATTTGAATGGTAACACCATAGGATTTCATACACTGACTCAAAAGTTAGGACTACATACCAAATAAATAGTACTGCTGAAGAGAATTAATTTGAAAGGCTTAGGCAAAGGATTTCGTCCACAGACTCAAAAGTTAGAACCACGTGGCAACAGAAATTAAAAAGCCGCTTATGTAATTATAACAGCCTTACCTCAGTTTCAAATCCAGAAAGTCCCCAGAAGGTTAGATCATACTTGTCACAGGATAACAGAAGACCTAAAAGGAAAACCAGAATTTACCGAAACGCAAACTAACTGGCATGTATTCAGGGCTGTCATTTAAAGGGTGTTGGGGGGATTTCCCCCGGGTACTATGAAGGTGGCTCCCGGCTACCTTTGAAGGGGAACAGGAGAAAAATAGCACCAAAAGAAACTCAAAATCTTAGTGACAACCACAAGCGCTAGGCTTTCAATTCCCATGGAAAACAACTTTTCGGTTCTTTGCCCCGAGATCACGGGAAACCATCAGTAACAATATTTTCGTTCCATGAAAATTCATGGGAGCTCATCCCCTAAATGTTTTTAATTTTTCAAAGTCATACATTTTCTCTTTTTTGTTGGCGCTGGAAGCCGTAAACTAGTAAGGTATAATGTTTTTTGGGAATGATTCGCGATGGAACTGATAGATGCTACACATTTCAGTTTGGTATATGAGTCGTCACTAAAGAATTGCTCTACCAGTTAAGTATCTGTGTGGAAAGAAAATGAATTTCTGTAAATGGATCCCTAAGACTGGAAATGGCGCTGTGAAACTATTTTTTGGTTCCGTTATTTTAAGACCACGGTAACAACACAGTAAAGAAAGCTTTCGTCACCGTCAAACCCTAGGGCTTGCAACCGTGTGTAACAGTAATACAGCAATAGTACACAACAATGGCGAGCAGACTCTGACCAAGAACGAAGACCACAACAACACTTGGACGAGTTTTGACACTTTAGTTAAAACGCATCGGAGAAACGTTAAGATCGGTCATATCAATGCCAACAGCATAGCCGGCTTTAAATTCCACGAGATCAAAAACTGGCTTATGAGCGGAAGGTTCGACATTTTGGTCATCTCTGAAACGAAGCTGGATAAAACATATCCTGGCAGCCAGTTTGCCATTCAGGGTTTCCGTATGTGCCGATCGGATAGAAATATTTATGGCGGTGGGCTTATGATATTCGTACGAAGTGATCTGTATTTCACTGTGACAAAAGAGCTTGGAGAACAAAATGGTATCGATACCTCAAACTTCAGGACTGAACACATCATACTGAAAGTGAAGGTAGCAATATCCTGGCTCACTGTTATGGCGATTTACAGGCCTCCATCTATTCCAACATCTCAATGAAAATTCGAACTGAGCAGGTTATTTGAAGTTGTTACGATGTCATCTGCGTTAGAGACTTCAATTGTAATCTGTTGGATCCTAAGGACAGTGGTCACTTAAAAGATTTACTGGAAGTATACAGTCTCAAAAATTTGATTAAATTACCCACTCGTATAGGCAAGACCTCGTCAACTTTACTCGACTTGATTTTAACAAACAACACAAGAAGAATATTTTCATCGGGCGTAGTGGATGCTGATATCAACGATCATTCTCTAATATATACTCTTCTGAGAACCACAGCTCCGCGATTGCGATCTCGCAAAATACAACTGAGAAGTCTAAAGAATTTTTACCAGGATCTATTTTTACGTGATTTACATAATGTCCCTTTCCAAGTTATGGAGGTGTTTGACGATATTGACGATAAACAATACTTGTTTGAGTCACTGTACCTTGACATTCTAAACGAGCACGCACCACAAAAGCAAGCACACATAAGGGGCAATATAAAAAATCAAATTCCTTTTATGAACGAACAATGGCGTAAAGCCATTCGTCACCGCAACAAACTTTGGAAGAAGTTCACGCATCGGAGGACCGACGCTAATTACGCCGAATATAAGAAACAAAGAAACAAATGCACGTCATTTAGGCGCAAAGCGATTAAAGATCATTTTAAAAACAAGTCAAAGACCGACAATCCACGTGCATTTTGGCAGGCTTATCGTCCTTTTATGTATTCGAGGTCTAGTAAACAAGCCAGTGACATTACACTAATTGAAAACGATGTGGTTATCACGGATAAGAAAGAACTAGCTAAATTGTTCAACAACTATTTTGTTCACAGCGTTGATGATGTACAGGACATTAAAGAACATAACTTTGGAAACGAATTCAGTGCACACCCCAGCATTCGAGCAATTGCGGAGGAAAACAGAAGAAAGAACGCCATACATAATTTTAATTTTAAATACACCAATAAGACCCAGGTTGAAAAACTACTATCAAACATCAACGCACGCAAGGCCTGCGGCAACGACACCATAACTCCGCGGCTTCTTAAGGAATCGGCTTCTGCGATATCTGGTCCACTAGCAGAGTTAATGAATGAATCGATCAAACAATGCAAATATCCTTCTCGATGGAAAATGGGACAGGTAACACCTCTTTTCAAGAAAAATGATGAATTGAGTAAAGAGAATTATCGACACGTTACTGTTTTAACGGCCCTAAATAATGTTTTTGAGAAACTTCTTGCTACTCGACTAGACCAGTTATATTCTGAAATATTGTCTGACTACATCTCAGCTTATAGGAGACACTATAGCTGTGAAACCTCGCTAGTGAGGTTAACAGAAGATTGGAAGCGTAGTCTGGATAATAAACAAATTGTTGCATTGATGTTAATTGATTTATCTAAGGCTTTTGACACGATACCGCATGGACTCTTGCTGGCCAAGCTGAAGGCTCATGGTGTTAACAGTAGCAGTTGTATGCTTCTTAAAGATTACTTACACGGTAGAATGCAGCGGGTGAAAGTAGGTAATACAAGCTCTGATTGGCAAGAAGTCCGGCGAGGAGTACCTCAAGGCAGTGTTCTTGGTCCAATGTTTTTTAATATTTTCATAAATGATTTATTCCTACAAATTAAAACTGTACAGTTAAATATATATGCAGATGATGGTCAACTCTACACCGCCGATACGGATCCGGTATCTTTGGAAAGGCGTATCTCGCGTGAGGTAAGCTCATCAAATGCCTGGTACGAGATCAATGGAATGATAGTAAATCCAGCCAGACGTTGACCATCCCAGAATCCTTTTTTTCTCTGCTCATAGCCATTGTAGGTAAGAAGCCCGATCCGGCATCGTGGTCTGCATCCGCATGGACAGCACCAAAGCTATAGTCCACGTAGACAACAAAGAGGGAATGCGGTCCCCTCAAATTGTCAACCTTAACTATGGGAGCGGTTCTTTCCTTTCATTGTCTTTAACAAACTGTATTTCTCTCAGGCTACTATGTTGATTGTGAACGTTATGATTGTATTATGTTCTTTATTACTAAAGAAATCGCAGATGATCAGTGTATTCAGACAACAAAAATGGCATAATCTACAATGAATGCCGCAGGATAGGACAAACTAGCCTGGGACCAAGTTCCGAAGTGGGAGAAAATGGCGAAAAAAATCGGAGAGCGAAGTGAGCCTTGCGGAAGTCCAGGGGGCGAACAGAAACCTTTTTGCCCACTACGGGAGCCTTGTCCTAGGCCAGGGTTAAACAAACGTATTCTAAGTCCTTTGGAACTTTACATAAAGCTAAAAAAGTGTTCTAAATCGATTAATTGCGTTTTTAGGGATCCACATGTCAAAGTAATATTTTCCGGTGTGGAGCATCGAAAATGGTCAAGAAGCAGAAACGTTGTTTTCGCATTTGAGAGAAAACAAGAATCGACGCGAAAAACTGCCTCCGACGCTTGAAAAGGGTAGACGTGTTCCTCGTTTCAAAAAAATCGCTCTTCTCTTTCAGCGATAAACAAGGTCACATCGACTTCCATATCATCTGTTGTCTGGCCATAACTGTCGCTTCCAATGTAAAGTTTGATTTGCTTTTAATTACGAGGGTAAATAAAATGACGCTTTTTTAACTTCACATGGAAAATATGTAATTTTTATGATCATTGTTATCGTTTCATCTCATGTATAGTTGACTCGTTTTAATCGAACGTGAAGTAGATTGACGACGATTAGACTTACAGTGTTGAGAAACTCCTCTGATAAGGTTTAAGTTATAAAGGGGTGCAATCAACACTATCGATGCGAACGTTCAATTCAACCTCTCTCACCTGTGAAATGCCAACAGAATTATAGATATAAGAAATTGCTTTTAAATATTAATTTTAGATTCATGTTTCACGGACAGAAATATCGACGTTTAATATTGAAAGCGTATTTCCAGTATATTTTCCTCGACAAATATGAAGTAAAAAATGTTGCTTTTACTTGAAATATAAACTTGAAACTAAGCATAACATTGTTTCTTGAATTTGCCTGCAAATTTCGTATACTATTTGAGGCTTTAATTAATGTATTTAGAGGAAACCAATTTTGGGCAGTTACTAAACAGTTTATATAAACAAATATACTTTGCATTTCAGACATGAGATTTTTTTTTTCACGAGACTTTGGCCTCAAATTTCCTACCATCCCAAGTTAACATTTTTTGTCGTTGTATATCGGCACATGACATCAGTATAGGTAAATGCTAATTTTGAGCTATCTAAACAGACAGAGTATTCAGCTGTAATCACTTAGTAAGCGTACCCAACAAATATCTAATTTGGCCATAATCAGTAACTGTTGAGCGACTCGGGTTCTGTTCTATTACCACAAGCAAGTCAAACTCTTTATATATCATGACTAGCAATTTCTCATGTACCCAACGAAAATGCTGCTTACGCGAATCTCAGATGAATTGTGCGACGAAACGTTGCGGCCCTACGATGGCGGAGGTAATCAGCCTGATAAACGTTCATGTGATTCTGGCGGCCCTCGCCGTCTTTGGCAGCTACCTCGTGATCAGAGCGTTTCACAAATTTCTCAGACTTCGAACTCAGTCCAACATGATTCTGGTAAGTTTCTCTGTTGCGGACGGTTTACTGGCGAGCTCGTTCATTCTGGACGCCATTCACAGCTCTGTTGATTTAAACAATGAGTTAAAACAGAAGCACCAAGTTCTATGCATATCAAGCGCAATAATCTGCTTTTTCCTCGTCTCGGTTATCATTCTTCACTTGGCGTTAATCAGCGTGGAACGTTTCATTGCCGTTAAGTGGGCTCTGAGGTGTCGCGCATTAGTCACCAGTCGCCGTGCAGTGATGGCATGTATAGGGATATGGCTATGGGCCGTAGCCTTGACATTTTTGTTTCCAAATGCGATGATAGCTAGCAGCAGCGACGACTTTGACCATTTTCGCCAAGCGATCCATCCATGTTCTTGCAGCCATGATGGGCCCTTACATCATTACCACCTGGCTCCGTCAACCAAAGGCTATCTCGTCTTCTTGATGATATCATTACTGATCATTCCTTTAATAATCATCGTGCTCTCTACGGCTACACCTTTGTTGTGTCCCAGCGACACAGAAAAGAGATCAGAGAACTGGGTGACATTCCAGGAATGGCTGCCATCAAGCGCGAAATGAAAGGCGCCCACACTCTGGCCATTCTTGTAGCCGTCTGCCTTCTTAGTATCATCCCGTTGTTGGTCGTGACATGCTTAGGTTTTTTTGGCGTGCCTCCAAAGCGAAAGTATGTTAAGTTCATCGTGTTCGACGTCGCAAGACGCTTAAACGCCATCTGCAACCCTTTTATCCATGGATGGAGAAACAAAGACCTTAGGAGAGCTTTTGCAAGCTGCTAAAGTGCACTAAATAGCCAACGATCATCAACATTATCACCTTCATCATCTTCATTCTCATCGTTCTTGTACGTATCATCTTCATCATCTTGATCATTACCATCATCATCCTCGTCGTGATAATGGCCGCATTTATACTAGAAGACGTCTTAGACGTCCAGACGCATCAAACGTCTGACTGTTAAGTGCGTCGCGTTTTTATACTAGACGTCTTAAACGTCTGAGATGACTAATTCATCTGTTAAGTGCGTCGATCGGACGCACTTAACTTCAGACGTTTTATTCGTCTGACGTTTAATGCGTCTGCCTTATTTCCGGTATTTATACTAGACGTCTAAGTCGTCTAAGACGTCTTAGACGTCCTCTAGTATAAATACAGCCAATCATCATTAATATACAAAAATTGTAGCTTGCTATGCCTCCATCTTAAGTAGCTAATGAAGGATAACGAAAACAAACTAAAATTAACTTTAAAAAATACAAGAGTCATTGCAAAACTGTTAATACAGTTAAAAGATATAAAATAATTGCAATAAAATATTTACGTGGCCAAAGAACTGAAAATAGGAAGACTGGTAAAGTAAAGGTTCCATACTGGAAGTCAGTGCTGCCCCATGTAGGAGTTGGACCGGCAGTAAATAATATATTGTGTCTCAGTTGTGGATATCACTTGTTCTTCAAGACTGTAAGATTAAGAAAGGAGATAGTAAATTGATGGTCTATATAATATATTATGGACAATTGTGAAGTTGAGTTCTGTCAGATTGTTTGAATCTTTAGCTTTATCTTGATGTGTGCCTATAATTCGGAACCTGCCTATTCTTGGATGAGTTTCAAATAAAAACAAACACAGAGCATTATGCAAGGAATGAATGCCCAAAATTTTAATCAACAAGCATTAATATATTTTTAATGTCAATAATATAAGTATTATCCGTATATATTTAAAATGAAAGCTGTACAATGAAAGGTGGTATATAAAATGCATACTCCAAAATCAGGTTGGATTAAATTGTTATTTACAAATACACAATCAAGACTTGCGTGCAGTGAAATATTAAAAAAAAGGTTTAAAGCATCTTCGATCTAGTGAATTGTTACTGAATTGCACATATTCGTTTCTGTTGTATTCATTCTTTTACTTCATGAGATCAATACAAATAAGTATTTAAAATGAACAAGAATTCAGTTTGCCTACTTCGGTAAGCAATTCGCTTGTTTCATTTGCCTCGTTGCCGGGCCAAATTATGACCTAAATTGTAATTCAGTTTGTTCCCCTCGTTGCTCCATTCACCTCGTTAGAAAAAGTAGTGAACCACAATAGGAAAGTTATCTGCTTAAAACGATTCTGATAAGTTGATTGTCGAGGGCACTTTGAAAAAAATTGTCTCCTCGTGACAAGATTTCATCGATTGTGTTCGTGACCTACACTCCACAGCTGATAACTGGTTGGGCTCAGGGAACGAAAGTGCTGTAAAAAACATGAAAGAACATTGTCTTCCCCTCGAATCCTCACTTAAAGGAATAGTATACCGTTACTGCGCATGCACCAAACTTTGATTTTTGGACAGGATGTCGCGAAATCAAAAGATGCGATGAGAGTAAGAGAATCTTGAAAAATCCGTTTGCATCGCGCTTGGCCGAGTTCAATACTAAACTAAAACTTCTCAGGATTACAGATCAATGATATATTGTTCCCGTTAAGTTTCTATTTGGGCGAAATCGGGGTTTTTTGGCGTTACTTTTATTGCCGTTGGCCCGGAGGACCAAAAGATGGGAAGCGCTTTGATGCCGATTGAAGGCTTATTTCTTCTGCCAGCTTCCATACGAGCTCAGATACAATTGTGAAAGGAATACGCAGAAATGAAACAGCAACAATAAAGACTGCAAGAAAGAAACCATTGAGACATTGATGTGACTGAGGAGATCTTGTGGAATGAAGTTTCCTGAAGCAGAATTTTTTGCAACGACGCGTTAGTAAACTTTTGAACGAACCTCCCTATGGCCGACAAAATCAAACAAACATGCGCTACATGTTTAGAAAAACTGGTGCAATTAAATCATAATATAATTTTTGACTAACCTTTGCGATGATTCATAACGTTGAGATGGAATTTTTATTTATATCTTTCAAACGTCTGAGACAAGAACACGAGCAAATCACGCAAATATTACTGGACTTGGATCAATTGACCTCTGACACGAGTTTCAGATTAGAAAAGCTGTTTTCAAAGCGAGCGGAACGAGATTTTCGGGTTGCGAGGTGGCCTTGCTAGCGATCGCCATGAGTCTTCGTGTCGCGAGCCAAATTTTAAATAAGGCGAAAGACTTCTTCGAAAGTCTAAAATATTACTTGAGAATGTAAGCAACAAATCTCCGTCGGCGGTGCGGTCTGGAAGGAAATCTTGTCGAGCCAATATGACAGTTCTGTTGTCTTTTGAAGAAAAAACAGATTATGCTCGCGCGTGCGCATAATCGGGACACTGTCCCTTTAAGCGTTCGTTACCTTCCCAAAATACTTGTCTTTAATACTGACATGATAAGCAACTGAGTAAGTTACCTACTGCGTTGCTGAAAATATTTGTCCCTAGCACTCGCGTCCGACTTTCGACTTCAACCTCAGACATAACACTTACGAATGTCTAACCAAGAGGTGGCAGATTTAAGATTGCTAAGAAACTCTGTAAAAGGTTTATCGCCATTTCCTTTGAAAGCATGTTCAGCAAGAATCATAGACTTTCACTTTCTCAGCCCTCGGATTAAATTTTGGCCGCCAAACTTATTTACTTCGCTGCATAGGGTGCTACGCGGCGGGGACTGGGATCTGCTAACTGAAACAGTGAAACAAACTTCTAAACAAACTTCCTGACAAATCGAGTTCTCAGACGCTTTCAAGTAAAAAACATGAAGCCTCCCTGTGAGGGAAGCATTAAAACGATAATTTGAATTATGAGGTCTTCACAGATAACAGGTACATGCATCAAAGGCCTTTCTGATTTATTTGACAAACTTCTTAATGGTAGGAGTTCCAGCTTTTTGGTCCGTACTACCAGAAAGTGTTTAGACCCTTCCAAAGGAGGAAACCTTACATATCTCACAATGCAACGCTTCCAACTATGTTAGGGACCTTAAGCCTCGACGACGAAAGACACGACGACGACGAAATGCACCGTAAAAGGACTGGGTCGAGAACGTCGTTCACGGCAGGAAAATTCGAGAGTGAAATGCACGCTTGCTGTGGTCGAAGAGTTTCCCATGTAAACAAAGGAAATGAGAATGAAGTGTTCAAAATGTCTTTTCACGGTCTGCCCTAAACTCCATAGCGCTCTGCCTGTGTTCCTCTGCAGCTGCTATTTCTTCCTTTTTTTTTCTTTACCTCGGAGCTTTTTCGTCGGCCAATTTCCCCTTGTTAATTATCTGTTCGATAGCCTGCTAGAGCATCCGATTTTTTCGGCTTTAGCTTCTAGTTTCACCCGCCGAGAAACACCGTCTGCGAAACAGAGCCGAGAAAAAATTTCCGTGACTTCAGCTGTTAATGACCAACCAAAATTCATCTTGCATATTCGAAGAAGTAACGAGCGAGTTTTTGAGTGGATCTCGTGCGAATGCATGGGAAAATATAGCGGAAGACGCTTTGAGGAAAGAATGGGAAGTTTTCGGGTTTGAAAGACTCAACAAGCATCAACAGGAAGCCTCTTGACTTGTTGTTGAATCAAAGAGCGATGTTTTCGTGAATCTTCCAACCGGTTTCGGAACGTCTGTAGTATTTCAGGCTTTGCCTACTGTGTATTCTTATGTGGAACCAACTCGTGAAAAGAACATTGTGGGAGTTGTGGGTGAAACTAGCTGAACTAGAGCCGAAAAAACCGGAAGCCCTCTCAGGCTATAGCCCGTTTACAGCCGCCCTTTTTCTAGCCTGGGAAGTGCAGACGTATTTTTTTCCTCGGAACGACGCGTCTACGGATCGTGGGACTCATTGATGAGATAAGTACCAAAAGGATTCATACTGAAGAAAAGATTAGAGGAAATTTTGTTACCTATTTGCCTACGGAGTCAATGATTTATCACACCTTGTTGTTTTGATCATATATTATTCGAAACGATAAATGTCCTAATGACAGTAGACGCATCATGCCGTTTGTTGCTCATCTGGTTCGTCGCAAGAAAGTATGCTTTGGAGAACTGTTCCGATAGTTTGTCGTGTGCCGCTATAGTTATTTTTTAGTATCATTTATCTCTGAAAGCTATGACATGTGGTAATTGATTTCCAGTGCGTGGTTGCTTCTTGGTTCAGACAGAGCTTTGACCAGAGCGAAAGCATTTTAATATATGTTCTTATTTCTCTTTAAATATATGTTCTTTTCAATGTTTTAATTTCCATAGTTTTTTACATGATGGGTCGAAGTGTCGTAGCTGAAATGTCGTCTTGACTATGATCAATTTTGTACTGCTGTATGTATAAATATTTATTTCACGGTGGGTCCGCCCGAGGTCTAAACTATAAAAATATTCATATATAATATATAATTGTGGCGATACTTGTAGGATTTTAGATTTCTTAAGAGCGATTGCCAGATATTTCTGAATCAGTCAAGGCTGTGTCTGTACAATCGATTCACCACCTTTCGTCAGCGCTGGTTAAATTGAAATGCATCGCGGGTCTGAGCGAGATTTCCTTTCGCGGTATAGGGATTATTTTGTTCAGGTTTTGTTTATGTCACGTACTACCATATATTTTATAAGCGAAACCAAAGGCCCACATCACATGCATAGCTTAATTAAGAAGCTGTTAGATTATGTTACTTCACAAAGAATGCAGCGTTCAAAAGTCACAGGAAATCTTGTTATAGTCATGAAATTCACGTTCCAAAGCGTATTTGGTAACTCTCGCAAAAATCCATGACACGCCAGCGCGCAAGGTCGCGAGGAGTCACTCGGGCTGCATTCTATCCTTTGATCTGATTGGCGAAAATGAAAACAAAAGGTTTTACTTCACGGAAATCGTTTTGTCGGTGATGCTCGCAGACGTTATTTTTCGGAGGAAGAGAAGCGACTCACTGTCAGTTTGGCGCTCACAAGTGTACCTCGGAGGCTTTTGGGTCGTCTGTATGCTATAATTAATGGCGGTTGCTGAAAAATGCGAGCTATTAACCTTTCCTTCGCGATCGATTGGAGGAAGTACCAGCGTCTATTCGCTCTAGGGGAATACGATTGGTCGTTCCCCTGTCCCTGGCGCGCAAACTCTCTTCCTGTGTGAGCGAGAGAACTGTTCGCATTTGTAGCCGCAAGCGACGATAAAATTGGAATATTCCATAATCCTCTGTTCTTGTATGTCGTTTGATGAGCATATCCTCCTAAGTCTTAAGGCCTGGCTGTATGGAATGCTGTATTTCAAATGTTGCGGATTCACCGAGTAGGTATGGGTGGGTGTGGGTGGGTTTCTGGTACACATCCGTGTTGATGTCACCCATCGAATTCTTTATGACCTAGGTGTCAAGAAAGTTCATGGAACTGCAGGAGATTTCGTGCGTAAATTTAATCAGTGGTACCACGCCGTTAAGATACTGTATAAATGCTGTAAGAGAGTCTGTCTCCCCATTCCAAATTAGAAATATATTATCGATGAAACGTAGCCAGTCAATAATATAGTTAAACCAGTCTATCTGGTGAACAAATCTATCCTCTAGTCGGCCCACGTATAGATCTGCGAAGTTGGGAGCAACTCTAGTGCCCATTGAGGCACCCTTAACTTGTATGAAATTCTCATCACTAAATATAAAATTGTTCAGTTTTTTTTAATGTTCTGATAAAATCTATCAATGGTATCTCTTATGTGTGACGGCAGCTTTTCTGCTAGCGGTCTAAGAAATACGTCCACATAAAGTGATTGTTCCTCCGTATGGCTATTAACAGAAGAGACAACCGGTCGTCCCGGATTGTTGGGCTTATGGATCTTGGGAAGCATGTACATCGGAGTCTTGAGTTTGTTGGCTTTAGGAGTTGGCCAGTCTCCCTCTCTTATATAAGTCTCCATCGCTGATAACTGATCAGTTCGTCAGTACTCTGGTTAATCAGTTGTTCATAACCCGGAGTATCTTTTTCTTCTTTTGTGCAATACTCCTCATTAATCAGTTGCCGCATTGCTTCCAGGGGCGGATCTAGGGGGAGGGTGCAGGGGGTGCAGGGGGTTCGGTAATATAGTCCTTGATATTAAAAATCATTGTTGCTCCACCCCTGCCTGCGGGTTTAATGATTATTTCTCTGTTCTTACTTAACCTTTTTAAGGCTGCTCTCTCGCGTCTGTTTAGATTATCACGCTGGAATCATTGGCGATTCGATAACTCTTTCTCGATGTCCTGTGTTAATCCGGCTTTCAACGTAAGAAATTAAGTACGGTTCTCTAGATGGCTCGTAGTCATATTACCTGCGGTCTCTTTGGTTCAATTTCTCAAGTACTGAGGGTCGGCGACCTCGTTCCCAAGGTTCTCTCCTACCCACCCTCTCTCGCTCCGTAGGGCGAGTAGGATAGAACCCTGGGAACGAGGTTGGAGGGTCGGTACATTGGTCGTGGTTCAGTATCATCAGTGTTAGCAGGAGCATGGTACTCCCTAAGGTTAAGCCTTCTGACAAAGGCATTAATGTCCTTAATAAGAGTTTATAGCTTCGGTGGTGGTGGGGTGGGACAAAAATTCAAGGCCTTCTGTAACAAATTAGTTTCCGACTGGGTGAGTTTTAATGACGATAAGTTAACTATTCTCCTATTAAGAATTTCAGCTTTCGTGATAGTCTCACTGTTTTTTCTTTTATTCGTTTTCCTTTATTCGTGGTTCGGTTCCGTTCCAAAGTCTCACGACAAATAATATTTTGCCTTCTGTTCCCTGATGCGTTTAGTCTTTGTATCGGCTTCTTTGAAATGGTCGTCGGCCTAGAAAATTACGGCCCTGTGGTCGTTGTCGCCCACCTCCCTGCTGTTGGTGATATCCCTGTTGTTGCCTGTATCCAGGGTTATACCAGGAACGTCCAGTGCGTCTGGCTCCTCTATCATTTCGCTGATTGTACGCATCGTTATAGTTGCGTTGTTCATGTCGTCTATTATGCACGCTTTTGTTCTCTTTGTCGCTCGGATTCTCTTGTTTTCTCGTCGCCCTCCTTTGGATTCTCTCAGTCTTAAGTGTTTGTTAAGAACGCCCGCTTCGAAATACTGCAACACCTAAAAAAAACTCTAAGGAGGGGTTCCATCAACGCCACCCCCCCCCCCCCCCCCTTTGTACCTTGGTGGTGGTATGACTCTGATGGTTAAGTTGATTGTTTACAAAGTGGCAGCAGCTTTGCTTTGAACGCCTTTTGCAATCCGTTCATTTATAGCTGGAGAAGTAAAGAATTCAGATGCTCTTTTGGAAAATGTGTGCGAGACTAGACATACCCTCCATCGCACGGAGGGTAACAGAAATTCTCAAAAATTAAAAAATAAAAAATAACAATTAAACAAATAGTTTACAAAGTCAAGATAAAACAACCAAAAACCTACAAAGTGAACGAAAGCAATAAGGCAAACAAGGAATGCGAATGAAACAAACGAGGTACTTACAAGACGATAGCGAGATAAGGACGAAATACTAGGACGAGCAGAGACCCAAACACTAAACTGCAAACTGGACCAGGCGCAACTAAACGAAGAACTCACGCGAAAATTACAATAGAAGCTAAATATACGATATGCAGAAAAACCCTAACACGAAGGACAAAGCTACGCGGACAATGAAAAACTAATGAACCAAAAAACAGCACTAAACGTGCGAACACGAAAATAACTAAAAACGCGGCGAACATAAAAAATACTATAAAGGTAACGGAAACATTCCTGGCGCTTACAGATTTTGCTATCCGTTTCTCTCCCTCTCTCTCAAATCAATTCGACTTTTCCATCATCTGCTTTCTGTCCATAACTTTCTAATCATAGCTTCTAATGTCAACTCTAATTTGTCGTTAATTTCAAAGGCAAATACAAGGATTGATGCTCCTGTTTTCTGCCTTGCATGATTAAGGTGGCTCGATACAGTTTTTCAGGGCCGAACATCAAGATCAGCCGAACATCAAGATTATCCATTTTTTACCGTATTTGTAACCACAAAATCTTTATCCTAAAATATCTCGATAACGCTCTTACAGATTTCGCTCAAACTTCACGAATGTCGAATCTCGGTGGTATTTCTTTTTCCAAATGCGATGACAGCTGGCAGCAGCGACGACTTTGGCCATTTCCGCCAAGCGATCCATCCCTGTTCTTGTAGTCATGATAGCCCGTTAGATCATCACCACCTGGCTCCGTCAACCAAAGGCTATCTCGTCTTCTTGATGATATCATTGATGATCATACCTTTGATGATCATCGCGTTCTCGTACGGCTACACCTTTGTTGTGTCCCAGCGGCACAGAAAAGAGATCAGAGAACTGGGTGACATTCCGAGAATGGCTTCCATCAAGCGCGAAATGAAAGGCACCCGCACACTCGCCATTGTTGTAGCCATCTGCCTTTTCAGTATCATTCCGTTGTTGGTCGTGACATGCCTCCGTTTTTTTGGCGTGCCTCCAAAGCGAAAGTATGTTAAGTTCATTGTATTCGACTTGGCAAGGGGCTTGAACGCCATCTGCAGTCCTGTTATCTATGGATGGAGAAACAAGGAATTTAGAAGAGCTTTTCGAAAGCTTGTGAAGTGTTCTAGATAGTTCAGGAACTCCTACCCTTCAATTCGACAAGATGAAGTGTTTCAGAAAAATCAATGCTCCTTTTAAATCCTGAAAAACAATTAGTTGGTTTAAATCTTGTCTGTAAAGTCAAGACAAAATACCTAGAGCAGTGTATTAAGTTTTTCCAATTAAATACCAGTAACTACTTGTTAGCATTTATGTTTGGCCAAGGAAAAAACCAAACCTCTCGCGGGATCTTATAAGAAATCTCTTTCTAAAACAATTCAATTTCCGGTAGGGGCAAGAAGTAAACTGCATTTCTCCTGAAACAATGGAACTGGCTGATCAATTGAAAGCAGAATGTAAACTGAATTCCTACCTGAAACAATGGAACTGAGCTGATCAATTGAAAACCATTAACTAGTCAGCGGAGAACTTTACATTTGATGATTTCTCATCATTTAACATGAAGGGGCGGACGTAATTCACGGACGGACGATTTTGTCACAACCAAAATAAGCCATTTCCGAGTTCCCCCGGGCCTCTGTTTCAAAACGAGGGTAGGTAAGGTGCTCAGGCTTTAATATGGAAATCGTTTTTCATTCTCATGCAAATAAAACTCATTTTCACAAGAAAGGTTGTGCACCTAGCCTCAGTTTGAAAGTGACGGTTTTTGGAACTCGGAAGTGGCCTATTACTTTGATGCATCAGGTAGATAACCAAACTTTATTACCCATGGTGCTCTACTGCGCTTTTAAACAGAACACCCATGTCAGTCCTTCTATTCATCCCCAAGAGGCGAAAACAAAATGTTTTCAGTCATAATTACAGTAGGGAAAGCTTCAACTTCAGGACAGTAAGGTCTGTCCCATACATCAGCAGTGACGACAACTTGAGTACTAGTGTGTAGTGCGTGCTGAAGGAATAAAAGGGGAATTAATATCAAATACAATTGATAAGTTAAGCACTTCGCGCAAAGGTTTTGTAACAATCCTGGCAAACTTTACAAAGACGGTATAGGGTATTTACCAATTATATATATATATATATATATATATATTTATTAAAAACTGAATCATTGGATAATGCAATTCTAGCATTTTGATTGGCTTAGCCGTTATGGTATATGAGCTAATATACCATGCTCTCCATATATGGTCGGTGTACGCGTCAGTTTAAAATTGGAAGCTAGCTGAGATTTTTTTTTTTCACAAAGGATATAGAGATTACTTCATGGTTGGTGAGTGCGTACGATTTTTATTCACGAGTTGTGAAGAATCGCAAACTCACTCGTTCGCTGCGCTCACTCGTTCGTTTTCGATTCTTCACAACTCGTGAATAAAAATCGTACAAGCGAACCAACCATGAGGTAATTTGTTTATTATATATCTACTGAGATATTACAAAATAATGTTAACAACTACCAATTGCGCGGTGAAATCAACACAAAGACCACAACGAGTTGCGAATGATTTTATTCGAGCAAACTGAACGTACAAAACTTCCTACAACATTAAAGTTATTCAATGACTCTGAAGAAAGTGGAACAAAGTCTACTTTTAAACGATTCTTTAACTTTAAATAACAATGAAAATTTTCAGCTTTAAATATCGCCGTTCAAAACCGTAACTAAGATATAAAATTTGAAAAAGTTGACTGTTTTGTAAATCTAATTATAGTAATGCATGCATTCTAATCAGAGTCAGAGTCCAGTACTTTTAGCCTTTTGTACCTCTTTGGAGAAGACTTTACCTCAACTTCTTGGATTGCCAACTTCGGGGATTGATTGAGGCTGTTAATAGAAATGCTGAATTGACCTCCATGAATAACAGCGCCCGTGAAAAGCGACATCGCTTGTTGGTGATGATCTGCCGCCGAGCGACCCGCCGAGCTAGCTGAAGGATCAGTGGAGCATTCTCCAACTTGAGATGAATTAGTTTTCTCTAAGCTATGCACATTCCCGGACATCAGTTCACTTAAAGTACGAGACATTTTTACTTGCTGTTTTTCAGAAACTACAGAATAATTTGTCACACTTTGAAGATTTTTATGTCCCGACAGTTGAATAATATCTGTCGCTGGGATGTCGTTGTTTGTTAAAGTTTGGATCATTGTTTTGCGACCGCTATGGTTCTTTACATTGGGCCCCAGCCCGGCTTTTTCTGCCATTTTTTTCATTAACGAATTCAGCTTGTTCACGCCAACGGCTGACTTTTTAAACCATGGTTTAGAAGAATCTTGCTTTTTACAGTTATTTACTGCTAGATAAAATGGCGCGTTGTTGTCGTTCATTTCCGACGGTCTTTTCTCCGCGTAGAATTTGTAAACAGTGACGGGATCTCTTTCACTTCCCTGAACCGAAAACATTTTCGGTTTTATTTGCCTGACATCTCTGGGATTTTCTCCGGTTCGAGTCTTAGTTTGTCTCTCAGTATACTCTAAAAATTCCTCGCCATTTGTAGTTTGGCGTAGTTGCACATCGCCCCGACACATGTCTCTGTGTTCCTTACAACCACGGAAACCGAAATAGACTGTGTTGTTGAACCAAACTGTATTCAGTAGAGCCTCAGGAGTTGACTTTCCTAACAATCCTTTGTCATACAGCAGTTTTATGTCGTCTTCTGTGAGGGGAACTGAAGCGTTTGGTTTATCGCCTTTGCCTTTCTTCTTGAGATCTCTTTGTTTTGATTTTAATGCCGTTCGTGCTTTTTCAAACTCGACGTCTCTCATAATGCTGTAGCCGTAATTCTTCTTCTTTAAATACCGTTCAAAACTGGCCATCATAGCACGCAAGGAAGTGGGTTCGTAATCTTCGTTGTTTTCTTTCTTTCTTACTGTTATGATAAATTCGCTGATGAATGAACTCAGTTCGTGTGGGGGAATTTCTTCTACAGGCCTTGACTCATCTTTTAGACTCAAAAACTCCTTAAGCAAAGCAACATTCTGTTCAGTTTTCTTCCTGGTGTTTTCGTTTTCTTGTCCTTCAATAAATTCCTCTACTGAAGTTATATCTGCAAACCTTGAATTGCTCGAAGAAGACGCCATGGTTTTCCTTTTGCCTAGTGACGCCGTCAGTGAAAGGCGGGAAAATCGATACGATTTTTGTCACTAGTGAAAACTTTCGTCTGCGGGTTGTGATTGGTCATACGGTATTTTTCACTAGTGAGAAAAATCGTACAACCAATCAGATTGCGTGTACTCTGCAATGCATCATTTTTATTTGACATATTCATTTTGCAGTAAATCTCAGTACATATATAATAAAGAACGGCACCCGAAGTAAATCGTTTTAATTCATTTCTTAGAATACTGGAAATGCAACTTCGTCGAAAGAAAAAAGACAAAAACAAACAAAAAAGCCACAAGAGCTTGTTTGAAAGTTTGTCGAAAAACACATGGAACAAAAAGTACCTTGAGCAGCTACGAAAGAAGACAAGTGTTGTTTCTTCATGATCGCGAAGCCATTCGCCAATCGAGTCACTCGCCGATAGACAACTGCGGCTTGTTTATCCGACATCAAGAATATAAATCACAAGAAACCAGCTACAAATACAGGCTATGCAGCCATTCACTAGAGCAATCGATGCGGCAGTATAGCTTCCTTTCTCGTTCAGGAAAACCAGCTTGTGGCTTCAAACAACTTCATAACAAGCGACCGAGGTAATAGTTTTTCTCCGTTGTTCTTACTTTTATAACTGCACCGAAAATCCAAATTCACAGTAATTTCGACGGCTGTCACTTAAAAATTCTTTTCCTTCTCATTATCTGCCAGGTTTTTTAGCTGTTCTGCTGTGTAAAGTCCTAGAATCCCGATGAAACTAATGTTCATCGCTACAGTGTTTTGATTTTTCATTCATGCAGTCCAGGCGAGTCCGTTGGCGCGTTGACAGTTTTGACAGACGTGTGACATGTGAATAGCGGAAGTTCCTTGTCTTTTCCGGTTTGTTCTAGTCGGGGAGATTCAACAAGATTTTGTGGGCGTTTTTAATAAAACAATTATTCCACTCGCGCTTGTTGGATATGAGATGATTATAGCCAACTCGGCGCTATGCGCCTCGTTGGCTATCTATCATCTCATATCCAACGCGCCCTCGTGGAATAATTGTTAAATATATATATATATATATAGTTTAACATTGTCGACATATTGAGCACTTGGGAAGGGAAGCTTGGAGAGCACTTAAGAGGCTAGAGTTACTCTCGGCTGCGCCTCCAGCAACTCTTATACCTCTTTCTTGGTCTCCAAACTTCCCACGTGCTCAATACCTCGACATACGCACGCTGACGCGGGACGCATGAACTAATTGTTTTATAACGTTGACAAAGTGATCAATGCAGCAGTAACTTAAACTTTTTATTGTATAGCCCGCGCTCAAAGCAGTACGAGTCAATGTCTACGTGACTATATATTTTTTTACTTCATTGTTATGTTTTTGTCTAGAAAATGAGTGAAATTTTACTCAAGTCGCTTAAGATAACATTAAAAAAGACATTACAACTTCACACCGATTTAAGTGTGTATTTCAGAAATGGGCATAACCGCTGGATTTCGTACCCTGAAGGCTCAATTTATTCCTCCGGACTTTCCCTTCGAGAGTGCTCGTTTTGACTCGGTTCAAAGAAGGTGAGATTTTATGGCGGAAGACTCAGAAGCGAATTCAAAGGAATTGAACAATGGCTTAATTAAGCTGCCCAGGGCCGCGAAGTTTTAAAGGTATCCTTTTGTTCTAAGTGTGTCAATAAACTGCAGAGAATTATCGCAGATGTTGCGGTAGATTAAGTCTTTTGCAAAACTTCTTCGACTTGAACACGTATTTTTCAAAAAGGAGAATTTTGAGAGCTTCAAAAAGAGATCTTGAACGAGAAATTTCGACCACTGTGGACCAAGATTGGCTTTTTTTTCTTGCCGAGGTTTCGATGTACAAAGCAAGCCGCCGAAGCATTTTTTCTCGTCTATCGCTTAATAAAAACCGGCCGAGAGTTATCCATTCATTCAATCATAACAGTTACTCATTTCTCCAGAGCAATGAAACTATACAAGCGTTTCTACAAAATTATTTCCAGGAATTATGAACTCCGCAAGTTTTGATCTGTCGATTACAGCTCTTGTTTTGATTTTAGATATTTCCCGTCTCACTCGACTACTCCGCGAATCAAGTTGTCATGCAAATCGGTGAACTGACAAATCGCGGTTATTTCGGGCCCTGCAGTCACGTAACTGAAACACAAGGTTTTTTTCAACAAAAAAAAAAAACTGAAAGGCAAGCGAAAACGTCCAAAAAAGTGAAATTACACTCTAATAAAACTGTGTCATCCCGTTAAATGCATTCACCGCTTGCGTTGTTTACATTTTGAAAAGAGTTGTTCGCTCTTGATTGCAGAGCTACTGAATGAATAAAACGTTCTAATAAATAACTTCCGCAGCAATTCTTTAAACGCCAAGTTATTTTCAAGGCAATAGAGTATTTAATAAAAAAATACTATTGGAGACCAGGTATTTATAAGCTTTAATCAACTTCAAATTTATCAGGCTTGTTACCGAAAATATGTTATGCAACCAGAGTTGTCCGCTACGCTTAAAAGACTTGTAAGCGTTCCCACAGACTGCAGCAAATTTAACAGGCAAGTCCGAGTATTTTAATGGATAAATTTAATACTCATCAGGTAACAATGGGGATTAAAAAGTCAATCAAGCAACAAAATTCGAAACAAAAGAGACATATCGCACCTAAATCAAAGGAATTCCGCTCGTGGATTCTTCGGAAGGTAATCGACAATGGCAAGAACAATAGCCTGAATATATGAATACTTGATGACCCCAAAATTTGGGGTACAAAGTTAAATCGGCGTGAAGTTGTAATGATTGTAAAATCCATAGGAAAACTATTAATTCACCAAAAAAATTTTTTTTGAAAGAAACAACTTTCCAAAGAATGATTTGCACGCGCCATAACCCGCACAGCTCGCGCAGATGACAACAACAACAACACACACCTCTTTCCCCTACTATCGGTTAACAAATTCAAAAGTTTTCTCTTAAATTTACGTTATAAAACACATGGTTAACGCTTCATCGTGTACTGCTGAGTTTGTTGAGTTATGGATTCACTTGGAAGACGTCTTGGGATGATTGCTAAGCTCAAAAGAACTCGAGATTAGTTTATTGACGTCATCAGCGTGCTCAATGGGAATATGAAGCAAGCTTTTGCTATTGAATTTCATTAGGCGGATATTCTAGCTATGTTTTAATAGCACTTTGCGACCTGCCCGTTCTTCCATTTACAAGTCCAATTTTTCCGAACAAACTCTTTAAGAAGAGAACAATTTACGTAGATGCGATTTTCGACTTCTGATGTCAATTGGAGTATGCTGGTGTTAATCCTTCTCCAGGTAAATTCAGTGTTAAAATATCGCCGTCCAACCAAACGATCGCTGCAACAGACCATTCACTGTTCTATCATATGAATGGTTTGTCCTTACTTTTCCGTAATCATAGCAAGTAAGCTTTACCGCCAATGCGCATGTTGCCTATGTCCATGTCCAAATATGATTGCCAATAATTTGATCGATACGTTTTACACGTCAAGGCGACCGAATTTTGAACTAAAATGTTACAACGAAACACGTGTAAAAAGTGTGACGAATAAGAGAACAGCTGATCCGACGATAAGGTGCAAGGGTTTAATACGCTATTTGGCGAGGAAGTCAGATATGGCAACAGTAGAATTCGGCGTTCCTCAGGGCTCAATTCCGGGTCCGGTTATTTTTAACCTTTTTGTCGCCGGCCTCCAGAGTGAGCTACAGAATGACTGTCAGTATGCTGACGATATGACGTTTTACTTCCACTCGAAACCATGTGATCTCGATTCTTCAGCAGATCACATAAATAAAGCAGTTACAAGCCTGAGGGACTATTCTAAGAGTTGCAACCTGGCCTTGAATTCTTCCAAGACAAGCTGAATGCTTATTTCCACCCCACAGATGACGCGATATCACAGTTTAGAAGAACGAAAACTTCCTATCGCCTGTGGCGATACTCCTCTAAAACGTATTTCCTGCACAAAGCTGTTTGGTGTACACGTGAACCAGCACCTGACCTGGAAGACGCATGTAGACCATGTTTTAAGTTTATCGTACGGGACACTGTCAGTACTGCGCAGGCTTAAAAATCTAGCCTCTTTTTATGTGAGGAAACACCTTTTGGAGAGCTCAGTCCTCTCTAAAGTGAACTATGCATTCTCTGTTTTCCACCCCCTTCCAGCCTTTCAAATGAAGGGCCTCCAAGGGCTACAAAATGCATGCCCTGGTTTTGTCACAAGATAGTTCGCAGGAGTGGAGGACGTGGTAAAGTTGAACTGGCTTCCGGTGAATAAGAACGTTGAACTAAACATACTTAAGTTAACTCATAAGTCGCTATATGATGAAACGTTTCCTGAATATCTTAAATTCAATTTACACAAGGTCAGTGCTTGTAGCTTAATTAAGAGCGACTTTCTGTAAATACCACGGATAGGTGTGCAAGATGAAAAAATCGAAATGCCCCAAACTTTGTCACAACAAAGCCCTTTGGAAACTATTTTAGAAAATACAAGACTCAGTTCGTTTGACTTAATATTTTCCAAGATATTAATTTTTTTTAATTTTCACCTTCGAGAGGCCTTCAAACCACCGAAAGATGTGCTTCATACCCTGGCTTCTTGAATGGAAACGGAAACTAATACCACAACTTTTCTTACATTAAACAATTTTTTGATCCTTCCTTTCTACCTAAACGTTGTTACAATTTCAAAAGATTTCAATCTGATTTTTCAATATTTTTTCAAAATTACCCTCTAAATCAGCATTATCGCAACCATCAATTTTGCCATTTTTCAACGGCGAAAATCCCTTCCTGGTACTTGGCTTTCATTCGAAAAGTGGTATTCCAGAGAAAGAGCAATGTTTCCCCTATCAATCTGTGAAATAAAATTCTGGGGCAATTGGAACTGCGAGTTTTTACAACTGAGAAAATTTACGGTACTCGCGTGATTTACGACCTCTGAACTTGCAGTTGTCGTGATGAATACAAGCGAGAACCTAGACAGCACTTGAAACTCTGGCGCAAATTCGCCCCTTTTCCGCCAGTTTAAACACCAAAAACGATTTTAGATTTCACAGTGGTAAATTTTCAAAAGGAAAAGCAATTTTATTTTGCGAAAGTGTGCTATGAACTTCTTGACTACAAACACTTCCCTTACGTGCGTATTTGTTTGCTTTTGCTGAACACATATGTACAAAACGGCTAATAGTGTCGGTAGCTATTCTTTCAAATGCTCTCATTTCTCATGAACCAAATCGTTATAGCTATAAAAAAGGAAAACATTTTGACCTACCTCACATTATTTGACAACAGACCCGACTCCTTTACTGCCTTTAGCAAACGAGATTGCGTGACAAAGAACTTTGAGACCCAGGTTATACCGCGCAGACAGATACCATTCCGAAAAAGAAACTCACGCGGCACTTTCTGTAGCTATAAAAGCGAAACATGTAAAAAATCAAAATCCTTAGTTTCGTTGACTTATCTGCCAGAGCGACCCTGCAAACGTAACACTAAAAAAATATTTTTTCGTCAAAAGACTATATAGGGGTAGGCCCTTATACAGTGCAACCGCGATATAAAGAACCTACGAATGATCTTCTTTACCTCGATAATAGTAAAATATGCCGTAAAACCTATATTAAAGCCCCCTGTCAAATAACGCCCTTCCTCTGATAAGCCCCCCACCCCCTCTATCAAGCACTAATAAATGAAAGACTGTTTAACAATTATTC
>OZ037776.1:30076373-30173873 GCA_964035525.1 Porites cylindrica
TGATACGAAACGGAACAACAGTGGTAGGAGTAAGTATTCCGAACTGTATAGACAACACAAGTGGCACAATTTTCCTTCCGCAATGAATGAAACACTGAAGAATTGCATGACTTGCGACCCCTTAACGAAGCGGACATTGATTCTACTGTTGAACGTTCATGGGATTATCACAATCATTGCTTTGCTCGTGATAAGAGCGTTTCACAAATTTCGCAACCTGCGAACTGCTTCCAACAACATTCTGGTGAGTTTGTCTATCGCCGACGGCTTATTAGCGATTCCCTTGATTCTTGATATCATTCAGTTATGCCTTGACTATAATGGTGGGAATCTTTGATGTATTCTTAAACGAGTACGCGGAACTGTCACCTTGTTCCTCCCTTCGGTCATTGTTCTTCATCTCACCTTAATGAGTTCAGAACGGTTCATTGCCATCAAGTTCGCTTTAAGATACCAGGCCATAGTGACCAAACGTCGAGCACGGATTGTTTCCACCGTGATGTGGCTATGGGCTCTGGTCGTTACTGTGGCTGTCCCAAAGGTGCTTCAGAGAGCAACAACAGGCAAAGATTTCAGAGAGCACATCAAACCGCCTCTTCTTGTATTCCAAGCTGTGTCAATGTGTGTTGTCCCCGTGTTGATCATTTTATGCTCGTACAGCTACATCTTCATGGTGTGTTACAAGCAGAGACAACTTGTCAGAGAACAAGGCTGTAACATTCCAGGAATGTCCACCGTCAAGTATCACATGAAAGGTGCCCACACTCTCGCCATTGTTGTAGCGCTGTGTCTACTCAGTATCATCCCTATGCTGGCTGTGCCTTTCCTCCGAGTCTTCAGCAAATCACTCGGAGACCGCTGCCGTCAAAAGCTACTGAAGCAAATCTTTTACTACGTGGCCATTTTTGTGAATGCCATATGCATCCCTCTTATCTATGGATGGAAAAATGAAGAATTTAGAAACGCTTTTCGTAAGATACTGAAATGCTGCTAAGTGAGGTTAGAGCGCAAACGTTGTTAGGCGTCCAAGATTAACTGTACAGTAACTGTATTCTTTTGTTTAAGGCAAATTGGCCAAGTATCAAGTACCAGACGAGACCAAACTCCCTTTTGTAAGCCACTGAGAATCGCTCAAGAGGTTTCTACCTGCTAAATTACTGGACTCAAATAACGAGCCCTACGCAGGAATTATATGGTGTCAAATTCTTATTCATTTCATGTATAATAATAGTATAGTGGCACGAATGCCCGGGGGGGTACTGCCATATATGGGCTATATAGGTATGTGCCGCTGTGAAGGGTATGGTTTTCAAGCAGTTTACTCTGGGATAGTATATACAAATCAGAGCGTTTGGGTCTAGAATAGGGTATCATTTTTCAGGAAACTGATCAGTTGGTTGAAGATTTTATCTAGACTAGGGAAACAGCTACTCTAGGATAGGGGGATTTGGGGAGTTTACTCTAGTATAGGGTAGCAAAATTCAGCTGAACTAGCTCTGGTATAGGTTAAGGGTTCCAGGGTCCCAGCGGCACATCCCCACCCAGAAATTCTTAAAGTACCCCCCCCGGGCACGAATGTAAGTTGTCAAATTTTATAACAAACGTATCCTTTTGCGTGAGTGAAAAAAGAGACTAATTATATGTTCTATGATCAGATCTAGTGAAAAAGAGTTTTTGGAAGAGGCCCAGTGGAGGACATACACTGATACATTGCGAATTTGTCGAAGTTTTTACTGTCGGCTGAGAAGTGAGAGGGAGTTTTAATTATCTTAATTAGGGAAATCTGTCATTTCGGCTGCTAAAAGGACCCAAAAGGGCTAACCGAGATACATGTTTTGGCTGTGAAGAAGTCAAGAAAACTCCCCGGCTTAGTTATTTTTTCACAATTAAGGACGGTGTATTTACAGCGGTTCAAAGGAATGCTGCGTCCTAAACTAGGTATGTGAAAGCGGTACCATTAATTGTCAGTAAAAGGGTCTACGAAAGGGGTACCTTTTCTGTCAAAAATAGCATATGTGGTAATGAAAGGTTAAGGCGTTTGACCTCGGGGCGGAGCCTCCTCGTATATATAAAAATTTGTTGAGTGTGCCCCGGGTGCGGGCATTTATCAGTCCCCTGCCGGACAGCTTGTCGATACTAAGAAGGTATTGTCATTTTCTAAGACAAAGCTGAATTACTTCAATGATATATAGATTTAGCCAGGGCTAAAAACGAAGCTCTCGATAACATTTATAGTTTGTTCAAACAAAATATAAAATGGTGTAATTGTAAGCGGCGAAGGCAACGCCGGAGAACAGTGAAAAAACAACATGTCTATGTAGCAAAAAAGCAACTTACTTGTTTTGTACATTTCTTTGCCGTTGTTTTGCACGACTACAACGTGAAACTTCCAGAAACTTCTTAGTTACACGTTGTCGCACGTGTTCTCGTTCTTTTTCTTTTTTCAGTGCCTCTCGTTTTCACCTTGCATTGGTGGCCGCTAGCATTTATCATTTTCTTATCTCACCGCCGCTACAAAATTTTCATGTTGTTCTTCCAACAAAAAAAAGTCTCGTTTTTTATATCTCACTCTAGATCTCTGTCGCCATTCTTCTTGGTTGAGCTTCGCTGGCCTGCCGCCTACTTTCTCTAGCCCTATATTCCAAATTTGTGGACATGACAAGTAATCTAAGCTTAATACTTTAGACAACAAGGATACAGATGAACAATTTCCGCTTTCCGTTTTCGTCTTTATTGACTCTTTAGGTGTCTCTGTTTTACAAACTGCGGGTAGCTATGCGATTTCCCGCCAAAATAACGTTGAGTTGCATTTGGGTTGCCATGACTGTTGATTGAGTTATTTTACATTGGTATGACTGTTATTGTTACATTGGACGTACGGTCACGTGATTGCCAAAATTTCTCGGACGGATAGATTCCCACATTTTCTTACCCATGGTGCTCCGCTGCGTGCGCTTCTCGCGCGAGAGCTCCGCTTCAATTTTTGTATCCAGCTGTTATCTTTACTAAAAATAACTGCTTTCCATGACTAAAAACGTCCTCTTATTGCAATATGCTGAGCAAACAGAGCCTTCCTCGTTTATTAATTGCATGTCTACGCCCTGTGGCACTTTGTTTTTTGCGAATGGGCGTTTTTCGTATTATATTTTACAAGAACTAATTTTTGCGATGAGTTGAACCTGGTTTTTCTTGTTCTTTTTCTCAACGTTTTGTGAATTCAAGATGTGTATAAATTAAAAGGCTTCTTTTTTTACAAATTTTCATCAAAACTTGGTCTAGAATGAAAGTTAGTTTGCTAGTTGGTCTCTTCTAAAACAAAACGACTACTTGTCCTCGTTTTCTTAAAGTCAAGTTGTCATAGGATAGTAGCGCACTTCCCGAAGGAATACAAACCCTGCAGGCATCTCGTCAGTATAATTCGCGAGTGTGAGCTACGATTGATGCTTTCAGAGCGTATGACAATTTACATGATCCTTGCTATATCTAGCGAGTTTACACTTACCATCGATACATATTTGAGATTCGAGGAATTAAATGAACTTTGGAGGGCGCCAAAACGGGAATGGATGATAAAAAGTAACATCTGTAACAGTAACATCTGTAAACCTGAAGACGGCTGGTATGCCCAGCCGAAATATTGTTATGAAAAAACAATACCCGTTGTTCTGAATTAGCTTTGCAGTAGTCTTTGGACTTCTCGTTCTTGATAAAAAAAGCTACATGAGTTAAGAAGTGCGCCGCAGTTTGCAGCTAGGCAAACTCATAACGCCGCTATATTAACGCGAGCAAGACCTGTTACTCAAAGGTCCTCTTAACGTCTCGATCCGGGGCTGGATTTTATTGCAGTATAGGTTTGATGGATATCAGCAAAAGTTTTTAAAATTTTTAAAATACCGATTTTTTAAACCTAAAAATCAGCAAAATAGACACCTTCAATAGCAAATTAAAACATTACCTCTAGTTTGGAGAGACTTCCCCAGGGGTCCAGAGGCCCGTTTCTCGAAAGTCCCAGTAACTCTTCGGGCCCGAAATCAAATTGAATATTCAAATCGAATTATAAAGAATAGGAGCGCCTGTCCTGGCTTGCAAACTACTCCATTTTGTTTCATTGACTGATACTTTTATCATGTTAGATGCAAAACTATTGAAACCTCAATCTTTAATGTAAACGGAGACAGCTTACCGGGCCCGTTAATTGTGGGGACTTTGAACTTTCTGTTTAGTGCTCTTGGTCGGATGTTTCTCTGTTTCTATTTTTGCTAATTTTTCCCCCCTTTATTGACCAAACGAACGCCCTGCATCAAGTTTTCCTGTTGATAGTGTGCATAACGGAGGTAGAAATTTCGCGCGTCTTTTTTGAAAGTGATGAATAGTTTTTGACTGTAAGTACCCACAAATGGCTGTAAGTACCGACAAATGGTTACATAGTAAATATCTACACTCTGATAAACTTGTTGGGATAACTAATAAAGCAACATCTTGAATTTCGTTATTTTATGCGTATGTATATGTCTCGTATTAAATTTAATTCTCGCGAGATTAAAAAGGTAGTGTATGGCAAAAGTTGGCTACTTCGAACTCTCAATGCTTTTAAGAAAGTCGTTTTCTTCTTATCCTTTTGATTAACATGTCAAACAGTGAAGCAAACCTTGTCCGATAACAGCAATTACACGATCTTGTGTTAAGCACAAGCCAATCAGAATTAGTCCGGCCAGTTGATTTGTCTGCGCGTATGCGTCTGTGTTAAAAAAGAGTCCGCGCAGTTAAGAGGCAGCGTGCAAGCAAGCGGGAAAAAAATAAGAAGAGTGTATCGAACTAACTACTAACTGGTTTAACTACGAATAGAAGAATAGTTGTCATTTTGTTGTTGTGTGGATTTTATGGGCCGCGTGTTGATTCTGACCTTTTGCATACGGCTGACAGTTCTTAACCCCATTACGATTCAATTAAAGTCGGATGAGCATTATTTAGAAAGGAAAAACACATTGTACGACCTGCTGGTCTTGTTGCTATAATTATTTTTTTAAAACCAGCATTGAAGTCTGAAAACACATCATGGGCAGCAATTTCTCTTTTAACCCGGAAAAATTCGGACTAAACGAAACGCATTGCCTTGCTCAAAACCTCAGCCCGTCGAAGGAAAAAGTAATTATAATTTCAGTTATAAGCATTCATCTAATCTCGACAGTCGCCGCCGTCTTCGGTAGCTAACGTGTGACTAGAGCGTTTCACAAATTTCATAGTCTTCGAACGGCTTCTAACGTTATTCTGGTAAGTTTGTCAACCGCGGACGGTTTACTGGCGATTCCTTTGACTTTCGGC
The DNA here is from genome assembly GCA_964035525.1 of Porites cylindrica. Taxonomy (NCBI): domain Eukaryota; kingdom Metazoa; phylum Cnidaria; class Anthozoa; order Scleractinia; family Poritidae; genus Porites; species Porites cylindrica. The sequence goes on from OZ037776.1 coordinate 30,081,696, forward strand.
CTCGTGCAAATGAGTCTTAGACTGTTAAACGGCTCTGATGCTGAGTGTAGCTCCGGTCCTCTTGGAAAAATAACTTTCATCTCCAGCTTTTTTCGTCGTTTACTCGAAAATCCAGCTGAAATTCATTTCGGTTTTTATGAACTAAATTTCAAGGTAAAGGAAGCTTTTGGGCAGTGATAATGAGCGTTCTATTCAGTACAATGTTTAAGTAAGAGAAAGATGAACTACAAAAACTTTCCAAGAACTTAAGACTGCAAGCAGTTTTTCAAAAAGAAGTGATGTTATTTACAAAAGAAGTGATGGTCGATCTAAGTTGATGTAGCTCTTATCCATATCAGCAAATACAGTGTGCCGAACACATAGTTAACACAAAATCTAATTATCGATTATCTTGCTTTTCCTAGAAAAGAAAAAAACTTAAATGAAAACGAATACCAAAAACTGTAAGGAAAAAAACGGTACTGATACACCTCCCCAGGATACAGTAAACAAAAATTATCTGCGGTAAACAAGCGAGGCACAAAATAGATACCAGTTCTTGACCGAGAAAAACTATCACATGAGATCTAGGTCAAATGAGCCAACCAGCCAGTCCAAGATTTCACTTTCATCGCCCCTGAAAAATTGATCTCTTTGACAGTGGGTGCAAAAACAGCTTGCGACTATGACTATCAAAGTTAATTTGATGATTGTGTCTTATCGAGAACAAAACTCTTCTCAGAAAACCAAATTAGTACACTAAGTGCTAATCCAAGTAAGTACATCATGTGAAATAATACTATTTACAGAAAAATATTTTACCATTGATGATTGGCTGAAATCACCTGGCTAACTCTTCATAACCAGCAAACTTGGAAAGATGTATTGTAACCGAAGTCACGCGTATTAGTGTCCAACCCCTTTATTTTATAAATCACACTCCTACGGTACTGTACAACCAAAAATACAAAGAATACGAAATTACGAAAACTGTAGAAATCAGTACAAAATAACAAATACATCAAAGAAAACGGAAAAGCGTACAAATGGCGTATGACTAAAATTTACCTTTACGGTTTCTTGACTTAACGTTAAAAGGAATGAGCTGTTCTTGACCGATAAAAACTGTAAAAAACACTGACCGACAAGACTAAGTTTATACCAAAAAACTTGACAGATTACGTAACATTACGCAACGATGGTGACACCAAAAAGAAAGTAAACAATATAACAAAAGAAAACTATAAACAATTACAACTAATTGCAAGTAGACGCGAACAAAAAAAGACAAAGAAAACCCTAAGCTCTAGAAGTTTCGCTTTAACACACCGGCCTCGAAAGGCAGACGGGCATTCAAGCCTTGCCTTTCTTAAGAAAACTAAGCGAAACTAGTAAACGAAACTTATTTAGAATATTCAAAAACCTTATCTACAATTAACATGTTAATTACTTTACACAGTTCGCAACGTATTTATAAGCTAAGTGATCACTGCAATCAGGGAACTTCCTTTCCAGCAACTGGCTCCTTTTTGTCCAAAACCTCGAAGAGGTCTGTCTGTCCTTACAAGTTACATTGTGTCAACAGCTGGGATTAATTATCGGCAGCTTCCAACAGCAAGCATATCTTTCTAATATCTCGCTTCAAAATTCCTCTGGCGGTTCTAACTGTAGCTTGTCGCACTGCACCATAGCGATCTGGTGTAACTTGTTCAACAATACCCATTGGCCACTGTCCACGCGGACTGTGCTCATCAGCTATGAGAACCAAATCTCCAACAGCTACATTCCGGCGCGGGCGAATCCACTTCTGCCTTTCTTGAAGAGATAACAAGTATTCATCTACCCATCTTCTCCAAAAGATGTTACTCAGGTATTGCGCTTGTCTCCAGCATTTTTTGTACTTGTCTGTGGACGCAGTGGAGAAGTTACCAGGGGCAACACATGCATTACGGTGAGACAACAAAAGATGATTCGGCGTTAATGGTTCCAAGTCATTAATCTTGTGAGTGGGCGGTCGTTCAGGATTTTCTCTACCTCGGCCATAACAGTGAGAAGGGTCTCGTCATTGACTATTTGGTTTCCCAGGAGAGCGCGCAGTATCTTGCGAACAGAGCGAATCATTCTCTCCCAGACCCCTCCTTAGTGACTTGCTTGTGGGGGGTTGAAGTACCATTGAATACTGCGCTTGCGTAAACTCTCTGTGATGCGTGATTGATTCCACATTTTAAGAGCTTTCTTCAACTCACATTCTGCTCCTTTAAAGTTGGTACCATTATCGCTGTAAACTTCTGTTGGTGCACCGCGCCTACTGACAAATCTTGCAAACGCCATCAGAAACGAGTCAGTCGTCAAATCTTGAGAGACCTCAATATGCACTGCTCGCATTGTTAGGCAGGTGAAAATGCACCCATATCGTTTAACTCGACTTCTCTTCAACTTGACTGGCATTGGTCCGAAGTAGTCAATTCCAACTGCGGTGAACGGTGCATCTCCTGGCGTGACGCGAGCCATAGGTAGCGGAGCCATAATCTGTGCTTCCGGCTTTGAGTTCCATCTTCTACACTTGATGCACTTGCTGACCACTCCTCTGACGGCTGAACCACCTTTCAAAATCCAAAATTTCCTTCTAATTGCAGCAAGAACTTGACTTGATCCTACATGGCCTATCTGATGATAATGGCGAATAATCATGTCAGTTACGTGATGCTTGGTTGGTAGAACTATTGGATGCTTCATGAAACAACCGATAGCCTCTGCATTATTAAGACGACCACCAACATCTGATTAACCCATTAACAGCTATTGGATTGAGTTTGCGCAGTGGGCCGACGTACGAACCGTCACTAAGGCGTTTCCCCGACACTCTAGAGATACTACGGCGTTGCTGAGCTTCAGTCATCAGTGCATTCAACTCCCTCGGAAAGAACAGCCTTTGCATGTACTTTAATGACCTCCACTTCAGCGTTTTGGATTTCGCGGACGGATAATTCTCCTCTTTTGACGTCTTCTTTTGCAATCTTCCCTGTGCGATACAGCAAGTAATTCTTGAAGCGGCTCAGCCAAGCTAGAGCCTTTTTCAAACCATACCACGAAGAGTAGTGATAAACCAACGAGTCAAACCCTTGATCTTGCATAACAGCATGCGTCTGTACTTTCTTCGATCTTTTGACGTTCTGGTCATTTTCATCAATCTCAGGAAGCTGGGTTGGCTGATTTGGCCACTGGCTTTCGTCCTTCAACAAAAATCTTGGTCCCTCGAGCCAAATCTTCAGTTTGCTACGTTCATGAGAATTAAACCCACGAGACGGGTAATCTGCTGGGTTCAGATCAGAGCTAACATGACGCCACCGAGACGGGGTAGAGATATCGTGGATCGTTGCCAGCCGGTTGGAGACGAATGTCTGGAATCTTGTGTGACTGTTGCTGATATACTGCAAGACAATAGTAGAGTCAGTCCAAAACGTCACTTCATGTATAGGCAAAGTGAGTTCTTCCTTGATCTGCTTGTGAAGCTTTACAGCGACTGTGGCAGCCGTTAACTCCAGTCGTGGTACTGTCACAGTCTTCAGTGGAGCAACTCTTGCCTTTCCCAGTAAGAAGCTACAGGCGATATTACCAAGTGCATCAGTTAAGCGCAGGTATGAGACAGCCCCATATCCCTCTTCCGAAGCATCTGAGAAATGATGAAGCTGGACGGAACTGAGCTCGCCAAAATCTCTCGGTTTCACACAACGTGGTATGGCTACTTCGGTAAGACCAATGATGCCCCTTGTCCAATCTTGCCACTGCAGAAGGTCGTCTTCTTGGACTATGTCATCCCAATCAAGCTCGTCTTTGCATAACTTCTGAAGCAGTCGCTTAGCTGGAAGTATAACTGGAGCAGCTAGGCCAAGAGGATCATAAAGAGATGAGGTGACAGAAAGAATCTCTCTCCTTGTGTTGGCTGTAATATTCGGAATGGTCCTAAACCCAAAGGTGTCTTCTTCCTTGTCCCACTGCATACCAAGGGCGCGATCTAACGGTAAATCTTCTAAGTCTAGGTTAAGGTTCTTCACTGACGGTGCTAGGTCTTCCTTAGCGACTGAGGACAAGATTTCTCGACCATTACTGATCCACTTTGTTAAGCGGAAGCCTCCCCTACTCAACAATTCTGGCAGCTGCTCAACTAATCGTACCGCCTCTTCAGTTGTTGCGACTGATTTAACACAGTCATCAACGTAGAAGTTCCTATTAACCGTATCGATGGTATCCACATCGAAGTCCGTTTTGTTGTCTTCTGCGGTTTTCTTTAATGCAAAACTTGCACAGCTAGGAGATGATTTAGCTCCAAAGAGGTGAACAAGCATCTCATGGTCTTCTGCTTCTTTAGAAAGATCGCCACCAGGCCACCACAAAAATGACAGAGCACAAGTGTCTTGAGGACACACTCTCACTGCATGGAACATCTTCTCTATGTCGGCCGTAAGACCTATTTGCTCTTGACGAAAACGAAGTAGTGCTCCCACGAGATTATTGGTTAAATCTGGCCCTTGAAGCAGCTGTTCGTTGAGTGACGTATTGCGAAATTTAGCGGCGCAATCGAACACAACTCTGGTCTTCTCAGGTTTCTGCGGGTGTATCACAGGATGGTGGGGAAGATACCAGACAGAACGTGGCACTTGATGTAGAGATACTTTCCTCGCTTGACCTTGTGCAATGTAATCTTCAACAGCATCCTTGTACTTCTCTTGGAGATCTTTGTTCTTTTCCAAACGTCTTTTCAGAAGATTTAGTCTTTTTTCGGCCATAGGTCTGTTATTCGGTAGGCACGGATTATCATACTTCCAAGGAAGGGAGAGCTGATAATGGCCATCGACCATCTGAACGGTTCGTTCCGTTATTGCCAGGGCTCTTCTATCTTCAATCGACATCATTTCTTTAGATGACGCAGACGATTCGCCGAACTCCGCGTTGTACATCCGCTCAATTTGTGCTGACAGCGTTTCTTGACCTCCACTTAAGTAACTGACGGTCGCTTCAGGGTTGCTTGAACCGCCAACTGGTCCGATAAGTGTCCAACCAAGTAATGTCCGTGCAGCGCGAGGCTGTTTACGGCGACCACGGCGCTCTTCAAAGACCCAGTGCACCTCGGGAACATGATTGCCGATTAAGATGGATACCTCTTTATCGAGCTTAGGTATACTTATACCCTGCAGATGCGGCCAATCGCGGATATCTTCGGTACTGGGTATGCTTTTCTTTGAGACAGGTAACTTGTCAACAGTCCACACACGATCTAGTTGTATGCATTTATCTGACGACAATGCTCTCACAGTAAGACTAACTTCTTCTCCAGACAGTTTGGTTCTCTCGGCATTAATGGTAGTTAAAGAAAAAGACGTTGGAGAACCTCTTACTCCTAACTCATCCAGAAGGCGTCGTAGACACAAGGTGGTGTCAGAACTATCATCAATGAAAGCATGTCTCCACTTCTCGTCCACCTTTAGCAGAAACTCGGACGGACACAATCCTCAAACTAATTCTTTTTTTTTCTGGCATTTGTCGCATAATCCGCCCCGGCCTCGATGTGGTGTGGACGTGCTTCAGCCAGATCTTCACGAGTCGCTGTTGGCCCGGTAACAGGATCTTCAGAATCACCTCGCGTTCTTGAAGTCTCATTTGAGGTTATGGGAGCGCTCAATGAACTAGGTGGGTGCAGCAAGGAATGGTGCCTTTCTCTACAGCCACTCAGCAAGCGAGCATCAAGACTCCTGCATCGTCTAGCGATGTGATTAGGCTTCAAACAATTTTCACACAGATTTTGTTTCCTAACAAAGTCCTTCCTTTGAATATATCGTTTGTCACGGAACTTAAAACACTTCTCCAATTCATGTCTTCCATCGCAAAACTTGCATTTGACTTGACCATCCGTTGCTGACCTCTAATTTGAGCGTTTGCTGTTGGCTGTATTAGCTTGGTTACTAACATCCTTCTCAACTTGAGTCAAAGCAAGCACAGTACCATCACCATCAGCTGCTTTTCTTGGTTGTTTTGTGACTCTTGACTCTCCAAGCTTGAATCCAACTAACTTCCCGAACTCAGTGTTTGCTATCAGAGCCCTTTTTTCGAGAAAGTCTGCCAAATGAAAGAAGGTTGGTTCAGAACCCATTTCCAAAATCTTCCCCGACTCATCCGCCCATTTTGCCTGCATGTGCACAGGAAGACGCATAACGATCTTCTTCAGAGTGTCCAAAGAGTTTATATCGGCTTGATAGCTTAATTCCGCAGAATTCAGTAAACAGATTCGCATGTCCCTTGCGAGCTGTAAGAGTTTCTCTCCATCAGAAGATTTTAGCTGTGGTCCTTTGACAACTTTATCGATGAACGATCGGATGATGACATGACGTTGTCCAAAATTCTTTCTAAGAATTTCACGAGCAGCTTTGTATCCTTCAGGCCCTGGCAGAATTACACAGTTTTCAATTGCGTCCTTAGCTTTGCCAGTGCAATACTGGATCAGATAAGATAGCCTTACATTGTCATCTGTAATCGAAGATTCCACGTTTAGCTCAAAATTCTTAATAAATCTGGGGTACCTTGAAGGATCGCCATCAAAGTACAAGAATTCCCGCTTTGGCATGTCCAACTTCTCAAGTCCAAGAACAACTTTATCGATAGACATCTGCTGTTGCACCATAATCCTTTGAAATTTAACCGTTGTTTCGTCAGGGCTATTTCCAGTAACATTCTTCGCTTCCGGTATGTCAGCTTTCACTTCCGGTAAAGCGTGCGGTTTGGTTTCCGGTAAAACGCATTTCTCAACATCCGGTTGACTAGGAACGGCGGAAAGTGACAATCCTTCCAAATATTTCCTCACGTTCTCGTGACCTCTAACTGATCCTTCGGAAGAAAAAACAGAGTCAAAATCAACCTGCTCCCCCAGTTTGGCTTCAATCTCAGCCTGTTCTGCGTCAATCCTGGCTAACATTAATTCGCTTCGAATGTTCAAACGTTCCTTCTCGGCTGACAAACGCGTGTTTTCTTCTTGTAGTCGTAACGCAATTTCACTTTCCTTTATCTCTTGTTCAGCCAGAAGCCTTTTCACTTTAAGCTGAGCCATTGTACACTTGACATTCCGTGCCGATAACTGACTCCCTCCTTTAGAACTCTTTTTCCTTGGGTGTAATTGACCTAGCGTCTTATCGCCGCCACTTGCATGATTTTGAGTCGCATTAGGTGTTTTCGTTTCCAACAAATCACTAGCGCGCCCGCGCGGGAAACTGAAGGATTTGTATTCTGAGTTCCTTGAAAGGCACCCTCTAATCGTACAACAGGCGTTTTGGAGCTCAAATCAAACCCAGAAATATTCGCAGTTCCTTCACCGTCAACTCCTCGACTTATTGGGGTGTAAACATCGTTTAACCATTCCTTGTATTTGTTTTCAAACATCTGCATTCGATAAACATCCTTGGCGTAGTCATGAGTAATACGCTCTCTATCCTCTTGCTCCCCAGACAAATGATACCACTGCGCACAAGCCCGTTTAAGCTTCTCGAATATGCCCACCAGCGAACTGTGCTTTTCAACAACTTCTTTTGAAGAAATTTGCTCCAAGAGTAGCGGATCTAATTCATTTATAATCCGCGTAATGTGTCCACGGTAGGCTATAATCGTCCGTCCCAAGCTGTCTCTTTCACCAACCGAAGACATCGTTAATGGTAATTTCAACTTGGAACTCCTTTGATCTGTCGCCAACCAGAGCGGCCAACTTTTATCAAAGTCGATCGTTAAGTACTATGTAACCGAAGTCACGCGTATTAGTGTCCAACCGCTTTATTTTATAAATCACACTCCTACGGTACTGTACAACCAAAAATACAAAGAATACGAAATTACGAAAAATGTAGAAATCAGTACAAAACAACAAATACATCTAAGAAAACGGAAAAGCGTACAAACGGGGTATGACTAAAATTTACCTTTACGGTTTCTTGACGTAACGTTAAAAGGAATGAGCTGTTCTTGACCGATAAACACTGTAAAAAACACTGACCGACAAGACTAAGTTTATACCAAAAAACTTGACAGACTACGTAGCATTACGCAACGATGGTGACACCAAAAAGAAAGTAAACAATATAACAAAAGAAAACTATAAACAATTACGACTAATTGCAAGTAGACGCGAACAAAAAAAAAACAAGGAAAACCCTAAGTTCTAGAAGTTTCGCTTTAACATGTATATTTGTTCAGAAAAAAAGGATGATAGAAGCTGTGGTTGCACAAGTACTTTGTTAGAGCTTGAGAAAATGGCGAAAAAATTGCAAAGGTTTTGTCAAGACGAATAGGCCAAATGAGTGTCTGAACTTGTGGCAAAAAAAGGAAAAATAACAATGCCAACTGCTATTCAAAAAATATCTGCTAGACTAAATATACCTCTTATCCTGTATTTGCCATGGAAGGGGATATTGGATTTGGCTCTCTTTGACCTGAAGAATATTATTATGCAGATCTGGGAGGGTGATATCCACCTTGGCAATCCTCAAACTGCATAATTCTTCAGATCATAAATAGCCTTATTCAATAGCCCCCCCCCCCCCCCGGGGGGGGGATATTAATTTATAAGAGGCTAATGGGTATGTGCCGCTGGATGGGGTCGCATAATTATTTATGGTGAACAAACATACTGGAATGTTTGTGCTGTAGGGGAAAAGTTAACTGTCTTCTTTCAATGTAAAGTAGGCACATGGAAAATGACTAAGACATGATTGCAAAAATTACATATCTGCTCAAAAGTGTCTAAAATGGGGTCAATAAGTGGCCACAGAGTACACTATAATGGGGTAGATGCTCTGAGAGCCCAGCAGCACATACCGACCAAAAATTAACCCAAGTACCTCCCCACCCCCCTCCGGGTCTAATAGTAGCTTACTATCTTCGAAACTAAACCTGTTGTCATAGACTATAGCAACAGTCACTTTTTAGGTTTCTTGTTCAAAGGGCAATCTTTATGTGATGTCCGCTGGTGACGGGTCGATCCACAACGACACTTTCTTCCACTCACAACTAACAGATCATCTTCGTTTCCAAGTATTTCATTCACGACTGAAACTAGCTGGCCATCATCATCTCCTTCATCTTCTGAATCTCCTCCATAAGTGTGTCTAAATGCCTGCTGTTTCACCCACTTTTTCCTCGCCTCCTGATCTTCTGTTCTGGCTACTTTCATTCTTATTCGCTGTTGCTTCCTTGCTTCTGTTTGTTGTTTATTCAATTCAGCCGCACGATCCTGTACTCATTTGACGAGTGCTTCAGCCGCTGCTGGAATTACTGGAAGGTTCAACCTTTGGTAAAGGTCTATGACCCAATGGTAGTTGTTGCCTCTGACTTTAAAGCACCATGTCATGTTGCCTTGGCATAGACCAGCATTAGTTGATGCCATGTAGTGCAATCTTGGATGAAAATAGCAAGAAAACAAAGTTAACAAAACATGCCCATAGTCCTAAAAACCTAGACCAGCAAAGCGAAATAACATTTTCCACCCTGTGTACCTAGATTTCCATGTAGTTCATCCAAAGAAACACAGACACTTTCTACAAATACATTTTAGACAACAGTCTATTATCAATTCAGTTTCCCTTAGAGTTTGGCTACTAATGGATGAATTAAAAAAAAATAAAAGGTATGCACTGATTTGTTTTACTTTCAGTTATAAGCCATGATACAATCCTTGGTGATGTACAGTGCATTTAGGTGGTAAATAAAACAAATTATAAGAGAAAGGCAAATTTTAAGAGTCCTATTTTTGTATACGGAAGTCTCTGTAAAATTTCCTTATTAAAGGAACTGCCCGTGGGTTCTGAAATTCGAAAAAGAAAAGTGACAAACTAAGTTTTGCAGCCATATTTGGGTGTTTGCCAATTTTTCCCGTTTGGTCGCCTCTTTTCTTTACATGAACACCTGTAGAAATATGAGCGTTCTTCATTGTCTCTATTCCGCTCCAAACTTTTTTCGCTCTTCAATAAGTTTAATTTGTTATAAATGTCTCCAGAAAGTATGAATTCAATGTATTCATTATTTTCCTACATAGTGGTTTACGCTTTTCAATTAATTTTTTTAATAACACAGCATCACAAAGTTAGAAATGAAAACTGACGTTTCCTAGTCGCTTGATTAATGGCTCAAAAACGAAGGTGTCGAGCCAGTGTGTCTACTTCCTTGAACAAAGACAATTTCTGTTCAGCTGACAATGGCGCCTTCACTTTGATCCTCTTTTCCATACAGGGCATATTAGAATTGAAAACGCAGTCGCAAAGAAACAGGACCCATTCATTTTTTACGCGTGAAGCCGGTTCTGATGTTGATATTAATAAACGGACTTGATGGTCCCTTAAATAATAATAATAATAATAATAATAATAATAAAAATAATAATAATAAATTTTTTAATAATAATAATAATAATTTGATTAAACTCTTCTCAAATTGAAAATTAAATATAAATTTAGTATAACTGTAGTTAAAAAAGACTTCTTGCTGGTCTGGTGGTTTTCAACAACACAAATGTAAACAACTATCTAAACACTAAAAAATGAAAATTTCTATGTACATCCCAATAATAAAGTATCTATAGCTCTTGAGTCTAGGGAAGTCCTGCTTGACCCTTCTCTATTTCTAGATCCCTGTCCTTAACATCTAAGTTCCTCCTTCTCGGGGTTCTCGATCCCCTCAGGCACAGGATCGCGCTCCGCAAAATTGCAAAGGACACTTTCGCCTTGACCCATGAAATTGTTAATAATAATAATAATAATAATAAATAATAATAATAATAGTAATTAGTAATAATAGTAATAATAATATTAATTCAAAGGAGTATTTAGGAGAGGTTTTTACATCTGTTAATAAGCTCGCACTTCGTACGTGTTCGGCTGTTCCTTGTATTTTAAACTCGATAAGACGCACTTACTAGTTTATGAAACTCTCAAAGCCTACTGTTACAACTACTTTTTATTAAGAGTGCCTCAGTTCTTCTTTTGTTTTTCTTTCTAGGTCAAATATAAGGTTCTTTTTTATGAATTATTTGACTGTACAAATTCATTTCACAGTTGAACGCAGTCAGTTGTTAAATATAAATTAAGAACAAAATGCGTGATAAGTAGTTTTATTTGCTTAACTCTATTCTATGCAATTTTGACATCCTATTTACTTTCTTAATGGATTCTCAATCAATATGCGAGGATATTTAGAGTTTGACGTTGTAGAAGGCAGTAATTAAGAAAGTTACCCAACATTAACCTGTATATTTTATGGACAATCTCGTTTATTTGGTTTTTGGTTAATAGAAATGGTTCAATTCTACCTTTATTGCAGATGCGTCGTATTTTGTTTTGACGCTATTAAAACAAAAGGAACATCATCAATAGTTGTTATCGTTATCTAATATCTTTTGATCATATACAGAGTTGAGTTCACCTGGCCATGGCTGACCACTGAATATTTATATAGTTTGATTATGATAAGAAACGGAACAACAGTGGTATGAGTAAGCGTTCCTAAAACGATAGATAACAGAGGTGTCACAATTTTCCTCCCGCAATGAATCAAATATCAAAGAATTGCACGACTGGCGATCCGAAGTGGAAAATTATCATTCTAAAGTTGAGCGTTTGTGGGATTATCACAGTCGCTGCCGTCCTCGGCAGCTATTTCGTGCTAAGAGCGTTTCACAAATTTCGCAACTTGCGAACTGCTTCCAGCAACATTTTGGTGAGTTTGTCTATCGCCGACGGCTTACTAGCGATTCCCATGATTCTTGATATCATTCATTTGTGCCTTAAGTATAATGTTGGGCATTGTTCGCGTATTCTTAGAGAAGTAAGAGGAACTGTCACCTTGTTCCTCCTTTCGGTCATTATTCTTCATCTTACTTTAATGAGCTCAGAACGTTTCATCGCCATCAGGTTCGCCTTACGATACCAAGCCATAGTGACCAAACGCCGAGCACGGATCGTTTCCATCGCGATGTGGCTGTGGGCTCTGGTCATTGTTATTGCTCTTCCATGGACGCTTTATGGGATAACAGGCCACAAAGATTTCAGAGAATTTCTCATAGGGATGCATCCAGATAGTGATAAAGCCCAAGAGCTCCACATCAGATGGCATCTTGTATTGACAGCTGCGTCAATGTTTCTTGTTCCCCTGTTGATCATTATATGCTCGTACACCTACATCTTCATAGTGTCCTACAAGCAGAGACAACGTGTCAGAAAACAGGGCCGCGACTCTCCAGGAATGCCAACTGTCAAGCACGAAATGAAAGGCGCCCGAACTCTCGCCATTGTTGTGGCGCTGTGTCTGCTCAGTATCATTCCTATCCTTGTTGTGACATCCCTCCGAGTTTTCTGGGGCAAATTACTCGCAGGCCACCTCCATCAAAAGTTACTTCAGCATATCGTTTATAAGGTGGCCATGTTTTTGAACGCTGCATGCAATCCTCTTATCTATGGATGGAGAAATGAGGACTTCAGAAACGCTTTTCGCAGGATGATAAAGTGCTGCTAAGCGAGTTTAGCGCATGAACGCCGTTAGGTATTGTAGGCCGTATCCAAGATTTAATATTCTTTTCTTGAAGGCAAATTGGCTAAGTATCGGGTAACAGACGATACCAAACTCTCTTTTGCAAGCCTCTGAGAACAGCTCAATTTGGTTTGTACCTTTCCTCTTTTGTCTGCTAAATTACTAGACTCAAATAAAGAGCCCTACGCAGGAACTGTAATAATATAGCGGCTCGAATGTCAGTTGGTCAAATTCTGTAACGAGTTTCATTTTGAGCAAAAAAGACTCTGTTCTATGAATAAGACCTTTTACAAGTGGCCCAGTGAAGGACATAAACTGATAGCTGCGAATTCGTCAACATTTTTACTGTCAGCAGAGAAAAGAGGGATTTTTAACTGAGTGCTGAGACTTGACCAAAAAAATTATTGATACGGGTGAGAAAAACCAACGGCGATTCCAATACCCCCATGCAGACCTATTTTAACTCTTAAATGTTGTAAAAGAAAAAGCTGCACAATTTCATTCGTGCTTATGGAGATAGCTTGGTGAAGAAACAAAATTTGTCCATAGAAGTTTAGAATTAATTTCAAACATTCCAGTCTCTTGGTATCATGCAATGAAATACCATACCCAAAAACAAACCACAAAAACGTATATACCGTTTAGGCACACGATAGTGATAGTACCACAGTACGGTTCCAGTAAAATTACAGTGTTTGTATGGGGTAAAAGTACGATCCTAAAATTTCTACGAAATACTAAATAAAGATCAATGAAACTCACTCTGCAGTTATGCTCCAACGAAGTTTCGTGATAATTTGTTCAAATTCACTGTATATACAATAATAATATACAAGGTAGGAGACACGAGATGCCATCTTCGCCGCCATGCGCTCATTCAACTGCAACTTTTTCCACGAAATCCGAACTACGACAGAAAATAAACATGCCAGGATTGTAATAATAGGATAGCAGCAGATATAGAAACCAATAAAGCTTTCCCAGATAGAAAAGCGAATCCCGCAGACTTTGACAAACTCGAAGGATGTAATCCAAAAAGGCCGAGAATATGTTCGCCGAAGTAGCCGGGCCAGATCAACGCGCGGCCAAGAAAATGAGGCGTGGGCACTGTACAAAAAAAATCCATCCCGGGTGTCCTGGCTTGACCTTTCTAGGGACCGATACATAGCTTTACCGAAGTTAGCCACCCCTGCTGGAAATACATTTGCTCGACGGCTATTGTTCACTTCAGAAAAACACCACTCGCCCAAGCAAACTACATGGTCCGGTGCAGAATTGTATTCAGAGGAACCTGAAGTAGAATGGAGGAGTACTAAAATCGCCGGAAAAAATAGTGGATTATGCCAACAATAACAACGTTGAATTTATTGTTCACCCGATTGTTTTATTCCATGGTTGATTAATTTACAGCTATTTGCGAATACTTAAGTTGATCAAGTGCAAGTGACTACCAGGGGAGAGTGCAGATTGGTTCTTTGACAACAAAATGACATGATCATATTGCTTGCACAGACGATACAGCATGTCTCGGCAGAAAAACAGCATTTTGATAAATGAGCATGGGCTGAACCGTGAATCTGTCCTTTTAAGGACAGTACATTTGCAGCAGTTCAAAGCAATGTAGCGTCCTAAACTAGCTATGTGAAAGGGGTACCATTTGTCAGTAGAAGGGTATACGAAAGGGGTACCTTCTCTGTCAAAAATAGTACATGTGGTAATAAAAGGTTAAGGCGTTTGACTTCAGGGCGGAGCCTCCTCGTATAAAAATTATCAGTCCGCTGACGGACAGCTGGTTGTTATCAAGAAGGTACTGTCTTTTTCCAAGACGGATAGATTTAGCCAGGGCTAAAAGCGAAGCGCTCGATAATATTTATAGTTCAAACCAAATATAAAATGGTGTAATGCTAAGCGGCGAAGGCAACGCCGGAGAACGGTGAAAACACAACAATTTGTGCAATTAGCAAAAAAGCAACTTTGCACGTGCAGCACAATCTTTCTGTACATTTCTTTGCCGTTGTTTTGCACGACTACAACGTGAAACTTCCAGAACCTTCTTAGGACCTGTTTACATGGAGTGGGGGACCCCGGTCTAGTGGGGTTGGTTTCTTTTGTTTTCACGCTCTGGAAGACACAAAACAAAAGAAACCTACCCCACTAGACCGGGGTCCCCTACTCCGTGTAAACAGGGTCTTAAGGGCCTATTTACATGGAGTGGGGGAACCCGGTCTAGTGGGTTTGGTTTTTTTTGTTTTCAAGCTCTGGTGGACACAAAACAAACGAAACTTACCCCACTAAACCGGGGTCCCCCACTCCATGTAAACAGGGTCTTAGTTACACGTTGTCATACGTGTTCTCGTTCACTTCTTTTGTTTTTTCACTGCCGCTCATTTTCACCTTCCATTGGTGGCCGCTAGCGTTTCTCATCTTCTCACCTCCGCTACAAGATTTTCATGTTGTTCTTCCAAGGAAAAAATGTCTTCTTTGTTTCTTTGTCTCTTGGTCTAGATCTCTGTCGCCCTTTTCCTCGTTGAGCTGCGCTGGCCTGCCGCCTACTTTCTCTAACTCTATATTCCAAATTTGTGGACATGACAATTAATCTAAGCTTTTAATTTGTTCATGCTTAGAGTGCGTATATCGAGTTATGGATGCACCCGGGAAGTTTGGAGAGCACGGAAGACTTTTTGGGTGCTCCCCAAACTTCCCAAGTGCATCCATAACTCGATATACGCACAGCTAAAAGCATGAGCAAATTCTTTTATAACATAGCTGCCAAAAAAGCTTGCATTTCGATTAACTACAAAATTCTCGTAACGTGAGACACAATAAAAAACGCTTCAGTGTATTGGCTGATTACAAACACGCCACAATGGTCTAGTTTGAATGAAAAGTCTTTCTGTAAAACTGAGAAAGAATATTTGCTTATTTATTGAGTTGTTTATTCGTTAACGATCAATGAAAACTAAAAAGAAACAAAGGTAAAAGAGTCTTAAAGTCCACCTAAAGTGAAAATACTCACATGTTCGTAAGAAGTCGTGGAGTATGGTTTGGATTGGTTTGGATTTGCTTTAAAGATGTTTATGTTTTGCTCGGCGAAATCCAGAAAACTTGTTTTTCTGTCATCCTACGTTAACCTTATATTCACTTACGAACAATGGCTGGTCATTACGGCTTCTTGAGAAGACCTGGCAGCAGTTGTTTTGGTGAGTAATAAATTTATGTCTTCTTGTGTAATTTGTCTTGTCATTGCAAGAGAAATTTTCCTGCTTCAGTCGGATTGTTCGGCGATAACAAAAGTGTGTAATTCTTTGTAGCCTGCGTAGCAAGCGTTTCCGTGCTGTTTCGAGAGTCAAAGACCGCGCAACAAAGACCGCGCGAAAAATGGCCCGAGTAAGCGGGGAGGGGGTGGGGAAGAAAGGAAGGAAACGCTTGCAGACAAACCCAGGGAATTTGAAAACCGCCTACTCTGCTTGTCATGCCTGAGTGCGCATGGTAATCTTTGTTTTCTTAACGATGCTCGACTGGCTTTCAACTCATGCAAATTACCACTTGTAATGTGTAATGTACACAAATGATTCTTATAGTCTAAATTTGAAGCGAGCAATGTCACATGAATCAATCATTTTCTCACCTTGCGTGCTAAGTCGAAAAATAAATTGTTGCTGATTTAAAATAGGGGTACGGAGATATTCCTTCCCTCTAACGATTGGTTGTTGTTGTTGTTAGTCGAGGAGATGAAATACTGGTGAACAGAGAGGTAGGGCATCTAATGACGACCAAGAGTATTGACCATAACGATCGAGGGGTATGTTCTGGAAGGGCCAATCTGGATAGTCCCTTTTTGGTATAACACCCTAGCGCACTAATTTGGACAAAGCTTATTGGCTATGACGATGGATGGGTATATTCTGAAAGGGCCAATCTGGTTAGCCCCTGTTTGGATAACACATTAGCACACTTTTTTGGACCAAGAGTGTTGACCATGACGATGGAGAGATGTGTTCTGGAGGGGCCAATCCGGATAGCCCCTATTTGGTACAACACCTTCGCGCTTTTGATCACCTAGCATGTTAAAAAGCGCACTATAAATGAATAAATTATTATTATTATTATTATTATTATTGTGAAAGGTTTGAACCCAGGAGTCATTTCAAAAGGTTGAGTTTGACCTTCCGGGTGAACGTAGCCCTGAATAGGACTGTTGTTGTTGACAGTGACTGACGTTTCGACAACCTGTGCGGTAGTCATCTTCAGAGTCAAAGTGAGTTGTATCACGTCAGTTGATGGTATTATACTCGGGTTATTGATCTGACTGGTCAATTATGTCGCGATGTTATTGGTCGTCTGTCAGTTAAGCCGTGATGTTATTGGCTATAAAGACTCGTAATCAGTGATTGGTGCGTTTCGATCCGTCTATTGTCGCAGTTAAACAGTCGTCTATTGTTAGTCAAATTGTTAGTTCTCCAGTTGTTCTCTCGTAGTTATTTTTGCTTGATCTCGTCAATAAGTTGTTTGTACGGCGCTGGGAACTGATAACCACTTTACGGCGACTGCTTACTAATGTCAAGGACAAAGACAAACCGGAGGACAGACAGGGAGTAGTATACAAGATCAAATGCTGCGACTGCCAGGCTTCTTACATTGGTGAAACCGGCAGAAACCTAAGCACGCGACTGACCGAACACAAACGCGCGACGAGGAATGGTGACGTCAACAATCACATTGCTGAGCACCATTTAAAGACGAAACATCAAATTAACTGGGACTCTATCAACGTCTTACTTTAGAAAGCTGGTTTACTAACTTAGAACAAACGCCACTGAATCGTAGTCAACAGTTACCAGCGCCGTACAAACGACTTATTGACGAGATAAAGCAAAACTAACTACGAGAGAACAACTGGAGAACTAACAATTTGACTAACAATAGACGACTGTTCAACTGCGACAATAGACGGATCGAAACGCACCAATCACTGATTACGAGTCTTCATAGCCAATAACATCACGGCTTAACTGACAGACGACCAATAACATCGCGACATAATTGACCAATCAGATCAATAACCCGAGTATAATACCATCAACTGACGTGATACAACTCACTTTGACTCTGAAGATGACTACCGCACAGGTTGTCGAAACGTCAGTCACTGTCAACAACAACAGTCCTATTCAGGACTACGTTCACCCGGACGATCAAACTCAACCTTTTGATTATTATTATTATTATTACACTTTTTTGGGGCCAAAAGTATTGCGAACCATCAGAGGAAGGGGTAAATTCAGGAGGGGCCAATCTAGATAGTTTTCATCTGGTGTAGTATTTTAGCAGGATTTAAATGACCTTCTTGGCCAATCTGGTTAGTTCCCATTCGGTATATCAACCTTAGCGCAACATGTGGGATCATACGAGTATTGACCATAAAGATGGACGAGACCAATCTGGAAAGCCCTTGTCTGGCATAACAACACCTTAACACATTATTTGAGAATTCATTATTTTAGGCAACCTAGATGGTGACAGCTCCAAAAAGTTGAAAACATCCTTACTATGATAACTTCTTAATCTTAATCAAAACATACGCGCGTGATAAAACTTTACAAATGTTCAAAAAACTTTGGAAACTTCGGAACAACTTCGGGTTATGTTGGGAAATCATTGTTGGGAAGTCATTGAGTAGGATTTCCGATATCTATTATATTAAAAATATTTTTAATTATTTTGGGTACCTTGCCGGTCGACTTTGTCTTCTTAATACTCAGCAGTATATTTTGGAAATGCTCTGAATCCGTTTGCAAGTGCATTATAGTTTCTGGGACCTTGCAAGGCAAGTGTCGCGTCTTATGAGGTTTTTGTTCTGGACTGGGTGTTAAATAGCAATAAGAAATAGAAAAGAGATAAATCAATCAATCAGTCTATATGATGGGTAAAAAAGAAATCTTTAGTGTAAAACCTAATCAATGGTTATTTCAAATTCTATGTATTTTACTAATACATTTAATGTTCGCCCCTCTAATCTTAGAAATTTGCCAATAATCTAATCTGAGTATTTCCAGACTTAAGTTGTGGGAGTTCGCGAAATGTAACATCCTCAGCAGGGAAAAAGCTCTTTGTAAGTGGCGCATTCAGACTATCAGGTAAAGCGGAACCTGGATCCGCCACTGCCCTAGTAGTTTTAATGACCTTTCTTCATACAACGTACAAATCATTCATTAGTACTTTGTTGTAGTTATAATTTCTTTACAATTATTGTAGGCTTAGCCTTTTGTGAGTAGCATTTTACCACTGCATAAATTTTGTTCAAATTTACCACGGCTCTAGACCAACGTTTTTAACTTATAACTGGTTAAATAAAGATATGTAAACGAAGTTAAGGCGTTTACTCATTCTCCCCTTCATCCTCCTTCGGATCTTTTCTTGCGTGGGACGTTGTTTAGAACGTCGGGTGCCCAACAAGTTTGCGAGCTATTGAACATACATCAGTTGCCCTATGTACGTTTTTTTAGATGTCCTTAGTGAAAAGCTTAGCAACATTTAAGGAAAGAATCAACCCCGCTTTTTTTTCATAAGTTCCCACTTAATTAACCAAAGACGTCGTTTAATTGCAATGGTAAGAGATGTGCGTTGCGACCAGTAGCTTTGATTTATTTGAAGGTGAAAATACAGTTAAGCAGTGATCGACCTTTTGTCTTAGTTCTTGGTGTAAGCTTTAAAATTCCTGAACTTTTCTGGTGATTTCCGTGAAATGCGCGCACACAGTGTACAAGGCTCTCAACCTTGTAGACTTTGTTGGGTTCTATCTACCAGTAACTGTTCGTTTCAGGTGCAAAGGAAATTGATATTATACTGTACTGTAGATCCAGAAAAAATGGCAGTGCCTAAAAAGAAGGAAAGAAAATAGCGATAGAGTGATGTCAATTTACATTACGAGAAAACCCTTTTTTTCTTGATTCTTCGAGCAAAACAGGTGAGGAAAGAAACTTGTCACGCGCGCTTCTCGCTTATGAAGTGTGCCACCCCACTAACTTAGTAACTCTAATGGATAAATAAGAGACTACTGGTAGTCTTCATCAGTCAAGTTTAAAGACATAAGTGAAAAAAAAAAAAAATAACGGCCGAAATGTTATTAGCCATGTTTGGTCCCCTTGCATTGACATGCCGGCCTCTCCGACTTAAAAAATGCGCCCCCCACAGCCATGCATCCAAGGCGAGTCTAAAGTCTAAGTTCTCCGTTACTTCCGTTTTTTTGCAAAGTGCAATAGCCTTGGCAATAGGTATTTCAAAGCGCAAGGATTTTGACATTACGCTTTTAGAGCAAAATAAATAAGTTTTTGCTACAAAGACTTCAAGCTCGATTAACGTCCCTGTCACGTTTACCTACTTTATTCTCACTTAATGTCGCGAAAAATTATGAGCCGTATTTCGCGAGTATTTAATTTCGCGATTTTTCTGTTCTTTAATATGTAAAGGCAACTTTAACCTCAGAACAGTAACAGCAGAATAAGCAATTATCGTAAACAACAAAAAACAAAGACAATTATGAAGAAAACGTCAACCAGCTAAACATAACAAAGCATGAGGTTTTCAATAGTCTAACTAAGTACCCACAAAATAAATAGTTACATAGTAAATATCTACACTCTGATAAACTAATTGGGATAACTAATAAAGCAACATCTTGAATTTCGTTATTTTATGCGTATGTATATGTCTGGTATTAAATTTCGCGATTTTAATCTTCGCGAGTATTAGGAAAAATCGCGAAAATAGCGAAATTTAATTCTTGCGAGATTAAAAGGTAGTCTACGGCAAAAGTACTACTTCGAACTCTCAATGCTTTTAAGAAAGTCGTTTTCTTCTCATCCTTTTGATTGACATGTCAAACAGTGAAGCAAACCTTGTCCAATAAAATTAGACGATCTTGTGTTAAGCGCAAGTAAGTCCGGCCAGTTGGTTTTTGTCTGTGTTAAAAAGGAGAGGCAGCGTGCAAGAAAGCGGGAAAAAATTTTAAAAAGTGTATCGAACTAACCACTAACTTGTTTAACTACGAGTAGAAGAATAGTTTTCATTTTGTTGTTGTTTGGATTTTATGGGCCGCGTGTTTATTCTGCCCTTTTGCACACAGTTGACAGTTCTTAAACCTATTACGATTCAAATAAAAGTCAGCCGAGCATAATTTAGAAAGGAAAAACACATCGCACGATCTGCTGGGCTATAGTAATTGTAACCAGTTTTGAAGTCTGAAAACACATCATGGCCAGCAATTTGTCTTTTAACCAGGAAAAATTCGGACTAACCGAAACGCATTGCCCTGCTCAAAGCCTCAGCCTGGCAAAGGAAAAAGTAATTATCATTTCCGTTATGAGTATTCATCTCATCTTGACTGTCGCCGCAGTCTTCGGTCGCTATATTTTGTGATTAGAGCGTTTCACAAATTTTATAGTCTTCGAACTGCTTCCAACGTTATTCTGGTGAGTTTGTCAACCGCTGACGGTTTACTGGCGATTCCTTTGATTTTCGGCATCGTGCAAATGAGTCTTAGACTGTTAAACGACTCTGATGCTGAGTGTAGCTCCGGTCCTCTTGGAAAAATAACCTCAACATCCAGCTTCTTTCTCATCTCCGTCATAATTCTTCACCTCGCGTTGATAAGCGTAGAACGTTTAATCGCCGTGAAGTTCGCCTTAAGATACCACACCATAGTGACCAATCCTCGAGCATTGATCGTTGCCTTGGCGATGTGGTCTTTTGCCGCGACCGTTACGGTTACGATAACTTTTGCAACGACACTTGTAGCAAACAGTGGAGCAAGCGATGGATCCACACTGTAAACACCCTGAAGATCCTTTGGATCACGATCTTAATCCGTTAATGAAAGGGCTTCTCATCTTTCTAGTAATGTTTTTGCTAGTCATCCCCTTGGTAATCATTTTGTGTTCATATGGCTACATCTTTATCGTCTCCTACAAACAAAGGAAAAATATTAGAGGACAAAACAACATTCCAGGAATGGCTACCGCCATCAAGCACGAAATGAAAGGCGCCAGTACTCTTGCTATTGTTGTAGCTGTCCGCCTTCTCAGTATCGTCCCACTGATAATCATGACAGGCCTTCGCTTTTTCGGCGAACTTCCCGAACGTTGCGACCCAAAGAGAAAGTTAATTAAGTTTATTGTTTTTGACTTAGCAACAGGCTTAAACACCATCTGTAATCCTCTTGTCTACGGATGGAGAAATGCAAAATTCAGAACGGAAACTGCTGAAGTGCTCCTAAAACGCGAAGTTGTGCACCGTCGGAAGCTGGGATTAAAGAGCCTGGTGTTTTAAATGGAGAATTTGCCACCAGAAAAAAATTACTCGAATGGGGTCGAACATTTTCCAGACTTTAGGAGCAAGTTCTGGCAATAGGGATTTTGGGAAGAAAAATGGGAAGAAAAAAAAACTGCTGCGACATATTTAATGCCTTTTTTTAAACACTGAGTTAACACATGCATGATCAGCTTTCATTATATCCATGCGAAATTTACATTGATCCAATTTTTCCAAAAGTGACTAGGATGAGTCCATCGTTTGACACAAAATAAACTATAATGGACTAGAAGTTCTGAGAAGCAAGCGGCACATACCCAGCAAAAGTTGACCCAAGTTTATCCCCGGGTCTTAAATAAAATGCTTTTACTCGAATATCCGGCTGAAATTCATCTCGGTTTTTATAAACTAAATCTCAAGGTTAAGGAAACTTTTGGGCAATGATAAGGAGCGTTCTATTCAGTACAATGTGGAAGTAAGATAAAGACGAACTACAAAAAATTTCTCAGAACTTATGCCAGACTGCATGCAGTTTTTCAAAAAGAAGTGATGTTATTTACAAAAGAGGTGATGGTCGATCTAAGTTGAGGGAGCTCTTATCCATATCAGCAAATACAGTGTGCCGAACACATTGTTAACACAAAATCTAATCATCGGATTATCTTTCTTTTCCTAGAAAAGAAACTTAGTAAATAAATAAATAAAAACGAATACCAAAAACTGTAAGGGAAAAACGGTATTGATACAGCTCCCCAGGATACAGTAAAACAAAAATTATCTGCCGTAAACGAGCGAGGCACAAAATAGATACCAGTTCTCGACCGAGAAGAACTATCACATGAGATCGAGGTCGAATGAGCCAGGCAGCCAGTCCAAGATTTCGTCCAAACCGTGAAATCATATGGCATCCAGGACGATACCTACCCGAATCCCGCGGCAAAAGAAACACGACTCTAATAGTATGCGGTCACCTAATTCCTCAAACGGGAAATAAACACTTTTCCAGTTACGCAGAATGATATACTAATTTTAAGCACCTTCTGTACGCTTCAAACAGATCGCCGCTGAGTGATCTAAGAGTCCTATTTTTGTATGAAGTCTCTGTAAAATATCCTTATTAAACGAACTGCCCGTGGGTTCTGAAATTCGAAAAAGAAAAGTGGCAAAGTAAGTTTTGCAACCATATTTGGGTGTTTGCCAATTTTTCCTGTTTGGTCGCTTCTTTTCTTTACATGAACAGCTGTAGAAATATGAACGTTCTTTATTGTCTCTATTCCGCTCCAAACGTCTTCCGCTCTTTAATAAGTTTAATTTCTTATAACTGTCGCCAGCAAGTATGAATTCAATTTATTTCTCCTTTCGAATTCATTATTTTGTTACATAATGGTTTACGCGTGTCAATTAATTTTTAATAACACAGCATCATAAAGTTAGAAATGAAAACTGACGTTTCCTAGTCGCTTGATTAATGGCTCAAAAACGAAGGTGTCGAGCCAGTCTGTCTACTTCCTTGAACAAAAACAATTTCTGTTCAGCTAACAGCTGAGAGTGCATATTAGAATTTAAAACGGCTATTTTAAGCCGAAACTTATCCACAGTCGCAAAGAAACAGGACCCATGCATTTTTTATGCGTGAAGCCGGTTCCGATGTTGATATTAATAACTGACTTGATAGTCTCTTAAATAATAATAATAATAATGATAATAATAATAATGATAAGATTAATAATAATAATAATAATAATAACAATAACAATAATAATAATAACAATAATAATAAAAACAATAATAATATTAATAATAATAATAATTATTGTTTTAGTAATAATCAGTAATAATAATATTAATTCAAAGGACTATTTAGGAGACGTTTTTAGACCTGCTAAAAAGCTCGCACTTCGTACATGTTCGGCTGTTCCTTGTATTTTAAACTCAGTAAGACGCAGTTACTAGTTTGTTGTGAAGTATTTTGAAAGTAATTTTTAAGACGGATCTATCGTAACTTTTAAGTTTAGTTTTTGTTTCATTTCATTTTTGTTTCATTACTGTTTTCCTGTTTTGATCTTTTGTTTTTACTTGTATTTGAAGTTATGCTTAGCTCGCGAATTTACTTATTGCCATATTAGGAATGTTACAGGTGGTCGTGTTTGTGGTGTTAGAACTGTCCTTCGTTATTTGGTACTTATCAGTTGCGGCTGTGCGTAGGCTAGTCTATTCCCTGACAATAGCAAACCTGTTGCAATGTTAGCGATAAGATTATACAATAGAAAGTCTTCCGGTCAGCTAACCCAAACATGCCCAGCTTTGGCTATTAAAAACCGCTACTATACTTGAACTAGGGTAATAGAGATGAATAGGAAAAGTAGAGTAGTAGTAGAGTAAGCAGAAGTTGTAAGAAGATTATGAAGAATAAAAGCAAGATGTAAATCAGATTCCTGGTACCTCGTCGTGTAGCGAGCGAGTTGCTCGAACACACCCCCCCCGTTATTTTGGTGGAGAACCCGTTATTTTGGTGGAGAACCCGTTATTTTGGAGGAGAACGCGTTATTTTGGTGAAGAGTACGGAGTCTATTTTGGAGGAGAACTTTCTTATTTTGCTGAGCATGGTTTAGTGAGAACAAGCGAAGAGTACAAGATCAGCCCCTGGAAGTCTGTAAGTGCTAAGAATTTTACCATTGCAAGCAACTGAGAACTCTTTTCTAAGTTTAATTATATGTAGAATAAGAGTTATATTTATAACAAAATAATAATGCCAGAGTTTCGTTTTTAAGTAATGCCATGAATAGGCCCGTTGTTGAGTTTCCACTATTTTATGGCGACGAGAGAGAAGACGTTCGTGAGTTTCTTGGCAATTATAGACGCGCCGGTTTGTTAAATGGTTGGGACGAAGGAAAATTAGCGCTTGGTCTTCCTCTTTTTCTAAAAAAGCACGCTAGCGTGTGGTTTAAAACTTTAACTGAGGCCGATAAAAATGAGTCGTTTCAAGTTTTGTCACAAAAATTAATTTCTCATTTTGAATCAAAAGTAACTCTATGGCAGTTGAGGCAAAAATTAGAAGAACGTCGTCAGTTGTTAGGGGAGACTATTGCCGATTATTATTACGATATTCTTTCATTCTGCTCTCGTCTAAATTTACCTAAAAGTGAATGGCTTTATTGTTTTGTACGTGGTTTAAGGCCTGAAATACGTGAACATGTTATTTTACAACAACCGCCTGATTTAGAGTCTGCATTGAACATTGCAAAACTAAAAGAGTTAGTAACTGTTAGCCGTAAATCGAATAATGGTCAAGAAGTCGAGAATTTTGAAGAATTACGGTCTAACCCCTCAGAAGAGGAAGTCAAACAGTCTGTCGGGGAAGAATCTAATGTTTGGAGTACAGATGTCCAAAATAATGGAATCGTCGTATTAATCGCAAATTTCGATCGGGCAAACTTAATCGTTTTCGTTATGGGGGCAGCGTTTTCAGAAGGAATCCTAAATTAGGCAGTTATGGAAGTTCAAAACTCAACTTTAGTTTTATTTGCTCAACTCTATACTATGCAATTTTGACATCCTATTTACTTTCTTAATGGATTCTCAATGAATTAGCGAGGACATTTAGAGTTTGACGTTGTAGAAAGCAGTAATTAAGACAGTTACCCAACGTTAACCTGTATATTATATGGACAAGCATGTTTATTTGGTTTTTGGTTAATAGAAATGGTTTAATTCTACCTTTACTCCAGTTGCGGGGTATTTTGTTTTGACGCTATTAAAACAAAAGGAACATCATCAATAGTAGTTATCGTTATCTAATATCCTTTGATCATATACAGAGTTGGGTTCACCTGGCCATGGCTGAATATTTATATAGTTTGATTATGATACGAAACGGAACAACAGTGGTATGAGTAAGTGTTCCGAAAACGATAGATAACATAGGTGGCACAATTTTCCTCCCGCAATGCCGAAGAATTGCTCGCCGGGCGATGCCTCACAGAATTGGATATTTATTCTAAAGTTGAACGTTTGTGGGATTATCACAGTCGCTGCCGTCCTCGGCAGCTATTTCGTGCTAAGAGCGTTTCACAAATTTCGCAACTTGCGAACTGCTTCCAACAACATTTTGGTGAGTTTGTCTATCGCCGACGGCTTAATAGCGATTCCTTTGATTCTTGATATCATTTTGTATAATGTTGGAAATCGTTCACTTTTTTGTAATTTAAAAGAAGTAAGCGGAACTGTCACCTTGTTCCTCCTTTCGGTCATTGTTCTTCATTTCAGCTTAATGAGTTCAGAACGTTTCATCGCCATCAAGTTCGCCTTAAGATACCACACCATAGTGACCAAACGCCGAGCACGGATCGTTTCCATCGCGGTGTGGCTGTGGGCTCTGGTCATTGTTATTGCTCTTCCATGGACGCTTTATGGGACAACAGGCCACAAAGATTACAGAGAATTTCACATAGAGATGCATCCAGATAATGATAAAGCCAAAGAGCTTCACATCAGATGGCATCTTGTATTGACAGCTGCGTCAATGTTTCTTGTTCCCCTGTTGATCATGATATGCTCGTACACCTACATCTTCATAGTGTCCCACAAGCAGAGACAACGTGTCAGAAAACAGGGTCGCGACTTTCCAGGAATGCCAACTATCAAGCACTAAATGAAAGGCGCCCGAACTCTCGCCATTGTTGTGGCGCTGTGTCTGCTCAGTATCATTCCTATCCTTGTTGTGACATCCCTCCGAGTTTTCTGGAGCACATTACTCGCAGGCCACCATCAAAAGTTACTGCAGCATATCGTTTATAAGGTGGCCATGCTTTTGAACGCTGCATGCAATCCTCTTACCTATGGATGGAGAAATGAGGAATTCAGAAACGCTTTTCGCAAGATGCTAAAGTGCTGCTAAGCGAGTTTAGCGCATGAACGCCGTCAGGTATTGTAGGCCATATCCAAGATTTAATATTCTTTTCTATAGAGCAAATTGGCTAAGTATCGAGTAACAGACGATACCAAACCCTCTTTTGCAAGCCACTGAGAACAGCTCAATTTGGTTTGTACCTTTTCTCTCTTGTCTGCTAAATTACTAGACTCAAATAAAGAGCCCTACGTAGGAACTGTAATAATATAGCGGCGCGAATGTAAGTTGGTCAAATTTTGTAACGAGTTTCATTTTGAGTAAAAAAAGACTCTGTTCTATGAATAAGACCTTTTACAAGGGGCCCAGTTAAGGACGTAAACTGATAGCTGCGAATTCGTCAACATTTTTACTGTCAGCAGAGAAAAGAGGGATTTTTAACTGAGTGCTGAGACTTGATCAAAAAAATTATTGATACGGGTGAGGAAAACCAACGGCGATTCCAACACCCCCATGCAGACCCATTTTAACTCTTAAATGCTGCGCAATTTCATTCGTGCTTATGGAGATAGCATGGTGAAGAAACAAAATTTGTCCATAAAAGTTTAGAATTAATTTCAAGCAGTCCAGTCTCTTGGTATCATGCAATGAAATACCATACCCAAAAACAAAGCACAAAAACGCATATACCGTTTAGGCACACGGTTCAAAGAACATCTGTTGGGAGCCCCGGGAAGGGGGTGACTCCCAAATGAAAACGATGGAATATTCGTTGTCTCGCTTAGGATTGATCATGACTGAAACCAATGTGATATCTTTACCCATAGGGGTATCATTGTGGATTGTGAGTAAAGAAATAACTAGGTAAAACAAACAAATGCTTTATAACAAAGAGAGAACAGTTGTGACAAAATCGCGAAAAAACGCGAAATTTGTAGTTTTTGTAATTTTCGTTAAAATTGTAACATCACAGGTAACCCTGGCTCTGTGATAGTACCACAGTACGGTTCCAGTAAATTACAGTGTTTGTATGGGGTAAAAGTACGATCCTAAAATTTCTACGAAATACTAAATAAAGATCAATGAAACTTACTCTGCAGTTAGTTGTTGTTGTCCTTAATGCTCCAACGAAGTTTCGTGATAATTTGTTCAAATTCACTGTATATACAATAATAATATACAAGGTAGGAGACACGAGATGTCATCTTCCCCGCCATGCCCTCATTCAACTGCAACTTTTTCCACGAAATCCGAACTGCGACAGAAAATAAACATGCCAGGATTGTAATAATAGGGTAGCAGCAGATATAGAAACCAACAAAGCTTTCCCAGATAGAAAAGCGAATCCCGCAGACTTTGACAAACTCGAAGGATGTAATCCAAAAAGGCCGAGAATATGCTCGCCGAAGTAGCCGGGCCAGATCAACGCGCGGCCAAGAAAATGAGGCCTGGGCACTGTACAAAAAAAATCCATCCCGGGTGTCCTGGCTTGACCTTTCTAGGGACCGATACATAGCTTTACCGAAGTTAGCCACCCCTGCTGGAAATACATTTGCTCGACGGCTATTGTTCACTTGAGAAAGACACGACTCGCCCGAACAAACTACATGTTCCGGTGCGGAATTGTATTCAGAGGAGCCTGAAGTAGGATGGAGGAGTACTAAAATCGCCGAAAAAAATAGTGGATTATGCCAACACTAACAACGTTGAATTTATTGTTGACCCGATTGTTTTATTCCATGGCTGATTAATTTACAGCTATTTGCAAATACTTAAGTTGATCAAGTGCAAGTGATTACCAGGGGAGAGTGTAGATTGGCTCTTTGACAACAAAATGACATGATCATATTGCTTGCATAGACGATACAGCATGTCCCGGCACAAAAACAGCATTTTGATAAATGAGCATGCGCTGAACCGTGAATCTGTCCCTTTAAGGACAGTACATTTGCAGCAGTTCAAAGCAATGTAGCGTCCTAAACTAGCTATGTGAAAAGGGTACCATTTGTCAGTAGAAGGGTATACGAAAGGGGTACCTTTTCTGTCAAAAATAGTATATGTGGTAATGAAAGGTTAAGGCGTTTGACCTCGGGTCGAAGCCTCCTCGTATAAAAATTATCAGTCCGCTGACGGACAGCTGGTCGATATCAAGAAGGTACTGTCTTTTTCCAAGACAGAGCTGAATTACTTGAATAATATATAGATTTAGCCACGGCTAAAAGCGAAGCGCTCGATAATATTTATAGTTCAAACCAAATATAAAATGATGTAATGCTAAGCGGCGAAGGCAACGCCGGAGAACGGTGAAAAAACAACAATTTGTGTAATTAGCAAAAATGCAACTTTGCAAGTGCAGCACAATTTTTCTGTACATTTCTTTGCCGTTGTTTTGCACGACTACAACGTGAAACTTCCAGAACCTTCTTAGGGCCTGTTTACATGGAGTGGGGGACCCCGGTATAGTTGGGTTGGTTTCTTTTGTTTTCACGCTCTAGGGGACACAAAACAAAAGAAACCTCCGCCACTACACCGGGGCCCCCCACTCCATGTAAACAGGGTCTTAGTTACACGTTCTCGTACGTATTCTCGTTCACTTTTCTTTTTTTTTTTTTTCACTGCCGCTCATTTTCACCTTCCATTGGTGGCCCTCTAGCGTTTCTCATCTTCTCACCTCCGCTACAAGATTTTCATGTTGTTCTTCCAACGAAAAAATGTCTTCTTTGTTTCTTTGTCTCTTGCTCTAAATCTCTGTCGCCCTTTTCCTCGTTGAGCTGCGCTGGCCTGCCGCCTACTTTCTCTAACTCTATATTCCAAATTTGTGGACATGATAATTAATCTAAGCTTTTAATTTGTTCATGTTTTTAGCTGTGCGTATATCGAGTTATGGATGCACCCGGGAAGTTTGGAGAGCACGGAAGACTTCTTGAGTGCTCTCCAAACTTCCTAAGTGCAATAACATAGCTGCCAAAAATGCTTGCTTTTCGATTAACTACAAAATTCTCGTAACGCGAGACAAAATAACAACGCTTCAGTCTATTGGCTGATTACAAACACGCCACAATGGTGTAGTTTGAGTGAAAATTCTTTCTGTAAAACTGCTGTAAAGATGTTTATGTTTTGCTTGGTGAAATCCAGAAAACTTGTTTTCCAGCGAAGACGACTGTCATCCTACGTTAACCTTATATTCATTTACGAACAATGGCTGGTCATTACGGCTTCTTGAGAAGACCTGGCAGCAGTTGTTTTTGTGAGTAATAAATTTATGTCTTCTTGTGTAATTTGTCTTGTCATTGCAAGAGAAATTTTTCTGCTTCAGTCGGATTGTTCGGCGATAACAAAAGTGTGTAATTCTTTGTAGCCTGCGTAGGAAGCGTTTCCGTGCTGTTTCGAGAGTCAAAGACCGCGCAACAAAGACCGCGCGAAAAATGACCCGAGTAAGCGGGGAGGGGGTGGGGAAGAAAGAAAGGAAACGCTTGCAGACAAACCCAGGGAATTTGAAAACCGCCTACTCTGCTTGTCATGCCTGAGTACGCATGGTAATCTTTGTTTTCTTAACGATACTCGACTGGCTTTCAACTCATGCAAATTACCACTTGTAATGTGTAATGTACACAAGTGATTCTTATAGTCTAAATTCGAAGCGAGCAATCTCACATGAATCAATCAGTTTCTCACCTTGCGTGCTAAGTCGAAAAATAAATTGTTGCTGATTTAAAATAGGGGTACGGAGATATTCCTTCCCTCTAACGATTGGTTGTTGTTGTTGTTAGTCGAGGAGATGAAATACTGGTGAACAGAGAGGTAGGGCATCTAATGACAACCAAGAGTATTGACCATAACGATGGAGGGGTATGTTCTGGAAGGGCCAATCTGGATAGTCCCTTTTTGGTATAACACCTTAGTGCACTAATTTGGACAAAGCTTATTGACTATGACGATGGATGGGTATATTCTGAAAGGGCCAATCTGGTTAGCCCCTGTTTGGATAACACATTAGCACACTTTTTTGGACCAAGAGTGTTGACCATGACGATGGAGAGATGTGTTCTGGAGGGGCCAATCCGGATAGCCCCTATTTGGTACAACACCTTCGCGCTTTTGATCACCTAGCATGTTAAAAAGCGCACTATAAATGAATAAATTATTATTATTATTATTATTATTATTATTATTATTATTATTATTATTACACTGTTTTGGGGCCAAAAGTATTGCGGACCATCAGAAGAAGGGGTAAATTCAGGAGGGGCCAATCTAGATACTTTTCACCTGGTGTAGTATTTTAGCAGGATTTAAATGACCTTCTTGGGCCAATCTGGTTAGCTCCCATTTGGTTTTTCAACCTTAGCACAACATGTGGGATCATACGAGTATTGACCATAAAGATGGACGAGACCAATCTGGAAAGCCCTTGTCTGGCATAACAACACCTTAACATATTATTTGAGAATTCATTATTTTAGACAACCTGGATGGTGGCAGCTCCAAAACGTTGAAAACATCCTTACTATTATAACTTATTGATCTTAATTAAAACATACGCGCTTGATAAAACTTTACAAATGTTCATAAAACTTTGGAAACTTCGGAACAACTTCGGGTTATGTTGAGAAATCATTGCTGGGAAGTCATTGAGTAGATTTCCGATATCTATTATATTAAAAATATTTTTAATCATTTTGGGTACCTTGCCGGTCAACTTTGTGTTCTTAATACTCAGCAGTATATTTTGGAAATGGTCTGAATCCCTTTGCAAGTGCATTATAGTTTCTGGGACCTTGCAAGGCAAGTGTTGCGTTTTATGAGGTTTTTGTTCTGGACTGGGTGTTAAATAGCAATAAGAAATAGAAAAGAGATAAATCAATCAATCAGTCTATATGATGGGTAAAAAAGAAATCTTTAGTGTACAAACTAATCAATGGTTTTTTCAAATTCTGTGTGTTTTACTAATATATTTGATGTTCAGGTGCAAAAGAAGTTGATATTATACTGTATTGTAGATCCAGAGAAAATAGCAGTGCCCAAAAAGAAGAAAAGAAAACAGCGATAGAGTGATGTCAATTTACATTACGAGAAAACCCGTTTTTTCTTGGTTCTTCGAGCAAAACGGGCGAGGAAAACTTGTCACGCGCGCTTCTCGCTTGTGAAGTGTGCCACCCCATTTACTTAGTAACTCTAATGGATAAATAAGAGACTACTGGTAGTCTTCATCAGTCAAGTATAAAGACTTAAGTGACAAAAAAAAAAGAACGGCCGAAATGTAATTAGCCATGTTTAGTCTCCTTCCATAGACATGCCCACCTCTTCGGCGTAAAAAATGCGCCCCTCACAGCCATGCATCCAAGGCGAGTCTAAAGTCTAAGTTCTCCGTTACTTCCGTTTTATTTCAGAGTGCAATAGCCTTGGCAAGAGCTATTTCAAAGCGCAAGGATTTTGACATTGTGCTTTTAGAACAAAATAAATAAGTGTTTGCTACGAAGACTTCAAGTTCGATTGACGTCCCTGTCACGTTTACGTACTTTATTCTCACTTAATTTCGCGAGTATTAGATTTGGCGAAAAATTATGAGCCATATTTCGCGAATATTTAACTTTTCGATTTTTCTGTTCTTTAATATGTAAAGGCGACTTTGAACTCAGAACAGTAACAGCAGAATAAGTAATTACCGTAATAAAACAGAAAACAAAGACGATTACGAACAAAACGTCAACCAGCTAAACATAACAAAGCATAAGGCCTTCAATGGTCTCACTACAGTGTAACTACCCACAGATAGTTACATAGTAAATATCTACACTCTGATAAACTTGTTGGGATAACTAATAAAGCAACATCTTGAATTTCGTTATTTTTTTGGGTATAGGTGTGTCTGGTATTAAATTTCGCGATTTTTCCCGGATCGCGAAAATAGCGAAAGATAATTCTCTCGAAAAGTGTACGGCAAAAGTTGACTACTTCGAACTCTCAATGCTTTTAAGAAAGTCGTTTCCTTCTCATCCTTTTGATTAACATGTGAAACAGGGAAGCAAACCCCTTCCAATAATAGCAATTACACGATCTTGTGTTAAGCGAAAGCAATCAGAATTAGTCCGGCCAGTTGGTTTTGTCTGCGCGTATGCGTCTGTGTTAAAAAGGAGTCCGCGCAGCTAAGAGGCAGCATGCAAGCAGGCGGGAAAAATATCAAAAAGAGTGTATCGATCTAACTACTAACTGGTTTAACTACGAATAGAAGAATAGTTGTCATTTTGTTGTTGTGTGGATTTTATGGGCCGCGTGTTGATTCTGACCTTTTGCATACAGCTGACAGTTCTTAACCCCATTACGATTCAAGTAAAAGTCAGCTGAGCATAATTTAGAGAGGAAAACCACATTGTACGATCTGCTGGTCTCGTTGCTATAATTAACTTTAGCCAGCATTGAAGTCTGAAAACACATCAGGGCCAGCAATTTTGTCTTGTAACCAGGATAAATGTGGGCTAAACGAAACGTATTGCTCTGCTCAAAACCTCAGCCTGGCGAAGGAAACAGTAATTATAATTTCAGTTATGAGCATTCATCTCATCTTCACTGTCGCCGCCGTCTTCGGTAGCTATCTTGTGATTAGAGCGTTTCACAAATTTCATAGTCTTCGAACTGCTTCTAACGTTATTCTGGTAAGTTTGTCAACAGCTGACGGTTTACTGGCGATTCCTTTGATTTTCGGCATCGTCCAAATGAGTCTTAGACTGTTAAACGACTCTGATGCTGAGTGTAGCTCCGGTCCTCTTGGAAAAATAACCTTCATATCCAGCTTCTTTCTCATCTCCGTTATAATTCTTCACCTGGCGTTGATAGGCGTAGAACATTTAATCGCCGTGAAGTTCGCCTTAAGATACCACACCATAGTAACCAATCCTCGAGCAATGATCGTTGCCTTGGCGATGTGGTTTTTTGCTGCGACCGTTACGATAACTTTTGCAACGACACTTGTAGCAAACAGTGGAGACATTGGACGTTTTCGCCAAGCGATGGATCCACACTGTAAAAACCCTGAAGATTCTTTGGATCACGATCTTAATCCGTTAATGAAAGGGCTTCTCATCTTTCTAGTAATGTTTTTGCTAGTCATCCCCTTGGTAA
The DNA here is from genome assembly GCA_964035525.1 of Porites cylindrica. Taxonomy (NCBI): domain Eukaryota; kingdom Metazoa; phylum Cnidaria; class Anthozoa; order Scleractinia; family Poritidae; genus Porites; species Porites cylindrica. The sequence continues at coordinate 30,115,504 of OZ037776.1, forward strand.
TCATTTTGTGTTCATATGGCTACATCTTTATCGTCTCCTACAAACAAAGGAAAAATATAAGAGGACAAAACAACATTCCAGGAATGGCTACCGCCATCAAGCACGAAATGAAAGGCGCCGGTACTCTTGCTATTGTTGTAGCCGTCTGCCTTCTCAGTATCGTCCCACTGATAATCATGACAGGCCTTCGCTTTTTCAGCGAACTTCCCGAACGTTGCGACCCAAAGAGAAAGTTAATTAAGTTTATTGTTTTTGACTTAGCAACAGGCTTAAACACCATCTGTAATCCTCTTGTCTACGGATGGAGAAATGAAAAATTCAGAACCGCTTTTCGCAAACTGCTGAAGTGCTCTTAAAACGCGAAGTTGTGCGCTGTTGGAAGCTGGGATTAAAGAGCCTGGTGTTTTAAGTGGAGAATTTGCCACCAGAAAAAAATTACTCGAATAGGGTCGAACATTTTCCAGACTTTAGGAGCAAGTTCTGGCAGTAGGTATTTTGGGAAGAAAAATAGGAAGAAAAAAAAACTGCTGCGGCATATTTAATTCCTTTTTTTAACAGTTAACACGTGCATGATCAGCTTTCATTACATCCATACGAAATTTATCCAATTTATCCAAAAGTGACTAGGATGAGTCCATAGTTTGCCACAAAATATACTATAATGGACTAGAGGTTTTTTAGTTTATCCCCGGGTCTAAAATAAAATGCTGTTACTCGAAAATCCCGCTGAAATTCATCCCGGTTTTTATAAACTAAACTTCAAGGTTAAGGAAGCTTTTGGGCAATGATAATGAGCGTTCTATTCAGTACAATGTGTAAGTAAGGTAAAGACAAACTACAAAAAATTTCCAAGAACTTAAGACTGCGAGCAGTTTTTCAAAAAGAAGTGATGTTATTTACAAAAGACGTGATGGTCGATCTAAGTTGATGTAGCTCTTATCCATATCAGCAAATACAGTGTGCCGAGCACATTGTTAACACAAAATCTAATTATCGGATTATCTTGTTTTTCCTAGAAAAAAAACTTAAATGAAAACGAATACCAAAAACCGGTATTGATACACCTCGCCAGGATACAGTAAAACAAAAATTATCTGCGGTAAACGAGCGAGGCACAAAATAGATACCAGTTCTCGGCCGAGAAAAACTATGGCATGAGATCGAGGTCAAATGAGCCAGCCAGCCAGTTCAAGACTGGTTTCGTCCAACCCGTGAAATCATATGGCATCCAGAACGATACCTACCCGAATCCCGCGGGAAAAGAAAAACGACTTTAATAGTATGCGGTGTCGTACTTCCTCAAACCGGAAATAAACACTCTCCCAGTTAAGCAGAATGATATACTAATAAAAAGGTTAAGCACCTTCTGTATGCTTCAAACAGATCGCCGCTGAGTGATATTAGAGTTCTATTTTTGTATGTAAAATTTCCTTATTAAAGGAACTGCCCGTGGGTTCTGAAATTCGAAAAAGAAAAGTGGCAAACTAAGTTTTGCAATCATATTTGGGTGTTTGCCAATTTTTCCTGTTTGGTCGCCTCTTTTCTTTACATGAACACCTGTTGAAATATGGACGTTCTTTATTGTATCTATTCCGCTCCAAACGTCTTCCGCTCTTTAATAAGTTTAATTTCTTATAACTGTCGCCAGCAAGTATGAATTTAATTTATTTCTCCTTCCGAACTCATTATTTTCCTACATAGTGGTTTACGCGTTTCAATTGATTTTTAGTAACACAGCATCACAAAGTTAGAAATGAAACCTGACGTTTCCTAGTCGCTTGATTAATGGCTCAAAAACGAAGGTGTCGAGCCAGTGTATCTACTTCCATGAATAAAAACAATTTCTGTTCAGCTGACAATGGTGCCTTCACTTTGATCCTCTTCTCCATTCAGTGCATATTAGAATTTAAAACGGCTATTTTAAGCCAAACTTATCCACAGTCGCAAAGAAACAGGACCCATGCATTTCTTACGTGTGAAGCCGGTTCTGATGTTCATATTAATAAACTGACTTGATATTCTCTTAAAAAACAATAATAATAATAATAATAATAATAATAATAATAATAACATTAATTCAAAGGAGTATTTAGGAGAGGTTTTTAGATCTGTTACTGAATAAGCTCGCACTTCGTACATGTTCGGCTGTTCCTTGTATTTTATACTCGATAAGACGCACTTACTAGTTCATGAAACTTTCAAAGCCTGCTGTTACAACTACTTTTTATTAAGAGTGCCCACAGTTCTTTTGTTTTTCTTTCTAGGCCAAATATAAGGTTCTTTTTTATGGATTATTTGACTTTGTGCTTGTTCATTTCCCCGTTGAAAGCAGTCAGTTGTTTAATAAAACTTAGAACACAATGCGTGATAACTAGTTTTATTTCCTTAACTCTATACTACGCAATTTTGACATGTTATTTACTTTCTTAATGGATTCTCAATGAATTTGCCAAGAAATTTAGAGTTTGACGTTTTAGAAGGCAGTAATTAAGGCAGTTACCTGACATTAACCTGCATATTTTATGAACAATCACGTTTATTTGGATTTTGGTTAATAGAAATGGTTTAATTTTACCTTTATTGCAGATGCGTCGTATTTGTTTTGACGCTATTAAAACAAAAGGAACATCATCAATAGTTGCTATCGTTATTTAGTAAAATCCAACCAGTGGTCTATTATCAACGCTGCGTTCTGATTGGTTGAGCTACTACTAGGCTATATGTTATAGCCCACTAATCTAGCGAAAAGCGTCGGCTTTAAAAACCAAAACAATGGCGGCTGAATCGCGTTTTGATAGCTAAAGTTGTTTTGTCTCGATATTTTTGACCAACTAGTTGGATTTTACTAAAACAATTATTCCTCTCGCCCCCATAGCCTCTAAGTCAATAGCCCATTCGGCCGTCGGCCTCATGGGCTATTGACTCAGAGCCCATTTGCACTGGACGAATAATTGTTAACTAATATCCTTTGATCATATACAGAGTTGAGTTCACCTGGCCATTGCTGACTAGTTTGATTATGATGAGAAACGGAACAACAGTGGTATAAGTAAGTGTTTCGAACTGTATATAGGAACACAGGTGGCACAATTTTCCTCCCGCAATTTACCAAACACAGAAGAATCCCTTCTGAACTGTACAGACAACGTATCTTCCTCCCCCAATGAAGAACTTACCGAAGTGGGAATTTATTCTATTGTTGAACGTTCATGGATTTATCACAATCGTTGCTTTGCTTGGGAGTTATTTCGTGCTAAGAGCGTTTCACAAATTTCGGAACCTGCGAACTGCTTCCAACAACATTCTGGTGAGTTTGTCTATCGCCGACGGCTTACTAGCAATTCCCTTGATTCTTGATATCATTCATTTGTGCCTTAAGTATAGTGATTCGGATTGTCCACCTATTCTTAAAGAAGTAGACGGAACTATCACCTTGTTCCTCCTTTCGGTCATTGTCCTTCATCTCACCTTACTGAGTTCAGAACGTTTCATCGCCATCAAGTTTGCCTTAAGATACCAAGCCATAGTGACCAAACGCCGAGCACGGATCGTTTCCATCGCGATGTGGCTGTGGGCTCTGGTCGTTAATGTGGCTGTTCCAGAGGTGCTTCAGAGGGCAACAGGGAAAGATTTCAAAAAGTTACGCAGACAGATGACGGCAAACAATAATACCTCCCAAGAGCTCCTCATCAGATGGCATCTTGTATTCCAAGCTGTGTCAATGTTTCTTGTCCCCCTGTTGATCATTTCGTACACATGCATCTTCATAGCGTCTTACAAGCAGAGACAACTTGTCAGAGAACAGGGCCGTGACATTCCAGGAATGCCCACCGTCGAGCATCACATGAAAGGTGCCCGCACTCTCGCCATTGTTGTAGCGCTGTGTCTACTCAGTATCATCGCTTTGCTGGTTGTGACATCCCTCCGAATTTTCTGGGGCATATCACTCGGGCGCCGCGATCAAATGCTAATGGAGAATATCGTCTACGACTTGGCCATGTTTTTGAATGCCGTATGCAACCCTCTTATCTACGGATGGAAAAATGAAGAATTTAGAAACGCTTTTCGTAAGATGCTGAAATGCTGCTAAGTGAGCTTAGTGCGCAAACGTTGTTAAGCGTCCTGGGCCATACCCAAGATTAACTGTATTCTTTTGTTTAAGGCAAATTGGCCGAGTATCAAGTACCAGACGATACCAAACTCCCTTTTGTAAGCCTCTGAGAATCGCTCAAGAGGTTTGTACCTGCTAAATTACTGGACTCAAATAACGAGCCCTACGCAAGAATTATAGGGTGTCAAATTCTTATTCATTTCAAGTATAATAATAGTATAGTCGCACGATTGTAAGTTGAAAAAATTTTATAACAAACGTATCCTTTTGCATGAGTAAAAAAAGAGACTAATTATATGTTCTATGATCAGATCTAGTGAAAAAGAGTTTTTGGAAGAGGCCCAGTGGAGGACATACACTGATGCATTGCGAATTTGTCAAAATTTTTACTGTCGGCTGAGAAGTGAGAGGGATTTTTAATTAAGAGCTGAGACTTAAGATCAAAGAGCTATTAATACGGCTGGGAAAAGCCAACGGTGATTCCAGCATCCCCATGCAGTCACCCTGTAACTCCCAAAAGTTGTAAAAGAAAAAGCTAAACAATTGCTTATGCAGATAACATGGTAAAGAAGCAAAATTTGCCCACAAAAGTTTACAACGTATTTTAAACATTCTTACTAGTCTCTTGGTATTATTTACTAGTCTCTTGGTATTATGCAGTGAATACGCTGCTTACATTTCATTTACAAAAAACAAATCCAAACAACGCATGTACCCTGTGGATACACGGTTCAAAGAAGATCTGTTGGGAGCCGCGGGAAGGGTGTGATTCCCATATGAAAATGATGGAACTCGCCTCCTCGCTTAGAGTTGATCATGGATTATGCATGTAACCAATATAACCGTAGAGGTATTACTGTGAATTGTCAGTAAAGAAATATTAAACTATGTAAAACAAACAACTGCCTTATAACAAAGGGAGAACAGTTGTGACCAAATTGCGAAAAAAAGTGAGATTTGTAATTTTTGCAGCTTCCGTTAAAATTGTAAAATCGGCAGCGCCACTTTGAGGATTTGTTGCTATTTACATAACAAAGGGGAGCAAGTTGTGAAAATAGCAGAGGACTGATGAAAAATCGTGAAATTTGTAAATTTTGCAATTACCGTTAAAATTGTAAAACCCGCAGCGCCGTTTCCCGAGCAGGGTTTTCTTTGGCAAGCATTGAATTAGAAGAGTGGAAAAATGAGATCGTATTTTTGAAAAATCTAACCGAAAAAATGATATATATATTTCGGGAAATCTGAATCCGAAGAGATCATGGTTACCTATGTTGGCTGCCATTTTGGATGACGTCACAGGTCTGTAGTAGCACATTAAATGCAAAGTCTAATAAAACGCTGTAATGGAAAGAAACCCAATTGGGGGATTTAAATTCCCTCCGGTAACACGGTGGATACGAGTTTGCTTTTCCACCGGTCAGGGTGTTAATAGTTGATTACCATTTGTGATTTATTTAATGTTGTGTGTCGTTTTACCAAACTATGGGAAAAGATCGAAAAAGCGGCTTGCTATCTTCTTACTACTGCAAATTCGGTGTCCGAGAGGTCAACACGTCGAACTAATTATCGGTTCGTCCAGTAGGGTTCGAGCCTTCTCATACCTGGTTGTCACGGCCTTAGACCAGAAAATTTGCTACACCTTTCTCTCTCATCACCTAGGGCTACAGATGGGCACTGGAGATTAACTTTGCCATGGCGTTTCTACTTAATCCTTACATCTAAACCATTGCCATTGGAAACCATTGCTTGTGATTTATCCCCGGGGCTACTCCCTGTAGTGGCCTTAATAGGGGGGTCTGCTCGAACGGGGTACCTTTTTCAAGCTTCAGGTGTATAAAAGGGTAGGGATTTCACCTGGCTAGTTGAAGTGTATAAAAGGATAGGGGAATCTGTCATTTCGGCCGCTAAAAGGACCCAAAGGGGCTAACTGAGATACATTTCTTGCCTGTGAAGAAGTCAAGAAAACTGCCCGGCTTAGTTATTTTTTCACAATTAAGGACAGTGCATTTACAGCGGTTCAAAGCAATGCTGCATCCTAAACTAGGTATGTGAAAGGGGTAGCATTTGCCTGTAGAAGGGTCTACGAAAGGGGTACCTTTTTTGTGAAAAATATTATATGTGGTAATGAAAGGTTAAGGCGTTTGACCTCGGGGCGGAGCCTCCTTGTAAAAAAATTTGATGAGTGTGCCCCGGGGGGGGGGGGGGGGGGAGCATTTATCAGTGCGCTGCCGGACAGCTGGTCGATACTAATTAAGGTATTGTCTTTTTCCAAGACAGAGCTGAATTACTTGAATAATATATAGATTTAGCCAGGGCTAAAAGCGAAGCTCTTGATAACATTTATAGTTTGTTCAAACAAAATATAAAATGGTGTAATGCAAAGCGGCGAAGGTAACGCCGGAGAACAGTGAAAAAAACAACAATATGTCTATGTAGCAAAAAAGCAACTCACTTTTTTTGTACATTTCTTTGTCGTTGTTTTGCACGACTACAACGTGAAACTTCCAGAAACTTCTTAGTTACACGTTGTCGCACGTGTTCTCGTTCTTTTTCTTTTTTCAGTGCCTCTCATTTTCACCTTGCATTGGTGGCCGCTAGCATTTCTCATTTTCTTATCTCACCGCCGCTACAAAATTTTCATTTTGTTCTTTCAACAAAAAAATGTCTTGTTTTTTATCTCTCGCTCTAGATCTGTGTCGCCATTCTTCTTGGTTGAGCTTCGCTGGCCTGCCGCCTACTTTCTCTAACCCTATATTCCAAATTTGTGTACATGACAAGTAATCTAAGCTTAATACTTTAGACAACACGGATACAGAAACAATTTCCGCTTTCCGTTTTCGTCTTTATTGACTCTTTAATTGTCTCTGCTTTACAGACTGCGGGTGGCTATGCGATTTCCCGCCAAAATAACCTTGAGTTGCATTCGGGTTGCCATAACTGTTGATTGAGTTATTTTACATTGGTATGCCTGTTATTGTTACATTCGGACGTACGGTCACGTGATTGCCAAAATTTATCGGACGGGTAGATTACCACATTTTCTTACCCATGGTGCTCCGCTTCAAATTTGTATCCAGCTCTTATCTTTACTAAAAATAACTGCTTTCCATGACTAAAAACGTCCTCTTATTACAATATGATGAACAAACAGAGCCTTCCTCGTTTATTAATTGCATGTCTACGCCCTGTGGCACTTTGTTTTTTGCGAATGGGCGTTTTTTGTATTATATTTTACAAGAACTAACCTTTGCGATGAGTTGAACCTGGTTTCTCTTGTTCTTTTTCTCAACGTTTTGTGAATTCAAGATGTGTATAAATTAAAAGGCTTCTTTTTTTTACAAATTTCCGTCAAAACCTAGTATAGAATGAAAGTTAGTTTGCTAGTTGGTTTCTTCTAAAACAAAACGACTACCTTGTCCTCGTTTTCTAAAAGTCAAGTTGTCATAGAAAAACTCGAACAAGATGGTGGCGCACTTCCCGAAGGAATGCAAACCCTGCAGGCATCTCGTCAGTATAATTCGCGAGTGTGAGCTACGATTGATGCTTTCAGAACGTATGACAATTTACATGATCCTTGCTATATCTAGCGAGTTTACACTTACCATCGATACATATTTGAGATTCGAGGAATTAAATGAACTTTGGAAGGCGCCAAAACGTGAATGGTTGATAAAAAGCAAAAATCTGTAACAGTAACATTTGTAAACCTAAAGAAGGCTGGTATGGCCAGCCGAAATATTGTTATGAAAAAACAATACCCGTTGTTCTGAATCAGCTTTGCAGTAGTCTTTGGACTTCTCGTTCTTGATAAAAGCTACATGAGTTAAGAAGTGGGCCGCAGTTTGCAGCCAGGCGAACTCATAAGGCCGCTATATTAACGCGAGCAATACCTGTTACTCGAAGGTCCTCTTAACTTTTCGATCCAGAGCTGGATTTTATTGCAGTATAGGTTTGATGGATATCAGCAAAAGTTTTTAAAATTTTTAAAATACCGATTTTTTCAAACCTAAAAATCAGCAAAACAGACACCTTCAATAGCAAATTAAAACATTACCTCTAGTTTGGAGAGACTTCCCCAGGGGTCCAGAGACCCGTTTCTCGAAAGTCCCGGCAACTTTTCGGGCCCGAAATCAAATATTCAAATCGAATTATAAAGAATAGGAGCGCCTGTCCTGGCTTGCAAACTACTCCATTTTGTTTCATTTTTATCATGTTAGATGCAAAACTATTGAAACCTCAATCTTTAATGTAAACGGAGACAGCTTACCGGGTCCGTTAATTATGGGGACTTTGAACTTTCTGTTTCGTGCTCTTGGTCGGATGTTTCTTTGTTTCTATTTTTGCTAATTGTTCCCTCCTTTATTGACCAAACGAACGCTCTGTATCAAGTTTTCATGTTGATAGTGTGCACAACGGAGGTAAAAATTTCGCGCGTCTTTTTTGAAAGTGATGAATAGTTTTTGACTGTAAGTACCCACGAATGGCTAAGTACCCACAAATGGTTACATAGTAAATATCTACACTCTGATAAACTTGTTGGGATACCTAATAAAGCAACATCTTGAATTTCGTTATTTTATGCGTATGTATATCTCTGGTATTAAATTTCGCGATTTTTCCCAAATCGCGAAAATAGCGAAATTTAATTCTCGCGGGATTAAAAAGGTAGTGTATGGCAAAAGTTGGCTACTTCGAACTCTCAATGCTTTTAAGAAAGTCGTTTCCTTCTCATCCTTTTCATTAACATGTGAAACAGTGAAGCAAACCTTGTCCGATAACAGCAATTACACGATCTTGTGTTATGCACAAACCAATCAGAATTAGTCCGGCCAGTTGGTTTTGTCTGCGCGTATGCGTCTGTGTTAAAAAGGAGTCCGCGCAGTTAAGAGGCAGCATGCAACAAGCGGGAAAAATATACAAAAGAGTGTATCGAACTAACTACTAACTGGTTTAACTACGAATAGAAGATTAGTTGTCATTTTGTTGTTTTGTGGATTTTATGGGCCGCGTGTTGATTCTGACCTTTTGCATACAGCTGACAGTTCTTAACCCCATTACGATTCAAATAAAAATCGGATGAGCATAATTTAGAAAGGAAAAACACATTGTACGATCTGCTGGTCTTCTCGCTATAATTAACTTTTTAAAACCAGCATTGAAGTCTGAAAACACATCATGGCCAGCAATTTCTCTTTTAACCAGGAAAAATTCGGACTAAACGAAACGCATTGCCCTGCTCAAAACCTCAGCCTGGCGAAGGAAAAAGTAATTATAATTTCAGTTATGAGCATTCGTCTCATCTCGACTGTCGCCGCCGTCTTCGGTAACTATCTTGTGATTAGAGCGTTTCACAAATTTCATAGTCTTCGAACTGCTTCTAACGTTGTTCTGGTAAGTTTGTCAACCGCGGACGGTTTACTGGCGATTCCTTTGATTTTCGGCATCGTCCAAATGAGTCTTAGACTGTTAAACGGCTCTAATGCTGAGTGTAGCTCCGGTCCTCTTGGAAAAATAACTTTCATATCCAGCTTTTTTCATCGTTTACTCGAAAATCCCGCTGAAATTCATTTCGGTTTTTATAAACTAAATTTCAAGGTAAAGGAAGCTTTTGGGCAGTGATAATGAGCGTTCTATTCAGTACAATGTTTAAGTAAGATAAAGATGAACTAGAAAAAATTTCCAAGAACTTAATTAAGACTGCGAGCAGTTTTTCAAAAAGAAGTGATGTTATTTACAAAGGAAGTGATGGTCGATCTAAGTTGATGTAGCTCTTATCCATATCAGCAAATACAGTGTGCCGAACACATTATTAACACACAATCTAATTATCCGATTTTCTTGCTTTTCCTAGAAAAGAAACTTAAATAAGAACGAATACCAAAAACTGTAAGGAAAAAACGGTATTGATACACCTTGCCAGGATAGAGTGAAACAAAAATTATCTGAGGTAAACGAGCGAGGCACAAAAGAGATACCAGTTCTCGACCGAGAAAAACTATCGCATGAGATCTAGGTCAAATGAGCCAGCCAGCCAGTTCAAGACTGTTTTCGTCCAACCCGTGAAATCATAAGGCATCCAGAACGATACCTCCCGGAATCCCGCGGGAAAAGAAAAACGACATTAATAGTATGCCGTCTCTTAATTCCTCAAACGGGAAATAAACACTTTTCCAGTTAAGCAGAATGATATACTAATTTTAAGCACCTTCTGTACGCTTCAAACAGATCGCCGCTGAGTGGTGTTAGAGTCCTATTTTTGTATGAAGTCTCTGTAAAATATCTTTATTAAAGGAACTGCCCGTGGGTTCTGAAATTCGAAAAAGAAAAGTGGCAAACTAAGTTTTGCAATCATATTTGGGTGTTTGCCAATTTTTCCTGTTTGGTCGCCTCTTTTTTTACATGTCAGAACACCTGTAGAAATGTGGGCGTTCTTTATTGTTTCTATTCCGCTCCAAACGTCTTCCGCTCTTTAATAAGTTTAATTTCTTATAACTGTCGCCAGCAAGTATGAATAAAATTTATTTCTCTTTCCGAATCCATTATTTTCCTACATAGTGGTTTACGCGTTTCAATTAATTTTTAATAACACAGCATCACAAAGTTAGAAATGAAAACTGACGTTTCGTAGTCGCTTGATTAATGGCTCAAAAACGAAGGGGTCGAGCCAGTGTGTCTACTTCGATGAATAAAAACAATTTCTGTTCACCTGACAATGGCGCCTTCACTTTGATCCTCTTCTCCATTCAGTGCATATTAGAATTTAAAACGGCTATTTTAAGCCAAACTTATCCACAGTCGCAAAGAAACAGGACCCATGCATTTTTTTACGCGTGAAGCCAGTTCTGATGTTGATATTAATGAACTGACTTGATAGTCTCTTAAATAATAATAATAATGATAATAATAATAATAATAATAATAATAATAATAATAATAATAATAATAATAATGATAATTCAAAGGAGTATTTAGGGGAGGTTTTTAGATCTGTTAATGAGCTCGCACTTCGCACATGTTCGGCTGTTCCTTGCATTTTAAACTCGATAAGACGTTCTTACTAGTTTAAGAAACTTTCAAAGCCTGCTGTTACAACTACTTTTTATCAAGAGTACTAGTGCAACAGTTTTTTTGTTTCTCTTTCTAGGCCAAATATAAGGTTCATTTTATGAATTATTTGACTTTCTGCTTGTTTATTTCACCGTTGAACGTGGTCAGTTGTTTAATAAAACTTAAGAACACAATGCGTGATGACCATTTTTATTTCCTTAACTCTATACTACGCAATTTTGACGTGTTATTTACTCTCTTAATGGATTGTTAATGAATTTGCGAGGAAATTTAGAGTTTGACGTTTTAGAAGGCAGTAATTAAGGCAGTTACCTGACATTAACCTGCATATTTTATGGACAATCGCGTTTATTTGGATTTTGTTTAATAGAAATGGTTTAATTTTACCTTTATTGCAGATGCGTCGTATTTGTTTTGACGCTATTAAAACAAAAGGAACATCATCAATAGTTGCTATCGTTATTTAGTAAAATCCAACTAGTGGTCTATTATCAATGGTGCGTTCTGATTGGTTGAGCTACTAGTAGGCTATATGGACTCGAGGAATAATTGTTAACTAATATCCTTTGATCATATATATACAGAGTTGAGTTCACCTGGCCATGGCTGACTAGTTTGATTATGATTAGAAACGGAACAACAGTTGTATAAGTAAATAAAGTTCCTATATACAGTTCGAAACACGGCATAATTTTCCTCTCGCAATTAACCAAACACAGAAGAATCCCATTTGAACTGTTCAGACAACGTATCTTCCCCCCGCAATGAAGAAAAATTTACCGAAGTGGACATTTATTCTACTGTTGAACGTTCATGGGATTATCACAATCGTTGCTTTGCTTGGGAGTTATTTCGTGCTAAGAGCGTTTCACAAATTTCGGAAACTGCGAACTGCTTCCAACAACATTCTGGTGAGTTTGTCTATCGCCGACGGCTTACTAGCGATTCCCTTGATTCTTGATATCATTCATTTGTGTGTTAGGCATTGTCCACGTATTCTGAAAGAAGTATACGGAACTATCACCTTGTTCCTCCTTTCGGTCATTGTTCTTCATCTCACCTTACTGAGTTCAGAACGTTTCATCGCCATCAAGTTCGCCTTAAGATACCAGACCATAGTGACCAAACGCCGAGCACGGATCGTTTCCATCGTGATGTGGCTGTGGGCTCTGGTCGTTAATGTGGCTGTCCCCTCTTTCAGAGAACTTGGCAGAAAGATGAACGCAGACATTAATACCCCCCAAGTGCTCCACATCAGATGGCATCTTGTATTCCAAGCTGCGTCAATGTTTCTTGTCCCCTTGCTAATCATTTTATGCTCGTACACCTACATCTTCATTGTGTCCTACAAACAGAGACAACATGTCAGAGAACAGGGCCTTGACATTCCAGGAATGCCCACCGTCAAGCATCACATGAAAGGTGTCCGCTTTCTCGCCATTGTTGTAGCGCTGTGTCTACTCAGTATCATCGCTTTGCTGGTTGTGACATCCCTCCGAATTTTCTGTGGCAAATCACTCAAGGACCACCACCATCAAATGCTACTGGAGAAGATCGTCTACGACGTGGCCATGTTTTTGAATGCCATATGCAACCCTCTTATCTATGGATGGAAAAATGAAGAATTCAGAAACGCTTTTCGTAAGATGCTGAAATGCTGCTAAGTGAGCTTAGTGCGTAAACGTTGTTAGGCGTACTAGGCCATACCAAGATTAACTTTATTCTTTTGTTTAAGGCAAATTGGCCAAGTACCAGGTACCAGACGATACCAAACTCCCTTTTGTAAGCCACTGAGAATCGCTCAAGAGGTTTGTACCTGCTAAATTACTGGACTCAAATAACGAGCCCTACGCAGGAATTATATGGTGTCAACTTCTTATTCATTTCATGTATAATAGTATAGTGGGATCAATGTAAGTTGTCAAATTTTATAACAAACCTATCCTTTTGCATGAGTAAAATAAGAGACTAATAATATGTTCTATGATCAGATCTAGTGAAAAAGAGTTTTTGGAAGAGGTCCAGTGGAGGACATACACTGATTCATTGCGAATTTGTCAAAATGTTTACTGTCGCCTGAGAAGTGAGAGGGATTTTTAATTAAGAACTGAGACTTAAGATCAAAGAACTATTGATACGGCTGGGAAAAGCCAACGGTGATTCCAGCATCCCCATGCAGTCACCCTGTAACTCCCAAAAGTTGTAAAAGAAAAAGCTAAACAATTGCTTATGCCGATAACATGGTAAAGAAGCAAAATTTGCCCACAAAAGTTTAAAACGAATTTCAAGCATTCTTACTAGTCTCTTGGTATTATTTACTAGTCTCTTGGTATTATTTACTAGTCTCTTGGTATTATGCAGTGAATACGCTGCTTACATTTCATTTACAACAAACAAATCCCAATAACGCATGTACCCTGTGGATACACGGTTCAAAGAAGATCTGTTGGGAGCCGCGGGAAGGGTGTGATTCCCATATGAAAATGATGGAATATTCGCCTCCTCACTTAGAGTTGATCACGGATTATGCATCAGGGAGCCAATATAACCGTAGAGGTATTACTATGGATTGTCAGTAAAGAAATATTAAACTATGTAAAACAAACAACTGCCTAAAAACAAAAAGAGAACAGTTGTGACCAAATCGCGAAAAAAAGGTGAGATTTGTAATTTGTGCAACTTCCGTTAAAATTGTAAGATCGGCAGCGCCACCTTGCGGATTTATTGCTATTTACATCATAACAAAGGGGAGCAAGTTGTGAAAATAGCAGAAGACCGACGAAAAATCGTGAAATTTGTAAATTTATAACAATATAACCGTAGAGGTATTACTGTGGATTGTCGGTAAAGAAATATTAAACTATGTACAACAAACAAATGCCTTATAACAAGGGGAGACCAGTTGTGACCAAATCGCGAAAAAACGTGAGATTTGTAATTTTTGCAACTTCCGTTAAAAATTTAAAATCGGCAGCGCCACTTTGAGGATGTGTTGCTATTTACATAATAAAGGGGAGCAAGTTGTGAAAATAGCAGACGACTGACGAAAAATCGAGAAATTTTTAAATTTTGCAATTGCCGTTAAAATTGTAAAATCCGCAGCGCCGTTTCTCGTAAGCTCATCGCGAAATATCCTTAATTTTTTAATTTTGTAGTATTCGCAACGTCATCGCGGAAAACCGTTAGGTTTGCAAATTTTGCAGTCGCGAAACATCGTAAATTTTGTAGATTTCGTAGCAGAGTTCAATCCTGAACATGTGTCCCCGTGCAGGGTTTTCTTTGGCAAGCATTGAATTAGAAGAGTGGAAAAATGAGATAGTATTTTTTAAAAATCTAACCGAAAAAAAATTATATATTTCGGTAAATCTGAATTCGAAGAGATCATGGTCACCCATGTTGGCCGACATTTTGGATGACGTCACAGGTCTGCAGTAGCACATTAAATGCCAAGTCTAATAAAACGCTGTAATGGAAAGAAACCCAGTCGGGGATTTGAATTCCCTCCGGTATCACGGTAGATACGAGTTTGCTTATCCACCGGTCAGGGTGTTAATAGTTGATTACCATTTGTGATTTATTTAATGTTGTGTGTCGTTTTACCAAACTATGGGAAAAGATCAAAAAAGCGACTTGCTATCATCTTACTAGTACAAATTCGCTGTCGGAGAGGTCAACACCTCGAACTAATTATCGGTTCGTCCAGTCGGGTTCGAGCCTTCTCATACCTGGTTGTTTCATTGAGAAGAAAATTTGCTACACCTTTCTCTCTCATCACCTACAGATGGGCACTGTAGGTTAACCTGGCTATGGCGCCCAGGGGTTACTACCTGTAGTGGCCTTAATGGGGGGGGGGGGGGGGGGGGGTCCGCTCGAACGGGGTACCTTTTTCAAGCTTCAGGTATATAAAAGGTTAGGGATTTCACCTGGCTAGTTGAAGTGTGTAAAAGGATAGGGAAATCTTTCATTTCGGCCGCTAAAAGGACCCAAAAGGGCTCACCGAGATACATTTTTAGGCTGTGAAGAAGTCAAGAAAACTCCCCGGCTTAGTTATTTTTTCACATTTACAGCGGTTCAAAGCAATGCTGCGTCCTAAACTAGGTATGTGAAAGGGGTACCATTTGTCAGTAGAAGGTTATACGAAAGGGGTACCTTTTCTGTCAAGAATAGTATATGTGGTAATGAATAGTTACGGTGTTTGACCTCGGGGCGGAGCCTCCTCGTGTGAAAATTTGTTGAGTGTGCCCCGGGTGTGGGCATTTATCAGTCCGCTGCCGGACAGCTGGTCGATATCAACAAGGTATTGTCTTTTTCCAAGACAGAGCTGAATTACTTTAATAATATATAGATTTAGCCAGGGCTAAAAGCGAAGCTCTCGATAATACTTATAGTTTGTTCAAACCAAACATAAAATGGTGTAACGCTAAGTGGCGAAGGCAACGCCGCAAAACGGTGAAAAAACAATTACAATATGTCTAATTAGCAAAAAGCAACTTTGCACGCTTTTTTTGAACATTTCTTTGCCGTCGTTTTGCACGACCACAAGGTGAAACTTCCAGAAACGTCTTAGGGCCTGTTTACATGGAGTGGGGGACCCCGGTCTAGTGGGGTTGGTTTCTTTTGTTTTCACGCTCTATGGGACACAAAACAAAAGAATCTTACCCCACTATACCGGGGTCCCCCACTCCATGTAAACAGGGTCTTAGTTACTGTCGTACGTGTTCTCGTTAATTTTTTTTTTCACTGCCGCTTATTTTCACCTTGCACTAGTGGCCGCTAGCTTTTCTCATTTTCTCACCGCCGCTACAAAATTTTCACGTTGTTCTTCAACAAAAAAAATGTCTTCTTTGTTTTTTTGTCGCTCGCTCTTGATCGCTATCGCCCTTTTCCTAGTTGAGCTTCGTTGGCCTGCCGCCTACTTTCTCTAGCCCTATATTCCAAATTTTTGGACGTGACAAGTAATCTAAGCTTAATACTTTAGACAACACAGATTCAGAAACAATTTCCGCTTTCCGTTTTCGACTTTATTGACTCTTTAGTTGTCTCTGCTTTACAAAGTGCGGGTACTGGCTATGCGATTTCCCGCCAAAATAACCTCGAGTTGCATTTGGGTTGCAATAACTGTTGATTGAGTTATTTTACATTGGTATGCCTGTTATTGTTACATTGGACGTACGGTCACACGTGATTGCCAAAATTTCTCGGATGGGTAGATTACCACATTTTCTTACCCATTGTGCTCCGCTTCAAATTTTGCTCCAGCTCTTATCTTTACTAAAAATAACTGCTTTCCATGACTAAAACGTCTTCTTATTGCAATATGCTGAACAAACAGAGCCTTCCTCGCTTATTAATTGCATGTCTACGCCCTGTGGCACTTTGTTTTTTCGGAATGGGCGTTTTTTGTATTATATTTTACAAGAACTAATTTTTGCGATGACTTGAACCTGGTTTTTCTTGTTCTTTTTCTTAACGTTTTGTGAATTCAAGATGTGTATAAATTAAAAGGCTTCTTTTTTTTACAAATTTTCATCAAAACTTGGTGTAGAATGAAAGTTAGTTTGCTAGTTGGTTTCTTCTAAAACAAAAAGACTAATTGTCCTCGTTTTCTAAAAGTCAAGTGGTCATAGTAAAACTCGAACAAGATTGTACGTACTTCCCGAAGGAATGCAAACCCTGCGGGCATCTCGTCAGTATAATTCGCGAGTGTGAGCTACGATTGATGCTTTCAGAGCATATGACAATTTACATGATCCTTGCTATATCCAGCGAGTTTACACTTACCATCGATACATATTTGAGATTCGAGGAATTAAATGAACTTTGGAGGGTGTTACGCCAAAACGTGAATGGTCGATAAAAGCTGCATGAGTTAAGAGGTGGTCCGCAGTTTGCAGCTAGGCGAACTCATAACGTCGCTATATTAACGCGAGCAAGACCTGTTACTCGAAGGTCCTCTTAACTTTTCGCTCCGGAGCTGGATTTTATTGCAGTATAGGTTTGTTGGTATCAGCAAAATTTTTTTAAATTATTAAAATAATGATTTTTCAAACCTAAAAATCAGCAAAATAGACATCTTCAATAGCAAATTAAAACATTACCTCTAGTTTGGAGAGACTTTCCCAGGGGTCCAGAGGCCCGTTTCTCGAAAGTCCCGGTAACTTTTCGGGCCCGAAATCAAATATTCAAATCGAAATATAACGAATAGGAGTGCCTGTCCTGGCTTGCAAACCACTGCATTTTGTTTCATTAACTGATTATTTTATCATGTTAGATGCAAAACTATTGAAACCTCAATCTTTAATGTTAAAGGGGACAGCTTACCGGGCCCGTTAATTATCGGGACTTTCGAGAAACAGGCCCCAGGTTACTTGTGTTTTACTCGCTTCGGGGCCTTCCATCTCGAAGTCAGACATGGCAAACATCGTTTCAGACGTTTTTTTAAATTTTTTTTCCTTGTTATTTGACATGTACACCAGAAGTAAAATCGTGAACAAGGCCAAATACTTCTTCCAAATAATTCTTCTGTAATCTGAATTCCCTAAAAAACTTTACTTGCCAGCCAGGCAAGTTAAAAACGCAGTTCACTAGCCCAATCATAAAATCCACTACCCCAGGGCTATTGCCTGGACACTACTCTGTCTACTCTCTTTGCACACTGTTTAATATAATTTAGCTAGAACTTGAACCTTTGAATGCCTTTTTAAATAATATTTTTACTCAGAAATATGAGACAAACCTCCCGGATGAAATTAATAAAATACCTGTACAAGTGACTGGATAAAGTTGTGTACTATATGTTGTCATTTTTGCATAAACCTGATACAGGAATGATTATTCTTGTATTGCTTACGACTAATTATTATGTGTAGTAAATTGTGTAAAGTAATTAAATGTATAAATTAGAGGGCTGGAGAAGAAATTAATGGGTCTTAAGTCACCGTGGGAGTTTTTTTGTGGGGGGTGGGGTGGGTCTGTGGCTAATATTATTGAACACGGGTTATTACACACTTTATGAGAAATCGTGCATTCTGGAAATAGAAAACTAAAAAAGTAATAACTACAAGACAATTTGAACCTCGTTAAGATTTGAATGATTTAGTGACTTAAGGAAACTAAAGGCGACTTTAGGCGACTTAAGGCGATTTTAGGCGACTTAAGGCGATTTCAGGCGACTTAAGGCGACTTTAGGTGACTTTAGGCGACTTTAGGTCCCAGAGTAGGCCTTGAAAGCCTGCTGTTACAGCTACTTTTTATTAAGAGTGCCACAGTTCTTTCGTTTTAATTTCTTTCTAGGCCAAATATAAGGTTCTCATTTTTTTAAATGGATTATTTGACTTTATTTTGTGCTTGTTCATTTCACCGTTGAACGCAGTCAGTTGTTTAATAAAACTTAAGAACACAATGCGTGATAACTAGTTTTATTTCCTTAGCTCAATACTACGCAATTTTGACACCCTATTTACTTTCTTAATGGGTTCTCAATGAATTTGCCAAGAAATTTAGAGTTTGACGTTTTACAAGGCAGTAATTAAGCCAGTTAACATACATGAACCTGCATATTTTAAGGACAATCGCTTTTATTTGGATTTTGGTAAATAGAAATGGTTTAATTCTACCTTTATTGCAGATGCGTCGTATTTGTTTTGACGCTATTAAAACAAAAGGAACATCATCAATAGTTGCTATCGTTATTTAGTAAAATCCAACTAGTGGTCTATTATCAACGCTGCGTTCTGATTGGTTGAGCTACTACTAGGCTATATGTTATAGCTCACTAATCTAGCGAAAAGCGTCGGCTTTGAAAACCAAAACAATGGCGGCTGAATTGCGTTTTGATAGCTAATTAAAGTTATTTTGTCTCGATTTTTTTGACCAACTAGTTGAATTTTACTAAAACAATTATTCCTCTCGCCCTCATGGGCTATTGACTCAGAGCCCATTAGCACTTGAGGAATAATTGTTAACTAAACTAACTCTTTGATCATATATATACAGAGTTGAGTTCACCTGGCCATGGCTGACTAGTTTGATTATGATGAGAAACGTAACAACAGTGGTATAAGCAAGTGTTTCGAACGGTATATAGGAACAAAGGTGGCACAATTTTCCTCCCGCAATTAACCAAACACCGAAGAATCCCTTCTGAACTGTACAGACAACGTATCTTCCTCCCGCAATGAAGAACAATTTACCGAAGTGGAAATTTACTCTAATGTTGAACGTTCATGGATTTATCACAATCATTGCTTTGCTCGGGAGTTATTTCGTGCTAAGAGCGTTTCAAAAGTTTCGGAACCTGCGAACTGCTTCCAACAACATTCTGGTGAGTTTGTCTATCGCCGACGGCTTACTAGCGATTCCCTTGATTCTTGATATCATTCAGTGATGCGTTAAGTATAATGTTGGGCTTTGTCCACATATGATGCATATTCTTCAAGAAGTAGAGGGAACTATCACCTTGTTCCTCCTTTCGGTCATTGTTGTTCATCTCAGCTTATATGAGTTCAGAACGTTTCATCGCCATCAAGTTCGCCTTAAGATACCAAGCCATAGTGACCAAACGCCGAGCACGGATCGTTTCCATCGCGATGTGGCTGTGGGCTCTGGTCGTTAATGTGGCTGTTCCAGAGGTGACTCTGAGGACAACAGGCAAGGATTTCAGAAAATCTCACCGACATGTGAATACACATGAATGTATTATAACACACAATACAACTCAAGAGCACCCCACCAGATGGCATCTTGTATTCCCTGCAGTGTCAATGTTTCTTGCCCCCTTCCTGATCATTTTATGTTCGTACACCTACATCTTCATAGTGTCTTACAAGCAGGGACAACTTGTCAGAGAACAAGGCCGTGACATTCCAGGAATGCCGACCGTCAAGTATCACATTAAATGTGCCCACACTCTCGCCATTGTTGTAGCGCTGTGTCTACTCAGTATCATCGCTTTGCTGGTTGTGACATCCCTCAGAGTCTTCCGTGGCAAATCACCTGGAGGCCATCAAAAGCTACTGCAGAAAATCATCTACGACGTGGCCATGTTTGTGAATGCCATATGCAACCCTCTTATCTACGAATGGAAAAATGAAGAATTTAGAAACGCTTTTCGTAAGATGCTGAAATGCTGCTAAGTGAGCTTAGTGCGCAAACATTGTTAGGCCTCCTAGGCCATACCTAAATTAACTGTATTCTTTTGTTTAAGGCAAATTGGCCCAGTATAAGGTACCAGACGATACCAAACTCCCTTTTGTAAGCCACTGAGAATCGCTCAAGAGGTTTCTACCTGCTAAATTACTGGACTCAAATAAGGAACCCTAAGTAGGAATTATATGGTGTCAAATTCTTATTCATTTCATGTATGATAATAGTATAGTGGCACGAATGTAAGTTGTCAAATTTTATAACAAACCTATCCTTTTGCATGAGTAAAAAAGAGACTAATTATATGTTCTATGATCAGATCTAGTGAAAAAGAGTTTTTGGAAGAGGCCCAGTGGAGGACATACACTCACTGATACATTGCGAATTTGTCAAAATGTTTACTGTCGCCTGAGAAGTGAGGGGGATTTTTAATTAAGAACTGAGACTTAAGATCAAAGAACTATTGATAGGGCTGGGAAAAACCAACGGTGATTCCAGCATCCCCATGCAGTCACCCTGTAACTCCCAAAAGTTGTAAAAGAAAAAGCTAAAAAATTGCTTATGCAGATAACTTGGTAAAGAAGCAAAATTTGCCCACAAAAGTTTAAAACGAATTTCAAGCATTCTAGTCTCTTGGTATTATGTAGTGAATACGCTCTTTACGTTCCATTTACAGAAACAAATCACAACAACGCGTGTACCCTGTGGGTATACGGCTCAAAGAAGATCTGTTGGGAGCCGCGGGAAGGGTGTGATTCCCATATGAAAATGATGGAATATTCGCCTCCTCGCTTAGAGTTGATCATGGATTATGCATCAGGGAGCCAATATAATCGTAGAGGTATTACTATGGATTGTCGGTAAAGAAATATTAAACTATGTACAACAAACAAATGCCTTATAACAAGGGGAGACCAGTTGTGACCAAATCGCGAAAAAACGTGAGATTTGTAATTTTTGCAACTTCCGTTAAAAATTTAAAATCGGCAGCGCCACTTTGAGGATGTGTTGCTATTTACATAATAAAGGGGAGCAAGTTGTGAAAATAGCAGACGACTGACGAAAAATCGAGAATTTTTTAAATTTTGCAATTGCCGTTAAAATTGTAAAATCCGCAGCGCCGTTTCTCGTAAGCTCATGGCGAAAAATCCTTAATTTTTTAATTTTGTAGTATTCGCAACGTTATCGCGGAAAACCGTTAGGTTTGCAAATTTTGCAGTTTTCTCGAGGCTATCGCGAAAAATCGTAAATTTTGTAAATTTCGTAGCAAAGTTCAATCCTGAACGTAAGTGTCCCCGAGTAGGGTTTTCTTTGGCAAGCATTGAATTAGAAGAGTGGAAAAATGAGATCGTATTTTTTAAAAGTCTAACCGAAAAAAAATTATATATTTCGGTAAATCTGAATTCGAAGAGATCATGGTCACCCATGTTGGCTGCCATCTTGGACGACGTCACAGGTCTCCAGTAGCACATTAAATGCCAAGTCTAATAAAACGCAGTAATGGAAGGAAACCCAATCGGGGATTTAAATTCCCTCCGGTATCACGGTAGATACGAGTTTGCTTATCCACCGATCAGGGTATTAATAGTTGATTACCATTTGTGATTTATTTCATGTTGTGTGTCGTTTTACCAAACTATGGGAAAAGATCGAAAAAGCGGCTTGCTATCATCTTAATAGTGCAAATTCGGTGTCCGAGAGGTCAACACCTCGAACTAATTATCGGTTCGTCCAGTCGGGTTCGAGCCTTCTCATACCTGGTTGTCACGGCATTAGACAAGAAAATTTGCTACACCTTTGTCTCTCATCACCTAGGGCTACAGATGGGCACTGGAGGTCAACCTTGCCATGGCGTTTCTACTTAATCATTAATTATATCTAAATTTTGGAATCCACTGCTTGTGATTTATCCCCAGGGGTTACTCCCTGTAGTGGCCTTAATAGGGGGTCCGCTCGAACGGGGTACCTTTTTCAAGCTTCAGGTATATAAAAGGGTAGGGATTTCACCTGGTTAGTTGAAGTATATAAAAGGATAGGGAAATCTGTCATTTCGGCCGCTAAAAGTATCCAACAGGGCTAACAGAGATACATTTTTTGGCTGTGAAGAAGTCAAGAAAACTCCCCGGCTTAGTTATTTTTTCACAATTAAGGACAGTGCATTTACAGCGGTTCAAAGCAATGCTGCGTCCTAAACTAGCTATGTGAAAGGGGTACCATTAATTGTCAGTAGAAGGGTATACGAAAGGGGTACCTTTTTTGTCAAAAATAATATATGCGGTAATGAAAGGTTAAGGCGTTTGACCTCGGGGCGGAGCCTCCTTGTATAAAAATTTGTTGAGTGTGCCCGGGTGAGGGCATTTATCAGTCCGCTGCTCAACAGCTGGTCGATACTAAGAAGGTATTGTCTTTTTCCAAGACAGAGCTGAATTACTTGAATAATATATAGATTTAGCCAGGGCTAAAAGCGAAGCTCTCGATAATATTTATAGTTTGTTCAAACAAAATATAAAATGGTGTAATGCTAAGCGGCGAAGGCAACGCCGGAAAACAGTGAAAAAACAACAATATGTCTATGTAGCAAAAAAGCAACTCACTTTTTTTGTACATTTCTTTGCCGTTGTTTTGCACGACTACAACGTGGAACTTCCTGAGAAACTTCTTAGTTACACGTTGTCGCACGTGTTCTCGTTCTTTTTCTTTTTTCAGTGCCTCTCATTTTCACCTTGCATTGGTGGCCGCTAGCATTTCTCATTTTCTTATCTCACCGCCGCTACAAAATTTTCATGTTGTTCTTCCAACAAAAAAATGTCTTGTTTTTTTATCTCTCGCTCTAGATCTCTGTCGCCATTCGTCTTGGTTGAGCTTCGCTGGCCTGCCGCCTACTTTCTCTAGCCCTATATTCCAAATTTGTGGACAAGACAAGTAATCTAAGCTTAATACTTTAGACAACACGGATACAGAAACAATTTCCGCTTTCCATTTTCGTCTTTATTGACTCTTTAGTTGTCTCTGCTTTACAGAATGCGGGTGGCTATGCGATTTCCCGCCAAAATAATCTTGAGTTGCATTTGGGTTGCCATAACTGTTGATTGAGTTATTTTACATTGGTATGACTGTTATTGTTACATTGGACGTACGGTCACGTGATTGCCAAAATTTCTCGGACGGGTAGATTACCACATTTTCTTACCCATGGTGCTTCGCTGCGTGCGCTTCTCGCGCGAGAGCTCCGCTTCAAATTTTGTATCCAGCTCTTATCTTTACCCAAAATAACAACTGCTTTCCATGACTGAAAACGTCCTCTTATTGCAATATGCTGAACAAACAGAGCCTCCTCGTTTATTAATTGCATGTCTACGCCCTGTGGCACTTTGTTTTTTGCGAATGGGCGTTTTTTGTATTATATTTTACAAGAACTAATTTTTGCGATGATTTGAACCTGGTTTTTCTTATTCTTTTTCTCAACGTTTTGTGAATTCAAGATGTGTATAAATTAAAAGGCTTCCTTTTTACAAATTTTCATCAAAACCTGGTATAGAATGAAAGTTAGTTTGCTAGGTGGTTTCTTCTAAAACAAAAAGACTACTTGTCCTCGTTTTCTAAAAGTCAAGTTGTCATAGAAAAACTCGAACAAGATAGTGGCGCCCTTCCCGAAGGCATGCAAACCCTGCAGGCATCTCGTCAGTATAATTCGCGAGTGTGAGCTACGATTGATGCTTTCAGAGCGTATGACAATTTACATGATCCTTGCTATATCCAGCGAGTTTACACTTACCATCGAGACATATTTGAGATTCGAGGAATTAAATGAACTTTGGAAGGTGTTACGCCAAAACGTGAATGGTTGATAAAAGTAACATCTGTAAGCCTGAAGAAGGCTGGTATGGCCAGCCGAAATATTGTTATGAAAAAACAATGCACGTTGTTCTGAATTGGCTTTGCAGTAGTCTTTGGACTTGTCGTTCTTGATGAAAGCTGCATGAGTTAAGAAGTGGGCCGCAGTTTGCAACCAGCCGAACTCATAACGCCGCTATATTAACGCGAGCAATACCTGTTACTCGAAGGTCCTCTTAACTTTTCGATCCGGAGCTGGATTTTATTGCAGTATAGGTTTGATGGATATCAGCAAAATTATAAACTTTTTAAAATACCGATTTTTTAAACCTAAAAATCAGCAAAATAGACACCTTTAGTAGCAAAACATTACCTCTAGTTTGGAGAGACTTCCCCAGGGGTCCAGAGGCCCGTTTCTGGAAAGTCCCGGTAACTCTTCGGGCCCGAAATCAAATATTCAAATGGAAATATAAAGAATAGGAGCGCCTGTCCTGGCTTGCAAACTACTCCATTTTGTTTCATTAACTGATTGTTTTATCATGTTAGATGCAAAAATGTTGAAACCTCAATCTTTAATGTAAACGGAGACAGCTTACCGGGCTCGTTAATTATCGGGACTTTCGAGAAACGGGCCCCTAGTTACTTGTGTTTTACTCGCTTCGGGGCCTTCCATCTCGAAGTCAGACATGTCAGATATCGTTTCAGGCGCTTTTTCATTTTTTTCCTTGTTATTTGACATGTACACCAGAAGAAGAATCGTGAACAAGGCCAAATATATTTTCATTTGTCTCGCATGTTTTGGTTTTACCTGTATTGCTCGCAACCTTGCTTCGGAAGAATTGCTTCGTCAAGTCTTCATTTGACTGAAAAGTTTTTTAAATTATGTTTTCGTTAAAGTTTAAAATATGATAGATATAATATGATAATTTTAATCGCCTTTTTAAGCTTATGTGGGCGTTCTTCATTGTCTCTACTCCGCACCAAACTTCTTCCGCTCTCTAATAAGTTTAATTTCTTATAAATGTCTCCAGTAAGTATGAATTCAATTTATTTCTCCTTTCGAACTCATTTTTAGTGGTTTACGCGTTTCAATTAATTTTTAATAACACAGCATCACAAAGTTAGAAATGAAAACTGACGTTTGCTAGTCGCTTGATTAATGGCTCAAAAACGAAGGTATCGAGCCAGTGTGTCTACTCCCATGAATAAAAACAATTTCTGTTCAGCTGACAATGGTGCCTTCACTTTGATCCTCTTCTCCATTCAGTGTATATTAGAATTTAAAACGGCTATTTTAAGCCGAAACTTATCCACAGTCGCAAAGAAACAGGGCCCATGCATTTTGTGCGCGTGAAGCAGGTTCTGATGTTGATATTAATAAACTGACTTGATAGTCTCCTGAATAATAATAATAATAATAATAGTAATAATAATAATATTAGTAACAATAATAATGATAATAATAATTATTATTATTTTAGTAATAATAGTGATGATAATATTAATTCAAAGGAGTATTTAGGAGAGGTTTTTAGATCTGTTAATGAGCTGGCACTTAGTACATGTTCGGCTGTTCCTTGTATTTTATACTCGATAAGACGCACTTACTAGTTTATGAAACTTTCAAAGCCTGCTGTTACAACTACTTTTTATTAAGTTACAACTACTTTTTATTAAGAGTGCCACAGTTCTTTTGTTTTTCTCTCTAGGCCAAATATAAGGTTCTTTTTTTTTGAATTATTTGACTTCGTGCTTGTTCATTTTACCGTTCAATGCAGTCAGTTGTTTAATAAAACTTAAGAACACAATGCGTGATAACTAGTTTTATTTCCTTAACTCTATACTACGCAATTTTGACATGTTATTTACTTTCTTAATGGATTCTCTATGAATTTGCGAAGAAATAGACTTTGACGTTTGACGTTTTAGAAGGCAGTAATTAAGGCAGTTACCTGACATTAACCTGCATATTTTATGGACAATTGCGTTTATTTGGATTTTGATTAATAGAAATGGTTTAATTTTACCTTTATTGCAGATGCGTCGTATTTGTTTTGACGCTATTAAAACAAAAGGAACATCATCAATAGTTGCTATCGTTATTAGTAAAATCCAACTAGTGGTCTATTATCAATGGTGCGTTCTGATTGGTTGAGCTACTAGTAAGCTATATGGACTCGAGGAATAATTGTTAACTAACATCCTTTGATCATATATATACAGAGTTGAGTTCACCTGGCCATGGCTGACTAGTTTGATTATGATGAGAAACGGAACAACAGTGGTATAAGCAAGTGTTTCGAACGGTATATAGGAACAAAGGTGGCCCAATTTTCCTCCCGCATTTAACCAAACACAGAAGAATCCCTTCTGAACTGTACGGACTACGTATCTTCCTCCCCCAATGAAGAACTGTACCTTACCGAAGTGTGAATTTATTCTATTGTTGAACGTTCATGGATTTATCACAATCGTTGCTTTGCTTGGGAGTTATTTCGTGCTAAGAGCGTTTCACAAATTTCGGAACCTGCGAACTGCTTCCAACAACATTCTGGTGAGTTTGTCTATCGCCGACGGCTTACTAGCGATTCCCTTGATTCTTGATATCTTTCATTTGTGTGTTAGGCATTGTCCACGTATTCTTAAAGAAGTATACGGAACTATCACCTTGTTCCTCCTTTCGGTCATTGTTCTTCATCTCACCTTACTGAGTTCAGAACGTTTCATCGCCATCAAGTTCGCCTTAAGATACCAAGCCATAGTGACCAAACGCCGAGCACGGAACGTTTCCATCGCGATGTGGCTGTGGGCTCTGTTCGTTACTGTGGCTGTTCCAGAGATTCTTCAGAAGGCAACAGGGAAAGATTTGAGAAAAGTACACAGACAGATAAAGGCGGACATTGATACCTGCGAAGTGCTCCACATCAGATGGCATCTTGTATTCCAAGCTGCGTCAATGTTTCTTGTCCCCTTGCTGATCATTTTATGCTCGTACACCTACATCTTCATTGTGTCCTACAAACAGAGACAACATGTCAGAGAACAGGGCCGTGACATTCCAGGAATGCCCACCGTCAAGCATCTCACGAAAGCTGCCCACACTCTCGCCATTGTTGTAGCGCTGTGTCTACTCAGTATCATCGCTTTGCTGGTTGTGACATCCCTCCGAATTTTCTTTGGCAAATTACTCGGGGGCCGCGGCCATAAAATGCTACCGGAGAAGATCGTCTACGACGTGGCCATGTTTTTGAATGCCATATGCAACCCTCTTATCTATGGGTGGAAAAATGAAGAATTTAGAAACGCTTGTCGTAAGATGCTGAAATGCTGCTAAGTGAGCTTAGTGCGCGAACGTTGTTTATTATTAATAGGCTTCCCAGGCCACACCCAAGATTAACTGTATTATTTTATTTAAGGCAAATTGGCCGAGTATCAGGTACCAGAAGATACAAAACTCCCTTTTGTAAGCCACTGAGAACAGCTCAGGAGGTCTCTACCTGCTAAATTACTGGACTCAAGTAAAGAGCCGTAGGCAGGAACTGTATGGTGTCAAAAGCTTATTCATTTCATGTATGATAATAATATAGTGGCACGAATGAAAGTTGTCAAATTTTATAACAAAAGTTTCCTTTTGAGTTAAAAATGAAACTAATTGTATGTTTAATGATCAGATCTAGCGAAAAAAAAAAAACTTTTGAAAGAGGCCCAGTGGAGGACACTCACTGGTACATTGAGAATTTGTCAAAATTTTTATCGTCGGCTGAGAAGTGAGAGGGATTTTTGATTAAGAACCGAGACCACAGGCAGCCCAAACTCACGTTACGAGGAAAGGGTGTAAAGTAACCTACTTACCATAGGTGACGCGTGACCTTTTTGTTAGGCGCGTCGGTGTCGCGTTACAGGAGATCGTTGAAAATATGACTCTGTTTGAGAAATAAAATACTGAGATCTGCGAAGGCTAAATAACGTTAAATCGAATTTTCCCTTCAGTGAAATAAATAAAAATGACTTACCTGCGATGTATTCATAAAACACGACGGGTGCAAGGGCGGAAATGACACGTTTACTATGCTCTTGCACTGTGAAGAAGTGAGCCCTTGCACTCGTCCTGTAAGTGCTAATTGCAGGTTACTTTTGTTTTACTCGCTTCGGGGCCTTCCATCTCGAAGTCAGACATAGCAGACATCGTTTCAGGCGTTTTTTCATTTTTTTTTCCCTTGTTATTTGACACCAGAAGAAAAATCGTGAACAAGGCCAAATATATTTTCATTTGTCTCGCATGTTGTTGTTTTACCCGTATTGTTCGCAACCTTGCTTCGGAAGAATTGCTTCGTCAAGTCCTCATTTGACTGAAAAGTTTTTTAAATTATGTTTTCGTTAAAGTTTAAAATATGATAAATATAATATGATAATTTTAATCGCCTTTTTTAAGCTTAAAACCACTGAACTGGGTGGTCGAAAAATCTTTTTCAGTATGAAGGATCACTGTAATCCATTTTTATCAAAGAAATTGCTTATTGGTCCCAAACTTCGATTGACTTAAGAAAAGTGGTAAATAACTAAGTTTTGCAGCCATCTTCGGGTATTCGCAAATTGTTTTCTTTTGGTCGCTTCTTTTCGGCTTAACATGAACACCTGCGCATGTAAAATTGTGGGCGTTCGTTATTATCTGTGTTCCGCTCCTAACTACTTCCGCTGCTTAATAAGTTTTGAATTTGTTTTAAATGTCGCCAGCGATTATGAATTCCATTCATTGTTTTACGACTTAGTGAATGACGTGTTTCCATTTACAATAAAGCAGGACGTGTTGAGCCAGAGTGTCTGCTTCCTTGAATGATAACACTTTGTATTCAGTTGATAATCGCCTCTTTACTTTGCTTTTCTTTTCCTTTCAATGCAAAGAATTGAAAATTTATTTTAAGCCTCAAAGAAACAGGTCTGTTGAAAACTATAAACTGACTTAAGAGTCCGTTTGTAATAATAATAATGATAATAATAATGATAATAATAATAATAATAATAATAATAATAACCCAGGAGTCATTTCATAAGTAGGTTGATTATGTTTGTCAGGGTGAACGTAGTCGTGAATAGGGCTGTTGTTGTTGACAGTGACTGACGTTTCGACAACCTGTACGGTAGTCACTTTCAGAGTCAAAGTGAGTTGTATCACGTCAGTTGATGGTATTTAACTGTGGTTATTGACCTGATTGGTCAATCAAGTCGCGATGTTATTGGTCTTCTGTCAGTTAAGCCGTGATGTTAATGGCTATGAAGACTCGTAATGTTTTTGGTGCGTTTCGATCCGTCCATTGTCACAGTTAAAAAGACAGTTGTCCAGTCGTTTTCTCGTAGTTAGTTTTCGTCAATAAGCCGTTT
Organism: Porites cylindrica; assembly: GCA_964035525.1. Classification (NCBI taxonomy): domain Eukaryota; kingdom Metazoa; phylum Cnidaria; class Anthozoa; order Scleractinia; family Poritidae; genus Porites; species Porites cylindrica. Next base: position 30,145,040 of record OZ037776.1, read on the forward strand.
GTACGGTGCCGGTAACTGTTGACTAATAATAAGAAAAATAATCTTAATCATAATTATCATAATCATAATAACAATGAGAAAAGGAATTAATTCTTTCCCGCGTCTTTATACCTGGTATAGCAACGACTTTTAGTTCTAATTTTGCTCGGTGAAACGATAAGAAGCATGGCGATTATCTCCAAAAAGATTGGCTCTATAGAAAATCTCTTAGGAGTTCTACAATCGCAAGATTCCTGTTTTACCAAGTCTAAATACACTTGACTGACACTGTTTAATAAGTATTATTTATTTCCCCCTTTTAGAACAAGTCAGTTGTTTAATAGCAATAAGGACATAAAAATACTGATAATACACGGCCGTGATAGCTACTTCATTTCCTTAACTCTATAGTATACAATTTTGACATGTTATTTGTTTTCTTAATGGATTTGAAAGGAAAAACTTAAGAGTTTGACGTTTAGAAGGCATTTGTTAGGGCACGTGCCAGATATAAACCAGCTTATTTGTTTGCAACCTCATAAAGTTGGAAGAGAAATTACGAAATTTTAGGTTACAAAAAGGTTTATTATAATCATATTTCATCGCTATTCAGTATTCATTTGTATTTTGTTTTGACGCTATTAAAACTTATAGGGAACGCTATGAATGAATGGCTGCCAGCATTTATTTTGTCGAGTAAGTATGACAAGAAACGGATCAACAGTAGCATTTATCAGGAGAGCATAATAACATTAAGTTCTGACTATAAGGCAGTGCCAAACTTTACCGACAACATAGCTGGTACAATACTCCTCCAATGAACCAAACACAGATGAATTGTTCTGGTCGAAACCATACCTCGCAGATGAAAACGTGGAAATTTATCCTACAGTTGAACTTTGATGTGATTATCACAGTCGCTGCTTTGCTCGGCAGCTATTTGATACTCAGAGCGTTTCACAAATTTCAAAATCTGCGAACTGCGTCTAACATCATTCTGGTGAGTTTGTCTACCGCTGACGGTTTACTGGCGATTCCCCGAATTCTAGACATCATTAATTTGACCTTAAGGTATAATGCTAAGTATCTTTTACGTATGCCTGTTCTTCAAAAGGTAAGCGGAACTTTCACGTTCTTTCTCGTTTCGGTCATCATTCTTCATCTCGCTTTAATGAGTGTGGAGCGTTTCATCGCCATCAAGTTCGCCTTAACATACCACACCATAGTGACCAAACGCCGATCGCGGATCGTTTCCATCGCAATGTGGCTGTGGGCTCTGGTCGTTACGATAGCTCTGCCAAGGTTGCTTAAGACAACAGGGAAAGATTTCAGAAAGTGTCGCAGAGAGATGAACGCAGACATTAGTACCTCCCAAGTGCTCCACACCAGATGGCATCTCGTATTCCAAGCTGCGTCAATGTTTCTTGTCCCCCTGTTGTAATGATCAGCGGTATTTTGTATGAGTGTAAGCGTGCGCATGACCACCTGGGTCAGCCATGTTGGAATAAAAAACTTGGATCCTGTTTACTAAGACGTTTTATCCAGATCCATCGTGCTATCAGATAAAGAACATAACATGGTGTCAGAAGTAAAGTACGAACAAGAACCTCAGCCATCGATATGGCGAAGATTTGAATAAAATACAGGCCGTATTTCAGAGCAATCAACATCGGCGATCGTAATTCATGTCACAGGATCAGTCGATTCCTATCACGCCCGCGGGGGAAGAAAACACTGCAGAAGTACAGCATTTACAAGTTGAAGACGAAGAAAACACAGAGGAAATACAGCAACTAGTTGAAGACGAAGAAAATACACTTGAAATGGCGATGCATTTAGGTCTTCCACCTCCAGAAGCTCTCGACTTGAGTGGAGGAAACATATCAGCCAATTGGAAGAAGTTCAAACAGAAATATACAAATTACGAAATTGCGACCGGAATAAGTTCGAAGGATAGTGCAACCAGACTAGCAACACTTCTAACAGTTATTGGCAACGATGCTATTGATGTTTTTAACACTCTAACTTGGGACGAAGAAGGCGATGACAAAAAAATCGAAAAGGTGCTGTTGAAATTTGAGGAACACTGTGAACCCAAGAAAAATGTCAGCTACGAGAGATACAAATTCTTCTCAAGTGCCCAAGAAAGCGGCGAAAGCATCGACCAGTACGTAACAATATTAAGAAAGCTTTGTGAAACATGTGAATTTAGAACATTGAAGAACTCTCTCATCAAGGACCGAATTGTACTTGGTGTAAACAACACAAAAACAAGAGAAAGATTACTCAGGGTGCCAGACCTTACACTTCAGAAAGCACTAGATGTGGTACGATCTGCAGAAGCTACGGATATGCAAATGAAAGAACTGGACGACTCATCAGTGCATGGAATTGGAAGAGAGAAGAACAAGTCAACTGACAAGAAAACACCTTCAGATAATGAGGAAAAAAGACCCCCAAGCAAGAAGTTCAATTGCGGGAACTGTGGAACAAGACATGGCGCAAGGGAGTGTCCTGCATATGGCAAAACATGTAACTATTGTCAGAGACGAAATCACTTCCAGAGTGTATGCAGATCACGGAAAAAAGTCCATGAACTGGGTGTAGAGCAACAAGAAGGAAATATTCGTGACTCAATCCTATTTGTAGGAGCTGTCACTACTGAAGTTCGGATCCAGAATGAGGAGTGCTATGTGATGTTGCCAGTGAAAGGACATATCACAAAACTCAAAATTGACACGGGTTTAACATCATGCCGTTCAAAGACCTAAAGAAGATAGTTGGAAGCAATCCACAGATAAATGCCTGCACACACAATCTAGTCAGTTACTCTGAAGATAAGCTAACTGTACTTGGCACAGCTACACTACCAGTGAAATCTAAAACAGATGTAGAACATGAGCTGACATTCCACATAGTGGAGACAAATCAACCAGGATTATTGGGGCTCACAGCATCCCAAGATCTGGGTCTAATAAAAGTAGTTATGGTGGCCAAGACAGAAGAAAAGCAAACTGAACCAGACAAAAGTGAAGAGGTTACGAAGTTGTCTGAAGAACTGAAAGAAGAAGTACTGCAGAAATACACGCAGGTATTCACTGGGTTGGGACGCTTGGAGAAACCTTACCACATTGAAGTAGACCCTACTGTGACACCTGTCGTAAACCCACCTAGAACGGTCCCAGCAGCTCTTCGCGACAGAGTGAAAGAAGAACTGGATGACATGGAAAGGAGAGGAGTTGTTCGCAAGGTAGAAGAACCCACAGATTGGGTCAATTCTATGGCCATTGTTGAAAAGCCTAATGGTAGTCTGCGGATTTGTTTAGATCCAAGGCACCTCAATAAAGCAATAAAGTGGGAACACTTTCAGCTTCCCACCATCGAAGACATCACTACACGCATGGCAAATGCAAAATGGTTCACTAAGCTTGATGCAAACCGAGGATACTGGCAGATACCTCTTGATGAAGAAAGTCAACTTCTAACCGCCTTCAACACACCTTTCGGGCGGTACTGCTATCAGGTCACTCCATTCGGAATCACATCTGCTCAGGAAGTTTTCCAAAAGCGGATGAGTCAACATTTTGGCGACTTGGAAGGAGTTGAAACCGACATCGATGACATAATAGTGCATGCAGAAACAGAAGTTAAACACGACCATCGTGTACACGCTGTCCTGGAACGATGTGAGAAGATCAACCTAACACTGAACAAAGAAAAGTGCGTCTTTAAAGTCAAAGAAGTCACCTACATTGGTCACAAACTCACACAAGAAGGAATCAAACCTGATGATGAAAAGGTGCGTGCCATCAATGACATGCCTGCACCAACTGACAAGAAAGGAGTAGAAAGACTCCTTGGAACAGTCAATTACTTGGGCAAGTTCATCCCAAATCTGGCAACTGTCACTGAACCTATCAGAGTTCTACTACGAAAGGACATTGAGTTTCAGTGGGCACGTGAACAAGAAAAAGCACTTCATGAAATTAAAAGCATCCTAACTAAAGATGGAGGGCCAGTCCTGAAATTCTTTGATGTACACAATTCTGTTACGATCAGCTGTGATGCCTCCCCAACCGGCCTAGGAGGGGTGCTGCTACAAGAAGAACGTCCTGTTGCCTATGCGTCAAGATCCCTCACTGACGCAGAATCAAGATACGCTCAAATTGAGAAGGAACTCTTAGCTGTTCAGTTCAGCTTAGAACGTTTCCACCAATACATCTATGGAAAGAAAGTTACCATCGAGTCAGATCACAAGCCACTTGAGGCCATCGTTAAAAAGGCACTAGCATCAGCACCACCAAGACTACAAAGAATCCTGCTTAGAATGCAGAAGTATGACTACACTTTGGAATACAAGCCAGGAAAGGAGTTAGTGCTTCCGGCTATGCTCTCTAGAGCACCACTGCCTGAAACAGCATATGGCAGCATGGAAGAAGAAATTGCACTACATGTCCATTTGCTAACTTCTAACCTACCAGTCGCGAAGCCCAAACTAGAAGAAATTAAAGAAGCCACAGCTAATGACCCATCATTGAAAGAACTGAAGGATGCGATCAAGTCAGGATGGCCAGAAACAAAATCTTGCACACCAGCAAGTATTCAAGTCTACTGGAATGTAAGAGATGAGCTCTCTGAAGTCGAGGGTGTTATTCTCAAAAATGACAGAATACTAGTCCCGTCATCTATGAGAAAAGAAATGCTACAAAGGATACATCAAGGCCACATGGGGATCGAAAAGTCCAAACGACGAGCAAGAGATGTCCTATACTGGCCGGGAATGAATTCTCAAATCAGCGACATGATATCAAGGTGCACCACCTGCTTAGAGCATCATTGGCAAAACACGAAAGAGCCAATGATCCCTTCTCGCTTACCGCGCAAGCCCTGGGAAATGGTCGCCACAGACTTGTTCAACTGGGACAAATCTGAATACCTGATAGTTGTTGACTATCACTCCAGATATTTTGAAATAGCCAAACTACCAGACACCAAAAGCACCACAGTCATCACCTACACTAAATCTATATTTGCCAGACATGGAATACCATCCGAAGTAATCAGTGACAATGGTCCCCAGTACTCCTCAAAGGACTTTTCACTGTTTGCTAAACAATGGGAATTCAAACACACTACTGTCAGTCCACTGTACCCCCAAGCAAATGGTCTTGTTGAGAAAGAAGTACAAACAGTGAAAAATCTACTAACCAAAGCAAAACAAGATCGCAGGGATCCTTATTTGGCACTACTTGAGTACAGGAACACACCAATAGATGATATTGGTTCACCAGCGCAACTGCTTATGAGCCGGCGATTAAGATCAATCATTCCCACTACCAACGCACAGTTGCAGCCTAAAGTCCTTAATCCACACAAAGTTATGGAGAAACTGAGGCTCAAACAGGAAAAACAAAAGCACTATTTTGATCAGCATGCCAAACATCTTCCCACATTAGAGAAAGGTGACCGGATCAGAGTACAAATGGGGAGCCATTGGAAACCAGGCGTTGTAACAGAACACGCAGAAACACCAAGATCCTATAGGATTCGAACTGATGAAGGTAGAGAATACCGCAGAAATAGAAGAGCATTAATAAAATCACCAGAAAGTGGTCTATCAGCAACAGACATCTCACCTCATCCTAAGTCTCCAACCGTGAGAGCAAATGAGCATTCAACCTCAAAGGAAGCAGCCAATCAAGCAATCCCATCTGTTGAAGAGCCCATTTCGACATCCCAAGAGCAAGGGGAAATGTATTCATCCGAGGAGGAAATCTCAGAGCCTCTCAAGACAGCAAGTGGAAGAACTGTGAGAAGGCCTTTGCGTTTCAAGGATTATGTTATGTGACACTGAACTCATCATTGATATGGAAGGTTGATAAACATTGTTTCGAAGGTTCTGTTAGTCACAGTTTGCAAATTTCTCACAAGTTGAAATTAGAGGAAACATTTTGAACTTTACATGAAATTGTTGTCCTTTTGACATTAGACCGTATTACCAATCTTGGTATCAAGGTGTACTTATCCTTTTTGTTTATTTGTTTTCTTTTCGTTTTTGTTAGGGAAAAGTTGTAATGATCAGCGGTATTTTGTATGAGTGTAAGCGTGCGCATGACCACCTGAGTCAGCCATGTTGGAATTAAAAACTTGGATCCTGTTTACTAAGATGTTTTATCCAGATCCATCGTGCTATCAGATAAAGAACATTACACCTGTTGATCATTTTATTTTCGTACACCTACATCTTCATAGTATCCTACAAGCAGAGACAACATGTCAGAGAACAGAGCCACGACGTTCCAGGAATGCCCACTATCAAGCATCAAATGAAAGGTGCCCGCACTCTCGTCATTGTTGTAGCGCTGTGTCTACTCAGTATCATCCCTATGCCGGCTGTGACTTTCCTCCGAGTCTTCCGTGGCATATTAATCGGAGGCCGCTACCATCAAAAGCTACTGAAGCAAATCCTTTATGACGTGGCCATGTTTGTGAATGCCATATGCAACCCTCTTATCTACGGATGGAAAAATGAAGAATTTAGGAACGCTTTTCGCAAGATGCTGAAATGTTGCTTAGTGCGCAAACGTTTTTAGGTGTTTAAAAATGTTTTGTTTAATGCGAATTAAACAAGTACAGGCAGAAACTCATGAGGGGTTCAAACGATACCAAACTCCCTTCGGTAAGCCATTGAAAACAGCTCGAGGTTTCTATCTGCCAAATTACTGGACTCAAAAAAGATCCCTGCGCAGGAACTGTATGGTGTCAAATGCTTATTCATTTCATGTATAATAATAATACAGTGGCACGAATGTAAGCTTGTCACAGTTTGAGTAAAAAAAGAGACTATTTCTTATGATCAGATCTAGGGGAAAAGATCATTAAAAAAAAGCCCAGTGGAGGACATACACTGACACATTGCGAATTTGTCAAAATTTTTTACTGTCGGCTGAGAATTGAGAGGGATTTTAAATTAAGAACTGAGACTTAAGATCAAAGAATTGTTGATATGGCTGGGAAATGCCAACGGCGATTCCAGGACCCCCAGCAGTCACCCTTTAACTCCCAAAAGTTGTAAAAGAAAAAGCAGACCAATTTCACTGGAGCTTTTGCAGATAGCATGGGAAAGAAGCAAAATTTCCCCACAAAAATTTTAAATGAATTTCAAGCATTCTAGTCTCTTAGGATAATGCAATGAATATGTTCTTTACATTCCATTCGCAAAAACAAATCACAAAAACTTATGTATCGTGTATGTACACGGTTCAAAGAAGATCTATTGGGAGCCCGGGGAAGGGGGCGACTTCCATATGAAAGTGGATGAAATATTCGTCGCCTCGCTTAGGATTGATCATGACGGAAACCATTATGATATGTTTACCCATAGAAGTTAATTATTGCGGATTGTGAGTAAAGAAACAACTATGTAAAACAATCAAATGCCCTCGTTCTTTGTTGAGTCAAATAACGACCCAGTCGCACACATATTTGTCTCCTATATAATGAAAATTTCAATTTTCCGACGATCATTTTCGTCTCTGTTATTTCGGATTTCCTCCTCCCCAAGGAGAGAAAGGTTTGAAAGAAGGGTCATCTTTGGTAAGTATTTAGTTAGAAGAATGGAAATATGAAATCGTGCTTTTTTAAAGTCTAACCCAAAGAAATATTTCGATAAATTTGAATTCGAAGAGGTCATGGTCGCCCATGTTGTCTGCCGTTCTGGATGACGTCACTGGTTTACCAGTAACTCATGGCCAATTATCTATTTCATGTCAAGTCGAATAAAACGCTGTAACGGAGGAAAACCCGATCCGGATCATTTTAAAATCCTTCCTCCCTCTTGTATCACGGTGGATACGAGTTTGCGTAGTGGCCTTAAAGGGGAGATCCGCCCGAACGGGTTCTTTGTTAAAGCTTCAGCTGCAGGTATATAAAAGGCTAGGGATTTCACTTGGCTAGTTGAAGTATATGAAAGAATAGGGCCGGAGAAATTTTTTTTTTTTCGTTGGTAAACGGACCCAAAAAGCTGTGGTTGTGAATCGAAGAAGTTGAGAAAAACCTCCCGGTTTAGTAATTTTTCACAATTAAGATACTAACAGTGAATTTACACTGAAGATGGCAGTTCAAAACGACGCAGCATCCTAATTTAGGTATGTGAAAGGGGACCGGTACCATTTGTCAATAAAAGGGTATACAAAAGGGATTCCTTTTCTGTCAAAAATGGTATACGTAGTATATGAAAAGTTAAATCTTTTGATTTCGGAGCGGAGCCTCCCCGTATAAAACTTTGTTGAGTGCTCCCCCGGCGGGATTTATCAGTCGGCTGCCGGATGGCTGCTCGATATCAACACGGTATTATTGTCTCTTTCGAAGACAAAGCTGAATTACTTGAATATAAGTTGCGTATCCACCTGTTATCTTTACTAAAATAACTGCTTTTCATGACTAAAAACGTTGTCTTATTGCAATATACTGAACAAACAGAACCCTTCTCGTTTGTTAATTGCATGTTTTCCTTCTGACACTTTGTTTTTGCAAATGGACGCTATTCGTATTTTGAGGGAAATAATTTTTCCGATCTGTTGAGTTTGGTTTTTCTTGTTCAGAATTAATTTTTGCTATTCTTAGAAATCGCATTCAATTCTTATACGTTTATCTGAGTCAAAAACGGTAAAAACAACATCCGAAAATAAAATAACTAAAATGGCATTGTCGTTTAAAATATTGTAATTGGGTGTGCACAGTATCCCTTTTTGTATGGTAGTCAACATCTATTTTGCGTCAAAACTTCGGGCTTGAATGGGCTATGTATAATTTCGACCATGGAACTAATTTTTGCGGTAGTGTTCTTTTGCGGGAGCAGTTTTTGCGCCTGATCAGTCCGCGAGAATTAATTACCGCACGTAAAATCATACGTGCATGACAGAAAGTCTTGAACATTGTGGCTTTCGAATAATTAATTTTGAGCTGTTTTCGAAGTCGCGCAAACCTTTTCGATGTGTCAAATTTTCCTGTTTTTTTTTTTTTTGTCTCGACCAGTCCGATTCCTAACGAAGTCTCATATTTGGCCAGTTTTCCCCCTTGTCCCTTAACAGCGCTATAAATTATTTCAATAGGGGAAGGTTTGGAAGTTTTAATAGAAGTTGGGGAACCAACTCAATTCAGTCTCTACTAAATAATTTATTCGTTCCATTTCACTCTGCAAAGAGGACTTGCGTCATTGGGTGTTTTGTTAACAATAAAATATTGCCTTTCATAACTTACAAACCTATTACTAAATTAATTGTGGGCATGGTAATTTGTAGTTATCCTCATTTAAGAACATTTTAATATTCAATATTCAGCGAAGCGCAGCTGCGCGCAGGCCAGTTTAAATTCAGATAAAGGCAATTTGAGCGAATTAGAAACTTAAAAGGACACATTGCTAATTGCAATTCTAAATTTAGCAGACCTAGCAGAACATGTCCTGTAACCGAGGGAAATGTTGCTACAACGAAACAAAGATGAACGTTACCCCTAAAGTTTGTCTTGAAGGCCACGGTTTGACGAAGGCCGAGTCTATTATCATGATAACTTTTCATGTGATTTTGGCCGTGGCAGCCGTTTTCGGCAGCTACCTCATACTCCGGGCGTTCCACAAACTTCACAGTCTTCGAACTGCGTCAAACGTAATCTTGGCGAGTTTGTCCATTGCTGATGGATTGCTAGCCATCCCGTCAGTCCTAGACGTCGTACACTTAAATCTACGCTTTGGAGATGGGCATTGGTCTTGCATTCTGAGAAACATAAGCTCATGTTCCAGCTTCTTTCTCCTTTCAGTTATCATTCTTCATCTCGCCTTAATCAGTTTGGAACGGTCCATCGCCGTGAGATTCGCCTTGCGATACCACATCATAGTAACTCATCGCCGTGCACTGATCGTTTCTATCGCCATGTGGCTGTGGGCTGCCGCCGTTTTGTTTGTTGTCCCACAGGTCCTTAAAGCATCCATCGACGATTTCGAACAGTTCCGCCAGGCGATGAATCCGTATAGTAAGACTCCTGAAGTACCCCCAAATCGTGACCTGCCTCCTTTAACTAAAGGATATCTCATATTCTTGTTGATAACACTGTTGGTTATCCCCCTAGTTATTATCTTATGGTCCTACTCCTACATCTTCATCGTGTCTCTTAAGCACGGAAGGCAGATCAGAGAGCAAGCTGACATCTCAGGATTACCTCGAATCAAGCATGAAATGAAAGCCAACCGCACTCTCGCCGTGGTGATAGGAGTATGCCTTCTCAGTATCATACCGTTGTTGGTTGTGACATGCCTTCGCTTTTTTGGGAAGCTGTCAGAGTGTGGCCATCCAGAACGTAGGCCTTATAAGTTTATCGTTTACGACGTGGCAACTGGCTTGAACGCCATCTGCAATCCTCTTATTTACGGATGGAAAAATAAAGAATTCAGAAGAGCTTTTGTGAAGGTGCTGAAATGCACTTAGAACGTTTACTTTCCTAGGCAGTCCTAGGAGGAAAGTGAAAACTTTTGTTGCTCTGGAAAGCATTCTGACTGACAAAACTTTTTAAATGGAGCATTAAGTACATGTTAATACGTTAGTAAGTAAAACAGTAAGTAGCTTATTTTAACACTTACTACCTAAGAGCTGAAAAACGCATTCGAATTTGCACGTCATTGCAATATTTCTAGTGGTTCCAAAAGGAAATTTAAGTGCTGCGAGCAGATCATCTTCAGTAACACGCGTTATATTCTATGTATTTTCTCACTTCGGTTCGATTTGTATATGTACGTTAATAGTAATAATAAAACTAATATAGCGCCGATACCAATATTGCTATTGCAGCGCTTCAAAATAAAAATAGTTGAAAAAAAAAAAACAAATGACCAAGACTACCTAATGTATACAAAGTGTATGAGCCTAACAAAAAGAGTTTTAAAAACAATTACGTCAACACTAAAAATATAAAAATTACCTAGACTACTTAAATCGTAAAAAAGATTGCTTAAAACCTCCTTAAAACGAGATTAAAAAGCACATGAAATTACTAAAAAGCTTCTTGAAATAAAAATGTCTTGAGTGTCTTTTTAAAAGATGTTACTGAGGGGCTACTCCTAATCGTATAGGGCAATGAAGTCTATGGCTGAGGAGCAGCAGCAGCAAAAGATCGATCTCCTAACGCTGTTAAAGTCTTGAATTTCACAGGGTTTAGTAGCAGTCCAACACGATCCGCGCGTAACTTGTATTTACATACTTCTTTAACATTAATGTATGTTTACGAGAGTATCGTCCTACGTCTTATTTAGGTCACAGTTTCTTGCTCCTTCCCCCTTGTTTTTGCACTCAAAGCCTTTTGTAAATGACCCAATTCTTCGAAAAAAGCCCAGCAACGCCTGTTCGTGACAAGTAGTACAAGTAGGCACTAAATAAGAAAAAACACGAAATAAGAAAAAAACATATCAGTCTTTCTAAATAATCGATAAGTCAAGTGAGAAGTGAATCGAGTACAGCAAATGTTGAGCAAGCGTTTCAATTGTCAGCTATTTTGTTGAACGTCACAGCGCACGAAAGCGAGGCAAAATGTCCTACTAACATCTGGTGACGGTTTGAACTAGTATCTGAAAAGACTACGGAAAAATATTATAACTATAATGTCTCAATATCTGCTTTCGACTTTAGGGGAACGCAACTCCTATTCTTCGGAAACCTGTGGTACTTGGTCGTCTTGAAGTAGTCAGCTTAACCTTTTTATCAAGATTTTCCGTCGTTCGTCTGTATTTTCGGTCCGTGTACTCGTATGTTTATAATGTTTAGTCGACGTCTGATATCTTGCCAAGCAATACAAGTTCAATTGGCCTACTCGCACTGAATGACGACGAACATTTCGCTGAATGGCAAAATATTTTCTACCTTAACCGATGTTAGATTCATTCACATCTGTTATCTCGCAAAAACCCTTAATATATGTTTCTGACGCTATAACGACTAAAAACGCTCGCTTGTTGCAATATACTCATGGACAAACAAAACCTTCCTCGATTATTAATTGCAGGTTTACCCTGTGGTTCTTTGTTTTGCTGAAAGGCAATTTTGTATACCGTAAATGATCTAATAGACTCCTGGGACGTCTATTTAATTTTGGAAACCCAAGCGGGGGCGTTTGATAAACAGGATGGGTTTAAAAGAAAGAGGCGTTTATTAGAGAGATCACGTTCACTCGGCGGTGTTGAAGTTTTCCCCTTAATAGTCGTTTACTGTTTATTACGTCTACTCAAAACTATTTTGTTCCACGCCAGCTTTATCCATAAGAATTGTTCTGAACAGTTTTTATCTTCTTATTTTCTATTCTGAGCAATTCTCAACTTAAATCTGACGTTCGCCGTTTGCCGTGAACGTGACTCTTAATCTCTTTGTTCTCATAACTGTAACAAACTCCACAAAAATAAAATGTATTCTACGAATATACCACCACAGTAAATAAATAGCAGACTATCCAGTCCATCGGCATTAATACGTCTAGACCCTGTGTTTTTCAATCCTCAGATTTTGATGTCAGAATCCTTACTGTGAACTTGATTTGACGTTGAACAAGACGCAATGCGCATACTTTCTTGCTAATCAAAACAGAAACTGAATAAATTGAATTGTTTTTCTCGGAGCTAATTGTCTAGGAGCTTGAGGGCTTCTATTAGACGTTGTGTCCGGTTTTCGTATTGGGAATTGAATTGAGCGTTTTTTAGAAATTGCATCCAAACTTCATCTGTTTATATTATCTGAGTCGAAAGACTGAAATGCCGTTGTCGTTTTAAGTAATAACAGTGGTGTGTATACTAAGTCAAGTAGTATAGGGATGAAATTAATTTTTTGCGGGGGAGCTCAGTAACTTGCGAGAGAATACATTAACGCCGATGACGTCATAACCTTTTGTCTTCATCTCATGAATAAAATGCGCAAGAATTTCGTTAAGATAAGGTCGTGTGTTATTATTAGTTGAGAGAAAGGTAATAAATATGCAAATCCTACACTTTTATACACTCTGATAAACATGTCCAAACTTGTCGTACCTCTCTATTGTTTCCGACTCGAACTCGGGACCGCCGGATTGCGAGTCCGACGCGCTGGCCCGCGATCGTAAGGGTTTAGGTAATGGCATTTCGTATTTTTAGCGTTTGGATGAAGGAAATCTCGATAACAGTGGGTTTTGAAACAGCCTGCTTTCGTCTCGCAAAGCATTATGATCTCTTTTTCCCTTTTTTCAGTCGGGGATTTGAACTTTTTGCCGCTTAGCCTCGGTTTTATTTAACAATTAATGAATTAGGCTGAGTATCTTAAGAAGAATTGTGGAGATCGAGGAGTGTGTTATCGGCCGAGGCGGATAACACCCTCCGAGATCTCCATAATTCTTCATATGATACAGAAGCCGAATTCAATAATTGATTTATTATTCATTCAAAATAATTCCTAGTTTAAAAACATAGCTAAAACAAGCTTACCTGCAACGATATTAAGTTTATCTTCGATAGTTTACGTTTAGGTTTGTCCAGCTCCGCAAATATTCTCCAAAAGCAGATGTCGCCATCCGAGTTGTCTTCTTGCTGTTTTGCTATGTTTTTAGCCATTATTTCGCCTAGTTCCAGCCGTAGTTCTTACTCTTGAAACAAGTGAAGTGTCCGCCATTTTAGTTTTTAGAACGAAAACAACTCAATCTCGTCCCCAGGTCTTCTCGGTTAACCGTGCATTAACCTTTGAAGGCCGAATTTGTGACGTCATTTCCTCGTTAAACACAAAATTCTTCGAAATCATTTAGCCAATCAGAATTGGGGAAATATGTTGAATGAATAATAAATCAATTTTATACACCAATAATGAAAAGAGGAAGTTTGAGGATTTTCCTTATCCGCTTGCTCGATACATTCGTTACCATTCGTACTGCCTTTATACATGCTATAAGATGGCTTTTAGCTCTAGTTATTGCCCGGGAAACGTTTGTTTAAGAACGTCCTGCTTTATATAAAGTTGCTGCTCTTTGTCAATGCCAATCTCATTCATAATAATAATAATAATAATAATAATAATAATAATAATAATTATAACAATTTAATAACATATAGCGCTAACAAAAACGTCTTAAGTTAGTTTTTAAAAACACTAAGTATCGTGACATTTAACGCAGGTCAGCCGGTAAGCTGTACAAAAGTTAAAGACCTGCCTCTAAGCGTAGAGCGCATTTTATCTATTGTGGAACTTCTTATAATAGGCTAATGTTCGAGCGTAGTGCGTATGAGCTATTGTGCTTCTCACTAAGATAGGATGGCGCCAGTCCATATATTAATTTCAATTGAAAGTAAGAATTAAATGGTGTTCTGTAAAATTCTATAGCCGAAAAAATATTCACATAAATCTGAATGCTAAGAGGTCACCCATGTTGGCCACCATGTGGCGCTATAGCCTGTTTAGCACATCGTCGATTAACTATTCAACAACAAGTCGATTAAAATGCGGGGATTTTAATTCCTTGTTTCACGGTCGATAAGAGTTTCCCCGTCCACCTTTCAGGGTGTTCATTTTCTTTTAGTACTGAAGGCAGTTACAACTGTATTCATTTTTATCTCATGCATAAAGCTTTATATTTTTACCTTTAGCAAATATTAGTTATTTATAATAGTTTGTGTCGTTTTGACCATCAGTCAATAGCAAAAGTGTGGTGGCCGACAGGTTAACAATCGAACATATTCGTTTTTGCTGCGGGGTTTGAGTCTTTTCTTCTGGTTGTTTTTTTAAACAAGAAACTTTGCTCCGCTTTTCTCTCCTTACCCAGGTGTATAAATAGGAACTGGTGACATGTACTACCTGGGGCTATAACGTGATGGCGATGTTCCTACATTACACATCAATATATTTTAAAAATGAGAAAGCACTACGCTTATTTGTTAGTCTAATGTTGTTTGTATAAGCAGCTGGTCGACATTAAAAGCGTACTGTCTATTTCGAAAACAAAACTAGAGTAGTTGAATACAAATTATGTATTCAGTCCTTATATTTATTGAAATATCTACTTTAATGTTTCAAACCCTTCACAAATCCTTCGTCGTTAAGTTTGCGTCACCCCGTAAGAAAATTTGCAAACCTTAAGTGCTGAAAATGGCATCACGATATTTACATGACATTTCTGACGTTCGACTTTTGGGTGAAAGTAAGTCTAGAAAACTTTAGCTGTAAGTAAGGAACAATTTTGAAGTGTTACTTCGAGTCTCTCAAACTGGGTGAGTCTTGAAGTCTTCTTTCTGTGTTTTTTTTTATACGCTACATTTTATGCCTCAAAATGAACTTGCGTCAATGGGTGTATGTGCTCTCTGACAACTTACACAAACATATTACTAAATGATGGACCAATGGTAATTTGCAAATTGCTTAATTAAAACTCATAATATTCAGCGAAGTTCAGCTTCAGATGGTTAAGGCCACCTTAAGTTTATATAAAAGCGCTGGTGAACAAATTAGCAACTTCAAAGGAGACTGCGTTAATTGCAATTCGAAACTTAGTGGCGTTTGAAACTGACAGACTATGGCCAGCAATTTTTCCATAGACTATGACAAAGAGAAATTATCCTTAAACGAAACAGGGATGAACTGCACCTCTAAACGTTGGCATGATAATAGTCGTGGTTTGAATACGACGAAATTTGTTGTCTTGATAACTTTCCATTTAATTGTGGCCGTCGCAGCCCTTTTCGGCAACTATCTCATGCTCCGAGCGTTTCACAAATTTCAAAATCTTCGAACTGCGTCAAATGTAATCTTGGCGAGTTTGTCCATTGCTGATGGATTGCTTGGGATTCCGTCCATCCTAGATATCATATACTTGAGTCTATCCGTTGACGCTGAGAATAGGTCTGGTATTCTGAGAAAAATGAGTGCGAGTTCCACCTTCCTTTTCATGTCAGTTATCATTCTTCACCTCGCCTTAATCAGTTTGGAACGGTCCATCGCCGTGAGGTTTGCCTTAAGATACCACATTATAGTAACCAACCGCCGAGCACTGATCGTTTCTATCGCCATGTGGCTGTGGGCTGTGGTCGTTATCATTGTTTTCCCAAAGGTCCTTAAAGCCTCCAGCGACGATTTCGAACAGCTTCGCCAGGCGATGAATCCATACAGTGAAACCCGCAAAGAACCCCCAAATGGCGGCCCTCCTCCATTAACCCAGGGATACCTCGTATTCCAAATGATAACACTGTTGGTTATCCCCTTGTTTATAATTCTTTGCTCCTACTCCTATATCTTCATCGTGTCCAACAGGCACAGGAAGCAGATTAGAGAGCAAGCTGACATCTCAGGATTACAGCAACGAATCAAGCATGAAATGAAAGGTGCCCGCACTCTCGCCGTGGTGATAGCAGTGTGTCTTCTGAGTATCATACCTTTGTTGGTTGTGACATGCCTTCGCTTTTTTGGGAAGCTGTCAGAGTGTGGCCATCCAAAACGGAAGTATTATAAGTTTATCTTTTACAATGTGGCAGTTGGCTTGAACGCCATCTGCAATCCTCTTATTTACGGATGGAAAAATAAAGAATTCAGAAGAGCTTTTGTTAAAGTGCTGAAGTGTGCTTAGAACGTGATCATACCTTGTACCAAGAGGAAAGTGACTTGATTATTGTTAATGTAGGAATAATTTCTGATAAAAACGTGTTAAATATATAGAGAATTAGAAAATAAGACCGTCAGTCAACTCTCTGCAAACTATCCCTTTAATGTCCTTGTTTTACTGTTTTAATGTGAAAAGTTAAATGAATGAAAATCCGTTAGGTTAATGACAATTAGTTTAACTTGATGTCCATACATCGCTCCTTTAGGACAAAATTCTGTTTTTCAATCCAATATTTCTTTACTTCTACCAGTTATTGCTTATGTTTATCTGCTGGTAGTTACCTAAACTCTGCTTATTCTTTATTTGTGTGGTGTGTCTGTCTAGGTTTTGTGCGCTCTGCCCGCACATATAAAAAACCTTTTTCAAGCGATTGGCAACATGGGATCTCAAAAAAGGAAACATGGAATCTATTTGTTAAATATAATCCATTTTGCCATTTTTCAGTTCAGTAAAACGTTTTTCAGGGCTCTTTGAAATTTATATGAAAAGCAGAGCAGATTGTCAATTCCCTATCAGTTGGAAGAAATCCCAGGTAACAGCAGTTTTCAAAAAGGGCAACAGGCTAGATGAAAATAACTATAGACCTATATCACTCCTAAGTTTTCCTAGCAAAATTTTGGAAAGGGTGGTTTGTAGATCGTTTGATAATCATCTGACCACTCACAGTCTCCTGTCTGACAGACAATGGGATTTAGGAAGGGTCATTCTACAGGTAGCCTTTTGTTGCACCTTACTGAAGTGTGGAAAGAAGCCTTGGACGATGGGCTTAAGGTCTCGGTAAATGAAAATTTTAGTACATTGCTCGATTTTGTTTTTTTTTAATTTTTGGCATAAGTGGGTCCTAAATTTTATTTTAGCAGAAAAAGAAAATCAGAAAGTACTTTTTAACTCTTCTAAAATGAGCCTTTTCTGAGCTAACCAGCCAAGCGTGGACCTCGCGCTAAATCTTTAGAGCTGATTTTCTCTCACTCTATTTTAGACGCAAAAATCAAAATTCTTCGACCTCCAGTCGGAACAAGTTTTAAGCTATCGCTTTGAAACTTTCAGATATGATGGATAATAATACAGACTCAAAAAGAGTTTGAGGAATTCTCCGATTTCCCTTTGTAACTCATTTTATTTCAGTTTCTTTGCGTAAATCGCTTTCGAGATTCGACTTTTTAGTTTGAAATGCAATAATTCCGCTAATACGAGATATATGCAAATTTCCTCACACCCTTTTTTAGGTCTTTTATCTGTCAATCAGAAGCAATAAAAAGGAAGTGAATATTTAACAACGCGAAAGGGCTGGAGCTTCAGCAGTAAACTCGATACCTCTGAGTTTGAGAGCAAAAAACTTAAGCGCCTTTTGAAATTCGATGAAATAAAATCTTTTATAAGGTAATTTAGTCTTTTAGCTTTAATTTGATATATAACTTGCCTTTGTAGCGAAAATACTCGCGCGACTAGAATTTTTTTCTGTGGGCACCTCTTTTTCCTTTACCGAGACCTTAAAGTAGGCGAATTGTTCATTGACTTTAGGAAAGCCTTTGATTGTGTAGATCATGTCATTCTGGGTGAGAAACTTAAGGCATTGGGAGTGTCAGAAGATATGTGGATATGGTTGATGGATTATTTAGCAAGTAGAAGTCAATTGACACAAATAGATGACGCATCTTCGGAATCTAAACTTGTAAAAATTGGGATCCCTCAGGGTTCCCTGTTGGGACCTGGGCTTTTTATTACTTATGTAAATGATCTTCCAGACAGCATTAGAAGTGGCGAAGTTTACATGTATGCTGACGACACTACCATTTACACCATTGGAACACTACTGATGAGGTTGCTATAGCTCTCCAGGTGATATTAGATCAGCTACAAACGTGGTGCCAAAAGAATAGATTAATTATTCATGAAGGGAAATGCGATGCAGTACTCCTGGATACAAAACCCTTTATTGGCCCTCTGAAGCCTTTAGTTTGGGGAGACAAAACCATTGAATACAGATCTTTCTCTGTATGTCTTGGTATAGCCATTGATGAAAGACTCTTCTGGGCCAACCATGTAAAATCAGTCTCTACCTCATACAGCTCTAAAATTAAAATATTAAGACGCATAAGCTTTTTACCAAAAGCCACACTAGAAACAATTTATTACAAAACAGTAATCCCAAGCGTATTATATGGTATGGCTGTGTGGGGCTCTTGCTCAGATTATTTGATGAAAGATCTAGAACTAATCCACCTCAGAGCAGCAAGACTTATCCACAAACTACCAAGAGACATGGAAGACGAAACAGTACTCATAAATGCAAGTTGGATGCATTAAAATATTTTTATTGCTCTCGTATTCTAAATATAACGCATATAGCTTTTTAAAATTTAGAGTTAGGTGATATAAATAGTTTAGTTGTTAAGAACGCTTCTTCTTATAGTCTTAGGAAATCGTTAAATGTTGTTGTATCTAGGCCACGAACTGAACAGGGTCGTCGTTCATTTAAACACAGAGCTGCAATTGCCTGGAACTCTTTACCTGACACCATCAAACGGCTTGAAAACCCTCTCTCTTTTAAAAGAAAGTTAAAATCGATCAAGACCTATGTTAGGGACATCAGTTTTCAAAAGGAATGCTCAGTAAATTAAAATAAGAACCCCGAATTTAGATATTTTTAAATTATTTGATTAGTCTTTTTATCTTAAATAATTGTATTGAAAATCTTTGTTCTCTTATCTAGACTAGTAGTAGTAGGTCCACATCAGCTGTACAGTTGCTTATTTCAAACCTACTTATCAAATAAATGTATGTATGTATGTATGTATGTATGTACCAACTCTTTCTCCTGTCCTTCTTTACGGTCCAGCTACATAGATACACTGTCAAGTACATGTTTCTGAATTTTTCTACCCAGTGGAATTCAATGGGGCGAAGAAACCGACGTTGGAAGGCAGCGCTTAAACCGGGAGCTTGAATCCCTCTTCACTTTCATTCTTCTCGTTTTCAGAACTAAACAAGACGCTTGACACAAACGAATACAACTGAAGAAGGGTTTTCATTTTCCTTCTACAAGAACTATAAATTCGGTCCGACATATCCTCGGCTCGTAATATTCTCTTTGCAAGAAGTAAATTAAACGAGCCCCCTCGTCTGCTTTGAAGGCTGAAACAAGTTCTCGGTACCAATCTGATCCCCCTGAGAACCAAACTTGACACACAGACGAAGGGGGTGCCAGCTTGGCCTGTAATCAATCAACTTTGTTTTTCGGAACGTCATTTTTCAGCCAATTGTATTTCCCTTCGTCTGGGAGAAGTACAAATGAAATTTTAGGAGAGATCGTTGCAAGCGCTCCTTTCCTCTGCCACTCGCGGCTTCGCCGCTCGCGCGCTCTCGCGAGACTCGCTTCGCTCGCCCAAATAAGAGAGCTTCCTCGCAGGCTAAATTATCTACACAGACGATTTTCGAATCCTGGGCAGCTTCATAGAGGATTCAAGAGCCACTTCAACCTTATGCTTGACCTACTACAGGGGCTACGCTTCACCATAGACAGAAAAAAGTCCCGGCTTCTGGACCCCAACCAGTCACTTAGTCATTTTACATTTCTTGGTGTCTCCATAAAATCACTGACGATGTTATTCAGTCTCCCAGAGAAGAAAATCCTGACCCCACCCCATCGGCTCGCAAAGTGGCAAGCCTCATAAAGACACTGGAGGTGGCTCGCCCCGCCATCTGGCAGGCCCCCTTCACTGACGGGTCCCTACAAATAAAACTCATAAAATACCTTAAGGCATCTCATCGCAATTACGAGACGTCTGTCCACCTGAACAGCAACACTCAGACCGAACCGCTTCGGCGGTGGTTTCAGAAGTTAACGACTCTGGATGGAATTGTTATCAATTCCTTTGACTCAGATCTATAAAGAACTTCAGACGCATCCAAAGCAGGCGGGAGTTCATGCTGCCAGGAACTAACCGCAAACCAGACATCACATAAACGTCCTCGAACTCAAAGCTGCTTTTTTCGCAACGAAAGCCTTTCCCAAACACACATGTCCAATATACACAAACGGATACGATTCGTCAAACCGATGGTCCATTGATACCAATGGTACGATTGGCTGTGAGCATTGGACAACCCTCGGTTTGAGAGGAACGACTGGAGAAATTCCGCAGTGATGACGTGTTACTACCCTGATCTCAGTAGTGCTTCTGATTGGTCACTGCTGTGAGGGAAGTTTGCTTCAACCAATCTGAAACACTACCAAATTCTGGGCGGTAACATCTGTGGTTGTTCCTCAGGTGTAATCTCATGGGGAAACCAACTGGTGGTGTGATGCATAAGTTTGGCTGTTTTCTCAGGCTAGGCTACTTCTGTGGGTTAACAATGCTAGTGAGCAAAAATTCACATGTAATTGATGAGGTCTGCGAAGATTCATCTATTGCCAGTTACATAATCTTCCTCATTTTAAGTAATCTTCCATTCCATGTTAAAAGTTTTCACCATGCAGGGAAGATCAATTGTGAGGTCAGGGAGTTATAGCGAATGTGAGAAGCCCAGAAAAATAATCAAGGTGAGTGGTCTTACATCTGATCCTATACATAATATAGCTACCTTTTAAACTATTAATTTTTTTGGTGGCCATTGTGTAAAGGGGGCTGTTTTGTGGGCGCAGGTGTGTATTACAGGTCAAAACTAAATGCAAGTTAAAATGTTTTACCCTAGATTGATTCAATATTTTCTTTGTCTCCTAGTCCTGATTATTCATGAATTAAGGCAAGGAGACAAAGAAAATTGAGAATCAACCTACAATCGGCGACAAAATTAGTTGAGACACTTTGCGCTAGTGTTCTCCCCAGGTATTTAAGGTTAGGGGGGGCCGCCTGGCTTAATTCACTGGAAAATGGTTGCCGCCTGGCTTAAAACCAACTATCCCGGAATGGATGCTTATGTTGACATCTAGAACTAGGTATTTCAGGGACAAAATCACTCAATAACATTTATGAAACATTTGTATTTTCCGTAAAATAGGCGTACATCTGCTCATAAACTAATCGTTCTAAAACTCTGGCTATAGTTGGTAAGACAGAAATCGGTCTAAAGTTATTTGGATCATTACGTTCACCTGATTTAAATAGCGGAAAGACCTTTGCAACTTTCCAATCACCTGGAAAATATTTGTAGTAATCGAGAGGTTGAAAAGGTCAGCTAGCGATATAGAAATAACTGGAGCCGCTATTTTTAAAATCTTGTTTGGTATGTTATCATGACCAGTCGCCTTTGCAACATTTACTTCCTGCAGCTTTTTAAACACGTCAGAGATCGTGACTTCCTTCAGTTCAAAAGAAGAATTAAAGCACTGTTGGGAATCAGCTAGATTTACAATCCACCTTAGGGATTTCAGATGCAAGTTTGGGCCTAACGTTTTTAAAGTGAATATTCAAGTATTCAGCGATTTTCTCGGGTTCTGATAAAGGCCCAGAATTTTCTGTCTTTAAATCATTAATCTGTGTGCTGTCCGATTTCTTACCCATTAGGTCGTTAAGAATTTTCCAAGTTGCTTTCAGGTTACCAGAGGCTCCTTCTATTTGATGTTTGTAATAATACTTCTTTGTCTTTTTTACTTTTTTGTCAACCATTAACTTTTTAGTTTTATATGCCTTCCAAACTTCTGGCCGCTGCGTTTCTGAAGCTTTTTTTCTTCAGCCAGTCACGTTCATACATTTCCTCTTTTAACTTAGAATTTAACCAAGGAGCGGGTTTATTTCTGACTCGGATGACTCTTGTCGGAGCATGCTTATCAACTATATTCAAGAATATATCTTTACATGCATTCCACGTACTATTCACTTCCATACCGCTTTTAATAACAGACCATGAAGCATTTTTCAGATCTGTTAAAAAATTTTTCTCATTGAAATGTTTAAAATTTCAAAATTCCTCGCTTGAATAAACTTTGGTTGTCCCCTGGGTAAGCCAATTTTTCTCACAGTATAAATTAAAATGGGTCGCTAATGGAAAGTGTGTATACTCCCGAATGAGAAATATTATCCTCCTTGTTCGTAATAAATACATCAATAAGAGTTTGCGATTTGGCATTAACTCTTGTAGGTTCTTTGATTAATTGTGCCAATTGATAATCAACCATCAAGTCGATAGGTAGTGTGAACCTCTGGGGGATTTGAAAGAATATTACAGTTTAAATCTCCCAGTATGTAAATTTCTGAATACCTGGCATCTGCCTCCTTCAAAAACATTTCGAATTTTTTAAAATAATCCAAAGGTGTGTTTGGTGGCTGGTACCAGGTAGCAAAAAGGAACGGAGATGAATTTGCTTTCTGAATTTCTAAGGCAATTAATTCAAGATCATCATTTTCAAGTGGATATTGCCTACAGAATGTTATTATATTTCGCAGGTAAAAGCAAACTCCACCACCGTGTTTGTTTCTATCCCTGCGAACAATATTATAACCTTCTAGATTAACCAGGTCGATCACCATCTACCAGATCCAATTTTGATTCATTAATAGTCAAAACATCCAGGGGCGTATTTGCCATGAAGACTTTTAATTCGTCTACGTGTTTAGTAAGACTGGTTACGTTAAGCAAGGCAATTTTGAAACCTCTAATTTCAGAAGTAATGTTATCAAATGACAGTGGTTTGGCAGAACAGTGATTATTAGGTCGTCGATTACTATCTACACAGGTCAAATTTCAATCTCCATTAATATATTCCCTAACATTAGACGCAAGCCGGTAAACACCTTTCCGATTTAAATGCAATCCTTTCTATTAAGAGACTCTTCTTTGATGTTACTGTTATCAATAAAAACCCAGTTCTTACTCTGACAAAAAGAAGAGAGCCGGCGATTTACCTCATCAATCTTGGAATTAAGAGATTGATCATCAGACCTGAAGATGATTGAAGAAACCGCGACGTCGATGGATGGATGTTCCACTTTGATACTATCCACTAAACCAGCCACTTTGTTTTTTATTTTCTTTGGTTGATCCTTCTTCAAATTGTTGGTGCCGACATGTAGGATAATTTTCTTCGGTTTCCGCTTGATAACCGGCTTTGCAAAATCAACCATGTCATCAATGGTGGCCCCAGAAAAAGAAAAAGCATTAACATTTTGGTTTCTTGACAATTTCTTACCAATGATGTTTCTGGTAATGGAATCACCGATGACAACCACATCTGGAGGTTTGTTTTGATCCTGTTTTCTTTGGCTTGTGATGTTGTTACTAGAGGCCACACTTTTGTGCCCAGAGGGATTTTTCTTCTTCTTTGGCTGCACCGTTTCCCAAGATTTGGAGGCTTGTTGTTCGTCATTTTGGTCGACTGTATTTCTGTTACCCCCATGATCTTTGAAATCTTCAGACAATATTCTTAGAGCTGTTACAAGACTGTCCCTTTCTTCTTCGAGTGGTTTTATGCGAAGAAAGAGTTCATCATAAGAAGGAGTAAAGACACGTGTTTTGAGCTGTTCTATGAGTTTAACAAATTCTTGCTTAAGCCCATTAATAGCATCGGCATTTTCCTTGCAACCAGGACAAGGGTGGAAAGCTTGCTCCTCGTGATATGCAGGTTCATCATGATTCTGTTGAATCACCTCATTATCCCAACATTAGGCAGAAAATCCACATCTTCGTCATCCGTTTGCTCTTGACCGACATGTTGTTCATCCGAAACTAGCTCATTTGCGTCAATATTTAAATTTCTGCGCGAGAGAAGAGAAAATAGCTTCTTTCTAACCTCTTCTTGTTTCGCTCCTTGCACATTCAGCGTTTTAGTTTTAGGAAAAAAAGGAAGCGTGACACAATTCGCCTTCAAGACGAGAAATCCACCACTCTTGGACACAGAAGACAACTGCCCCGACAAACTGAGCTCATCGTTTACAAACGATTTGAGCTCGTTAAAGTCGCTCTGCCTCTTAAATTTGCGACTATTTTTGTCTTCCTCAATAGAAAGTGGATAGGAAGTGTTTAAACGTGGTTCCAAACCGATATTATCGTCGGTTAAATCAAACGAAGAACAGTTCTCGTCTACACGTGCTGCCGCCAAGACGCTAGGGCTGTGTATACAAGGCATACCCGGTATACCTTGTAACCTTCTGGGGATTAGACGGGGCCTTGTAACCTTGTAACCTCGCAACCTTCTGGGGGCTACAGGAGGTTAGAGAAGGTAACAAGGGGTTACACGGGGTTGCAAGGGATTACAGGTAGGTTAAAAGGGGTTACAAGGGGTTACAGGGGGTCACAGTGGGTTACAAGTGTTTACAAGAGGTTACAAGGGATAACAAGAGGTCACTGTGGGTTGCAAGGGGTTATAGAAATTCAAAGAGGGTTAAAAGGGGTTACAGGGGGTTACAAAGGGTTAGAGGGGTATATATAAGGTTACAACAGGTTAAAAGGGGTTACAAGGGGTAACGGGGCGTTACAGGGGGTTACAAGAGGTTACAGGAGGTTACAAGGGGTTACAAGAGGTTACAAGGGGTCACAAGGGGGTTACCGGCGGCTACAGGGAGTTACGGGGGATTACAAGGGGGTAACAAGGGGTTGCAGGGGGTTACAAAGGATTACAAGGGATTACAAGGGGTTACAAACGGTTACAAGGCGTTAGAGGAGGTTACAGGGAGTTACAAGGGGTTACAGGGATTACAAGGAGTTACAAAGGGGTTACAGGGAGTTACAGGGGGTTATGGGGAGTTAAGACGGGTTACAAGAGGTTACAGGAGGTTACGGTAGTTTAAAAGGAGGTAACAAAGGGTTACAGGGGGTTACAAAGGATTATAAGGGATTTCCAGGGGTTACAAAGGGTTACAAGGCGTTAGAGGAGGTCACAGGGAGTTACAAGGGGTGACAAGGGGTTACAATGGGTTACAAAAGGTTAAAGAAGATTAAAAGAAGTTACAAGAGGTTACAAGGGATTAAAAGGATTACTGGGGGTAACAAGAAGTAACAAAGGGTTAAAAAAGGTTACAGCAGGTTACAAGGGGTTACAAGGGGTTACAAGGGGTTACAAGGGACTACAAGGGGTTACAGGGGGTTACAGGGGGTGACAAGGAGTTAAAAGAGGTTACAGGGGGTTACAAGGGGTTACAGGCGGTTACAGGGGGTTTGAAGGGGTTACAGGGCTTTCAAGCAGTTAAAAGCGTTACAATGGGTTACAAGAGGGTCAAAAAGGGGTTACAGGGGGTTACAGAGGTTACAAGGGGTTACAAGTGGTTACAGAGGGTTACAAAAAGTTACAAGGGGTTACATGATATTACAGAGGGTTACAAGAGGTTATGAAGGGTTAAAGAGGTCACAAAGGGTTAAAGAAGGTTACAGGAAGTTACATAGGGTTACAGAAGGTTACAAAAGGTTACAAATGGTTACAGGGGGCTACAAAGGGTTACAGGAGGTTACTGGGGGTTACAGGGGGTTACAATGGGTTACAAGGGACTACAAGAGGTTACTGGGGGTTACAGGTGGTAACAAGAGGTTACAAGAGGTTACAGGGGGTTACAATGAGTTACAAGGGAGTTACAGGAGGTTAAGGAAGATAACAAAAGGGTTATAAGGGGTTACAAGAGGTTATAGGGGGTTACAGGGGGTTACAAGGGGTTACAAGGGATTACAAGGGGTTACAGGGTGTTACAGGGGTTTACAAAAGTTACAAGAGGTTACAGGGGGTTACAAGGGGTTACAAAGGGTTACAAGGGGTTACAAAGAGTTACAAGTGAGTTACAGGGGGTTAAGGAAAATTACAAAAGGGTTATAAGAGGTTACAAGAGGTTACAGGGGGTTACAGTGGGTTACAAGAGGTTACAAGGGATTACAAGGGGTTACAAGGGGTTACAATGGGTTACAAGGGATTACAAGGGGTTACAGGGTGTTACAGGGGTTTACAAGGGTTACAAGAGGTTACAGGGGGTTACAAGGGGTTACAGGGGGTTACAAAGAGTTACAAAGGAGTTACAGCGGGTTAAGGAAGATTACAAAAGGCTTATAAGGGGTTACAAGAGGTTACAATGGGTTCCCAGGGGTTACAGGAGGTACAAGGGTTTAAAAGAGGTTAAAAGGGATTACAAGGGGTTACAGAGTTTTACAGAGGGTTACAAGGGGTTAAAGACGGTTACAAGGAGTTACAGGGGATTACAAGGGGTTCCAACGGTGAGAATGGGTTACAGAGACTTTCAGAGGGTTACAAGGGGTAACAACCTGTTACAAGGGGTTACAACGGGTTACAGGGGGTTACAAGGGGTTACAGGTGGTTACAGAGGGTTACAAAGGGTTGCAAGGGGTTACAGAGGGTTACAAGTCGTTACAAGAGGTTACAAGGAGTTATAGGGGGTTACAGGGGGTTACAATGGGTTACAAGGGTTACAATGGTTTACATAAGGTTACAGGGAGTTAAAGGGGGTTACAGGTTAAAGGGCGTTACAAGGGGTTACAAAAAGTTACAGGGGGTTACAAAGGGCTACAAGGGATTACAGGGGGTTACAGGGGATGACAAGGGGTTACCAGAGGTTACAGGGGGTTACAAGGGGTTTCAAGGGGTCACAAGGGATTACAGGGGGTTACAGTGGGTTAGAAGGGGTAACAAAGGCTTACAGAGGCTTACAATGGGTTACAAGGGGTTATAGAAGGTTACAAGGGATTAAGGGAGGATACAGCTGGTTACAGGGAGTTACAAGAGGTTAAATATGTTAAAAAGGTTAAAGGAGGTTATGGGCGTTTAAAGGGGTTGCAAGGGATTACAAGGGGTTACAGGGGGTTACAACGGTTAGAATGGGTTAGAAGGACTTTCAGGGGGCTACAAGGGGTAACAAGGTGTTACAAGGGGTTACAGCGGGTTACAGGGGGTTACAAGGGGTTACAGAGGGTTAAAGAGGGTTACAAGGGGTTACAAGTGGTTACAGAGGGTTACAAAGGGTTGCAAGGGGTTACAGGGGTTACAAGGGATTACAAGAGGTTACAAGAAGTTACAGGGGGTTACAGGGGGTTACAATGGGTTACATAAGATTACAGGGGGTTAAAGGGGGTTAGAGGTTACAGGCCGCAACAAGGGGTTACAAAAGGTTACAGCGGGTTACAAGGGGTTACAATAGGTTACAGGGAGTTACAGGGGGTTACAAGGAGTTACAAGGGGTTACAAGGGGTTACAAGGGATGACAGGGTGTTACAAGGGGTGATAAGGGGTTACCAGAGGTTACAGGGGGTTACAAGGGGTTTCAGGGGGTTACAAGGGATTACAGGGGGTTACCGGGGGTTACGAGGGGTTACAAAGGCTTACAGAGATTTACAACGGGTTACAAGGGGTTACAGAGGTTTACAAGGGGCTACAGAGGGTTACAAAGGGTTACAAGGGATTACAAGAGGTTACAGCTGGTTACAGGGAGTTACAAGAGGTTAAATAGGTTAAAAAGGTTACAGGAGGGTATGATGGTTTAAAGGGTTACAAGGGATGACAAGGGGTTACAGGGGGTTACAAATGGGTGACAAGGGGTTACAAGGGGTCATAGGAGGTTACAGAGGGTTACAGGGGGATAACGAGGGGTTACAAGGGATTACAAGGGGTTACAGATGGTTTTAGCGGGTGAGAGTGGGTTAAAAGAGGTTACAAGAGGTTATAACGGTTAGAGTGGGTTACAAGGGGTTACAAGGGATTACAAATGTTAGAATGGGTTGCATTGAGTTACAGGGGGTTACAAAGGGTTACAACGGGTTACAGGGGGTTGCAAGGGGTTACAAGGGGTTACAAGGGATTACAAGGGGTTACAAGGGGTTACAAGGAGTTACATGGGGTGACAAGGAGTTACAAGAGGTTACAGGGGGCTACAAGACGTTACAAGGGATTACAAGGGGTTTACAGGAGTTAAAGGGGGTTAAGGTGGGTTACCAAAGAGTTATAAGGGGTTACAAGAGGTTACAGGGGCCTACAGGGGGGTTACAAGGGGTTAGCAACGGGTTACAAGGGATTACAGAGAGGTACAAAGGGATACAAGGGGTTACCAGGGGTTACAAGGGATTACAAGGGGTTATAGTATGTTACAGGTGGTTACGAGGGGTTACAGCGGGTTACAGAGGGTTACAGGGGGTGCCAAGAGGTTACAAGGGATTACAAGGGGTTAAAAAGGGTTACAGGGGGTGACATGGGGTTACATGAGGTTACAAGAGGTTTTAGGGGGCTACAAGAAGTTTGAAGGGTTAACAAGAGGTTACAGGGGGTTATAGAGAGTTAAGAGGAGTT
>OZ037776.1:30178873-30253873 GCA_964035525.1 Porites cylindrica
GGTCCGGATGCATTTTTCTATGGGTTTATCGGTATGATAAACCATAGGTTTTTGACCAATCAGATCACGCGTACTATCTCAGTTATTTTATAAAAGAGGT
The DNA here is from genome assembly GCA_964035525.1 of Porites cylindrica. Lineage (NCBI taxonomy): Eukaryota > Metazoa > Cnidaria > Anthozoa > Scleractinia > Poritidae > Porites > Porites cylindrica. Next base: position 30,178,974 of record OZ037776.1, read on the forward strand.
TACAGGGGGTTACAGAGGGTTACAAGGGGTTACAAGGGGTTAAATGGGTTACAAAAGGTTATAGGAGATTACAGGGGGTTACAAGGGGCTACAAGGGGTTAGTAGGGGTTACCAGGGGTTAGAAGGGGTTACAGAGGGTTACAAAGGGTTACAAGGTGTTACAAGAGCTTACAAGGGTTCGAATGGGTTACAAGGAGTTACAGGGGGTTACAGGGCGTTTTAAGGGGATACAAGGGGTTATAATCGGTTACCAGGGGTTACAGGAAGTTACAAGGGATTACAAGGGGTTACAAGGGGTTACAGGGGGTTAGAAGGGGTTAGAAGGGGTTAAAAGGCGTTACAGGGGGTTACAGGTGGTTACAAGGGGTTACAAGAGGTTACAGGAGGTTACAGGGGGCTACAAGGGGTTACAGAGGGTTACAGAGGGTTACAAGGGATTACAGAGGGTTACAGGGCGTTTTAAGGGTATACAAGGGGTTACAATGGGTTACCAGGGGTTACAAGGTGTTACAGGGGGTTACAAGGGGTTACAAGGGGTTACAAGAGGTTATAGGGGGTTACAAGGTTTTAAGAGGCAGTCTCCCTAAAAGCGGTGCACTCGATTTCGCGACAAAAAATACTTTTCCTTTATTTTTTGTCGGTGACGAGGCTTTAGTAGGTATATACTAAAATCGCTATTTTTGGTTTCAAATTCTTATTCTTAGTTCTGCCACAAGCCAAAAACGAATTGAGTCCGTCTCGGCTTCTCAGAGAGTGTTTCAAAGACTAAAATTGATGGATTTTGAAAAGCGCGTTGCAAACAAACGAATGCCCGCACAAAAAATCTGTTCCATTCAGTTTTTTTAGTTAACCTTCCATAGTTCAGACGCTATATAAAAATATCTTTGATCAAAACATGTTCAAGTTACAGTGGCTCAAAGAATACCTATTTTGCAGGTTCAATTCAAACCCTGAAAGTAAGGAAGATTTAAGGGAAAATATCTCAAAAATTGCGGCCTAAGTCTGGTTTAAAAATCATATCAAGGTAAAGTTTTAAGCTTATTTTTTTCGTTTATAGGCTCACACTTGCGGGTATCTTCTGGGATTGCAACCAACAGTAGATTGTAATCTGCCATTTTACGTATTTGCATAATTACTGGCCGTGTCAGATGTCACGATTGTACAGATTAAAAGTTCATGAAATTGCCTGTTTTGACACTTGAATTCGTCTTCGGCCTCTAAAAGAAAGTAATTAAGCTTCTTTAAGTACTTTTGAATCGAAAGAGATATATTAACAGAGATGGTCATGCATGTTACCGATTACCACGATCAACTGGCGGGCGCCGTCGTCTTGTAACTACCTGCACTGAACAGTAAGCAATTTTTTTAATAGAATTCTCTAAATCAGAAGTTGATCCAAGCTCTCTAAGAAATGAAAATAAATATCACTACCCCGGGATACAAAACATGTACAAGAAAGGCAACGTAGAATGTTAAGTTTTTTCTGCAATTTTCAGAGTGAATTTCACCGCGGTGCATAAATTATTGTAATAATCAGGCTGTTTAAAAACGTTTGACGCACAACAAAAACAATTAGTCATTTACCGTTTTATCTGTTCTCGGTAAATAAGACGCTTACCTTTACTTCAGATTCTTGATGGAAGAAGTCTATCCAGCCAGCTGAAGTCATGCAATTTCGTTAATTTTCAAATCAAATCATAGCGTGATTTGTCACGTAATGTTATGGTCACGTGGCTATACTACGTAACCCGTCGGCGGCCAAAGTCTTTGTGATAAACGAAATTTCTGTTTCTCTCCAGAAAAAAAATACCCCAATTGAATGAGTCTTTCCTCCTTAAATTACGAAAAATGCGTATCACACCGAGGAATTTGTATTGGCAATGAATCATTATTTTCGCGGCATGAACTCCACCCTTCCATATTTTCAGGCCCGGCCCGCATAGAGGGGGTAAGGGTTAAGGGCAGTGGGATACCACTATACCCTCTTTTGTCCTCATAAGATACCAATATAGCTAAAGATTTGTAAAACGATTGATACTGAGTGCCTGAGATAACCTTGAAAAAGAATAGTATATACCTAAATACGGTATTTCAGGGCTGATACAGACCGTCCAACCTTTTTTATATATCAGGAAAACTGGTATTAGGGTGGCGGTTATTACTTGGTGTTACGGTCCACGAATTTATGCTAATTAGTATATGCCAATGTCTATGTTATATAATGATAGTATCATGGAGTCATGGTTTCATAGGTCTCGTGCTGTCAGTGGTTTCATAGTTTCATGTGTTTCGTGGTTTCATAGGTTTAGTGGTGTCAATAGTTTCATGGTTTCATAGGTTTCGTGGTGTCAATGGTTTCATAGTTTCATGGGTTTCGTGGTGTCAATAGTTTCATGGTTTTTTAGGTTTCGTGGTGTCAGTGGTTTCATGGTTTCATAGGTTTCGTGGTGTCCATGGTTTCATGGTTTCATATGTTTCGTGGTGTCCATGGTTTCATGGTTTCATAGGTTTCCTGGCGTCAATGGTTTCATGTGTTTGGTGGTGTCAATGGATACATGGTTTCATAGGTTTCGTAGTGTCAATGGTTTCATGATTTTTAGGTTTCGTGGTTTCAATGGTTTCATGGTTTCATAGGTTTCGTGGTGTCAGTGGTTTCATGGTTTCATAGGTTTCGTGGTGTCCATGGTTTCATGGTTTCATATGTTTCGTGGTGTCCATGGTTCCATGGTTTCATAGGTTTCCTGGCGTCAATGGTTTCATGTGTTTGGTGGTGTCAATGGATACATGGTTTCATAGGTTTCGTAGTGTCAGTGGTTTCATGGTTTCGTAAGTTTCGTGGTGTCAATAGTTTCATGGTTTCATAGGTTTCGTGGTGTCAATGGTTTCATGGTTTATAGGTTTCGTGGTGTCAATGGTTTCATGGTTTCATAGGTTTCGTGGTGTCAATGGTTTCATGGTTTCTTAGGTTTCGTGGTGTCAATGATTTCATGGTTTCATAGGTTTCGTGGTGTCCATGGTTTCATGGTTTCATAGGTTTCGTGGTGTCAATGGTTTCATGGTTTCATAGGTCTCGTGGTGTCAATGGTTTCATGGTTTCTTAGGTTTCGTGGTGTCAATAATTTCATAGTTTTGTAGGTTTCGTGGATTCAACGGTTTCATGGTTTCATAGGTTTCGTGGTGTCAGTGGTTTCATGGTTTCATAGGTTTCGTGGTGTCCATGGTTTCATGGTTTCATAGGTTTCCTGGCGTCAATGGTTTCATGGTTTCATACGTTTCGTGGTGTCAATAGTTTCATGGTTTCATAGGCTTCGTGGTGTCCCTGGTTTCATGGTTTCATAGGTTTCGTGGTGTCAATAGTTTCATGGTTTCATAGGTTTCGTGGTGTCAATGGTTTCATGGTTTCATAGGTTTCGTGGTGTCAATTGTTTCATGGTTTCATAGGTTTCGTGGTTTCATAGGTTTCCTGGTGTCAATGGTTTCATAGTTTCATGTGTTTCGTGGTTACATAGGTTTCTTGGTTTCTATGGTTTCATGGTTTCATAGGTTTCGTGGTGTCAATGGTTTCATGGTTTCATAGGTTTCATGGTGTCAATGGTTTCGTGGTTTCATAGGTTTCGTGGTGTCAATGGTTTCGTGGCTTTTTAGGTTTCGTGGTGTCAATGGTTTCGTGGTTTCATAGGTTTCGTGGTGTCAATGGTTTCACGGTTTCATAGGTTTCGTGGTTTCCATGGTTTCATGGTTTCATAGGTTTCGTGGTTTCATAGGTTTCGTGGTGTCAATGGTTTCTTGGTTTCATAGGTTTCGTGGTGTTAATGGTTTCATGGTTTCATAGGTTTCGTGGTTTCATAGGTTTCCTGGTGTCAATGGTTTCATAGTTTCATGTGTTTCGTGGTTTCACAGGTTTCCTGGTGTCAATGGTTTCATGGTTTAATAGGTTTCGTGGTGTCAATGGTTTCATGGTTTTTTAGGTTTCGTGGTGTCAATGGTTACGTGGTTTCATAGGTTTCGTGGTGTCAATGGTTTCATTGTTCCATAGGTTTCGTGGTGTCAATGGTTTCATGGTTTCATAGGTTTCGTGGTGTCAATGGTTTTGTGGTTTCATAGGTTTCGTGGTGTCAATGGTTTCACGGTTTCATAGGTTTCGTGGTTTCCATGGTTTTATGGTTTCATAGGTTTCGTGGTTTCATAGGTTTCGTGGTGCCAATGGTTTCATGTTTCATCGGTTTCGTGGTGTCAGTGGTTTCATAGTTTTATAGGTTTCGTGGTTTCATAGTTTTCCTGGTGTCAATGGTTTCATAGGTTTATGTGTTTCGTGGTTTCATAGGTTTCTTGGTTTCTATGGTTTCATGGTTTCATAAGTTTCGTGGTGTCAATGGTTTCATGGTTTCATAGGTTTCGTGGTGTCAATGGTTTCGTGGTTTTTTAGGTTTCGTGGTGTCAATGGTTTCGTGGTTTCATAGGTTTCGTGGTGTCAATGGTTTCACGGTTTCATAGGTTTCGTGGTTTCAATGGTTTCATGGTTTCATAGGTTTCGTGGTGTCAATGGTTTCATGGTTTCATAGGTTTCGTGGTGTCAATGGTTTCATGGTTTCATAGGTTTCGTGGTTTCAATGGTTTCGTGGTTTTTTAGGTTTCGTGGTGTCAATGGTTTCGTGGTTTCATAGGTTTCGTGGTGTCAATGGTTTCACGGTTTCATAGGTTTCGTGGTTTCAATGGTTTCATGGTTTCATAGGTTTCGTGGTGTGAATGGTTTCATGGTTTCAAAGGTTTCGTGGTGTTAATGGTTTCATGGTTCCATAGGTTTCGTGGTTTCATAGGTTTCGTGGTGTCAATGGTTTCATAGTTTCATGTGTTTCGTGGTTTTTACGGTTTCATGGTTTCATAGGTTTCGTGGTATCAAGGGTTTCATGGTTTCATAGGTTTCCTGGTGTCAATGGTTTCATGGTTTCATAGGTTTCGTGGTGTTGATGGTTTCATTTTTTCATGTTTTTGGTTTCATAGGTTTCGTGGTGTCAATGTTTTCATGGTTTCATAGGTTTCGTGGTGTCAAGGGTCTCATGGTTTCATAGGTTTCGTGGTGTCAATGATTTCGTGGTTTCATAGGTTTCATGGTGTCAAAGGTCTCGTGGTTTCATGGGGTTCATGGTGTCAGAGGTTTCATGGTTTCATAGGCCTTTTGGTGTCAAGTAGCCTCCCCGCAGACGTCCTTTGGGGTTTGTTCGTCACGCGTTCATTTCTCCCCCACGGACGTCTGCTAAACACAGCCGACATTTACGTTCACCGATCAGTAAGGCTTTTGATCGGGTGTGCGAGAAATTTGTAATGAATGCAGAGTTAAACAAGTATCAGAGAGACGCTATCCTGCAAATTTTATAGAGAAGACCGACGAGTTCATAAATTTGCCGACGGGATTTGGCAAATGCCTTATCTATCAAGCTTTGCCGCTTGTTTGCGACACTGCTTGGAACTCCTGGACATTATTGTTGTTGTTTCACCCCTGGTAAATCTTATGAAAGATCAAGCTACAAAGCTGGAAAATATTTGTATTCCTGCTGTTTTACTCAGTGATATGTATTTTTTAAATTCAATTTAATTTATTTAAAACACTTGCAATTACAAAGTACTTACTTACAATACTTACTTACAAACAATGTATGTTGCTTACGCTACTAACAAAACTATACTCTATTTACAAAACAATACTTATTTACAATGTGAGATACTTACGCTACGAACAATACTATACTCTACTTACGATACAAAACTTGCAACACTTACTTACAATGAGATACTTACACTGCTAACAGTGCTATACTCCACGCTTTACATATATATGGGCGGGGTAAGGTGGCATGCTCCCCCAGAAAGGCCATTTCTAGTGTTCTTAGGCTGGGTAGCAGGCGCTTGGAAGTCATGGGCGCAACAAACAGCGGGTGTCTCCGCGTGTCTCCCACTCGCGCGCCCGTTCCTGCGCCTGCTACGCAGGCTATGTGTTCTGAGAGAACAATTTAAGTAAAAGATGTTGGTAAATCGACTGAAATATACTGTGAATATTGAATAAATAAACAAATAAAATAGACAAATAAATGATGTTTAATCACAGGTTGACAAGGTCCTGCCTTTTTTGTTTGGGACGCAGATGGAAATTGACAGTGGCACTTCTTAATTTTTCTTGGGCTTCACTCGGGTGGCCCATCAGATCCTATAACAAGTACTGGAATATATTCTTTGATATTTTGACACACTGAAAGTGAATTGAACTGGAACAAAGGAACTTCATACAGGCTTCATAAAGCAATATTGGTGCAATTTTGAAGAAATCGGGATTGTTAGACAGTTTGCTGAGAAACAACATACCCAGATAAACTGTTTAACTTTCGGTTCACTGCAAGTCGGTCATGCGAGTCTAATCCGGCAGATTCCCGCTTTTGCCAACCCATGCGAACTTTTGGTGAGCCTATTTCGATCATTGTGACAACGTATATTTACGTTAAAAAATTGTGTTAATATCAAAAATTTAGAAAAAAAGATAACTTATGTCCTTATCGTGACACTAAAGTTCCGTTAACCTGAACAAAATTGAGCCCGGATACCTGAAAACCCAAAACCCCCGGCCAGGCCTCTCTCCTTTAGAACGTCAAAATCACGTATAGTAACCGGGATGTCAACAAGATGTCACTTTAAAATACTCCACATGCAAACTACAAGACTCCCTGTAGGTACATTTTTAAAGACTATTGTATCGGTTCTTTGGAAACGTTTTTGTCGTGCTAACTATTTTGGCCTCTTATTTGGCACATTCTAAGTTGATAGCATAAGGGATTAGAGACCAGGCATCACAGGCCACCCCACGAGGTTCCTAATCTCAGTTGTTGCACATGCAATTTCACTTCTTTAAGCAACAAACTTGAAAAAAAGGAATCAAATTTTGCTCTAAAAGTTATGCTTTAACAAGCCCGAGAAATGAATTCTCATTTGCAACAATTACAATATTACCGACCTGGCAGGTCGGGGGAAAAGGGTTGGTAGGTCACCTCCTAATCCTTTACTCTGTACGTGAGCTTTAACTGAATGTGCCATATAAGAGGCCAAAATAGTAATTACAAGAAACTGGTTTGAAATGAACGGATAAAAGAGGGTTCAGAAAATGCACCTAAAGCCAGCCTAACTTACACCTCGTTGGCCTGCTGTTTGGGTGATTTTTTGAAACGGCGTTTTAAAGGAAGGGATTGATATAGCCTGCAAGGCGTATTTTGCTGTGCGATAGATTTGAACTTTTGACTAACCGAGAGTTGGGGCGAGTCAAAAAATGATTCCTAGCGAGAGGTTGCCTGCCCCTCCTCATCGGGTCGCGCGTTAAGAAAAAACGCAAATCGACAAATCACGCTGTAATATGATTAACCAAACTGCATGACTTCAGCTGGCTATAGAGACTTCTTCCATCCAGAATCAGAAGTAAAGGTAAGCGTCTTATTTACCGAGAACAGATAAAACGGTAAATGACTAATTGTTTTTGTTGTGCGTCAAACGTTTTTAAACAGCCTGATTATTACAATAATTTATGCACCGCGGTGAAATTCACTCTGAAAATTGCAGAAAAAACTTAACATTCTACGTTGCCTTTCTTGTACATGTTTTGTATGCCGGGATAGTAATATTTATTTTCATTACTTAGAGAGCTTGGATCAACTTCTGATCTAGAGAATTCTATTAAAAAAATTGTTTACTGTTCAGTGCAGGTAGTTACAAGACGACGGCGCCCGCCAGTTGATCGTGGTAATCGGTAACATGCATGACCATCTCTGTTAATATATCTCTTTCGATTCAAAAGTACTTAAAGAAGCTTAATTACTTTCTTTTAGAGGCCGAAGACGAATTCAAGTGTCAAAACAGGCAATTTCATGAACTTTTAACCTGTACAATCGTGACATCTGACATGGCCAGTAATTATGCAAATACGTAAAATGGCAGATTACAATCTACTGTTGGTTGCAATCCCAGAAGATACCCGCAAGTGTGAGCCTATAAACGAAAAAAATAAGCTTAAAACTTTACCTTGATATGATTTTTAAACCAGATTTAGGCCGCAATTTTTGAGATATTTTCCCTTAAATCTTCCTTACTTTTAGGGTTTGGATTAAGCCTGCAAAATAGGTATTCTTTGAACCATTGTAACTTGAACATGTTTTGATCAAAGATATTTTTATATAGCCTGTGAACTATTGAAGGTTAACTAAAAAAAATGAATGGAACAGATTTTTTGCGGGCATTCGTTTGTTTGCCACGCGCTTTTCAAAATCCATCAATTTTAGTCTTTGAAACACTCTCTGAGAAGCCGAGACGGACTCAATTCGTTTATGGCTTGTAGCAGAACTAAGAATAAGAATTTGAAACCAAAAATAGCGATTTTAGTATATACCTACTAAAGCCTCGTCACCCACAAAATATAAAGGAAAAGTATTTTTTGTCGCGAAATCGAGTGGACCGCTTTTACGGAGACTGCCTCTTGAAAGGGGTTACAAGGGATTACAAGGGGTTACAGGGACTTACAGAGGGTTACAACGGGTTACAAGGGGTTACAAGGAGTTACAGAGGGTTAAAGAGGGTTACAACGGGTTACAAGGGGTTACAAGGGGTTACAGAGGGTTACAAGGGGTTACAGGGGGTTACAAGGGGTTCCAAGGGGTTACAAGGGTTAGAATAGGTTACAAGGAGTTTCAGGCGGTTACAAGGGGTTACAACGGGTTACAGGGGGTTTCAGGGGGGTTACAGGGGGTTAGAAACGGTTAGAGAGGGTTACAAGGAGTTACAGAGGGTTACAGCTGGTTACAAGGAGTTACAAGGGTTTACAGGGCGTTTTAACAGTATACAAGGGGTTACAATGGGTTACCAGGGGTTACAGGGGGTTACAAAGGATTACAAGGGGTTACAAGAAATTACAGGGGGGTACAATGGGTTACAATGGGTTACAAGGGGTTATAATGGGTTACCAGGGGTTACAGTTGGTTACAAGGGATTACAAGTGGTTACAAGAGGCTACAGGCGGTTACAAGGAATTAAAAGGGGTTACAAGGGATTACACGGGGTTACAGGGGGTTACAGAGGGTTACAAAGGGTTACAACGGGTTACAAGGGGTTACAAGGGGTTACAAGAGGTTACAGGGGGTTACAAAGGTTTAAAATGGGTTACAAGGAATTACAAGGGGTTACAGGGAGTTACAGAGGGTTACAAAGGGTTACAACGGGTTACAACGGGTTACAAGGGGTTAATAGGGGTTACAGAGGGTTACAGAGGGTTACAACCGGTTACAAGGGGTTACAAGGGGTTAGAGAGGGTTAAAAGAGGTTACAAGTGGTTACAAGGGGTTACAAGGGGTTAGAAGGGTTAGAATGGGTTGCACGGAGTTTCAGGGGGTTACAAGGGGTTACAAGAGGTTACAGGGGGTTACAGGGCGTTAAAGAGGGTTACAGATCAGAGAGGGTTACAAGAGGTTACAAGGGGTTAAAAAAGGGTTCCAGCGGGTTACAAGGGGTTAGAAGGGGTTATAGGGCATTCTAAGGGTATACAAGGGGTTACAACGGGTTACCAGGGGTTACCGGTGGTTACAATGGCTTACAAGGGGCTACAAGAGGTTACAGGGGGTTACAACGGTTTAATAGGGGTTACAAGGGATTAAAAGGAGTTACAGAGGGTTACAAAGTGTTACAACGGGTTACAAGGGGTTACGGAGGGTTACAACGGGTTACAAGGTTTCACAAGGGGTTACAGGGGGTTACATGGGATTACAATGGGTTAAAAAGGGTTACAAATAGTTAAAAAAGATTAGAGGGGGTTACAAGAGTTTAAAAGGGGTTACAAGGGATTAAAAGGGGTTTCAGGGGGTTACAGAGGGTTAGAGAGGGTTACAACGGGTTACAAGGGGTTACAAGGGGTTACAGAGGTTTACAGAGGGTTACAACGGGTTAGAAGGGGTTAGAAGGGGTTCAGAGGGTTACAGGGGGTTACAAGGGGTAACAAGGGGTTAAAAGGGTTAGAATGGGTTAGAAGGAGTTTCAGTGGGTTACAAGGGGTTACAGGGGGTTAGAGAGGGTTACAGAGGGTTACAAGGGGTTACAGAGGGTTACAGCTGGTTACAAGGGGTTACAAGGGGTTACAGAACGTTTTAAGGGTATTCAAAAGGTTACAATGGGTTACCAGGGGTTACAGGGGGTTACAAGGGATTACAAGGGGTTACAAGGAATTACAGGGGGTTACAAGGGGTTATAATGGGTTACCAGGGGTTACAGTTGGTTACAAGGGATTGCAAGTGGTTAAAAGAGGTTACAGGGGCTTACAAGGGTTTAAAAGGGGTTACAAGAGGTTACAGAAAGTTACAAAGGGTTACAACGAGTTAAAAAGGGGTTCCAAGGGGTTAGAAAGGGGTTACAACCGGTATACAAGGAGTTACAAGCGGTTACAGAGGGTTACAAGGGGTTACAGCTGGTTACAAGGGGTTACAAGGGGTAACAAGGGTTAGAATGGGTTACAAGGAGTTACAAGAGGTTACAAGGAGTTACAGGCGGTAACAGGGGGTTACAATGGATTACAAGGGGTTACAGAAGGGTTACAGGGGGTTACAGGGGGTTAAAGCTAGTTAAAGAGGGTTACAAGGGGTTACAAGGTGTTACAGCGCGTTTTAAGGGTATACAAGGGGTTACAATGGTTTACCAAGGTTTACAGGGGGTTACAAAGGATAACAAGGGGTTACAAAAGGTTACAGAGGGTTACAAGGGGTTACAAGAGGTTACAGGGAGTTACAATGGGTTACCATGGGTTACGGTGGTTACAATTTGTTTCCAGGGGTTACAGTTGGTTACAAGCGATTACAAGTGGTTACAAGAGGTTACAGGGGGTTACAAGGGGTTACAGGAGGTTACAAGGAGTTACAATGGGTTACAGGTGGTTACATGGGGTTACAAGTGTTACAAGAGGTTACAGGGAGTTACAGGGGGTTTTAAGGGATGACAAGGGGTTTTAGGGGGTTTTGAAGAGGTTACAGGGGCGTTACTGGTTACTGGTTACAAAGGGTTACTGGAAGTTACAAGCGGTTACAGGGAGTTACAGGGGGTTAAAGGGAAATACAAGGGGTTACAAGGTGTTACAAGGGGTTACAATGGATTACAAGGGGTTTCAGGGGGCAACAGGGGGTTAAAAGGGGTTACAAGAGGTTTCAGGGAGTTACAGAGGTTACAAGAGGTTAGAAGGCTTAGAATGGGTTACAAGGAGTTGCAGGGGGTTACAAGGGGTTAAAAGGGGTTACAGGGGGTTACAGAGGGTTACTAGGGGTTGAAGAGGGTTACAAGGCTTTACAAGGGGTTACGGAGGGTTACAAAGGGTTAAAACGGTTTACAAGGGGTTTCAAGGGGTTACAAGGGGTTACTAGGGGTTACAGGGGGTTAGAAGAAATTAAAACAGGTTACACGGGGTTACAAGGGATTAGAAGAGGTTACAGGGGGTTACAAGGGTTTAAAAGGGGTTACAAGGGATTACAAGTGGAGACAGGGGGTTACAGAGGGTTACAGAACGTTACAACCGGGTTACAAGGGGTTACAAGGGGTTAAAGAGGGTTACAAAGGGGTTACAAGGGGTTACAGAGGGTTACGAGGGGTTACAGGGGGATTCAAGGGTTAGAATGGGTTACAAGGAGTTACAAGGGGTTACAGGGGGAATGGGTTACAGGGGGTTTCAAGGGGTTACAAGGGGTTACGAGGGTTAGAATGGGTTGCAAGGAGTTACAGGTGGTTACATGGGGTTACAAGGTGTTACAGGGGGTTACAGAAGGTTACATAGGGCAACAGAGGGTTACAGAGGGTTACAAGGGGTTACAAGGGTGTAGAGGCCTCATAAGGGGTTACAAAAGGTTACAGAGGGCTACAGGGGGTTTCAAGGAGTTACAAGGCGTTACAAGGGGTTACAAGGGATTACAAGGGGTTAGAGGAAGCAACAGGGGGTTACAAGGGGTTACAAGGGATACAAGGGGTTGCAGAGGCTTTCAGGTGGCGACGAGGGGTTATAGAGGGTTACAGGGGGTTACAATGGGTTACAAGGGGTTACAGGAGTTACAAAGGGTTACAGTGGGCTACAAGGCGTTACAAGACGTTACAAGGGGTTAGTAGGGTTTAAAAGGGGTTACAAGGGATTACAAGGAGTTACAGGGGCTTACAGAGGGTTACAGAGAGTTACAACGCGCTACAAAGGGTTACAAGGGATTACGGAGAGTTTCAGAGGGTTACAACGGGTTACAAGGGATTACAGAGGGTAACGAGGGGTTACAGGGGGTTACAGGGGGTTACAAGGGTTAAAATGGGTTACAAGGAGTTACAAGGGGTGACAGGGGGAATGGGTTACAGGGGGTTACAAGGGGTTACAAGCGATTACAAGGGTTAGAATGGGTTGCAAGGAGTTACAGGTGGTTACAAGCCTTTACAAAGTTACGAAGGGTTACAGAGGGTTACAGCGGGTTACAAGAGGTTACAAGGGGTTACATGGCGTTTTAAGGGTATACAAGGGGTTACAATGGGTTACCAGGGGTTGCAGGGGGTTACAAGGGATAACAAGGGGTTACAACGGGTTACAGTTGGTTACAAGGGGTTACAAGGGGTTACAAGAGGTTACAGGGGGTTACAAAGGTTTAGTAGGGGTTACAAGGGATTACAAGGGTTACAGGGGGTTACACATGGTTACAGAGGGTTACAACGGGTTTGAAGGGGTTACAGAGGGTTACAAAGGGTTACAACGGGTTACAAGGGGTTACAGGGTGTTACAAGGGATTACAAGGGGTTACAGGGTGGTTACAAGGGGTTACAAGACGTTACAGGGGGTTAGAAGGGTTTAAAAGGGGTTACAAGGGATTACAAGGGGTTACAGGGGCTTACAGAGGGTTACAGAGGGTTACAACGGGTTACAAAGGGTTACAAGCGGTTACAGAGGGTTACAGAAGGTTAAAACGGGTTACAAGGGGTTACAGAGGGTAACAAGGGGTTACAGGGGGTTACAAGGGTTAAAATTGGGTTACAAGGAGTTACAAGGGGTTACAGGCGGAATGGGTTACAGGGTGTTACAAGGTGTTACAAGTGGTTACAAGGGGTAGAATGGGTGGCAAGGAGTTACAGGTGGTTACAAGGGGTTACAGGGTGTTACAGGGGGTTAGAAGTGGTTACATGGGGCAACAGAGGGTTAGAGAGGGATACAAGGGGTTACAAGGGGGTAGAGGCGTTATAAGGGGTTACAAAAGGTTACAGAGGGTTCCAACGGGTTACAAGAGGTTACAGGGAGTTACGGGGTTTTACAGGGAGTTACAAACAGTTACAATGGGTTACAAGGAATTGCAAGGGGTTAGAGGGGGCAATAGGGGGTTACAAGGGGTTGCAGGGGTCTACAGGCGGTGACGAGGGGTTACAGAGGGTTACAGGGGGTTACTAGGGGTTACAAGGGGTTACAGGGGGTTACAAAGGGTTACAGTGGGTTACAAGGGGTTACAATGGGCTACCAGGGGTTACAGTTGGTTACAAGCGATTACAAGTGGTGACAAGAGGTTACGGGGGGTTACAAGAGGTTACAGGGAGTTACAGGGGGTTTTAAGGGGTGACAAGGGGTTTTAGGGGGTTTTGAAGAGGTTACAGGGGCGTTACTGGTTACTGGTTACAAAGGGTTACTGGAAGTTATCAAGAGGTCACAGGGAGTTTCAAAGGGTTACAGGGGGTTTCAAGTTGTTACGACGGGTTACAAACGGTTAGAGGGCATTTTAAGGACTTTCAAGGGTTAGGAAGTTGTAAGGGTTATAGGAGCTTACAGGGGGCTGTAAGGGGTTACAGGGGCTTACAAGGGGTTACAAGAGGTTACAGGGAGTTACAGGGGGTTACAGAGAGTTACAAGGGGTTACAAGCTGGTTATAGGGGGCAACAGGGGGCTGCAAGTGGTTACAAGAGGTTTCCGTTAGTTACAAGGGGTTGGAAGGGGTTACAAGGGTTAGAATGGGTTACAAGGAGTTTCAGAGGGTTACAAGGGGTTACAGGGGGTTTCATGGGGCTACAAGGGCTTACAGGGGGTTACTGGGGGTTGAAGAGGGCTACAAGGGGTTACAGAGGGTTACAGCGGGTTTCAAGGGGTTACAAGGGGTTACAGGGCGTTTTAAGGGTATACAAGGGGTTACAATGGGTTACCAGGGGTTACAGGGGGTTACAAGGGGTTACAAGTGGTTACAAGAGGTTACAGGGTGTGACAAGGGGTTACAGGAGGTTACAAGGAGTTACAAAGGGTTACAGGTGGTTACATGGGGTTACAAGTGTTACAAGAGGTTACAGGGAGTGACAGGGGGTTTTAATTGGTGACACGGGGTTTTAGGGTTTTTGAAGAGGTTACAGGGTGATCTCAACGGGTTACAAAGGGTTACTGGAAGTTACAAGGGGTTAGAGGGAGTTAAAAAGGGTTACAGGGGGTTACAAATCGTTACGAAGGGTTACAAACGGTTAGAGGGCATGTTTAAGAGTTTCAAGGGTTAGGAAGTTGTAGGGGTAATAGGAGGTTACAGGGGGTTGTAAGGGGTTACAGGGGGTTACAAAGGGGTTACAAGAGGTTACAGGAAGTTACAGTTGGTTACAGAGTGGTACAAGGGGTTACAGGGGATTACAAAGGATTACAAGGGGTTACATGGGGCAACAGGGGGTTACAAGGGGTTACAAGAGGTTGCAGGGAGTTACAAGGGGTTACAAGGGATTACAAGGGGTTACAGGGGGTTACTATGGGTTACAGAGGGTTACAGGGGTTACAAGGGGTTACAAGGGGTTTCAGAGGGTTACAATGGATTGCAATGGGTTACCAGGGGTTCCAGTTGGTTACAAGGGATTACAGGTGGTTACAAGAGGTTACAGGGGGGTTACAAGGGGTTAGAGGGGGTTACAAGGAGTCTCAAGGGGTTACAGGTGGTTACAGGGGGTTACAGGGGTTTTTAAGGTGTGACAAGGGTTTTAGGGGGTTTTGAAGAGGTTACAGGGGATCACAACGGGTTAGAAAGGGTTAGTGGAAGTTACAAGGTTTTACAGGGAGTTACAAAGGGGTACAGAGGGTTACAAATCGTTACGACGGGTTACAAACGGTTAGAGGGCTTTTTAAGGAGTTTCAAGGATTAGGAAATTGTAGGGGTAATAGGAGGTTACAGGGGGCTGTAAGGGGTTACAGGGGCTTACAAGGGGTTACAAGAGGTTACAGGTAGTTACAAGTGGTTACAGGAGTTTACATTGGGTAACAAAGGGTTACAGGGGGTTAGAGGGGGTGACAAATGGCTACAGTGGGTTGGAAGGGGGAAGAGGTTTCGGTTAGTTACAAGGGGTTGCAAGGGGTTACAAGGGTTAGAATGGGTTGCAAGGAGTATCAGAGGGTTACAAGGGGTTAAAAGGGGTTACAGGGTGTTTCAGGGGGTTACAGGGGCTTACAGGGGGTTACTGGGGGTTGAAGAGGGTTTCAAGGGGTTACAAGGGGTTACAGAGGGTTACATCGGGTTTCGAGGGGTTACAAGGGGTTACAGGGCGTTTTAAGGGTATACAAGGGGTTACAATGGGTTACAGAGGGTTACAGGGGGTTACAAGGGGTTACGAGGGGTTTCAGAGGGTTACAATGGATTGCAATGGGTTACCAGGGGTTCCAGTTGGTTACAAGGGATTACAGGTGGTTACAAGAGGTTACAGGGGGTTTACGAGGGGTTACAGGAGGTTACAAGGAGTCTCAAGGGGTTACAGGTGGTTACAGGGGGTTACAGGGGTTTTTAAGGGGTGACAAGGGGTTTTAGGGGGTTTTGAAGAGGTTTCAGGGGATCACAACGGGTTAGAAAGGGTTAGTGGAAGTTACAAGGTTTTACAGGGAGTTACAATGGGTTACAGAGGGTTACAAATCGTTACGACGGGTTACAAACGGTTAGAGGGCATTTTAAGGAGTTTCAAGGATTAGGAAGTTGTAGGGGTAATAGGAGGTTACAGGGGGTTGTAAGGGGTTACAGGGGCTTACAAGGGGTTACAAGAGGTTACAGGTAGTTTCAAGTGGTTACAGGAGTTTACATTGGGTAACAAAGGGTTACAGGGGGTTAGAGGGGGTGACAAATGGCTACAGGGGGTTGGAAGGGGCTATAAGGGATTACAGGATGTTTCAAAAGGTTCCATGGGGTTACAAGGGGTGTCAAAGTGTTACAGGGAGTTACAAGGGGTTACAGAATACAACAACAACAACAACAAAAAGTTTTTACCATTATTACCATTATTACCAGTATTACCATTTTGTACAGGTGTTACCGATTAAAATAGCAATAATAAACAGCTAAGTTTAAGGAAATGCAGGTATGATGGAATGGTAGAATTAACTATGTTTCTTTCGTCTTTCAAATGCTTGAAAGATGAAATTAGCAGCTAGCCTGCTATTATGTGAATCAGTATTGTTAAAAAGAAAAGAAACTTTATCATGGATATTGTAATGTGTAAATAATGTATTTCGGTCGTTGATTTTAGTAAAAAGAGTCTTTCTCAAATCATTGTATTGATCACACTGAAATAATATTTGAAGTTCATTTTCAACCAAATTTTGGTTGCAATGATCACAGAGTCTAAGGTCTTCAGGAGTTTTGGGGATTGTAAATCTTCCATTTTCTATTTTTAAATTATGATTTCCTATCCTAAATTTGGAAGCTACACGCCTATGTTCAGGATTCCGGATTAGTTTTTTAGTTGTTCTTATCAAATTTAGCTGGTGGTTTTTCAGATGTTTTGACAAATTATTCTCAGCTTTGGATAGGAAAGTAGAAGGGTGATTTAGAAGGATGATTTATTTTCTTCGGCCATTTTATCCGATATGTTTAAGCAGAGTTTAGCGATTCTGTCAGGGGGTTGATTTTCGAGGTGAATCCAAAATTTGAAAATGTTCATCGTTATTTGTAAATTTAGAGATAATCTACCAAGTTCATTTCTCGATGCAACATTCGGTGAACGTTTGTTTAAACCTAAACACATCTTACAAAAATGTATATGCGTTTTCTCAATCAAGTCTTTATCCCAGCGGCTATAATCACTTTTATCATAGATTCCCCAAACTTCAGAGCAATACGTTAAAATTGAGAAAAATAGTGTATTGAACAGTTTGTTGATGATGTGAATTGGTAATTTTAGAAAATCTAGATAACGACGAGCGGCAAAAAAGGATCTCTTTGTCTTTTCTGATAAGTTTTCCTTGTGATTTGTAAAATTTCCATTGGCAAAAAATTTCACTCCAAGACAGGTATAGTTATTGACGATTTCAATGTTTTAATTGCTAACCATAAAATTGTGTTTATCTATTGCTGATTTTCTTCTTTTCTTCTGAAATACAATAACTTTGGTTTTAGTTGGATTAATCTTAAGAAGCTAATCCTGACAATATTTTGATAGTCTGTCAAGAGTTTGTTGCAAACCTTCTGCCGAGGTAGATATTAGAAGTAAATCATCGGCATAAAGTAGACAGTTTAAGTGAGAACCATCTGGTAGTAAGATAGAATCTTTAGCATTATTATTTAGAATGAAGGGTAGTTCGTTTAGATAAAGGTTAAATAGAAGCGGCGACAGAATACAGCCTTGTCGTACACCTTTATCATAGTTGAAAAATTCTGATCGAGTATAATTGTCTTTCACACAACATATTGAATTTGAATATATGCTGGAAATTATGTTGTAAAAGGAGCCACCTATGTTATATTTCAACAGTTTGTATAGTAAACCTTGGTGCCAAATTGAGTCAAATGCCTTTTTAAAATCAACAAAACAAGTATAAAGTTTACCTCTGGGGGAGTGGGTAACATGTTGGTCTATTAATGTTCTTAAACTGAAGATATGCTCAGACGCACGATGTCCGGGCACAAAGCCAATTTGGGAGCGATGAAGTATTTTATGATTGTTTGAAAAGTTTAATAATCTCGTATTTAAAATAGAACAAAAGACTTTGCCAAGACAACTACTAATGCAAATACCTCTGTAATTTGAAGGGTCATCTTTGTTTCCAGATTTATGCAAGGCAGTGATTATTCCATTACTCCATGATGTAGGAAATGTTCCAGATTGTAGAATCAGATTAAAAAGTTTCTCAAGTGGATATTTTATAAAGCTTGAGCTTGTTTTAATCATTTCATTGCGTATTCCATCAAGTCCAGCAGCCTTCTTGTTTTTTAGTTTTTTAATTGCTTTATCAATCTCTTCAATGGATATTGGGTTGTCTAATTCCGATTGTAAATGGTTGCTGTCATCCAAACGCTTTTTATCGTTTAACATGTGTATTTGAAATGCCGATAATGTATTAGGATCAGGTGCTGATTGTAGCATTTTAAAATGATCATAAAGTTTATTGGTCGGAGCGAGCTTTTTAGGTCGCGAAGCGGCCAAGCAAGCGACAAATTCGCCACCCGTCCCGCGCCATATAAAAATCGGACGAAGGACTTTTTTGAAAGTCTATTGTAGCGGGAGAGCAGCTTCAAGAAAAACTCCAGGAAGCGGTTTGTTGTCGATTTTTCCAGGGAAGTGTCGAACTTTTAGAAAATGTATCGAGTAAAAGTTGGCTTGGCTCAAAATGAAAACTGCCCGTCGCAAATAACTAAAGATGCTTTCTCGACAACAGAAGGATCGAAGAGAGCAGAGCGTTCGAAATAAATTGTTCATCTGTTGTTGGGTTTCCTTTGTAACCTTTTCCTGCTGTGTCACTGTTGTTGTCCCTTTTCTGGTATATTCTCTCTTGGTATGCATCAACATTGACAGCTTTGGTGTTATAATCTGTTATAATCTCGTCAAGGGCAATACGCCGCCAAAAATCTTTTTCCCCTGTTTTCTCGAAATGAAAATCAGAGCAAGTTGAGGGTACGTTTTAAACTCCAAGTCGGCAACTCGTGAACCAATTTGGCTGAAATTTGGCCAACTTACTGTCAGATAGTTTTTCTAAAAAACCGTGTCTGCGAATTTTGATTTCTTTTTTCGTTTTCAAGTAAGAGTATTTTTTTCCACAGGTAGTGCTAATGATTTGCTATCCCTAACTTCAACTGCTTATAACAAAAGAACAAAACCACTTGACAAAAATCTGAGACACGGCTTTTTAGTCAAACGTGTTA
This sequence comes from Porites cylindrica, assembly GCA_964035525.1. NCBI lineage: Eukaryota > Metazoa > Cnidaria > Anthozoa > Scleractinia > Poritidae > Porites > Porites cylindrica. The sequence continues at coordinate 30,198,119 of OZ037776.1, forward strand.
AGAAGCGAATGCGATCTTAATTGGCTTCTTCCGTTTATTTTTGCCTGGCCTGGACTTAAATTTACAGCGACACCCACTTGCACAAAAAGCTTCTCATTTCTGAATCGCGTTAATATTTTGATTTTTTAAAAGGAAAAAGCAATAATCTGGAACTATTAAGCTTTCAGAAAATGTACGGTTTATGGGGGTATTTATTAAAAGCAAAAGCGCTAGCGCCGATCAACGCGGGGAGGGTGCTTAAGGGTGGATGATACCTTCATTCATATGAAGGAGATGATGAGAATCAGGCAAGGGAACTGTCAAATATAATCAGTGGATGCAAGCAAACAAGTGATATTCAACAACAACCTGCTAGCAGCAGCCCCAATAAGGATAGACTACCCCTTCAAGCCAGTTCTTCCAGCAACAGTTTCAGTACAATCAACAACTTAACAGGTACAGTGAATTTCTATGGTGCATTTTCTGGCTTTCCAGGTGTATGCCAGTGCCAACTCACCAAAGCACAGAGCCACAACGTACATGGAAAAGGATCAGAGCTTCTGTACTCTCAGACTCAGATGAGGACTAGCTATTGCTGACTGTACAAAAACTTTAAATTTACACCTTTCTTGTATTCATTGTAGTTTTGCACTTTTTTAATGTGTGCGTGTTTTGTACAGACTAAAATAATTAATTTTATTTTTTCTGCACTTTGTTAATTGCATTCTTTTCTTAATCTTTCCCATCTTTATTGTGTGTGTTATTTCTTTACACACTTTTATTTCTTGATATTGAAAACTGGATAGTTTCAAAATAATGAAATTCTAAATTTTTTGACCTTAAAGTTTTACAGTATTGTTATATTTATTATATTTATTAAATTCATTTGTGATAATGAAATTCATTTCTATTTGGACTACAGCATGTATTTAAAAATGAATTAAAATAAAAAAAATTATTACGATTTCAGTCTGTTTTCTATCAGAGACAGTTCCCATAGTTTTCCTTGCGAAGCTGTATTTCCTCACTAGCTATATAATTAATAAGTAAGAGGAATACATGCTTGTCCAATTTGGAAATAATTGGATTCAAAAAATTCCTCTGACAGCCAAATTGGGACGAGGTCGTAATTTTGGCTGTCCTCGGAATTTTTTTCATCCAATTATTTCCAAATTGGACAGCATGTAGTCCTATTACATAAACAAATCATGCTATTACCAATACTAATTACTTGAGGATTATAGCCCGGGATATAGAGAAAACTGCATGGATGTTAAATTCTAAAAATGATGTTAAAACTGCACTGCCTTGGATAATGAATTTTGAAAATGGTGTTTCAACACTTTTAAAAATTATAAAATGTTGTGGAAGATGCAAAAGTAGTCATAAAGCTGATAAGATGACAAAAGCGCCGCAAAATCACATAAACTGTAGTGAAATGTTGAATGCGATTCAAGAACGTAAACGATGTAATAATCCCGTGGCGGAATATCACTCCATTCCAACAATTAATTGGGGATCATTTCGGGGTCGAGGTGAAGAGAAATGGAGATCATTTTGGGATCGGTATCATTTCGGGGTCAAATTGGGATTCAATTAAGGATTGGGGATCATTTCGGGGGCTGTACAGACCGGCAGTGTGAATGGGGTATGTCGTTGGTGATATCCAATCAGGAAACGCGTTATCGTGTGACGTTAGTTCCCGGGAAATTTTATCCAGGCGAATCCTTGGCTTGGTACTCACCTGGCTTGAAGTGAAGGAAGCGTAGGAAATGAACGTTCGTGAAGAGATTAACGCCGGTCCGTCTATTAAAGGAAACTTGGCTTCAAATACATTAGAGAGAATCAAAGGATAGTGATAGAAGGGTGCGAGAGTGGTCAAGGTTTTTTGATGGTCGCGTCGACAAGCCCAGGAAAAAGCCTAAACATTTCACATCACGCCGGTTGAAAACATATCGCATACAACAGCAGAAACGTCCGCTGCCATCCTCTCTTTCGGCGAGGTGTTAAGTATATTTCCCTTATTCAAAGGACCTTTTTCACCATGTTTTCGTTGCTTCTGGCACAGTTTTCACAAATAATTTCAGTCAAACAGCTTTCTTTAATCTAATTTCACGCGAACTGGGAACTTAACATGGTCCGTAAGAAGCATTCAGTGAAAACTCGAATTTCAAAGACTTTCTGCACACAAGATACAAGTTGCTTCTTTCAATTTTGGTCGAAGACTGACCCAGGAAAGTGGCAAGCCGAAACGGTTTGACCGTTTTGTTTTAGGTCAGGTCTTCTTCATTCATCGCAGTTTTCTGTTCCACTCAGTCAACATCCAGTCATATGAGAATGCTGTTTATTTCAGCAGGCTGTCAAATGCTGTCAAACTTGTGTCACGAACCATTTTTTCGCGCCAACGTTATGCAAATTAAATTCAATCTTCTGCAGACGGAACAAGTCGATTGGCAACTTCGTAGCTCGCTTCGGCGCTCACACAGTCGAGACGACTTATGGCAAGCCTACTGTAGTGTGCTTAATATCAAATAACTATTTTATTTAACTGGTCATTTCTTTTTCTGTTTTTTCCAGTCCAGACAGTAGGGAGTCAAATAAGTGGCATTATTTCAAGCCCGTCTCTATCTCCAACAGAAGGTGAAGTACCTTTAAAATATTATTATTTTTAGCTTGGTAGGGAGATAATAGGATCAATCAAGGACATTACGGTCATCAAGGGATCATTGACGCCTTGAAGAACCAAATTTTAACATGAAAACGTATGGCCAGCGAGCGTGTTCAGTTGCTACCCCCCGACTATGGAACAAGCTCCCCTTTGAAAGTCGAGCTTGTTCTGATGTTAATCTTTTTAAATCTAAGTTGAAAACGTTTTTTTTTTAAGGTATATGACATTTAGTTTTATCATATTTGTTTCTGTTTTCTTTCCTTTTTAAGATGTGTATGCTGTAAATTTCCTAGTATGTACAGTAGTGTTATATGTAAGCTTGTGATTAATGATATTCTTATGTCTTTTTTTAATTTTTAATGCGCTTAGAACAGCGATGTATAAGCGCTATGTAAATTCCATTATTATTATTAGCAGTAGTGTCGGAACTAGTTGAAGCAGTGTAAAAGATAGCAAGGTTAATTACATTATAACTGAGTGCATTATTAAAGTGTCCTTACATAATACAAATATTATAATTATAACCAAATATACCTATGAGACTAATGGAACTTCCTACACATTTGTTCATGTGTACAGCCAACAAGAAACAGTTTCCTAACATGTCCAGATTTCAGTGATGTTCTTTATTCACTGGAAACTTGGAAAAACCTAAACTTTACTTGTTAGGACGACCAGTGTTCGCTGAGAAGAATATTTCACAGAAAGTCTGAGTCCTCTTGAGTTTATAATTATAATTATTCTTATGGTCATATCCTAACCCTTTTATAATCTTGTGAGCATTAAGTTAATTGTGGCTCTATAGTAGGCGTGACTTAAGTGAGTTTTATTTGGAAGCCTTTCGCCAATGTTAGAGAAGAAGTTACTGCGCTTTCAGCGTTCTCTCTTACATTTGCTTTAACCTAGCCTGCGTGGCAGGCGCAAAAAGGGTAGGGAACGTCTACTTGTCTGCGCCAGTTTTAAATGATTAGACATTTACGGCCTTATGATGAAGAACATCCCACGTCGTCAAAGATTTTAGCAGTACTCCAGGTTGCTCTATGGAGATCCTTTCTAGGATGTTAACAATTAGGATTTTAAAATCAGTTACTTCTTTGATCACAGGACCAAACTATTTGCTTTCGTGAATTCAAAACAGCGGATACGAGATGGTGATCCGAAATGTCTGGGTCACAACAGCCTGAATGCATCTGCAAGTTTCATGCGCGTGTCATTATGGATTTGAAGATTAGGTCCATTATAGATACGAAATTCGAATCAAATAAAGAATACATGGGAAATCTCTCCTTCCAGTTTAAAGCTTTTCTGTGATAGAAGCTTTGCTAATACAGCAAATTGTAAGGCACATGAAAGAATCCATATGGGATTGAGACCTTACAAGTGCGAGTATTGTGATAAATACTTTACCCAGACATCGGCCCGCAATACGCATGAACGAATTCACACAAGAGAAATCGTATAAGTGCAACCATTGTGGTAAGTGCTTTTCTACGCCGGTATATTGGAAGCAATGAATGAATACACGCGGGAGTAAAACCCTAAAAGTCTAAACCCTTTAAAAAAATTTTATGCTTTAGTAGGTCATCAACTTGCGAAAGGCATGAAGGAGATAGTCACACAGAAGTTTCAAAGTGCAAATATTTCCTTGTATGCTTTGGTGCGTTATCTGAACTAAACATTCACGTGGAACCTGTCGATTTAACAAAGTGTTAAGGAACTGAAGTTTTCGGAAAACAAGCAAAATGTTCGTTATACCGAGGTGTAGCTAATGATCAATTTCCAGCGCCCAGCATTTCCGGATCTGACCAGTTTCTGTTGTAAACATTTGTTTACGAGGCTATTGTCTCAGTTCAGAGCTGTACATAGCTAGAAACACGAGAACAGGCAAACAAAACTACTTAAAGGGACTGGTTCACGATAATGCGCATGTGTGAGTTCTGACAGTAGCTGATTGTTTTTCAACCAATCGGAAGCGAGTTAGATGCACGCAAGTAAATTTACAAAATTCAAATTAATTGTTCGCGACGCGAGAGTATTTCCGGGCATTTGGTTTGATTTTATTTATCCCCATAATTCAAGTTTATTCTTTGCTACTCCTTAGATATGTGTTGCAGCCGATAACAATAAAATTTACAGCCCTGTCCTGCTTTGAAACAAACATTTACCAACGTGTATTTTTACGAGGTCGTACCCACGCTAACAAAGCATTCACCGATCGGCAAACAAAATTTGTAAACAAACGTCTTATTACTGTTCTCTCAGTTCGCCTTATATAATCCCAGAAATACCTACAAATAGCGCCTGACCGGTGACAAAAACACACAACGTATGAGTATAAAGATTATCCTTAATTGAGCATAAATTTCAATTGCTTATCAGCAAATGAACAAATTCATTCGCGTTGCATTGGGTCAGTGTTCCGCAAAACAAATGTTATCGAGTAGCACACATAAAGAAACTAGATTATAAACAGAATATTCAGGCAATAATTTATTTTAAAAACATCAATTCTTAAACATATACGATCGTAAAGCAAAGATACAAGGAACATTTCAAGTGTACCAGATCGGTGAAGATCGCGCGGCCTGTTGCGGTATAACTACAGGTCGGAGTCAAAAATCAAATCAAAGTTGAACGAACTCATGCCTTTAACCACTTTCCAAGTGTCGTGTATTCTTTTCGTAAGCCACACACTACTCCTAGAACCATACCAGATCGATAGGCTAAGCTTTTCTATCTCCAAAGACTCTTGAGAACGTCCTGTTGCCGGACGGCCACGATGCTCTTCTGAACCTCCATGATCAAAACATTATTTTTTGCGTCTTCTCAAAACGTAACCAGTCAAACGACAAAACCACACGTTAATCACCACTACCGAAGTATACCTAGACCAGCCAAAGCGACGGATGTCCGAATAAAACGAAGGATTTTCAATGATTGTACCGGTAATGGCGATTTCGAATTTAGTGTTGACCCAACAAAGTTATTCTGAAGAGATAAACGGCGCGCATGCGCATTATCGTGAACCAGTCCCTTTAAAACTATCGTTCACAAAATTTATCCGCTTTGGTCTATTTCGCATTCATCTTCACCTATCTTCCGGTCGCATGTTTAATTCCTCACGTCAAGGTATATTTTACTTTTGCGTTTCTGGATTGTGTCCGTTATAACGAGTATTTCGCAAAATCGAGGTTTGTTATATCTAGGTTCTGTTCCATACCTTTTATTGTAATTTTGGCGCGGCTAAGAAAATCGTTATACCGAGGACTTCATTGTATAGAGGTTCGTTAAATCGAGGTTCCACTGTATTCATGAAATACAAAAATATCACCAAATTGCCACAAACATGAATGAATTCATACAGCAGTAAAACGTGCGAGATTTGCTTCGCCTTGTTAGCAAATTGCAGATCAGAGAGATCAAATAATTTATACAGGAGTAAAACCCGCAAGTATTTCGAGATGTGGTTCACTCCGTTAAGTAGTGTAGTACAGAAGGTGCTCGGAAGGTCTCTCCTAATTGGTCGCAGGAAACAATGACATTTCATTCTTTCAATTGTTTTAGTATTGGCTGTTAGCACATCGCAGAGACAGTAAAGAGTTGATACAGGAGCAAATTACCATAAAAGATCTCGCGTAGCTTTTCAGTTAGAGAGGATTGTTCCTCGACTGTTACCGTCTACCGTTAAATACCGTGCAATCAATGTGAAAGCCGTTGACAGTTGAGTTTTTTTAAGAGAAATAATGTAATTGGGAGCTTCTTTCAGAACGTTACGAAAACTACATGGCTCAGAACGAATATTGGATTTACGTGTTCAAAATGCCTGGCAAAAGCATCTTATTTGTTGTTGTTTTGAACTTGTAGTTAAGTTTTTCTTGAGCGTATTTGGCTTGCCTTCAATGATCACGTCCACACTAAGGCCCTGTTTATCTGGAGAAAATCCTGTCTCCATGTACACTTAATTGTTACTTCATAATCAGTATAAACACGTGCACGTTCTAGCCAAACGTTGTATTCTAAAATGGTAATAAATAGCCTTTTTAGTGGCAAGTTTTCCACATTTGTCAAGTTAGCTTAAAAAGAGGTAATATTTTATTTCGAACGTCAAAATGTTACTTCACACAAGACTGGGTTGGTAATAGATTTATTTGTTAATGAAGATTTTACGAGTGTTTAGTCATTGTTGGTAAGAATTTTGATTTTTTTTTTTGTCACAGTGAAGAACAGTGACCAAAGAGAATTCTAAAGAAATGTAAAACGGACTTAAAATGACTATGGAAATTTCTATCGTCGTTCGATTACAAGGCAAGGTTATAAATTACAAATTTTGTATATGATCTCGACATGACCACGGTAAAAAATTCCACCGTCATTTTCAGAAAGAAAAATGCACTTTATTTGAGTGTCACTGTATTTAGCCCGAAAGTGCTAATTGGGACACTATATTTTACGTCTCCTAGTGGAGACGGGACCGCTAGGTGGGTAGAAAACGAAGACCTAAGACCCCAAAACGAAGACACCGGGAAAACCCACTTGTAAATATGTAGAAACCGGTATCTCGACCTTAGATGTGTAAGAAACAACAATATCTTCAATTATACAAAATTTCGACCAGGGTCTTCGTTTTCTACACAATCCTCCCGGTGTACAGAAAACGAAGACCTCTCTCAAAATCACTTGGAAACGGCTGCAAACTGCTTTCAACGACTTCTAGACACTAAAGGAGTGTAAGAAACAACACAGCTTCTGACGATTTCCAGTTATACAAAATTTCGAACAGGGTCTTCGTCTGAGTTTTCAGCGGAATCATCCTTTGCTGTAAAGTATTCAAAGTCATGTCTTCCGTGATCGCCATCAAAATGCCCCATTCCGTTACATTAAATAACCATGTCAATCGGAGATGTTAATAAAGCTCAGCCTTGTTTCTATCAGCGTTAACATTTTTATCTGAAAAATACGAGTCTTAATTCAATTCTCTGCTCGCAGTCACGTCTTTATTACTGACGTAGAAACGTTCCCTAGATGCTATTACGGCCAGTTTGCGCGTGAACCAGAAAACACATTTTGCTTGAATATTCTTTGTTCTTTGAGCCAAGTATTTTGTACGTTCAATTATATTACAACTTCACTCAATAAACTTGTATTGAAATAACTTTGTACCGAAAAACTCGGTAACCCGTGTAAGTACCTGTTGTCTTGCAGACTCTTAATGAAATCACACACACTCCAGTCACTTATTTCAGTGTCCTTCGGAAAAGCCCTGCACAGAAACGCTTCTCCAATAAAATTCTAGACTATTCACAGCTCTTGAGTTCTACTCTAAACATCACACAAGAGGGATGTGAGAAACTGCAACGAGTGCAAGCACAAGGGAGCGTTAATTCGAGTAAACGACGCCCTCGAATAAACGCCGCACCTATTCAAAATGAGGCTAAGAAGAAAAAGCTCGGTACAACTTGATAATTTACACCATCCAGACATTTACGATCTTATCCCATCAAAATGAGGGAGACATTGGTGAACCTTTTAATTATAGAATATTTACAAACGATTTACACTAACTGTTGTCATTGATTTTTAAAAAACGATTTCGATATAGAAGGCACCCTCGAATAAAAGCCGCAATGGAAACGCGGAGAAACCAGTGTTTCGTTCACGGCACTGCTCCAGATCGGAGGGATATACTTTTTCATAGCTACAAGGAAATATAATTTCTCGTGAAACGTTTTTCTTTGCCTATGGAAGTTAAAATTTCAAACAAGAAAGGAGTTACATTATGGCCACTCACAAAAAATGTTCTGACCGTTTGAATTATACGAAAGCGTCTTGAAACTCGCTTCTGAGATACTTCCTATGCGATTCACTTAAAGAATCAGCGACATGGGACGGCCGGGAATTTCAACATAATCCCAACTGAAATATGGGAATCTCTTAATGATGCATGAAGCAGTTTCCAACCGTTTCCAAGTGATCTTGAGGGGGGTCTTCGTTTTCTACACACTGGGGGGATTGTGTAGAAAACGAAGACCCTAATCGAAATTTTGCATAACCGGAAATCGTCAGGAGCCGTGTTGTTTCTTATACTCCTTTAGTGTCTAGGAGTCGTTAAAAGCAGTTTCCAGCCGTTTCCAAGTGATTTTGAGGGGGGGGGGGGGGGGGGGGAATCTTCGTTTTCTACACACCGGGGGGATTGCGTAGAAAACGAAGACCCTGGTGGAGATTTTGTATAACCGGAAATCGTCAGGAGCCGTGTTGTTTCTTACACTCCTTTAGTGTCTAGAAGTCGTTGAAAGCAGTTTCCAGTCGTTTCCAAGTGATTTTGAGGGGGGTCTTCGTTTTCTACACATCGGGGGGATTGTGTAGAATACGAAGACCCTGGTCGAAATTTTGTATAATTGAAGATATTGTTGTTTCTTACACATCTAAGGTCGAGATACCCGTTTCTAGATATTTATAAGTGATTTTGAGGGGGGTCTTCGTTTTTGGGTCTTAGGTCTTAGATCTTCGTTTTCTGCCCACCCCGGGATCCCCCTTTTGCGTGGTCAACCGAGCCACGCGAAGGTCCAGCCGCCTGCAGGGCAAAGGAATTACCTTCATTTCTCAGTTATTTTAAGACCCTGAGCCCGGGAGTCGAACCCGCGACCTCCCGCTCTGCAGTCAAACACTCTACCGACTGAGCTAATCCTGCCGTGGTTAAGATTACTGAAAATGACCAGGGAAATTTCCTAGGTCGTTTGCTAGTAAAGTCATTTAAAACATAGTTAACTATGTTTGAAATAGTTAACTATGGTTGAAATGACCATGTTATATTTAAAATGACGATGGAAAATTCCGCCGTCAATCAGTCAGACAAACTTCGGAAATTTCCAACGTCGTTTTTGAAGAAGTCAAAATGAACCTGTCGCGTAGAATTGTTAATTTATAAACAGTCGAAGAATACAACTTGTTAAAAAATTTCATTATGCATTAAAGCCCGTTAGCCTTGCGCATAAATGTTCCAATATGGCTCATTGAATGGTCCAAGACATACGACAAACGTTGCCAAGGCTTGGATGCGTCTATTGTCTAACAGAGTTGGGGACAAAATGCCTGATACCCTGGCCATTAATTTATCCAACTACTTAGACTACCCCACCATTTACGGTTATTTACGAGACGAATTAACTGTGCTCGGCGAGGATATTATATGTTACTCACAGTTTTGCTGACTAATAAAGAACGACTTTTCAGATGTTTTTATACCAAAGGTAATGAAAAAGTTCAATCATTTTTAGGGTAAACATTCAGTGAGCAGAGCCTGGTTAGATCTCGATTGATTACATTTTTGTGATAAATGAGACTACATTATAATCAACCATCTGGAACTGCATCCCTGATGCCTTTGTCATACATGTACATTCCAGACACCATTTGTATGAGATTGGATTCCTTACGATGGCTGGGCGTTTGAATTTGCCAAGATTCCAATGAAAACTGAACTTGTGGATGGCATAGGAAATTGTGCAATCAACCCTTAACCAATAATCTAGTAGTCGTGTAGTATGGCGTTCCCCAGGGCTCAATACTTGGGCCGCTGCTGTTCACTCTCGATATGGCACCTCTCCAAGATGTTATACGTAGCCACGGTCTCGAATCCATGTCCTATGCGGACGACACCCAAATTTACATCGTCATTGAAGATCCTAAACAATCCGTTGACTCTGTCGGTGTTCTAAAGGGATGCATCAATGATGTTTTTGCATGGAACTCTAAGAATATGTTAAAGTGCGACCCTGGAAAAACTGAAATATTACATTTCACGTCTCGTTTCAGCAAGCAACCTACAGTTTACGAAACATTATCATTAGCTAACACCTCAGTAGAAGTGAAAACAAAAGCCAAGAATTTGGGTGTCATCATGGATAAAACCTTGTCTTTCACTGAACATATCAACGAAATGTGCAAGAAAGCCAGCTATGCCATAAGATCAATTGGTCGTATTCGAAAGTACCTTCCTTCCGATGGATTGAAATGTTAGTCAAAATACCAGAGAGATAAGTTACAAAGAATTCAGAATACCGCAGCTCGAATGATAACAGGAGCCCGCAGCTCTGACCACATTACACCTTTATTAAAGAGCCTGCACTGGCTACCTGTGGAAGCAAGGATTCACTTCAAAATTCTTCTTATCACATATAAGATCTTAAATGGACAATCAATTGGATATCTAGAACCTCTGATTAAGGATTATCATCCATCAAGAGCTCTACGATCGTCATCCCGTTCGCTATTATGCACCCCAGCCATAAAATCCAAAACATATGGAGGACGCGCGTTTTCCACTGCAGCACCTCAGTTATGGAACACAACCCCAGAATATATCAAAAATTCGGACAGTGTTACAACATTTAAAACTAAACTTAAAACATTTCTCTTCAGGAAATGTTTCAATTGAAATACTTGATTATTGATTTTCGTGTCTTACATTTTTCGGTTTTTTAAAGTTTTACAACTAGGTTTTTTTTTTATACACATAACATTTTATAGTTTCTTAAAGTTTTCCAATCTTGATGTATAATGTCACAATTGATTTTCACGCTTAACATTTTACGATTTTTAAAGTTTTACAATTAGGATTTTTTAAGTTTTACAATACTTGATGTATAACGTCACATAGGCTAGAAATGTAATGATTTTTCTTTTCAAAGCGCGTTCATAATGTAAAGAGCATTGAGGATGGAAATGCGCTATATAAGAATCTATATTATTATTATTATTGTTAAGTGTCTAAACTAGAAACTCGCACTCACTGTTCTTCCCCCTTTTGTAGTGTTTAATTACAAGTGAATCTCTGATACCTACCCTTTTTGCTGTACTATCAACTTTGCAATGAAATCAGCTTGCCATCCAGCTCTAGGAAATCCAGGATACCTAGCATGCTTAGATAGCGGGCACCCATACTGACTGTTCCTCACACTTGCTGTGATCATTGATCCAGACCTGCATCCCTGTATCCCATGCCTGCCCTGTATATTCCAGACTCCAGACTGAAACTGTTTGGAAGATGACCCTTTCGTTGGAAACCGGTGTCCCTTAATTTGCATAACACAAGCGATAAGATATAGAATCGGTCAACCAGTAAACAGTTAGTTCTCTAATTGTAGCATTCAGCTACAAGTGCATCTTTGATGCCGTCCCTTTTTTGCTGTGGTGTCAACCTGGCAATCAAAGGAACCCACCGCCCAACTCTTGGAAATATAGGATACCCCACATGCTAATTCAGGACTTAAACTGACTGTTTCTCTGCTTTTGTTTTGATTGCGGTCAGTGAAAGTGCTTTTTAGCTGTCTGCACGCTTTCATTATGGTTTTATGTCTGTTTATAGCTCCTTTACACATCCTTGAAATGCAGCAGTTTATTCGGATCAATTTTATAGATTTCTGGGAAACTGCCCACCTATCCCTCCCCTAAGCTAACATTAACACTTACTTCTCACCTAGGGCAAAATGATGGCTTAGGGGAGGGGTAGGTGGGCAGTTTCCCAGAAACTTAAACTGATCCGTTTATTCTCCTCAGGAGACTGGCAGGATTAGAGGGAAAAGAAGAATTTAACTTTCATTTCCCCTTTAGAGAGTTAATTTATGGAGGAAATTGACTAAGATTTAAAACAATTATACAGTATTTACTGTCTGCATCTTTTATCATCTTTTCTATCTTTTCTTGTAGTTAATAGAAAGGTCTTTTGAGGATACAGGTCTGCCACGAAGTAGAAAAAAGAGCTGATGTAGAGAAGCCACCATTATTCTGTCCGCCAGATTTTGAAAGTAAACTGTACCATATATTAGTGGTAAGAGACTTTATTTGTTTATCTGCTTCTGGCTCCAGTTGTTCAAAAGGTGGATAATGTTATCCACCGTGCCGCAGATAACCAATTAATTTTCCCTAATACGTATCTACTGAAAATCGATTATTTATCCATCGGATTCATAGTGCTATTCAACGTGTGACAACTGAGGCCTGACCTGTGGAACAGTTTAACAGACAACATCCGCTCATATCCGTATTTCCTCGAATAATAGCCATCCCTTGATTAATAGCCTTGCTCTCGAATAATCGCCCTCTCGCCATCTTCTTTTTCTTTTATCGTCTCCCTTTGAAATTGAAGCGGAATCTGATCCAGTAAAACTGACCATTGAAGATGCGAGCCCTGACACCGTGGATATTGACACTGAAACTTTTCATGGAGCCAAATTTGGAACATATACAAAACGTTTTATTATCCCATTAACATCAAACAATGACCACAACGATTTTTTTTAAAAAAAAAGCTCAAGTTCTTAGTATTATTATGAGCCGTGACAGCATTATATCATAATTCCCCTTTCCTCTTTGTTAATATCCTATGTTTTAAGTGCAAATGGTAGATTAGGCCACGGAATCATACCGGATAGGGCTTCCGTTCAAACGCAAGAACAGTTGTTGGGGCATGATTTCTATAACGGAGCGAAGCTGCGCTGTACCGATCTCTTATAAAGTGAAGAGTCACGTATCAGACAGGTGTTCACATTATGTCGGATAGCTTTTCATGGCGCCTAAAAAAGCTATACCGTATAGTGTGTACATACCGATAAAAATCAAAGTCACTGGTCTGCCGTTATAAGAAAAGCTAAGCTGAACTAGATACGCCAGTGTTGTTATTTCCAACAGATTTTGAAAATAACATGGATTGCTTGTATAACTTAAGTTTGTTCTGTAGAATGCTACTTCTTCAGCAACAAACGCAGGCATTGTTATGTATTCATCTGTTGACTATTTATTAATGATTTTTGTTTTTATTTTTATCATTTAGCATGTTCTTCGCCGATCCAGCAGGCCTTCAATTGCCATCGTTTCTAGCATCATTCTTCAACAACGCCCTTTATTGGAGAGGTGATGAATGAGACAGAAAGTTTTCCTGATGAGTCTGAAAGTTCAAGAATTTGTATTGGAAACATCCTCGGTCCTGCAGAGCACTCTTCAAGGAAAGGCACCGACAATACAACAAAGTCTCTTATCAGAATACCTCAGTAAGAACAGTTTGCTGACACAAGTGCGTGAAATGAATTCGCTTTGCAGATTTCAAGATGATGGATATTTTGCAGTATTCATTGAAGACTTAATATAGTTATTCCGTACCGTTGGAGAGGGTTCCAGAATCCAGATACTAATTAATATTCCCATGTCATTTTCTTTGACTCAAGGTACATGAATAAGATATTTTCCACGAGCAGTTTCAGTTGTTTACTCGTGGTTTGCCGGGCTAGTCCAGGGGACCTTTGAAATGGGGTACAGCTGGCCTGGGGTTTTCCTCCTAGAGGTAAGTGGGCATATGGGGAGTTTTTTCACCCAGCTTTTGTTCCATGACTTCATTTCATTAAGCCTTTACTGAAACTGTGACTGCTAAAAATAAGCGTTGAAACTGTTTTTGTCACCAAAGATAATCTTACTCGCAAAGATAGCAATAAACTGAGAGTGAACATTGCTTTGTGTGTTTCTAATATATAGATTTAGCCAGGGCTAAGAGCGAAGCTCCCATTAATAAATTTATAATTTAAATCAAACAATAAACTTGTAATCCACAAATAGTTAACTTAAGGGCACATATGTGACTTTTTAAGGAAAGCTAAGGCTAAGTGATTTTAGAGTGAAAATTTACATCGACTTGATAGCCTTATATGTACACCCAAAAAATAACAATCATCTTCGTTCACATTAAAGAGCCATGATGGCTCTTCATCACAGTAGATTAGGCATGGAAAACGAATTCTTGAAAAACAAATCAGGCCGAATTTTTGGCGTTCGACAGGTTTACTTAGCAAAATCTTGCCAACAAATCTGGGTGCGTGTAAACCAACATTTCATACTTTTTATACATCACATCTGAGGTGAAACAGTAATATGAGGCGCTGTTCTTATTTTTGAAGAATATCGCGAAACACATTTTCCTCGCTTATTTTGCCTAAAATAAAAAAAAAATAGAAAATTTAAGAATGTTTGACCAAAACCATGGAGTAACGCCTTGAGAAAATGCGTTTTTTGGGACTTTTAAAAATAGATGTTGTTATTGTTTAAAAAGCCATTTTTCCCATTAAGATTATCGTCAAACACATTTTCCTTGCCTATTTTTTCCCTATTTTTCCTAAAATAAGAAGTTGGAAAATTTTCAATTTCTTAACCAAAACCATGGACTAACCCCGTTGGACAAATGCAATTACTGTTTGCCTTTTAAATACTGTGTTTTTAGTGTCAAAAAGGCCTTTTATCTTATTAAGAATATTTTCAAACACATTTTCCTTGCTTATTTTGCCTAAAAGTAGTTTTGAAATAAAACCATGGACTCAACTTATGGAGAAGTGCAATTCTTCCAGTTTTTAAAAGCGATGTTTTTATTCTTTAGGAACTCTTCTTTTTCTGCCTGAGATGAAAGTATGAAAAATTTAAGCATGGACTAAGTCCGTTGGAAAAACGCAGTTTTTCGACTTTTTAAAATCGAAGTCTATATTTTCTAGAAAGCCTTTTTTGCTGTGAAAAATATCATCAAACACCTTTTCCATGCCTATTTTTGCTAAAATAAAAAGAAGGAAAAATTTCAAATTTTTGACCAAAACCATGGACTAACTCCTTTAAAAAAAATCAATTTTTCGTGTTTTTAAAATCGACTTTGTTATTATCTAGATAGGTTTTTTTTCTATTAAGAATATCGTCAAACACTTTCCTTGCTTATTTTGCCTAAAATAAAAAAAAAATAGAAAATTTAAGAATTTTTTACGAAAACGATGGAGTAACCCCTTTGTAAAAATGCATATTTTTCCACTCTTTAAAAACGATGTTTTGCCATTTTTTCTGTTCAGAATATCGTCAAAACACATTTTCCTTGCCTTTTCCCCCCCTTTTTGCCTAAAAAAAAGAGGGAAAAGGGAAATTTGCAAATTTTTAACGGAAATCATAAACTAACCCCTTTGAACAAATGCAATTTTTCCCGTGTTAAAAGCGATGTTTTTATTTTCTAAAAAGCATTTTTTCTATGAAGAATAAAGTCAAACACATTTTTTTTGCTTATTTTGCCTAAAATAAAAACATGGACAACTTAAAAATTTGGAAAAATTTTCAAATTTAATGACCAAGACTACGGACTAACCCCTTTGTAAAAAAGCAATTTTTGGACTTTTGAAAACTGATGTTTTTATTCTCTAAAAAGGCTTTTTTGCTCTGAAGAATATCGTCAAACACATTTTCCTTGTCCATTTTGCCTAAAATATAAAGAAAGGAAATTTTCAAATTTTTGACCAAAACCGTGGACTACCAATCTGCAAAAATGTAATATTTCGGCTTTTTAAAATCGATGTTTATATTGTCTACAAAGCCTTTTTTCCGTGAAGAATATCGTCTAACGCATTTTGCTTGCCTATTTTGCCTAAAATAAAAAGATTAAACAATTTCAAACTTTTAACCAAAACCATGGATTAACCCCTTTTAAAAAAATGCAATTTTTCGAGTTTTTAAAATCGGTGTTTTTATTGTCTAGATAGGTTTTTTTTTTCTATTACGAATATCGTCAAACACATTTTCACTGCCTATTGTACTTAAAATTATAAAAATTGGAAAATTTTCAAATTTTTAACAAACACCATGGGCTAACCCCTTTGGAAAAAAGCAGTTTTTCGACTTTTTTAAATTGATAGTTTTATCTAAAAAGCCTTTTTTTCTATTAAGAATATTGTCAAACACATTTTCCTTAGCTATTTTGCCTAATAGAAAACGACGGAATAGTTTAAAACTTTTGAAGAAAACCATGGACTAACCCATTTTTTTTAAAAAAATGCAATTTTTCGAGTTCTTAAATTCGATGTTTTTATTGTCTAGAAAGCTTTTTTCGCCGTAAAGAATATCGTCAAACACCAATTCCATGTTAATTTTACCTAAAATAAAAAGATGAAAAAGTTTTAAATTTTTGACCAAAACCACGGACTAACCCCTTTGGAAAAAAGCAATTTTTCGACTTTTTAAAATCGATGTTTCTATTGTCTAGAAATGCTCTCTTTTCTAAAGAATATCGTCAAAAACATTTTCCTTGCCTATTTTGCCTAAAATAAGTGCAGGAAAATTTTCCAATTTTTGACCAAACCATTGCCTAACCCCTTTGGAAAAGCACAATTTTTCGACTTTTTAAAATTAATGTTTTTTGATTGCCTAATAAGTCTTTTTTGCTGTGAGGAATATTCTTAAACAAATTTTCCTTGTCTACTTTGCATAAAATAAAAAGATGGAAAATTTTCATATTTTTGACCCAAACCAAGAACCCCTTTGAAAACATGAAATTTTTCGACTTTTTGAAACTGATGTTTATATTGCTTAAAAAGCCTCTTTTGCTGTGAAGAATATCGTCAAACACATTTTTCTTGCTTATTTTCTCTAAAAAAAAGAAAGATAATTTTTAAATTTTCGGCCAAAACCATGGCCTAACTCGTTTGGAAAAATGCAATTTTTCATCTTTCCAAAATTGATGTTTTTATTGTCTCGAAATGTTTTTTTTTTCTAAAGAATATCGTCAAACACATTTTCCTTGCCTATTCTGCTTAAAATATAAAGTGCGAACATTTTCAAATTTTTGACCAAAACCATGGACTAACCCTCTGGAAAAATCCAATTTTTTTACTTTTTGAAATTGATGTTTTTATTGCCTAAAAAGCCCTTTTTGCTGTGAAGCTGATATCGTCAAACAAATTTTCTCTGCCTTTTGTTCCAAAAAAAGATAGTAAATTCTAAAATTTTTGACTTACAGCATGGACTAACCCCTTTGGAAAAATCCAATTTTTTGATTTTCTAAAATCGATGTTTTTATTGTCTAGAAAGCATTTTTTCTATGAAGAATATCGTCAAAGACATTTTCAAAAGTAGGTTGAGTAGGTTGCTTGCCTCTTTCACCGAAAATGAAAAAAGGAAAATTTTAAATTTTTGACCAAAACCAAACCAAAAAAGCTTTTTTCGCTGCGAAGAATATCGTCAAACACTTTTTCCTTGCCTATTTAGCCTAAAATAAAAAGATGGCTTATTTTTAAAGTTCTACCCAAAACCATGGACTAACCCCTTTGGAAAGTTGCAATTTTTCGACTTTTTAAAATTGATGTTATCATTGCCTGGAAAACCTTTCTTTGCTATAAAGAATTTCTTCGATACATTTTCTTTGCTCTTTTGCCCAAAATAAAAACATAGAAATTTCAATTTCTTCACCAAAACCATGGACACACCCCTTTGGAAAAATTCAGTTTTTCGAGTTTTCAATATCGATTTTTTTATTGTGTGTAAAGTTTCTTTTTTCCATGATGGATATTGTCAAACACATTTTCCTTGTCTATTTTGAATAAAGTAAAAAGACAATATAAATTTTCAAAATTTTGACCAAAACCGTGGACTAAGCCCTTTAATACAATGCAATTTTTCGACTTTTTTAAATTAATATTTTTATTGTCTAAAAAGCATTTTTTACTGTCAAGAATTTTATGAAACACATTTCCTTGCCTATTTTTCGTAAAATAAAAAGATAGAAAAATTTTTAAACTTTTGACCCCAAATTATGGACTAACCCCTTTGGAAAAATGCAAATTTTCAAGTTTTTAAAATCTATGTTTTTCTTGCATAGAGATTCCTTTTTTTGGATAAAGAATATCATCAAACACATTTTCCTTGCCTATTTTGCTAGAGTAAAAAGATGGAAAATATACCAAAACCATGGACTAACTTTTCAGGAAAATGCAATTTTTCGACTTTTTGAATCTATGTTTTTATTGTCTAGGAATCCTTTTTTCGTTAAGTCTATCGTTAAACAAATATTTTGTTTCCTGTGTTCATGGACGCTTCTTTTTTCACCGCCCCTCACTTACACCTGCCTAATTTGCTAATTAGGGCCTGTTTACATGGAGTTGAGGGACCCCAGTTAGGTGAGGTAACCCCTCCTAGGTGGGGTAATTAACCCGCCTGTCCATATAATCTCTCATTTTAATTTAGTCACGTGATAAGTGGGGTGACCCGCCATATTTTACCTCACCTATCTGGGAGCAGGCCCTTAGTAAAAAAACTGAGTATTATTAACCAGAGCTTCGCTTTTAACCGTGGCTGAGTCTTTATATTAGAGAATGCATTGTTTTCGAACGAACACGGGATACAGAACCGATACCCACGCGCCGTCTTTAACCAAACATCTGGTGGATTAAGTTGCATTATTTGCATCATACGTTTATAGCTGTCGATTTGCCCGCTGGAAATTTCTATCGCCTGCCGCTGAGAAAAAATAATAACGCCGCACTGTTTATTGTCTATTTGAAGCAAATAATTCAGAAGCCTTCATCGGCGCATAATAAATCTTTCTCCTCAAAAGTAGAATTCCAAAGCTTAAAAAAGAGACCAATTATAAACCTATGTGTTGTATATTCACGGACTTAAATAATATGTAGATTAACCCATGGCTAAAAGCGAAGATCTCGTTAACTAAACACTTATAAACAAAAGAATAAAATCGTGTAAAGTCAAACGGCGACAGCAATGAGAACGGCGAAAAATTAATAGTCAAAGATCTCATTAGAAAGGAAAAACAAATTCACACATGCAGCACACTTTTTTGTACATTTCTTTGCCGTTGTTTTGTACAACTACAATGCCGTTTTACACGACTAAAACGTAAGTGACTTCCTAGTTACACGTTATCTCTTATGGAGCTCAACTATGATTTTTCGAGGCTTTCAAGTTCGCCTATAAGACAACTAAATTTTACCCAAAATGTTCTGTGCGCAACATCGGACAAAACAAGAGCTTCAATATAAAATATGCTGTGTAAAGTTGCGATTTCAAAATTCTTTGTGCAGTAGAACAGTTAAGTTAGTCTTTGAAATGTTTATCAAATTGACAATCGATCGAGAATTCCGCGCACTGAAAACTTTTATTAGAGCTTAAATTTTGCCTTAAGTTCAGAAGTTTTCGACAAAATACCTGTTACAAAGTAGAATCCTTCGTGATGTACTCTTTAGTGTGTCTAGGATTTCTAAAGCGTCTTTAAATGCCCTGGTATCTTCACTCATAACATATTAAAACTTTGATGTCATCTTGGCACCGGAGACGAACGGATCGTTGCCATGGCAATGTGGTACTTTCACATGTGAAATTTTGAATCAACAATGAAATTTCGCTCGAAAATTAAGGAGTAATCCGTCACCCATGATATTTTGTCTGAAATTCACCCGGGGGGGGGGGGGGGGGGGGGGGGGGGGGGCACTTGGGTATTTTTTGGGTGTGTATGTGCCGCCCGGGACTCAAAATTGGCACCCCCGTTCTAAAAAAATTTCCCCTAAAACTGATATCCCGTTCAAGAAATGGGCCAATTTTTTATACGCCGTTCTAGAATTGGCCCTAAAACTGATACCCCGTTCTAGAAATGGGCCAATTTTTTATACTCCGTTCTAGAAAGTTTGTAAATTGAAATAGCCCTGTTTTTTTAAAAAGATATTTCTTTATTTGTTCGACTTATACATCAAATGAATGCTTCTTCATAATCAGCAACAATTTTAAGCAGAACATAAAGCTGTGATCCACAATTTTTTACACACCGTTCTAGAAAACGCCTCCGAAATGGATACCCCGTTCTAAATCAGGAGCTTCAAAATCACGACCCCTTTGGGCGGCACATACCCGTATAGGTAATGTACCGGAGTACACCCCCCCCCCCCCCCCGGGGAAATTCAGGCGAGTTCTGCCGGTAAAAATGAAAATTTAGGTGTCACGAAACCGAGACTACAATGGGCCTTATTCACACGGCGGCCATATTGTCCCGAGAGACTGAAAAAGCTTTGTCTTACCACTTTCGACCTGGCAATGAAAAACTTGGGAGCGAAGCTAGAGACGGGTTAAACAAAGCTACTTTAGTCTCGCGGGGAAAAATGCCTGCCGTGTGATAAAGGCCCATTACATTGAAACTATTCACAACACACATAATGATATGCGAAGTTGAAATGCACCTAATTAACAGGTTTAACGTAGCAGTCAAACGGGTTCACGTGCGATTAGGTAATTCCTGATGATAAATACTGATTTGGTGTGGAAATCATTGGTGAGTTTGTCTATCGCCGACGGCTTACTAGCGATTCCCTTGATTCTTGATATCATTCATTTGTGCCTTAAGTATAGTGATACGGATTGTCCACGTATTCTTAAAGAAGTATACGGAACTATCACCTTGTTCCTCCTTTCGGTCATTGTCCTTCATCTCTCCTTACTGAGTTCAGAACGTTTCATCGCCATCAAGTTTGCCTTAAGATACCAAGCCATAGTGACCAAACGCCGAGCACGGATCGTTTCCATCGCGATGTGGCTGTGGGCTCTGGTCGTTAATGTGGCTGTTCCAGAGGTGCTTCAGGGGGCAACAGGGAAAGATTTCAAAAAGTTACGCAGACAGATGACGGCAAACAATAATACCTCCCAAGTGCTCCACATCAGATGGCATCTTGTATTCCAAGCTGTGTCAATGTTTCTTGTCCCCCTGTTGATCATTTTATGCTCGTACACATACATCTTCATAGTGTCTTACAAGCAGAGACAACTTGTCAGAGAACAGGGCCGTGACATTCCAGGAATGCCCACCGTCGAGCATCACATGAAAGGTGCCCGCACTCTCGCCATTGTTGTAGCGCTGTGTCTACTCAGTATCATCGCTTTGCTGGTTGTGACATCCCTCCGAATCTTCTGTGGCATATCACTCGGGCGCCGCGATCAAATGCTAATGGTGAATATCGTCTACGACTTGGCCATGTTTTTGAATGCCGTACGCAACCCTCTTATCTACGGATGGAAAAATGAAGAATTTAGAAACGCTTTTCGTAAGATGCTGAAATGCTGCTAAGTGAGCTTAGTGCGCAAACGTTGTCAAGCGTCCTAGGCCATACCCAAGATTAACTGCATTTTTTTGTTTAAGGCAAATTGGCCGAGTATCAAGTACCAGACGATACCAAACTCCCTTTTGTAAGCCACTCAGAATCGCTCAAGAGGTTTGTACCTGCTAAATTACTGACTCAAATAACGAGCCCTACGCAAGAATTATATGGTGTCAAATTCTTATTCATTTCAAGTATAATAATAGTATAGTGGCACGATTGTAAGTTGAAAAAATTTTATAACAAACGTATCCTTTTGCATGAGTAAAAAAAGAAACTAATTATATGTTCTATGATCAGATCTAGTGAAAAAGAGTTTTTGGAAGAGGCCCAGTGGAGGACATACACTGATACATTGCGAATTTGTCAAAATTTTTACTGTCGGCTGAGAAGTGAGACGGATTTTTAATTAAGAGCTGAGACTTAAGATCAAAGAGCTATTGATACGGCTGGGAAAAGCCAATGGTGATTCCAGCATCCCCATGTAACTCCCAAAAGTTGTAAAAGAGAAAGCTAAACAATTGCTTATGCAGATAACATGGTAAAGAAGCAAAATTTGCCCACAAAAGTTTACAACGTATTTTAAACATTCTTACTAGTCTCTTGGTATTATTTACTAGTCTCTTGGTATTATGCAGTGAATACGCTGCTTACATTTCATTTACAAAAAACAAATCCAAACAACGCATGTACCCTGTGGATACACGGTTCAAAGAAGATCTGTTAAGAGCCGCGGGAAGGGTGTGATTCCCATATGAAAATGATGGAACTCGCCTCCTCGCTTAGAGTTGATCATGGATTATGCTTGGAACCAATATAACCGTAGAGGTATTACTGTGAATTGTCAGTAAAGAAATATTAAACTATGTAAAACAAACAACTGCCTTATAACAAAAGGAGAACAGTTGTGACCAAATTGCGAAAAAAAGTGAGATTTGTAATTTTTGCAGCTTCCGTTAAAATTGTAAAATCGGCAGCGCCACTTTGAGGATTTGTTGCTATTTACATAACAAAGGGGAGCAAGTTGTGAAAATAGCAGAGGACTGACGAAAAATCGAGAAATTTTTAAATTTTGCAATTGCCGTTAAAATTGTAAAATCCGCAGCGCCGTTTCTCGTAAGCTCATCGCGAAAAATCCTTAATTTTTTAATTTTGTAGTATTCGCAACGTCATCGCGGAAAAATGTTAGGTTTGCAAATTTTGCAGTTTTCTCGAGGCTATCGCGAAAAATCGTAAATTTTGTAAATTTCGTAGCAAAGTTCAATCCTGAACATAAGTGTCCGCGAGTAGGGTTTTGTTTGGCAAGCATTGAATTAGAAGAGTGGAAAAATGAGATCGTATTTTTTAAAAATCTAACCGAAAAAAAATTATATATTTCGGTAAATCTGAATCCGAAGAGATCATGATCACCCGTGTTGACTGCCATCTTGGACGACGTCACAGGTCTCCAGTAGCACATTAAATGTCAAGTCTAATAAAACGCTGTAATGCATGGAAGGAAACCCAATCGGGGATTTAAATTCCCTCCGGTATCACGGTGGATACGAGTTTGCTTTTCCACCGGTCAGGGTATTAATAGTTGATTACCATTTGTGATTTATTTAATGTTGTGAGTCGTTTTACCAAACTATGGGAAAAGATCGAAAAAGCGGCTTGCTATCATCTTAATAGTGCAAATTCGGTGTCCGAGAGGTCAACACCTCGAACTAATTATCGGTTCGTCCAGTCGGGTTCGAGCCTTCTCATACCTGGTTGTCACGGCATTAGACAAGAAAATTTGCTACACCTTTGCCTCTCATCACCTAGGGCTACAGATGGGCACTGGAGGTTAACCTTGCCATGGCGTTTCTACTTAATCCTTACATCTAAATTTTGGAATCCACTGCTTGTGATTTATCCCCAGGGGTTACTCCCTGTAGTGGCCTTAATAGGGGATCCGCTCGAACGGGGTACCTTTTTCAAGCTTCAGGTATATAAAAGGGTAGGGATTTCACCTGGCTAGTTGAAGTGTATAAAAAGATAGGGAAATCTGTCATTTCGGCCGCTAAAAGTACCCAAAAGGGCTAACAGAGATACATTTTTTGGCTGTGAAGAAGTCAAGAAAACTCCCCGGCTTAGTTATTTTTTCACAATTAAGGACAGTGCATTTACAGCGGTTCAAAGCAATGCTGCGTCCTAAACTAGCTATGTGAAAGGGGTACCATTAATTGTCAGTAGAAGGGTATACGAAAGGGGTACCTTTTGTGTCAAAAATATTATATGCGGTAATGAAAGGTTAATGCGTTTGACCTCGGGGCGGAGCCTCCTTGTATAAAAATTTGTTGAGTGTGCCCGGGTGAGGGTATTTATCAGTCTGCTGCTCAACAGCTGGTCGATACTAAGAAGGTATTGTCTTTTTCCAAGACAGAGCTGAATTACTTGAATGATATATAGATTTAGCCAGGGCTAAAAGCGAAGCTCTCGATAATATTTATAGTTTGTTCAAACAAAATATAAAATGGTGTAATGCTAAGCGGCGAAGGCAACGCCGGAGAACAGTGAAAAAACAACAATATGTCTATGTAGCAAAAAAGCAACTCACTTTTTTTGTACATTTCTTTGCCGTTGTTTTGCACGACTCGCAACGTGGAACTTCCTGAGAAACTTCTTAGTTACACGTTGTCGCACGTGTTCTCGTTCTTTTTCTTTTTTCAGTGTCTCTCATTTTCACCTTGCATTGGTGGCCGCTAGCATTTCTCATTTTCTTATCTCACCGCCGCTACAAAATTTTGATGTTGTTCTTCCAACAAAAAAATGTCTTGTTTTTTTATCTCTCGCTCTAGATCTCTGTCGCCATTCTTCTTAGTTGAGCTTCGCTGGCCTGCCGCCTACTTTCTCTAGCCCTATATTCCAAATTTGTGGACAAGACAAGTAATCTAAGCTTAATACTTTAGACAACACGGATACAGAAACAATTTCCGCTTTCCATTTTCGTCTTTATTGACTCTTTAGTTGTCTCTGCTTTAAAGACTGAGGGTGGCTATGCGATTTCCCGCCAAAATAACCTTGAGTTGCATTTGGGTTGCCATAACTGTTGATTGAGTTATTTTACCTTGGTATGACTGTTATTGTTACATTGGACGTACGGCCACGTGATTGCCAAAATTTCTCGGACGGGTAGATTACCACATTTTCTTACCCATGGTGCTTCGCTGCGTGCGCTTCTCGCGCGAGAGCTCCGCTTCAAATTTTGTATCCAGCTCTTATCTTTACAAAAAATAACTGCTTTCCATGACTGAAAACGTCCTCTTATTGCAATATGCTGAACAAACAGAGCCTCCTCGTTTATTAATTGCATGTCTACGCCCTGTGGCACTTTGTTTTTTGCGAAAGGGCGTTTTTTGTATTATATTTTACTAGCACTAATTTTTGCGATGATTTGAACCTGGTTTTTCTTATTCTTTTTCTCAACGTTTTGTGAATTCAAGATGTGTATAAATTAAAAGGCTTCCTTTTTACAAATTTTCATCAAAACCTGGTATAGAATGAAAGTTAGTTTGCTAGGTGGTTTCTTCTAAAACAAAAAGACTACTTGTCCTCGTTTTCTAAAAGTCAAGTTGTCATAGAAAAACTCGAACAAGATAGCGGCACCCTTCCCGAAGGCATGCAAACCCTGCAGGCATCTCGTCAGTATAATTCGCGAGTGTGAGCTACGATTGATGCTTTCAGAGCGTATGACAATTTACATGATCCTTGCTATATCCAGCGAGTTTACACTTACCATCGAGACATATTTGAGATTCGAGGAATTAAATGAACTTTGGAAGGTGTTACGCCAAAACGTGAATGGTTGATAAAAGTAACATCTGTAAGCCTGAAGAAGGCTGGTATGGCCAGCCGAAATATTGTTATGAAAAAACAATGCACGTTGTTCTGAATTGGCTTTGCAGTAGTCTTTGGACTTGTCGTTCTTGATGAAAGCTGCATGAGTTAAGAAGTGGGCCGCAGTTTGCAACCAGGCGAACTCATAACGCCGCTATATTAACGCGAGCAATACCTGTTACTCGAAGGTCCTCTTACCTTTTCGATCCGGAGCTGGATTTTATTGCAGTATAGGTTTGATGGATATCAGCAAAATTATAAACTTTTTAAAATACCGATTTTTTAAACCTAAAAATCAGCAAAATAGACACCTTTAATAGCAAAACATTACCTCTAGTTTGGAGAGACTTCCCCAGGGGTCCAGAGGCCCGTTTCTGGAAAGTCCCGGTAACTCTTCGGGCCCGAAATCAAATATTCAAATGGAAATATAAAGAATAGGAGCGCCTGTCCTGGCTTGCAAACTACTCCATTTTGTTTCATTAACTGATTGTTTTATCATGTTAGATGCAAAAATATTGAAACCTCAATCTTTAATGTAAGCGGAGACAGCTTACCGGGCTCGTTAATTATCGGGACTTTCGAGAAACGGGCCCCTAGTTACTTGTGTTTTACTCGCTTCGGGGCCTTCCATCTCGAAGTCAGGCATGGCAGATATCGTTTCAGGCGCTTTTTCATTTTTTTCCTTGTTATTTGACATGTACACCAGAAGAAGAATCGTGAACAAGGCCAAATATATATTCATTTGTCTCGCATGTTCTTGTTTTACCTGTATTGCTCGCAACCTTGCTTCGGAAAAATTGCTTCGTCAAGTCTTCATTTGACTGAAAAGTTTTTTTAAATTATGTTTTCGTTTAAGTTTAAAATATGATAAATATAATATGATGATTTTAATCGCCTTTTTTAAGCTTATGTGGGCGTTCTTCATTGTCTCTATTCCGCGCCAAACTTCTTCCGCTCTTTAATAAGTTTAAGTCCTTATAACTGTCGCCAGCAAGTATGAATTCACTTTATTTCTCCTTTCGAACTCATTATTTTCCTACATAATGGTTTACGCGTGTCAATTAATTTTTAATAACAGCATCATAAAGGTAGAAATGAAAACTGACGTTTCCTAGTCGCTTGATTAATGGCTCAAAAACGAAGGTGTCGAGCCAGTGTGTCTACTTCCATGAATAAAAACAATTTCTGTTCAGCTGACAATGGTGCCTTCACTTTAATCCTCTTCTCCATTCAGTGCATATTAGAATTTAAAACGGCTATTTTAAGCCGAAACTTATCCACAGTCGGAAAGAAACCCATGCATTTTGTACGCGTGAAGCCAGTTCTGATGTTGATATTAATAAACTGACTTGATAGGCTCTTAAATAATAATAATAATAATAATTATAACATTAGATAATAATTAATAATTATTAATAATAATTATTATTATTTTAGTAATAATAGTAATGATAATATTAATTCAAAGGAGTATTTAGGAGAGGCTTTTAGATCTGTTAATGAGCTGGCACTTAGTACATGTTCGGCTGTTCCTTGTATTTCATACTCGATAAGACGCACTTACTAGTTTATGAAACTTTCAAAGCCTGCTGTTACAACTACTTTTTAATAAGTTACAAGTACTTTTTATTAAGAGTGCCACAGTTCTTTTGTTTTTCTTTCTAGGCCAAATATAAGGTTTTTTTTTATGAATTATTTGACTCTGTGCTTGTTCATTTCCCCGTTGAAAGCAGTCAGTTGTTTAATAAAACTTAGAACACAATGCGGGATAACTAGCTAGTTATCCCGCATTGTGTTCTAAGTTTTATTAAATAAAACTATAGTTTTATTTCCTTAACTCTATACTACGCAATTTTGACATGTTATTTACTTTCTTACTGGATTCTCAATGAATTTGCGAAGAAATTTAGAGTTTGACGTTTTAGAAGGCAGTAATTAAGGCAGTTACCTGACATTAACCTGCATATTTTATGGACAATCGCGTTTATTTGGATTTTGGTTAATAGAAATGGCTTAATTTTACCTTTATTGCAGATGCGTCGTATTTGTTTTGACGCTATTAAAACAAAAGGAACATCATCAATAGTTGCAATCGTTATTTAGTAAAATCCAACTGGTGGTCAATTATCGATGCTGCGTTCTGATTGGTTGAGCTACTAGTAGGCTATGTGGACTAGAGAAATAATTGTTAACTAATATCCTTTGATCATATATATACAGAGTTGAGTTCACCTGGCAATGGCTGACTAGTTTGATTATGATGAGAAACGGAACAACAGTGGTATAAGTCAGGCGTTCGACAGCATTAGCCGCGCTATGGCACCATTTCCCGCAATTTACCAAACATAGAGGAATCCCTTCTGAACTGTACAGACAACTTATCTCCCTCCCGCAATGAATAACTATCCCTTACCGAAGTGGGAATTTATTCTATTTTTGAACGTTCATGGGATTATCACAATCGTTGCTTTGCTCGGGAGTTATTTCGTGCTTAGAGCGTTTCACAAATTTCGGAAACTGCGAACTGCTTCCAACAACATTCTGGTGAGTTTGTCTATCGCCGACGGCTTACTAGCGATTCCCTTGATTCTTGATATCATTCAGTTATGCCTTAAGTGTAATGTTGAGCATTGTCCACATATGCATATTCTTAAAGAAGTAGACGGAACTATCACCTTGTTCCTCCTTTCGGTCATTGTTCTTCATCTCAGCTTAATGAGTTCAGAACGTTTCATCGCCATCAAGTTCGCCTTAAGATACCAAGCCATAGTAACCAAACGCCGAGCACGGATCGTTTCCATCGCGATGTGGCTGTGGGCTCTGGTCGTTAATGTGGCTGTTCCAGAGGTTCTTCAGACGACAACAGGCAAGGATCACAGAAAATATCACCGACATCTGAATACACATGAATGTAATACAACGCACAATACAAACCAAGTGCACTCCACCAGATGGCATCTTGTATTCACTGCTGCGTCAATGTTTCTTGTCCCCTTCCTGATCATTTTATGCTCGTACACCTACATCTTCATAGTGTCCTACAAACAGAGACAATTTGTCAGAGGACAGGGCCGCGACATCACTGGAATGCCCACCATCAAGCATCACATGAAAGGTGCCCACACTCTCGCCATTGTTGTGGCGCTGTGTCTACTCAGTATTATCGCTTTGCTGGTTGTGACGTCCCTCCGAGGGCTTCCGTGACAAATCACTCGGGGGCCACGACAATCAAATGTTCAGACTGCACAAGATCGTCTACGACGTGGCCATGTTTTTGAATGCCATATGCAACCCTCTTATCTATGGGTGGAAAAATGAAGAATTTAGAAACGCTTTTCGTAAGATGCTGAAATGCTGCTAAGTGAGCTTAGCGCGTGAACGGTGTTAGGCGTCCTAGGCCATACCCAAGATTAACTGTATTATTTTATTTAAGGCAAATTGGCCAAGTATTAGGTACCAGAAGATACCAAACTCCCTTTAGTAAGCCACTGAGAACAGCTCAAGAGGTTTCTACCTGCTAAATTACTGGACTCAAGTAAAGAGCCGTACGCAGGAACTGTATGGTGTCAAATGCTTAATCATTTCATGTATGATAATAATATAGTGGCAGGAATGTAAGATTTCAAATTTTATTACAAAAGTTTCCTTTTGAGTTAAAAATGAAACTAATTACCTGTTTTATGATCAGATCTAGTGAAAAAAAAAACTTTTGAAAGAGGCCCAGTGAAGGACACTCACTGATACATTGAGAATTTGTCAAAATTTTTATCGTCGGCTGAGAAGTGAGAGGGATTTTTGATTGAGAACTGAGACCACAGGCAGCCCAAATTCACGTTACGAGGAAAGGATGTAAAGTAATCTACTTACCATAGGTGACGCGTGACTTTTTTGCTAGACGCGTCGGAGTCGCGTTGCAGGCGATCGTTGAAGTTTGAGAAATAAAATACTGAGATCTGCGAACGCGAAATAACGTTAAATCGAATTTTTCTTTCAATGAAATAAATAAAAATGACTTACCTGCGATGTATTCATAAAACACGAGGGGTGCAATGGCGGAAATGACACGTTTACTAGGCTCTTGCACTGTGAACAAGTGAGCCCTTGCACCCGTCGTGTAAGTGCTAATTACAGGCTACTTGTGTTTTACTCTCTTTGGGGCCTTCCATCTCGAAGTCAGACATGGCAGACATCGTTTCAGGCGTTTTTTTCATTTTTTTTCCCCTTGTTATTTGTTTCGTGAACAAGGCCAAATATATTTTTACTGGTCTCGCATGTTCTTGTTTTACATGTATTGTTCGCAACCTTGCTTCGGAAGAATTGCTTCGTCAAGTCTTCATTTGACTGAAATTTTTTTTAAATTATGTTTTCGTTAAAGTTTAAAATATGATAAATATAATATGATAATTTTAATCGCCTTTTTTAAGCTTAAAAACCACTGAACTGGGTGGTCGAAAAGTCTTTTTCAGTATTAAGCATCACTGTAATCCATTTTTATCAAAGAAATTGCTTATTGGTTCCAAACTTCGAATGACTTAAGAAAAGTGGTAAATAACTTAGTTTTGCAGCCATCTTCGGGTGTTCGCAAATTGTTTTCTTTTGATCGTTTCTTTTCGGTTTAACATGAACACCTGCGCATGTAAAATTGTGGGCATTCGTTATTATCTGTGTTCCGCTCCAAACTACTTCCGCTGCTTAACAAGTTTTGAATTTGTTTTAAATGTCGCTAGCGATTATGAATTCCATTCATTATTTTACTACTTAGTGAATGACGTGTTTCCATTTACAATAAAGCAGGACGTGTTGAGCCAGAGTGTCTGCTTCCTTGAATGACAACACTTTGTATTCAGCTGATAATCGCATCTTTACTTTGTTTTTCTTTTCCTTTCAGTGCAAAGAATTGAAAATTTATTTTAAACCGCTAAGAAACTGACTTAAGAGTCCATTTGTAATAATAATAATAATAATAATAATAATAATAATAATAATAATAATAATTTAAATAATAATATTAATAATAATAAACAAAAGGGTAACCAGTCTTTATTACAAAACCTCAATTAAAATCCTATTTACAATCAACCTGCTGTTAATAATAATAATAACCCAGGAGTCATTTCATAAGTTAAAGGTTGAGTATATTCTTCCGGGTGAACGTAGTCGTGAATAGGTCTGTTGTAGTTGACAGTGACTGACGTTTCGACAACCTGTGCGGTGGTCACGTTCAGAGTCAAAGTGAGTTGTATCACGTCAGTTGATGCTATTTAACTGTGGCTATTGACCTGATTGGTCAATCAAGTCGCGTTGTTATTGGTTGTCTGTCAGTTAAGCCGTGATGTTATTGGCTATGAAGACTCGTAATGTCTTTGGTGCGTTTCGATCCGTCTATTGTCACAGTTAAAAAGACAGTTGTCTAGTCGTTTTCTCGTATTTAGGTTTCGTCAATGAGTCGTCAATAAGTCGTTTGTACGGTGCCGGTAACTGTTGACTAATAATAAGAAAAATAATCTTAATTCTAATTATCATAATCATAATAACAGTTAAATAATAAAACGAAAGGAATTAATTCTTTGCAGCGTCTTTATACCTCGTATAGCAACGGCTTTTAGCTCTAATTTTGCTCTGGGAAACGATAAGAAGCATGGCGATTATCTCCAAAAAGATTAGCTCTATAGAAAGTCTCTTAGTAGTTCTACAATCCCAAGATTTCTGTTTTACCAAGTCTAAATACACTAGACTGACACTGTTTAATAAGAATTATTCATTTCCCCGTTTTAAAAAAGTCAGTTGTTTAATAACAATAAGAACAAAAAAATACTGATAATACGCGGCACGTGATAGCTACTTTTATTTCCTTAACTCTATAGTATGCAATTTTGACATGCTATTTGTTTTCTTAATGGATTTGTAAAGAAAAACTTAAGAGTTTGACGTTTAGAAGGCATTTGTTAGGGCACGTGCCAGATATAAACCAGCTTATTTGTTTGCAAACTCGTAAAGTTTGAAGAAAAATTACGAAATGTTAAGTTAAAAAAGGTTTATTATAATCATATCTTATCGTTATTCAGTATTCATTTGTATTTTGTTTTGACGCTATTAAAACTTTCAGGGAACGCTATGAATGAAAGTAGTTACCGTTATCTAATATCATAAAATGAGCCGCCAGGTCACCTGGCTATGTCTGCCAGCATTTATTTTGCCGGGTAAGTATGACAAGAAACGGATCAACAGTAGCATTATCAGGAGAGCATTATAACATTAAGTTCTGACTATAAGGCAGTGCCAAACTTTACCGACAACATAGCTGGCACAATACTCCTCCAATGAACCAAACACAGATGAATTGTTCTGGTCGAAACCATACCTCACAGAGGAAGACGTGGAAATTTATCCTACAGTTGAACTTTGATGTGATTATCACAGTCGCTGCTTTGCTCAGCAGCTATTTGGTGCTCAGAGCGTTTCACAAATTTCAAAATCTGCGAACTGCGTCCAACATCATTCTGGTGAGTTTTTCCATCGCTGACGGTTTACTGGCGCTTTCCCGAATTCTAGATATCATTCATTTGAGCATAAGGTATAATGCTACCGAAGTAAAGTATCTTTTACGTGTTCCTGTTCTTAAAGAGGTAAGCAGAACTTTCACCTTCTTTCTCGTTTCGGTCATCATTCTTCATCTCGCTTTAATGAGTGTGGAGCGTTTCATCGCCATCAAGTTCGCCTTAACATACCACACCATAGTGACCAAACGCCGATCGCGGATCGTTTCCATCGCAATGTGGCTGTGGGCTCTGGTCGTTACGATAGCTCTGCCAAAGGTACTTAAGCTAATGGGGAAAGATTTCAGAAATGCAGACAGTAATACCTCCCAAGTGCTCCACACCAGATGGCATCTTGTATTCCAAGCTGCGTCAATGTTTCTTGTCCCCCTGTTGATCATTTTATGCTCGTACACCTACATCTTCATAGTGTCCTACAAGCAGAGACAACATGTCAGAGAACAGGGCCGCGACGTTACAGGAATGCCCATTATCAAGCATCAAATGAAAGGTGCCCGCACTCTCGCCATTATTGTAGCGCTGTGTCTGCTCAGTATCATCCCTATGCTGGCTGTGACTTTCCTCCGAGTCTTCCGTGGCATTTCACTCGGAGGTCGCTGCCATCAAAAGCTACTGAAGCAAATCCTTTACGACGTGGCCATGTTTTTGAATGCCATATGTAACCCTCTTATCTACGGGTGGAAAAATGAAGAATTTAGAAACGCTTTTCGTAAGATGCTGAAATGTTGCTTAGTGCGCAAACGTTTTTAGGTGTTTAAAAATGTTTTGTTTAATGCGAATTGGCTAAGCATCAAGTACCGGCAGAAACTCATAAGGGGTTCAAACAACACCAAACTCCCTTCGGTAAGCCACTGAAAACAGCTCGAGGTTTCTATCTGCCAAATTACTGGACTCAAAAAGAGCCCTGCGCGGGAACTGTATGGTGTCAAATGCTTATTCATTTCATGTATAATAACAATATAGTTGCACGAATGTAAGCTGGTCACAGCTTGAGTAAAAAAGAGACTATGTCTTATGATCAGATCTAGGGAAAAAGATCATTAAAAAAAAGCCCAGTGGAGGACATACACTGACACATTGCGAATTTGTCAAAATTTTTTATTGTCGGCTGAGAAGTGAGAGGCATTTTAAATTAAGAACTGAGACTTAAGATCAAAGAATTGTTGATATGGCTGGGAAATGCCAACGGCGATTCCAGGACCCCCAGCAGTCACCCTTAAACTCCCAAAAGTTGTAAAAGAAAAAGCTGACCAATTTAACTGGTGCTTTTGCAGATAGCATGGCAAAGAAGCAAAATTTCCCCACAAAATTTTAAAATGAATTTCAAGCATTCTAGTCTCTTGATATAATGCAATGAATACGTTCTTTACATTCCATACGTAAAAACGAAATCACAAAAAACTTATGTACCGTGTATGCACACGGTTCAAAGAAGGTCTATTGGGAGCCCAGGGAAGGGGGCGACTCCCGTATGAAAATGGATGGAATATTCGTCGCCTGGCTTAGGATTGATCATGGCGGAAACCAATGTGATATGTATACTTATTGTGGATTGTGAGTAAAAAAAGAGTAACTATGTGAAACAATCAAATCCCCTCATACTTTGTTGAGTCAAATAACGACCCAGTCGCACACATATTGGTCTCCTATATAATGAAAATTTCAATTTTCCGACGATCATCTTCGTCTCTGCTATTTAGCATTTCCTCCTCCCCCAGGCAGGAAAGGTTTGAAGGAAGGGTCATCGTTGGTGAGTATTGAGTTAGAAGAATGGAAATATGAAATCATATTTCGATAAATGTGAATTCGAAGAGGTCGTGGTCGCCCATGTTGTCTGCCGTTTTGGATCACGTCACAGGTTCACCAGTAGCTCATGGCCAATTATCTATTTAATGTCAAGTCAAATAAAACGCTGTAACGGAGGAAAACCCGATCGGGATCATTTTAAAATCCTTCCTCCCTCTTGTATCACGGCGGATACGAGTGCGTGGTGGCCTTAAAGGGGAGATCCGCCCGAACGGGGTTCTTTGTTAAAGCTTCAGCTGCTGGTATATAAAAGGCTAAGGATTTCACCTGGCTAGTTAAAGTATATGAAAGAATAGGGCCGGAAAACTGTTATTTGCGTTGGTAAACGGACCCAAAAAGCTATGGCTGTGAATCGAAGAAGTTGAGAAAAACCTCCTGGTTTAGTAATTTTTTCACAATTAAGATGCTAACAGTGAATTTACCCTGAAGATGGCAGTTCAAGACAAAACAGCATCCTAATTTAGGTATGTCAAAGGGGACCGGTACCATTTGTCAATAAAAGGGTATACAAAAGGGATTCCTTTTCTGTTAAAAATGGTATACGTAGTATATGAAAAGTTAAATCTTTTGACTTCGGAGCGGAGCCTCCCCGTATAAAACTTTGTTGAGTGCTCCCCCGGCGGGATTTATCAGTCCGCTGCCGGATGGCTGCTCGATATCAAGAAGGTATTGTCTCTTTCGAAGACAAAGCTGAATTACTTGAATATAAGTTGTGTATCCACCTGTTATCTTTACTAAAATAACTGCTTTTCATGACTAAAAACGTTCTCTTATTGCAATATACTGAACAAACAGAACCCTTCGCGTTTGTTAATTGCATGTTTTCCTTGTGACACTTTGTTTTTGCAAATGGACGTTATTCGTATTTTGAGGGAAATAATTTTTCCGATCTGTTTAGTTTGGTTTTTCTTGTTCTGAATTAATTTTCGCTATTCTTAGAAATCGCATTCAATTCTTATACGTTTATCTAAGTCAAAAACGGTAAAAACAACATCCGAAAATAAAATAACTAACATGGCATTGTCGTTTAAAGTATTCTAATTGGGTGTGCACAGTGTCTCTTTTTGTATGGTAGTCAACATCTATTTTGCGTCAAAACTTCAGGCTTGAATGGGCTATGTATAATTTCGACCATGGAACTAATTTTTGCGGTAGTGTTCTTTTGCGGGAGCAGTTTTTGCGCCGGATCAATCCGCGAGAATTAATTACCGCACGTAACATCATACGTGGATGACAGAAAGTCTTGAAAATTGTGGCTTTCGAATAATTAGTTTCGAGCTGTTTTCGAAGTCTTTGCGATGGGTCAAATTTTCCTGTGTTTTTTTGTCTTGACCAGTCCGACTCCTAACGAAGTCTCATATTTGGCCAGTTTTCACCCTGGTTCCTTAACAGTGCTACAAATTATTTCAATATGGGAAGGTTTGGAAGTTTTAATAGAAGTTGAGGAACCAACTCAATTCAGTCACTACTAAATAATTTATTCGTTTCATTTAATACTGCAAAGAGGACTTGCGTCATTGGGTGTTTTGTTAACCATAAAATATTGCCTTTCTTAACTTACAAACCTGTTACTAAGTTAATTATGTGCATGGTAATTTGTAGTTATCTTCATTTAAGAACATTATAATATTCAATATTCAGCGAAGCGCAGCTGCACGCAGGCCAGTTTAAGCAATTGTGAGCGAATTAGAAACTTAAAAGGAGACAATGCTAATTGCAATTCTAAATTTAGCAGACCTGGCAGAACATGTCCTGTAACCGAGGGAAATATTGCTACAACGAAACAGAGATGAACGTTACCCCTGAAGTTCGTCTTGAAGGCCACGGTTTGACGAAGGCCGAGTCTATTATCATGATAACTTTTCATGTGATTTTGGCCGTCGCAGCCGTTTTCGGCAGCTACCTCATGCTCCGGGCGTTCCACAAATTTCACAGTCTTCGAACTGCGTCAAACGTAATCTTGGCGAGTTTGTCCATTGCTGATGGATTGCTAGCCATCCCGTCAGTCCTAGACGTCGTACACTTAAATCTACGCTTTGGAGATGGGCATTGGTCTTGCATTCTGAGAAACATGAGCTCATGTTCCAGCTTCTTTCTCCTTTCAGTTATCATTCTTCACCTCGCCTTAATCAGTTTGGAACGGTCCATCGCCATGAGATTCGCCTTGCGATACCACATCATAGTAACCCATCGCCGGGCACTGATCGTTTCTATCGCCATGTGGCTGTGGGCTGCCGCCGTTTTGTTTGTTGTCCCACAGGTCCTTAAAGCATCCATCGACGATTTCGAACAGTTACGCCAGGCGATGAATCCGTATAGTAAGACTCCTGAAGTACCCCCAAATCGTGACCTGCCTCCTTTAACTAAAGGATATCTCATATTCTTGTTGATAACACTGTTGGCTATCCCCCTAGTTATTATCTTATGGTCCTACTCCTACATCTTCATCGTGTCTCTTAAGAACGGAAGACAGATCAGAGAACAAGCTGACATCTCAGGATTACCTCGAATCAAGCATGAAATGAAAGCCAACCGCACTCTCGCCGTGGTGATAGGAGTATGCCTTCTCAGTATCATACCGTTGTTGGTTGTGACATGCCTTCGCTTTTTTGGGAAGCTGCCAGAGTGTGGCCATCCAGAACGTAGGCCTTATACGTTTATCGTTTACGACGTGACAACTGGCTTGAACGCCACGGATGGAAAAATAAAGAATTCAGAAGAGCTTTTGTGAAAGTGCTGAAATGCACTTAGAACGTTTACTTTCCTAGGCAGTCCTAGGAGGAAAGTGAAAACTTTTGTTGCTCTGGAAAGCATTCTGACTGACAAAACTTTTTAAATGGAGCATTAAGTACATGTTAATACGTTAGTAAGTAAAATAGTAAGAAGCTTATTTTAACACTTACTACCTAAGAGCTGAAAAACTCATTCGAATTTGCACGTCATTGCAATATTTCTAGTGGTTCCAAAAGGAAATCTAAGTGCTGCGAGCAGATCATCTTCAGTAACACGCGTTATATTCTATGTATCTTCTCACTTCGGTTCGATTTGTATATGTACGTTAATAGTAATAATAAAACTAATATAGCGCAGATACCAATATTGCTAATATTGCAGCGCTTCAAAATAAAAATAGTTGAAAAAAAACAAATGACCAAGACTACCTAATGTATACAAAGTGTATGAGCCTAACAAAAAGAGTTTTAAAAACAATTACGTCAACACTAAAAATATAAAAATTACCTAGACTACTTAAATCGTAAAAAAGATTGCTTAAAACCTCCTTAAAACGAGATTAAAAAGCACATGAAATTACAAAAAAGCTTCTTGAAATAAAAATGTCTTGAGTGTCTTTTTAAAAGATGTTACTGAGGGGCTACTCCTAATCGTATAGGGCAATGAAGTCTATAGCTGAGGAGCACCAGCAGCCAAAGATCGATCTCCTAACGCTGTTAAAGTCTCGAATTTCACAGGGCTTAGTAGCAGTCCAACACGATCCGCGCGTAACTTGTATTTACATACTTCTTTAACATTAATGTATGTTTACGAGAGTATCGTCCTACGTCTTATTTAGGTCACAATTTCTTGCTCCTTCCCCCTTGTTTTTGCACTCAAAGCCTTTTGTAAATGACCCAATTCTTCGAAAAAAGCCCAGCAACTCCTGTTCGTGACAAGTAGTACAAGTAGGCACTAAATAAGAAAAAACACTAAATAAGAAAAAAACATATCAATCTTTCTAAATAATCGATAAGTCAAGTGAGAAGTGAATCGAGTACAGCAAATGTTGAGCAAGCGTTTCAATTGTCAGCTATTTTGTTGAACGTCACAGTGCACAAAAGCGAGGCAAAATGTCCTACTAACATCTGGTGACGGTTTGAACTAGTATCTGAAAAGACTACGGAAAAATTATAACCATAATGTCTCAATATCTGCTTTCGACTTTAGGGGAACGCAACTCCTATTCTTCGGAAACCTGTGGTACTTGGTCGTCTTAAAGTAGTCAGCTTAACCTTTTCATCAAGATTTTCCGTAGTTCGTCTGTATTTTCGGTCCGTGTACTCGTACGTTTATAATGTTTAGTCGACGTCTGATATCTTGCCAAGCAACACAAGTTTAATTGGCCTACTCGCACTGAATGAAGACGAACATTTCGCTGAATGGCAAAATATTTTGTACCTTAACCGATGTTAGATTCATTCACATCTCTTATCTCGCACAAACCCTTAATATATGTTTCTGACGCTATAACGACTAAAAACGCTCGCTTGTTGCAATATACTCATGGACAAACAAAACCTTCCTCGATTATTAATTGCAGGTTTACCCTGTGGTTCTTTGTTTTGCTGAAAGGCAATTTTGTATACCGTAAATGATCTAATAGACTCCTGGGACGTCTATTTAATTTTGGGAACCCAAGCGGGGGCGTTTGATAAACAGGATGGGTTTAAAAGAAAGAGGCGTTTATTAGAGAGATCACGTTTACTAGGCGGTGTTGACGTTTTCCCCTTAAGAGTCGTTTACTGTTTATTACGTCTACTCAAAACTATTTTGTTCCACGCCAGCTTTATCCATAAGAATTGTTCTGAACAGTGTTTATCTTCTTATTTTCTATTCTGAGCAATTCTCAACTTAAATCTGACGTTCGCCGTTTGCCGTGAACGTGACTCTTAATCTCTTTGTTCTCATAACTGTAACAAACTCCACAAAAATAAAATGTATTCTACGAATATACCACCACAGTAAATAAATAGCAGACTATCCAGTCCATCGGCATTAATACGTCTAGACCCTGTGTTTTTCAATCCTCAGATTTTGATGTCAGAATCCTTACTGTGAACTTGATTTGACGTTGAACAAGACGCAATGCGCATACTTTCTTGCTAATCAAAACAGAAACTGAATAAATTGAATTGTTTTTCTCGGAGCTAATTGTCTAGGAGCTTGAGGGCTTCTATTAGACGTTGTGTCCGGTTTTCGTATTGGGAATTGAATTGAGCGTTTTTTAGAAATTGCATCCAAACTTCATCTGTTTATATTATCTGAGTCGAAAGACTGAAATGCCGTTGTCGTTTTAAGTAATAACAGTGGTGTGTATACTAAGTCAAGTAGTATAGGGATGAAATTAATTTTTTGCGGGGGAGCTCAGTAACTTGCGAGAGAATACATTAACGCCGATGACGTCATAACCTTTTGTCTTCATCTCATGAATAAAATGCGCAAGAATTTCGTTAAGATAAGGTCGTGTGTTATTATTAGTTGAGAGAAAGGTAATAAATATGCAAATCCTACACTTTTATACACTCTGATAAACATGTCCAAACTTGTCGTACCTCTCTATTGTTTCCGACTCGAACTCGGGACCGCCGGATTGCGAGTCCGACGCGCTGGCCCGCGATCGTAAGGGTTTAGGTAATGGCATTTCGTATTTTTAGCGTTTGGATGAAGGAAATCTCGATAACAGTGGGTTTTGAAACAGCCTGCTTTCGTCTCGCAAAGCATTATGATCTCTTTTTCCCTTTTTTCAGTCGGGGATTTGAACTTTTTGCCGCTTAGTCTCGGTTTTATTTAACAATTAATGAATTAGGCTGAGTATCTTAAGAAGAATTGTGGAGATCGAGGAGTGTGTTATCGGCCGAGGCGGATAACACCCTCCGAGATCTCCATAATTCTTCATATGATACGGAAGCCGAATTCAATAATTGATTTATTATTCATTCAAAATAATTCCTAGTTTAAAAACATAGCTAAAACAAGCTTACCTGCAACGATATTAAGTTTATCTTCGATAGTTTACGTTTAGGTTTGTCCAGCTCCGCAAATATTCTCCAAAAGCAGATGTCGCCATCCGAGTTGTCTTCTTGCTGTTTTGCTATGTTTTTAGCCATTATTTCGCCTAGTTCCAGCCGTAGTTCTTACTCTTGAAACAAGTGAAGTGTCCGCCATTTTAGTTTTTAGAACGAAAACAACTCAATCTCGTCCCCAGGTCTTCTCGGTTAACCGTGCATTAACCTTTGAAGGCCGAATTTGTGACGTCATTTCCTCGTTAAACACAAAATTCTTCGAAATCATTTAGCCAATCAGAATTGGGGAAATATGTTGAATGAATAATAAATCAATTTTATACACCAATAATGAAAGGAGGAAGTTTGAGGATTTTCCTTATCCGCTTGCTCGATACATTCGTTACCATTCGTACTGCCTTTATACATGCTATAAGATGGCTTTTAGCTCTAGTTATTGCCCGGGAAACGTTTGTTTAAGAACGTCCTGCTTTATATAAAGTTGCTGCTCTTTGTCAATGCCAATCTCATTCATAATAATAATAATAATAATAATAATAATTATAACAATTTAATAACATATAGCGCTAACAAAAACGTCTTAAGTTAGTTTTTAAAAACACTAAGTATCGTGACATTTAACGCAGGTCAGCCGGTAAGCTGTACAAAAGTTAAAGACCTGCCTCTAAGCGTAGAGCGCATTTTATCTATTGTGGAACTTCTTATAATAGGCTAATGTTCGAGCGTAGTGCGTATGAGCTATTGTGCTTCTCACTAAGATAGGATGGCGCCAGTCCATATATTAATTTCAATTGAAAGTAAGAATTAAATGGTGTTCTGTAAAATTCTATAGCCGAAAAAATATTCACATAAATCTGAATGCTAAGAGGTCACCCATGTTGGCCACCATGTGGCGCTATAGCCTGTTTAGCACATCGTCGATTAACTATTCAACAACAAGTCGATTAAAATGCGGGGATTTTAATTCCTTGTTTCACGGTCGATAAGAGTTTCCCCGTCCACCTTTCAGGGTGTTCATTTTCTTTTAGTACTGAAGGCAGTTACAACTGTATTCATTTTTATCTCATGCATAAAGCTTTATATTTTTACCTTTAGCAAATATTAGTTATTTATAATAGTTTGTGTCGTTTTGACCATCAGTCAATAGCAAAAGTGTGGTGGCCGACAGGTTAACAATCGAACATATTCGTTTTTGCTGCGGGGTTTGAGTCTTTTCTTCTGGTTGTTTTTTTAAACAAGAAACTTTGCTCCGCTTTTCTCTCCTTACCCAGGTGTATAAATAGGAACTGGTGACATGTACTACCTGGGGCTATAACGTGATGGCGATGTTCCTACATTACACATCAATATATTTTAAAAATGAGAAAGCACTAC
Organism: Porites cylindrica; assembly: GCA_964035525.1. Classification (NCBI taxonomy): domain Eukaryota; kingdom Metazoa; phylum Cnidaria; class Anthozoa; order Scleractinia; family Poritidae; genus Porites; species Porites cylindrica. The sequence goes on from OZ037776.1 coordinate 30,239,097, forward strand.
GCTTATTTGTTAGTCTAATGTTGTTTGTATAAGCAGCTGGTCGACATTAAAAGCGTACTGTCTATTTCGAAAACAAAACTAGAGTAGTTGAATACAAATTATGTATTCAGTCCTTATATTTATTGAAATATCTACTTTAATGTTTCAAACCCTTCACAAATCCTTCGTCGTTAAGTTTGCGTCACCCCGTAAGAAAATTTGCAAACCTTAAGTGCTGAAAATGGCATCACGATATTTACATGACATTTCTGACGTTCGACTTTTGGGTGAAAGTAAGTCTAGAAAACTTTAGCTGTAAGTAAGGAACAATTTTGAAGTGTTACTTCGAGTCTCTCAAACTGGGTGAGTCTTGAAGTCTTCTTTCTGTGTTTTTTTTTATACGCTACATTTTATGCCTCAAAATGAACTTGCGTCAATGGGTGTATGTGCTCTCTGACAACTTACACAAACATATTACTAAATGATGGACCAATGGTAATTTGCAAATTGCTTAATTAAAACTCATAATATTCAGCGAAGTTCAGCTTCAGATGGTTAAGGCCACCTTAAGTTTATATAAAAGCGCTGGTGAACAAATTAGCAACTTCAAAGGAGACTGCGTTAATTGCAATTCGAAACTTAGTGGCGTTTGAAACTGACAGACTATGGCCAGCAATTTTTCCATAGACTATGACAAAGAGAAATTATCCTTAAACGAAACAGGGATGAACTGCACCTCTAAACGTTGGCATGATAATAGTCGTGGTTTGAATACGACGAAATTTGTTGTCTTGATAACTTTCCATTTAATTGTGGCCGTCGCAGCCCTTTTCGGCAACTATCTCATGCTCCGAGCGTTTCACAAATTTCAAAATCTTCGAACTGCGTCAAATGTAATCTTGGCGAGTTTGTCCATTGCTGATGGATTGCTTGGGATTCCGTCCATCCTAGATATCATATACTTGAGTCTATCCGTTGACGCTGAGAATAGGTCTGGTATTCTGAGAAAAATGAGTGCGAGTTCCACCTTCCTTCTCATGTCAGTTATCATTCTTCACCTCGCCTTAATCAGTTTGGAACGGTCCATCGCCGTGAGGTTTGCCTTAAGATACCACATTATAGTAACCAACCGCCGAGCACTGATCGTTTCTATCGCCATGTGGCTGTGGGCTGTGGTCGTTATCATTGTTTTCCCAAAGGTCCTTAAAGCCTCCAGCGACGATTTCGAACAGCTTCGCCAGGCGATGAATCCATACAGTGAAACCCGCAAAGAACCCCCAAATGGCGGCCCTCCTCCATTAACCCAGGGATACCTCGTATTCCAAATGATAACACTGTTGGTTATCCCCTTGTTTATAATTCTTTGCTCCTACTCCTATATCTTCATCGTGTCCAACAGGCACAGGAAGCAGATTAGAGAGCAAGCTGACATCTCAGGATTACAGCAACGAATCAAGCATGAAATGAAAGGTGCCCGCACTCTCGCCGTGGTGATAGCAGTGTGTCTTCTGAGTATCATACCTTTGTTGGTTGTGACATGCCTTCGCTTTTTTGGGAAGCTGTCAGAGTGTGGCCATCCAAAACGGAAGTATTATAAGTTTATCTTTTACAATGTGGCAGTTGGCTTGAACGCCATCTGCAATCCTCTTATTTACGGATGGAAAAATAAAGAATTCAGAAGAGCTTTTGTTAAAGTGCTGAAGTGTGCTTAGAACGTGATCATACCTTGTACCAAGAGGAAAGTGACTTGATTATTGTTAATGTAGGAATAATTTCTGATAAAAACGTGTTAAATATATAGAGAATTAGAAAATAAGACCGTCAGTCAACTCTCTGCAAACTATCCCTTTAATGTCCTTGTTTTACTGTTTTAATGTGAAAAGTTAAATGAATGAAAATCCGTTAGGTTAATGACAATTAGTTTAACTTGATGTCCATACATCGCTCCTTTAGGACAAAATTCTGTTTTTCAATCCAATATTTCTTTACTTCTACCAGTTATTGCTTATGTTTATCTGCTGGTAGTTACCTAAACTCTGCTTATTCTTTATTTGTGTGGTGTGTCTGTCTAGGTTTTGTGCGCTCTGCCCGCACATATAAAAAACCTTTTTCAAGCGATTGGCAACATGGGATCTCAAAAAAAGAAACATGGAATCTATTTGTTAAATATAATCCATTTTGCCATTTTGCAGTTCAGTAAAACGTTTTTCAGGGCTCTTTGAAATTTATATGAAAAGCAGAGCAGATTGTCAATTCCCTATCAGTTGGAAGAAATCCCAGGTAACAGCAGTTTTCAAAAAGGGCAACAGGCTAGATGAAAATAACTATAGACCTATATCACTCCTAAGTTTTCCTAGCAAAATTTTGGAAAGGGTGGTTTGTAGATCGTTTGATAATCATCTGACCACTCACAGTCTCCTGTCTGACAGACAATGGGATTTAGGAAGGGTCATTCTACAGGTAGCCTTTTGTTGCACCTTACTGAAGTGTGGAAAGAAGCCTTGGACGATGGGCTTAAGGTCTCGGTAAATGAAAATTTTAGTACATTGCTCGATTTTGTTTTTTTTTAATTTTTGGCATAAGTGGGTCCTAAATTTTATTTTAGCAGAAAAAGAAAATCAGAAAGTACTTTTTAACTCTTCTAAAATGAGCCTTTTCTGAGCTAACCAGCCAAGCGTGGACCTCGCGCTAAATCTTTAGAGCTGATTTTCTCTCACTCTATTTTAGACGCAAAAATCAAAATTCTTCGACCTCCAGTCGGAACAGGTTTTAAGCTATCGCTTTGAAACTTTCAGATATGATGGATAATAATACAGACTCAAAAAGAGTTTGAGGAATTCTCCGATTTCCCTTTGTAACTCATTTTATTTCAGTTTCTTTGCGTAAATCGCTTTCGAGATTCGACTTTTTAGTTTGAAATGCAATAATTCCGCTAATACGAGATATATGCAAATTTCCTCACACCCTTTTTTAGGTCTTTTATCTGTCAATCAGAAGCAATAAAAAGGAAGTGAATATTTAACAACGCGAAAGGGCTGGAGCTTCAGCAGTAAACTCGATACCTCTGAGTTTGAGGGCAAAAAACTTAAGCGCCTTTTGAAATTCGATGAAATAAAATCTTTTATAAGGTAATTTAGTCTTTTAGCTTTAATTTGATATATAACTTGCCTTTGTAGCGAAAATACTCGCGCGACTAGAATTTTTTTCTGTGGGCACCTCTTTTTCCTTTACCGAGACCTTAAAGTAGGCGAATTGTTCATTGACTTTAGGAAAGCCTTTGATTGTGTAGATCATGTCATTCTGGGTGAGAAACTTAAGGCATTGGGAGTGTCAGAAGATATGTGGATATGGCTGATGGATTATTTAGCAAGTAGAAGTCAATTGACACAAATAGATGACGCATCTTCGGAATCTAAACTTGTAAAAATTGGGATCCCTCAGGGTTCCCTGTTGGGACCTGGGCTTTTTATTACTTATGTAAATGATCTTCCAGACAGCATTAGAAGTGGCGAAGTTTACATGTATGCTGACGACACTACCATTTACACCATTGGAACACTACTGATGAGGTTGCTATAGCTCTCCAGGTGATATTAGATCAGCTACAAACATGGTGCCAAAAGAATAGATTAATTATTCATGAAGGGAAATGCGATGCAGTACTCCTGGATACAAAACCCTTTATTGGCCCTCTGAAGCCTTTAGTTTGGGGAGACAAAACCATTGAATACAGATCTTTCTCTGTATGTCTTGGTATAGCCATTGATGAAAGACTCTTCTGGGCCAACCATGTAAAATCAGTCTCTACCTCATACAGCTCTAAAATTAAAATATTAAGACGCATAAGCTTTTTACCAAAAGCCACACTAGAAACAATTTATTACAAAACAGTAATCCCAAGCGTATTATATGGTATGGCTGTGTGGGGCTCTTGCTCAGATTATTTGATGAAAGATCTAGAACTAATCCACCTCAGAGCAGCAAGACTTATCCACAAACTACCAAGAGACATGGAAGACGAAACAGTACTCATAAATGCAAGTTGGATGCATTAAAATATTTTTATTGCTCTCGTATTCTAAATATAACGCATATAGCTTTTTAAAATTTAGAGTTAGGTGATATAAATAGTTTAGTTGTTAAGAACGCTTCTTCTTATAGTCTTAGGAAATCGTTAAATGTTGTTGTATCTAGGCCACGAACTGAACAGGGTCGTCGTTCATTTAAACACAGAGCTGCAATTGCCTGGAACTCTTTACCTGACACCATCAAACGGCTTGAAAACCCTCTCTCTTTTAAAAGAAAGTTAAAATCGATCAAGACCTATGTTAGGGACATCAGTTTTCAAAAGGAATGCTCAGTAAATTAAAATAAGAACCCCGAATTTAGATATTTCTAAATTATTTGATTAGTCTTTTTATCTTAAATAATTGTATTGAAAATCTTTGTTCTCTTATCTAGACTAGTAGTAGTAGGTCCACATCAGCTGTACAGTTGCTTATTTCAAACCTACTTATCAAATAAATGTATGTATGTATGTATGTATGTATGTATGTACCAACTCTTTCTCCTGTCCTTCTTTACGGTCCAGCTACATAGATACACTGTCAAGTACATGTTTCTGAATTTTTCTACCCAGTGGAATTCAATGGGGCGAAGAAACCGACGTTGGAAGGCAGCGCTTAAACCGGGAGCTTGAATCCCTCTTCACTTTCATTCTTCTCGTTTTCAGAACTAAACAAGACGCTTGACACAAACGAATACAACTGAAGAAGGGTTTTCATTTTCCTTCTACAAGAACTATAAATTCGGTCCGACATATCCTCGGCTCGTAATATTCTCTTTGCAAGAAGTAAATTAAACGAGCCCCCTCGTCTGCTTTGAAGGCTGAAACAAGTTCTCGGTACCAATCTGATCCCCCTGAGAACCAAACTTGACACACAGACGAAGGGGGTGCCAGCTTGGCCTGTAATCAATCAACTTTGTTTTTCGGAACGTCATTTTTCAGCCAATTGTATTTCCCTTCGTCTGGGAGAAGTACAAATGAAATTTTAGGAGAGATCGTTGCAAGCGCTCCTTTCCTCTGCCACTCGCGGCTTCGCCGCTCGCGCGCTCTCGCGAGACTCGCTTCGCTCGCCCAAATAAGAGAGCTTCCTCGCAGGCTAAATTATCTACACAGACGATTTTCGAATCCTGGGCAGCTTCATAGAGGATTCAAGAGCCACTTCAACCTTATGCTTGACCTACTACAGGGGCTACGCTTCACCATAGACAGAAAAAAGTCCCGGCTTCTGGACCCCAACCAGTCACTTAGTCATTTTACATTTCTTGGTGTCTCCATAAAATCACTGACGATGTTATTCAGTCTCCCAGAGAAGAAAATCCTGACCCCACCCCATCGGCTCGCAAAGTGGCAAGCCTCATAAAGACACTGGAGGTGGCTCGCCCCGCCATCTGGCAGGCCCCCTTCACTGACGGGTCCCTACAAATAAAACTCATAAAATACCTTAAGGCATCTCATCGCAATTACGAGACGTCTGTCCACCTGAACAGCAACACTCAGACCGAACCGCTTCGGCGGTGGTTTCAGAAGTTAACGACTCTGGATGGAATTGTTATCAATTCCTTTGACTCAGATCTATAAAGAACTTCAGACGCATCCAAAGCAGGCGGGAGTTCATGCTGCCAGGAACTAACCGCAAACCAGACATCACATAAACGTCCTCGAACTCAAAGCTGCTTTTTTCGCAACGAAAGCCTTTCCCAAACACACATGTCCAATATACACAAACGGATACGATTCGTCAAACCGATGGTCCATTGATACCAATGGTACGATTGGCTGTGAGCATTGGACAACCCTCGGTTTGAGAGGAACGACTGGAGAAATTCCGCAGTGATGACGTGTTACTACCCTGATCTCAGTAGTGCTTCTGATTGGTCACTGCTGTGAGGGAAGTTTGCTTCAACCAATCTGAAACACTACCAAATTCTGGGCGGTAACATCTGTGGTTGTTCCTCAGGTGTAATCTCATGGGGAAACCAACTGGTGGTGTGATGCATAAGTTTGGCTGTTTTCTCAGGCTAGGCTACTTCTGTGGGTTAACAATGCTAGTGAGCAAAAATTCACATGTAATTGATGAGGTCTGCGAAGATTCATCTATTGCCAGTTACATAATCTTCCTCATTTTAAGTAATCTTCCATTCCATGTTAAAAGTTTTCACCATGCAGGGAAGATCAATTGTGAGGTCAGGGAGTTATAGCGAATGTGAGAAGCCCAGAAAAATAATCAAGGTGAGTGGTCTTACATCTGATCCTATACATAATATAGCTACCTTTTAAACTATTAATTTTTTTGGTGGCCATTGTGTAAAGGGGGCTGTTTTGTGGGCGCAGGTGTGTATTACAGGTCAAAACTAAATGCAAGTTAAAATGTTTTACCCTAGATTGATTCAATATTTTCTTTGTCTCCTAGTCCTGATTATTCATGAATTAAGGCAAGGAGACAAAGAAAATTGAGAATCAACCTACAATCGGCGACAAAATTAGTTGAGACACTTTGCGCTAGTGTTCTCCCCAGGTATTTAAGGTTGGGGGGGCCGCCTGGCTTAATTCACTGGAAAATGGTTGCCGCCTGGCTTAAAACCAACTATCCCGGAATGGATGCTTATGTTGACATCTAGAACTAGGTATTTCAGGGACAAAATCACTCAATAACATTTATGAAACATTTGTATTTTCCGTAAAATAGGCGTACATCTGCTCATAAACTAATCGTTCTAAAACTCTGGCTATAGTTGGTAAGACAGAAATCGGTCTAAAGTTATTTGGATCATTACGTTCACCTGATTTAAATAGCGGAAAGACCTTTGCAACTTTCCAATCACCTGGAAAATATTTGTAGTAATCGAGAGGTTGAAAAGGTCAGCTAGCGATATAGAAATAACTGGAGCCGCCATTTTTAAAATCTTGTTTGGTATGTTATCATGACCAGTCGCCTTTGCAACATTTACTTCCTGCAGCTTTTTAAACACGTCAGAGATCGTGACTTCCTTCAGTTCAAAAGAAGAATTAAAGCACTGTTGGGAATCAGCTAGATTTACAATCCACCTTAGGGATTTCAGATGCAAGTTTCGGCCTAACGTTTTTAAAGTGAATATTCAAGTATTCAGCGATTTTCTCGGGTTCTGATAAAGGCCCAGAATTTTCTGTCTTTAAATCATTAATCTGTGTGCTGTCCGATTTCTTACCCATTAGGTCGTTAAGAATTTTCCAAGTTGCTTTCAGGTTACCAGAGGCTCCTTCTATTTGATGTTTGTAATAATACTTCTTTGTCTTTTTTACTTTTTTGTCAACCATTAACTTTTTAGTTTTATATGCCTTCCAAACTTCTGGCCGCTGCGTTTCTGAAGCTTTTTTTCTTCAGCCAGTCACGTTCATACATTTCCTCTTTTAACTTAGAATTTAACCAAGGAGCGGGTTTATTTCTGACTCGGATGACTCTTGTCGGAGCATGCTTATCAACTATATTCAAGAATATATCTTTCCATGCATTCCACGTACTATTCACTTCCATACCGCTTTTAATAACAGGCCATGAGGCATTTTTCAGATCTGTTAAGAAATTTTTCTCATTGAAATGTTTAAAATTCCTCGCTTGAATAAACTTTGGTTGTCCCCTGGGTAAGCCAATTTTTCTCACAGTATAAATTAAAATGGGTCGCTAATGGAAAGTGTGTATACTCCCGAATGAGAAATATTATCCTCCTTGTTCGTAATAAATACATCAATAAGAGTTTGCGATTTGGCATTAACTCTTGTAGGTTCTTTGATTAATTGTGCCAATTGATAATCAACCATCAAGTCGATAGGTAGTGTGAACCTCTGGGGGATTTGAAAGAATATTACAGTTTAAATCTCCCAGTATGTAAATTTCTGAATACCTGGCATCTGCCTCCTTCAAAAACATTTCGAATTTTTTAAAATAATCCAAAGGTGTGTTTGGTGGCTGGTACCAGGTAGCAAAAAGGAACGGAGATGAATTTGCTTTCTGAATTTCTAAGGCAATTAATTCAAGATCATCATTTTCAAGTGGATATTGCCTACAGAATGTTATTATATTTCGCAGGTAAAAGCAAACTCCACCACCGTGTTTGTTTCTATCCCTGCGAACAATATTATAACCTTCTAGATTAACCAGGTCGATCACCATCTACCAGATCCAATTTTGATTCATTAATAGTCAAAACATCCAGGGGCGTATTTGCCATGAAGACTTTTAATTCGTCTACGTGTTTAGTAAGACTGGTTACGTTAAGCAAGGCAATTTTGAAACCTCTAATTTCAGAAGTAATGTTATCAAATGACAGTGGTTTGGCAGAACAGTGATTATTAGGTCGTCGATTACTATCTACACAGGTCAAATTTCAATCTCCATTAATATATTCCCTAACATTAGACGCAAGCCGGTAAACACCTTTCCGATTTAAATGCAATCCTTTCTATTAAGAGACTCTTCTTTGATGTTACTGTTATCAATAAAAACCCAGTTCTTACTCTGACAAAAAGAAGAGAGCCGGCGATTTACCTCATCAATCTTGGAATTAAGAGATTGATCATCAGACCTGAAGATGATTGAAGAAACCGCGACGTCGATGGATGGATGTTCCGCTTTGATACTATCCACTAAACCAGCCACTTTGTTTTTTATTTTCTTTGGTTGATCCATCTTCAAATTGTTGGTGCCGACATGTAGGATAATTTTCTTCGGTTTCCGCTTGATAACAGGCTTTTCAAAATCAACCATGTCATCAATGGTGGCCCCAGAAAAAGAAAAAGCATTAACATTTTGGTTTCTTGACAATTTCTTACCAATGATGTTTCTGGTAATGGAATCACCGATGACAACCACATCTGGAGGTTTGTTTTGATCCTGTTTTCTTTGGCTTGTGATGTTGTTACCAGAGGCCACACTTTTGTGCCCAGAGGGATTTTTCTTCTTCTTTGGCTGCACCGTTTCCCAAGATTTGGAGGCTTGTTGTTCGTCATTTTGGTCGACTGTATTTCTGTTACCCCCATGATCTTTGAAATCTTCAGACAATATTCTTAGAGCTGTTACAAGACTGTCCCTTTCTTCTTCGAGTGGTTTTATGCGAAGAAAGAGTTCATCATAAGAAGGAGTAAAGACACGTGTTTTGAGCTGTTCTTTGAGTTTAACAAATTCTTGCTTAAGCCCATTAATAGCATCGGCATTTTCCTTGCAACCAGGACAAGGGTGGAAAGCTTGCTCCTCGTGATATGCAGGTTCATCATGATTCTGTTGAATCACCTCATTATCCCAACATTAGGCAGAAAATCCACATCTTCGTCATCCGTTTGCTCTTGACCGACATGTTGTTCATCCGAAACTAGCTCATTTGCGTCAATATTTAAATTTCTGCGCGAGAGAAGAGAAAATAGCTTCTTTCTAACCTCTTCTCGTTTCGCTCCTTGCACATTCAGCGTTTTAGTTTTAGGAAAAAAAGGAAGCGTGACACAATTCGCCTTCAAGACGAGAAATCCACCACTCTTGGACACAGAAGACAACTGCCCCGACAAACTGAGCTCATCGTTTACAAACGATTTGAGCTCGTTAAAGTCGCTCTGCCTCTTAAATTTGCGACTATTTTTGTCTTCCTCAATAGAAAGTGGATAGGAAGTGTTTAAACGTGGTTCCAAACCGATATTATCGTCGGTTAAATCAAACGAAGAACAGCTCTCGTCTACACGTGCTGCCGCCTAGACGCTAGGGCTGTGTATACAAGGCATACCCGGTATACCTTGTAACCTTCTGGGGATTAGACGGGGCCTTGTAACCTTGTAACCTCGCAACCTTCTGGGGGCTACAGGAGGTTAGAGAAGGTAACAAGGGGTTACACGGGGTTGCAAGGGATTACAGGTAGGTTAAAAGGGGTTACAAGGGGTTACAGGGGGTCACAGTGGGTTACAAGTGTTTACAAGAGGTTACAAGGGATAACAAGAGGTCACTGTGGGTTGCAAGGGGTTATAGGAATTCAAAGAGGGTTAAAAGGGGTTACAGGGGGTTACAAAGGGTTAGAGGGGTATATATAAGGTTACAACAGGTTAAAAGGGGTTACAAGGGGTAACGGGGCGTTACAGGGGGTTACAAGAGGTTACAGGAGGTTACAAGGGGTTACAAGAGGTTACAAGGGGTCACAAGGGGGTTACGGGCGGCTACAGGGAGTTACGGGGGATTACAAGGGGGTAACAAGGGGTTGCAGGGGGTTACAAAGGATTACAAGGGATTACAAGGGGTTACAAACGGTTACAAGGCGTTAGAGGAGGTTACAGAGGTTACAAGGGGTTACAGGGATTACAAGGAGTTACAAAGGGGTAACAGGGAGTTACAGGGGGTTATGGGGAGTTAAGACGGGTTACAAGAGGTTACAGGAGGTTACGGTAGTTTAAAAGGAGGTAACAAAGGGTTACAGGGGGTTACAAAGGATTACAAGGGATTTCCAGGGGTTACAAAGGGTTACAAGGCGTAAGAGGAGGTCACAGGGAGTTACAAGGGGTGACAAGGGGTTACAATCGGTTACAAAAGGTTAAAGAAGATTAAAAGAAGTTACAAGAGGTTACAAGGGATTAAAAGGATTACTGGGGGTAACAAGAAGTAACAAAGGGTTAAAAAAGGTTACAGCAGGTTACAAGGGGTTACAAGGGGTTACAAGGGACTACAAGGGGTTACAGGGGGTTACAGGGGGTGACAAGGAGTTAAAAGAGGTTACAGGGGGTTACAAGGGGTTACAGGCGGTTACAGGGGGTTTGAAGGGGTTACAGGGCTTTCAAGCAGTTAAAAGCGTTACAATGGGTTACAAGAGGGTCAAAAAGGGGTTACAGGGGGTTACAGAGGTTACAAGGGGTTACAAGTGGTTACAGAGGGTTACAAAAAGTTACAAGGGGTTACATGATATTACAGAGGGTTACAAGAGGTTATGAAGGGTTAAAGAGGTCACAAAGGGTTAAAGAAGGTTACAGGAAGTTACATAGGGTTACAGAAGGTTACAAAAGGTTACAAATGGTTACAGGGGGCTACAAAGGGTTACAGGAGGTTACTGGGGGTTACAGGGGGTTACAATGGGTTACAAGGGATTACAAGAGGTTACTGGGGGTTACAGGTGGTAACAAGAGGTTACAAGAGGTTACAGGGGGTTACAATGAGTTACAAGGGAGTTACAGGAGGTTAAGGAAGATAACAAAAGGGTTATAAGGGGTTACAAGAGGTTATAGGGGGTTACAGGGGGTTACAAGGGGTTACAAGGGATTACAAGGGGTTACAGGGTGTTACAGGGGTTTACAAAAGTTACAAGAGGTTACAGGGGGTTACAAGGGGTTACAAAGGGTTACAAGGGGTTACAAAGAGTTACAAGTGAGTTACAGGGGGTTAAGGAAAATTACAAAAGGGTTATAAGAGGTTACAAGAGGTTACAGGGGGTTACAGTGGGTTACAAGAGGTTACAAGGGATTACAAGGGGTTACAAGGGGTTACAATGGGTTACAAGGGATTACAAGGGGTTACAGGGTGTTACAGGGGTTTACAAGGGTTACAAGAGGTTACAGGGGGTTACAAGGGGTTACAGGGGGTTACAAAGAGTTACAAAGGAGTTACAGCGGGTTAAGGAAGATTACAAAAGGCTTATAAGGGGTTACAAGAGGTTACAATGGGTTCCCAGGGGTTACAGGAGGTACAAGGGTTTAAAAGAGGTTAAAAGGGATTACAAGGGGTTACAGAGTTTTACAGAGGGTTACAAGGGGTTAAAGACGGTTACAAGGAGTTACAGGGGATTACAAGGGGTTCCAACGGTGAGAATGGGTTACAAAGACTTTCAGAGGGTTACAAGGGGTAACAACCTGTTACAAGGGGTTACAACGGGTTACAGGGGGTTACAAGGGGTTACAGGTGGTTACAGAGGGTTACAAAGGGTTGCAAGGGGTTACAGAGGGTTACAAGTCGTTACAAGAGGTTACAAGGAGTTATAGGGGGTTACAGGGGGTTACAATGGGTTACAAGGGTTACAATGGTTTACATAAGGTTACAGGGAGTTAAAGGGGGTTACAGGTTAAAGGGCGTTACAAGGGGTTACAAAAGGTTACAGGGGGTTACAAAGGGCTACAAGGGATTACAGCGGGTTACAGGGGATGACAAGGGGTTACCAGAGGTTACAGGGGGTTACAAGGGGTTTCAAGGGGTCACAAGGGATTACAGGGGGTTACAGTGGGTTAGAAGGGGTAACAAAGGCTTACCGAGGCTTACAATGGGTTACAAGGGGTTATAGAAGGTTACAAGGGATTAAGGGAGGATACAGCTGGTTACAGGGAGTTACAAGAGGTTAAATATGTTAAAAAGGTTAAAGGAGGTTATGGGCGTTTAAAGGGGTTGCAAGGGATTACAAGGGGTTACAGGGGGTTACAACGGTTAGAATGGGTTAGAAGGACTTTCAGGGGGCTACAAGGGGTAACAAGGTGTTACAAGGGGTTACAGCGGGTTACAGGGGGTTACAAGGGGTTACAGAGGGTTAAAGAGGGTTACAAGGGGTTACAAGTGGTTACAGAGGGTTACAAAGGGTTGCAAGGGGTTACAGGGGTTACAAGGGGTTACAAGAGGTTACAAGAAGTTACAGGGGGTTACAGGGGGTTACAATGGGTTACATAAGATTACAGGGGGTTAAAGGGGGTTAGAGGTTACAGGCCGCAACAAGGGGTTACAAAAGGTTACAGCGGGTTACAAGGGGTTACAATAGGTTACAGGGAGTTACAGGGGGTTACAAGGAGTTACAAGGGGTTACAAGGGGTTACAAGGGATGACAGGGTGTTACAAGGGGTGATAAGGGGTTACCAGAGGTTACAGGGGGTTACAAGGGGTTTCAGGGGGTTACAAGGGATTACAGGGGGTTACCGGGGGTTACGAGGGGTTACAAAGGCTTACAGAGATTTACAACGGGTTACAAGGGGTTACAGAGGTTTACAAGGGGCTACAGAGGGTTACAAAGGGTTACAAGGGATTACAAGAGATTACAGCTGGTTACAGGGAGTTACAAGAGGTTAAATAGGTTAAAAATGTTACAGGAGGGTATGATGGTTTAAAGGGTTACAAGGGATGACAAGGGGTTACAGGGGGTTACAAATGGGTGACAAGGGGTTACAAGGGGTCATAGGAGGTTACAGAGGGTTACAGGGGGATAACGAGGGGTTACAAGGGATTACAAGGGGTTACAGAGGGTTTTAGCGGGTGAGAGTGGGTTAAAAGAGGTTACAAGAGGTTATAACGGTTAGAGTGGGTTACAAGGGGTTACAAGGGATTACAAATGTTAGAATGGGTTGCATTGAGTTACAGGGGGTTACAAAGGGTTACAACGGGTTACAGGGGGTTGCAAGGGGTTACAAGGGGTTACAAGGGGTTACAAGGGGTTACAAGGAGTTACATGGGGTGACAAGGAGTTACAAGAGGTTACAGGGGGCTACAAGACGTTACAAGGGATTACAAGGGGTTTACAGGAGTTAAAGGGGGTTAAGGTGGGTTACCAAAGAGTTATAAGGGGTTACAAGAGGTTACAGGGGCCTACAGGGGGTTACAAGGGGTTAGCAACGGGTTACAAGGGATTACAGAGAGGTACAAAGGGATACAAGGGGTTACCAGGGGTTACAAGGGATTACAAGGGGTTATAGTATGTTACAGGTGGTTACGAGGGGTTACAGCGGGTTACAGAGGGTTACAGGGGGTGCCAAGAGGTTACAAGGGATTACAAGGGGTTAAAAAGGGTTACAGGGGGTGACATGGGGTTACATGAGGTTTCAAGAGGTTTTAGGGGGCTACAAGAAGTTTGAAGGGTTAACAAGAGGTTACAGGGGGTTATAGAGAGTTAAGAGGAGTTACAAAAGAGTTATAAGGGGTATAAGTGATTACAGGGGCCTACAGGGATTTACAGAATTTTTCCGTAAATTCACATTTGTTGAAATTTGTCTCATTATGTAATGATTTACGTAATAATTTGTTATCAAGTCATGCTGATGACACTTCATTGACTACAGTCATCATTGCATTATCATTGTTATGATTTGTTTGTTTGTTTGTTTTTATATTAAAGCTTTTGCAATACTGTAACTACATAATTATAGTCATGCAAATAAAGCTTATGTTGTTGTTGTTGTTACAGGGGATTACAAGGGGTTACAAGGGATTAGAGGGAGTTACAGGTGGTGACAAGGGGTTACCAGAGGTTACAGATGGTTACAAGGGGTTACAAGTTATTACAGGGGGTTACAAGGGGTTTACAGAGAGTTACAGAGGGTTCAAAAAGGTTTTAAGACGTTACAGGGGGTTACAGGGCGTTTTAAGGGTATACAAGGGGTTACAATGGGACCCAGGGGTTACAGGGGGTTACAAGGGATTACAAGGTGTTACAGGGGGTTACAAGGGGCTACAAGAGGTTAGAGGGGGTTACAAGGGTTTAAAAGAGGTTACAAGGGATTAAAAGCGGTTACAGCGGGTTACAGAGGGTTACAAGGGGTTACAAAGGGTTACAAGGGGTTACAGACGGTTACAAGGAGTTACAAGTGGTTACAAGGGGTTACAAAGGTTAGAATGGGGTACAATTCCATATAGGGGATTACAAGGGGTAACAATGTGTTACAACGGGTTACAGGGGGTTAGAGGGGTTACAAGGGGTTACAAGGGTTACAGGGGGTTACAGAGGGTTACAAGGGGTTACAAGTGGTTACAAGGGGTTACAAGGAGTTA
>OZ037776.1:30258873-30343873 GCA_964035525.1 Porites cylindrica
TGCTACAAGCCAAAAACGAATTGAGTCCGTCTCGGCTTCTCAGAGAGTGTTTCAAAGACTAAAATTGATGGATTTTGAAAAGCGCGTTGCAAACAAACGAATGCCCGCACAAAAAATCTGTTCCATTCAGTTTTTTTAGTTAACCTTCCATAGTTCAGACGCTATATAAAAATATCTTTGATCAAAACATGTTCAAGTTACAGTGGCTCAAAGAATACCTATTTTGCAGGTTCAATTCAAACCCTGAAAGTAAGGAAGATTTAAGGGAAAATATCTCAAAAATTGCGGCCTAAGTCTGGTTTAAAAATCATATCAAGGTAAAGTTTTAAGCTTATTTTTTTCGTTTATAGGCTCACACTTGCGGGTATCTTCTGGGATTGCAACCAACAGTAGATTGTAATCTGCCATTTTACGTATTTGCATAATTACTGGCCGTGTCAGATGTCACGATTGTACAGATTAAAAGTTCATGAAATTGCCTCTTTTGACACTTGAATTCGTCTTCGGCCTCTAAAAGAAAGTAATTAAGCTTCTTTAAGTACTTTTGAATCGAAAGAGATATATTAACAGAGATGGTCATGCATGTTACCGATTACCACGATCAACTGGCGGGCGCCGTCGTCTTGTAACTACCTGCACTGAACAGTAAGCAATTTTTTTAATAGAATTCTCTAGATCAGAAGTTGATCCAAGCTCTCTAAGAAATGAAAATAAATATCACTACCCCGGGATACAAAACATGTACAAGAAAGGCAACGTAGAATGTTAAGTTTTTTCTGCAATTTTCAGAGTGAATTTCACCGCGGTGCATAAATTATTGTAATAATCAGGCTGTTTAAAAACGTTTGACGCACAATTTTTTAATAATTAATAATTTACATTTATATAGCGCAAACCTCTATATGAATATATTCGGTTGCGCTTTACAATATTGTTATATTAAATTAATGTTAAAGGTGACTAAAGCATGAGCAACTATTAAAAACTACAATAAAAAGTATTAAAAACTATAAATAAAAATAAATAAATAAAAGCCAACAATTAAATCTATTTAAAAGCTAAATTAAAAAAATGAGTTTTAACAGCAGTCTTAAAAGTGTCCAATGTCTTCATGTTGCGAATTTCCGAAGGTAATGCATTCCAGAGATAAGGTGCAGCTGACTGGAATGCACGATCGCCAAGAGTTGGATGGGTCTTAATGCATGGTAACTCGAGGAATATAGACTCATTTGACCTTAGAGAGTACTTGGATTGCTTTTTGGTAGTAATGAAATCAATTAGATAATTAGGAGCTTGACCATATAAGCACTTAAATGTCAAAAGTAGAATCTTAAACTTTATACGGTAACTTATTGGAAGCCAATGAAGGTGGAAAAGCAATGGTGTAACATGGCAGAATCTAGGTGTTCCGGTGACCAACCGAGCCGCGGCATTCTGTATCCGTTGGAGTTTCATGATATGTGAATTCGGGAGGCCATATAGTAGACTGTTACAATAATCTATTCTACTGGTGATAAAAGCATGAACTAATGATTCGGTGACTGAACGACTTAAATATTTCCTAATTCTACGCATGTTATAAAGATAATTGAAAGCGGATGAGCAAGTTTTGTTGATATGACTTAGCATACTCATTTTAGAATCAAACCAAGCTCCTAGGTTTCGAACTTCAGAAGATGGAGCAATTTGGGAGTCCCCAACCGATAAGGTACTAATGTTACTGACTTTCTGAAGTTGTTGTCGTGTTCCAATCAGAAGACATTCTGTCTTATCGGAATTCAGTTTTAACTTATCCGAATGCATCCATCTACTGATATCAGCAATACATGATTCCATGGCAGTTATAGCAGCGGTCTCCTCCAAATCATTTCCTGATCTAAACGCGATGTACAGTTGCGTGTCATCTGCATAACAATGGGAATTAGGAAGATGTGATTCGACGATCTTAAAAAGTTTACTAGCATAGAGGGAAAACAATAATGGCCCGAGACAGCTGCCTTGTGGAACTCCAAATTTAAGATTAAAATTACTCGATAGAACTCCGTCTATATAGATGCGCTGGGTTCTGTTAGAAAGGTACGATTCAATCCAATTAAGTGCAGAGCCTGAAATTCCAAAATCAAACTGAAGGCGATCTAAGAGAATCCTATGGTCCACGGTATCAAACGCGGCGCTTAAATCAAGAAGCACTAACAACGTGACCTTCTGATTTTCCATGTTCATCAGAATGTCATTCTTGACTTTAAGCAGGGCAGTTTCTGTGCTATGGTGCCGTCGATAGGCTGATTGCAATGAAGGAAAAAGATCATGCTCATTTAAGTAGGACTGAATCTGATCAGCTGCCACTCTTTCAGCCAATTTTGAAACAAAGGAAAGATTGCTGATCGGTCGAAAGTTTTTAAAAACCAAGTCAAGACCTTGTTTTTTTAGCAGTGGTGTAACAATCGACTCTTTCCAAATGTCAGGGAAAAATCCTGATTCAAGCGACAAGTTTATCGTAGTAGATAATATCGGAAGTAACTCATCAAGGCAATCTTTCAAGATATTAGTGGGAACAGGATCAAGTAAACAAGATTTTGTCGGCGCACTGAGCGCAAGTTTTCTTAAAGAGTCCATGTCTACACGGCGAAAAGCAGTAAAGGACGAAGAACAATGAGAAGAATGGCGGTTAACAGTGCTGCACAAATTCTCAGTTGCATCAAGGCTAACACGAAGATCCGATATTTTCTTAATAAAGAACGACCCCATGTCATTAGCCAAGGCTAACTTATCGCCGTGAGGTGGAAAAGGCGTATCTGCTGTCTGATTGAACAGTTTCTTTGTAGCAGCAAAAAGCTTGCGTTGATCTCCAGAAATGTTGTTGACAAAATCTGTGTAAAATTCACGACGAGACTTATTCATAAGAAAGACAACTTTGTTCCGAAGAAGTTTGAATGTTCTCCAGTCAGATTCAGACTTTGTAGACCTCCAGTTACGCTCAGCTATCCTTCGGCGACGTTTCGCAGATCTGATCTCATCAGACAACCATGGAGCTTGAACTCTTTGAGTCATGGATCTCTTCCGCCAAGGAGCGTGTTTGTCGGTGATGGACTTTAAAGTAGTATTAAAACAGTTAACGAGATCAACAAGGTGATTGGGAGTGTTAAGTAGCAATTCTGAAGTACGGATATCATTCTTAAACTTGGGAAGATTAATCGATTTAATTTTCAGAAACCACACTTCTTTAGCAGAGGACTCTGACTTAGAACTTTTTAAGTTAAACAATACTGTCGCGTGGTCAGACAAAAAAGAGCCTGAAATCGGTGTGTCTTGAATGATACTGTCCATTTTTCTGGTTATAACTAGATCCAGTGTATGACCTAGAACATGAGTTTCAAAGTGCACATGTTGAACAAGTCCCAAAGAATCAATTAGATCCAAAAATGATTCTACATTGGGATTATCCTGGACGTCAACTTGAATGTTAAAGTCACCGCATAACAAAATGGGCTCCGTGCATAAGACAAACGATTCAAGGTACTGGGAGAATTCGGAAATAAAGGAAGAAATTGTTGCAGGATGCTTTGTGGAGTAAGGAGGTCTATAGACGATGGCAAGCCGTATGCAAAAAACAAAAACAATTAGTCATTTACCGTTTTATCTGTTCTCGGTAAATAAGACGCTTACCTTTACTTCAGATTCTTGATGGAAGAAGTCTATCCAGCCAGCTGAAGTCATGCAATTTCGTTAATTTTCAAATCAAATCATAGCGTGATTTGTCACGTAATGTTATGGTCACGTGGCTATACTACGTAACCCGTCGGCGGCCAAAGTCTTTGTGATAAACGAAATTTCTGTTTCTCTCCAGAAAAAAAATACCCCAATTGAATGAGTCTTTCCTCCTTAAATTACGAAAAATGCGTATCACACCGAGGAATTTGTATTGGCAATGAATCATTATTTTCGCGGCATGAACTCCACCCTTCCATATTTTCAGGCCCGGCCCGCATAGAGGGGGTAAGGGTTAAGGGCAGTGGGATACCACTATACCCTCTTTTGTCCTCATAAGATACCAATATAGCTAAAGATTTGTAAAACGATTGATACTGAGTGCCTGAGATAACCTTGAAAAAGAATAGTATATACCTAAATACGGTATTTCAGGGCTGATACAGACCGTCCAACCTTTTTTATATATCAGGAAAACTGGTATTAGGGTGGCGGTTATTACTTGGTGTTACGGTCCACGAATTTATGCTAATTAGTATATGCCAATGTCTATGTTATATAATGATAGTATCATGGAGTCATGGTTTCATAGGTCTCGTGCTGTCAGTGGTTTCATAGTTTCATGTGTTTCGTGGTTTCATAGGTTTAGTGGTGTCAATAGTTTCATGGTTTCATAGGTTTCGTGGTGTCAATGGTTTCATAGTTTCATGGGTTTCGTGGTGTCAATAGTTTCATGGTTTTTTAGGTTTCGTGGTGTCAGTGGTTTCATGGTTTCATAGGTTTCGTGGTGTCCATGGTTTCATGGTTTCATATGTTTCGTGGTGTCCATGGTTTCATGGTTTCATAGGTTTCCTGGCGTCAATGGTTTCATGTGTTTGGTGGTGTCAATGGATACATGGTTTCATAGGTTTCGTAGTGTCAATGGTTTCATGATTTTTAGGTTTCGTGGTTTCAATGGTTTCATGGTTTCATAGGTTTCGTGGTGTCAGTGGTTTCATGGTTTCATAGGTTTCGTGGTGTCCATGGTTTCATGGTTTCATATGTTTCGTGGTGTCCATGGTTCCATGGTTTCATAGGTTTCCTGGCGTCAATGGTTTCATGTGTTTGGTGGTGTCAATGGATACATGGTTTCATAGGTTTCGTAGTGTCAGTGGTTTCATGGTTTCATAAGTTTCGTGGTGTCAATAGTTTCATGGTTTCATAGGTTTCGTGGTGTCAATGGTTTCATGGTTTATAGGTTTCGTGGTGTCAATGGTTTCATGGTTTCATAGGTTTCGTGGTGTCAATGGTTTCATGGTTTCTTAGGTTTCGTGGTGTCAATGATTTCATGGTTTCATAGGTTTCGTGGTGTCCATGGTTTCATGGTTTCATAGGTTTCGTGGTGTCAATGGTTTCATGGTTTCATAGGTCTCGTGGTGTCAATGGTTTCATGGTTTCTTAGGTTTCGTGGTGTCAATGGTTTCATAGTTTTGTAGGTTTCGTGGATTCAACGGTTTCATGGTTTCATAGGTTTCGTGGTGTCAGTGGTTTCATGGTTTCATAGGTTTCGTGGTGTCCATGGTTTCATGGTTTCATAGGTTTCCTGGCGTCAATGGTTTCATGGTTTCATACGTTTCGTGGTGTCAATAGTTTCATGGTTTCATAGGCTTCGTGGTGTCCCTGGTTTCATGGTTTCATAGGTTTCGTGGTGTCAATAGTTTCATGGTTTCATAGGTTTCGTGGTGTCAATGGTTTCATGGTTTCATAGGTTTCGTGGTGTCAATTGTTTCATGGTTTCATAGGTTTCGTGGTTTCATAGGTTTCCTGGTGTCAATGGTTTCATAGTTTCATGTGTTTCGTGGTTACATAGGTTTCTTGGTTTCTATGGTTTCATGGTTTCATAGGTTTCGTGGTGTCAATGGTTTCATGGTTTCATAGGTTTCATGGTGTCAATGGTTTCGTGGTTTCATAGGTTTCGTGGTGTCAATGGTTTCGTGGCTTTTTAGGTTTCGTGGTGTCAATGGTTTCGTGGTTTCATAGGTTTCGTGGTGTCAATGGTTTCACGGTTTCATAGGTTTCGTGGTTTCCATGGTTTCATGGTTTCATAGGTTTCGTGGTTTCATAGGTTTCGTGGTGTCAATGGTTTCTTGGTTTCATAGGTTTCGTGGTGTTAATGGTTTCATGGTTTCATAGGTTTCGTGGTTTCATAGGTTTCCTGGTGTCAATGGTTTCATAGTTTCATGTGTTTCGTGGTTTCACAGGTTTCCTGGTGTCAATGGTTTCATGGTTTAATAGGTTTCGTGGTGTCAATGGTTTCATGGTTTTTTAGGTTTCGTGGTGTCAATGGTTACGTGGTTTCATAGGTTTCGTGGTGTCAATGGTTTCATTGTTTCATAGGTTTCGTGGTGTCAATGGTTTCATGGTTTCATAGGTTTCGTGGTGTCAATGGTTTTGTGGTTTCATAGGTTTCGTGGTGTCAATGGTTTCACGGTTTCATAGGTTTCGTGGTTTCCATGGTTTTATGGTTTCATAGGTTTCGTGGTTTCATAGGTTTCGTGGTGCCAATGGTTTCATGTTTCATCGGTTTCGTGGTGTCAGTGGTTTCATAGTTTTATAGGTTTCGTGGTTTCATAGTTTTCCTGGTGTCAATGGTTTCATAGGTTTATGTGTTTCGTGGTTTCATAGGTTTCTTGGTTTCTATGGTTTCATGGTTTCATAAGTTTCGTGGTGTCAATGGTTTCATGGTTTCATAGGTTTCGTGGTGTCAATGGTTTCGTGGTTTTTTAGGTTTCGTGGTGTCAATGGTTTCGTGGTTTCATAGGTTTCGTGGTGTCAATGGTTTCACGGTTTCATAGGTTTCGTGGTTTCAATGGTTTCATGGTTTCATAGGTTTCGTGGTGTC
This sequence comes from Porites cylindrica, assembly GCA_964035525.1. Lineage (NCBI taxonomy): Eukaryota > Metazoa > Cnidaria > Anthozoa > Scleractinia > Poritidae > Porites > Porites cylindrica. Next base: position 30,265,463 of record OZ037776.1, read on the forward strand.
AATGGTTTCATGGTTTCATAGGTTTCGTGGTGTCAATGGTTTCATGGTTTCATAGGTTTCGTGGTTTCAATGGTTTCGTGGTTTTTTAGGTTTCGTGGTGTCAATGGTTTCGTGGTTTCATAGGTTTCGTGGTGTCAATGGTTTCACGGTTTCATAGGTTTCGTGGTTTCAATGGTTTCATGGTTTCATAGGTTTTGTGGTGTGAATGGTTTCATGGTTTCAAAGGTTTCGTGGTGTTAATGGTTTCATGGTTCCATAGGTTTCGTGGTTTCATAGGTTTCGTGGTGTCAATGGTTTCATAGTTTCTTGTGTTTCGTGGTTTTTACGGTTTCATGGTTTCATAGGTTTCGTGGTATCAAGGGTTTCATGGTTTCATAGGTTTCCTGGTGTCAATGGTTTCATGGTTTCATAGGTTTCGTGGTGTTGATGGTTTCATTTTTTCATGTTTTTGGTTTCATAGGTTTCGTGGTGTCAATGTTTTCATGGTTTCATAGGTTTCGTGGTGTCAAGGGTCTCATGGTTTCATAGGTTTCGTGGTGTCAATGATTTCGTGGTTTCATAGGTTTCATGGTGTCAAAGGTCTCGTGGTTTCATGGGGTTGATGGTGTCAGAGGTTTCATGGTTTCATAGGCCTTTTGGTGTCAAGTAGCCTCCCCGCAGACGTCCTTTGGGGTTTGTTCGTCACGCGTTCATTTCTCCCCCACGGACGTCTGCTAAACACAGCCGACATTTACGTTCACCGATCAGTAAGGCTTTTGATCGGGTGTGCGAGAAATTTGTAATGAATGCAGAGTTAAACAAGTATCAGAGAGACGCTATCCTGCAAATTTTATAGAGAAGACCGACGAGTTCATAAATTTGCCGACGGGATTTGGCAAATGCCTTATCTATCAAGCTTTGCCGCTTGTTTGCGACACTGCTTGGAACTCCTGGACATTATTGTTGTTGTTTCACCCCTGGTAAATCTTATGAAAGATCAAGCTACAAAGCTGGAAAATATTTGTATTCCTGCTGTTTTACTCAGTGATATGTATTTTTTAAATTCAATTTAATTTATTTAAAACACTTGCAATTACAAAGTACTTACTTACAATACTTACTTACAAACAATGTATGTTGCTTACGCTACTAACAAAACTATACTCTACTTACAAAACAATACTTATTTACAATGTGAGATACTTACGCTACGAACAATACTATACTCTACTTACGATACAAAACTTGCAACACTTACTTACAATGAGATACTTACACTGCTAACAGTGCTATACTCCACGCTTTACATATATATGGGCGGGGTAAGGTGGCATGCTCCCCCAAAAAGGCCATTTCTAGTGTTCTTAGGCTGGGTAGCAGGCGCTTGGAAGTCATGGGCGCAACAAACAGCGGGTGTCTCCGCGTGTCTCCCACTCGCGCGCCCGTTCCTGCGCCTGCTACGCAGGCTATGTGTTCTGAGAGAACAATTTAAGTAAAAGATGTTGGTAAATCGACTGAAATATACTGTGAATATTGAATAAATAAACAAATAAAATAGACAAATAAATGATGTTTAATCACAGGTTGACAAGGTCCTGCCTTTTTTGTTTGGGACGCAGATGGAAATTGACAGTGGCACTTCTTAATTTTTCTTGGGCTTCACTCGGGTGGCCCATCAGATCCTATAACAAGTACTGGAATATATTCTTTGATATTTTGACACACTGAAAGTGAATTGAACTGGAACAAAGGAACTTCATACAGGCTTCATAAAGCAATATTGGTGCAATTTTGAAGAAATCGGGATTGTTAGACAGTTTGCTGAGAAACAACATACCCAGATAAACTGTTTATCTTTCGGTTCACTGCAAGTCGGTCATGCGAGTCTAATCCGGCAGATTCCCGCTTTTGCCAACCCATGCGAACTTTTGGTGAGCCTATTTCGATCATTGTGACAACGTATATTTACGTTAAAAAATTGTGTTAATATCAAAAATTTAGAAAAAAAGATAACTTATGTCCTTATCGTGACACTAAAGTTCCGTTAACCTGAACAAAATTGAGCCCGGATACCTGAAAACCCAAAACCCCCGGCCAGGCCTCTCTCCTTTAGAACGTCAAAATCACGTATAGTAACCGGGATGTCAACAAGATGTCACTTTAAAATACTCCACATGCAAACTACAAGACTCCCTGTAGGTACATTTTTAAAGACTATTGTATCGGTTCTTTGGAAACGTTTTTGTCGTGCTAACTATTTTGGCCTCTTATTTGGCACATTCTAAGTTGATAGCATAAGGGATTAGAGACCAGGCATCACAGGCCACCCCACGAGGTTCCTAATCTCAGTTGTTGCACATGCAATTTCACTTCTTTAAGCAACAAACTTGAAAAAAAGGAATCAAATTTTGCTCTAAAAGTTATGCTTTAACAAGCCCGAGAAATGAATTCTCATTTGCAACAATTACAATATTACCGACCTGGCAGGTCGGGGGAAAAGGGTTGGTAGGTCACCTCCTAATCCTTTACTCTGTACGTGAGCTTTAACTGAATGTGCCATATAAGAGGCCAAAATAGTAATTACAAGAAACTGGTTTGAAATGAACGGATAAAAGAGGGTTCAGAAAATGCACCTAAAGCCAGCCTAACTTACACCTCGTTGGCCTGCTGTTTGGGTGATTTTTTGAAACGGCGTTTTAAAGGAAGGGATTGATATAGCCTGCAAGGCGTATTTTGCTGTGCGATAGATTTGAACTTTTGACTAACCGAGAGTTGGGGCGAGTCAAAAAATGATTCCTAGCGAGAGGTTGCCTGCCCCTCCTCATCGGGTCGCGCGTTAAGAAAAAACGCAAATCGACAAATCACGCTGTAATATGATTAACCAAACTGCATGACTTCAGCTGGCTATAGAGACTTCTTCCATCCAGAATCAGAAGTAAAGGTAAGCGTCTTATTTACCGAGAACAGATAAAACGGTAAATGACTAATTGTTTTTGTTGTGCGTCAAACGTTTTTAAACAGCCTGATTATTACAATAATTTATGCACCGCGGTGAAATTCACTCTGAAAATTGCAGAAAAAACTTAACATTCTACGTTGCCTTTCTTGTACATGTTTTGTATCCCGGGATAGTAATATTTATTTTCATTACTTAGAGAGCTTGGATCAACTTCTGATCTAGAGAATTCTATTAAAAAAATTGTTTACTGTTCAGTGCAGGTAGTTACAAGACGACGGCGCCCGCCAGTTGATCGTGGTAATCGGTAACATGCATGACCATCTCTGTTAATATATCTCTTTCGATTCAAAAGTACTTAAAGAAGCTTAATTACTTTCTTTTAGAGGCCGAAGACGAATTCAAGTGTCAAAAGAGGCAATTTCATGAACTTTTAACCTGTACAATCGTGACATCTGACATGGCCAGTAATTATGCAAATACGTAAAATGGCAGATTACAATCTACTGTTGGTTGCAATCCCAGAAGATACCCGCAAGTGTGAGCCTATAAACGAAAAAAATAAGCTTAAAACTTTACCTTGATATGATTTTTAAACCAGATTTAGGCCGCAATTTTTGAGATATTTTCCCTTAAATCTTCCTTACTTTCAGGGTTTGGATTAAGCCTGCAAAATAGGTATTCTTTGAACCATTGTAACTTGAACATGTTTTGATCAAAGATATTTTTATATAGCCTGTGAACTATTGAAGGTTAACTAAAAAAAATGAATGGAACAGATTTTTTGCGGGCATTCGTTTGTTTGCCACGCGCTTTTCAAAATCCATCAATTTTAGTCTTTGAAACACTCTCTGAGAAGCCGAGACGGACTCAATTCGTTTATGGCTTGTAGCAGAACTAAGAATAAGAATTTGAAACCAAAAATAGCGATTTTAGTATATACCTACTAAAGCCTCGTCACCCACAAAATATAAAGGAAAAGTATTTTTTGTCGCGAAATCGAGTGGACCGCTTTTACGGAGACTGCCTCTTGAAAGGGGTTACAAGGGATTACAAGGGGTTACAGGGGCTTACAGAGGGTTACAACGGGTTACAAGGGGTTACAAGGAGTTACAGAGGGTTAAAGAGGGTTACAACGGGTTACAAGGGGTTACAAGGGGTTACAGAGGGTTACAAGGGGTTACAGGGGGTTACAAGGGGTTACAAGGGGTTACAAGGGTTAGAATAGGTTACAAGGAGTTTCAGGCGGTTACAAGGGGTTACAACGGGTTACAGGGGGTTTCAGGGGGGTTACAGGGGGTTAGAAACGGTTAGAGAGGGTTACAAGGAGTTACAGAGGGTTACAGCTGGTTACAAGGAGTTACAAGGGTTTACAGGGCGTTTTAACAGTATACAAGGGGTTACAATGGGTTACCAGGGGTTACAGGGGGTTACAAAGGATTACAAGGGGTTACAAGAAATTACAGGGGGGTACAATGGGTTACAATGGGTTACAAGGGGTTATAATGGGTTACCAGGGGTTACAGTTGGTTACAAGGGATTACAAGTGGTTACAAGAGGCTACAGGCGGTTACAAGGTATTAAAAGGGGTTACAAGGGATTACACGGGGTTACAGGGGGTTACAGAGGGTTACAAAGGGTTACAACGGGTTACAAGGGGTTACAAGGGGTTACAAGAGGTTACAGGGGGTTACAAAGGTTTAAAATGGGTTACAAGGGATTACAAGGGGTTACAGGGAGTTACAGAGGGTTACAAAGGGTTACAACGGGTTACAACGGGTTACAAGGGGTTAATAGGGGTTACAGAGGGTTACAGAGGGTTACAACCGGTTACAAGGGGTTACAAGGGGTTAGAGAGGGTTAAAAGAGGTTACAAGTGGTTACAAGGGGTTACAAGGGGTTAGAAGGGTTAGAATGGGTTGCACGGAGTTTCAGGGGGTTACAAGGGGTTACAAGAGGTTACAGGGGGTTACAGGGCGTTAAAGAGGGTTACAGATCAGAGAGGGTTACAAGAGGTTACAAGGGGTTAAAAAGGGGTTCCAGCGGGTTACAAGGGGTTAGAAGGGGTTATAGGGCATTCTAAGGGTATACAAGGGGTTACAATGGGTTACCAGGGGTTACCGGTGGTTACAATGGCTTACAAGGGGCTACAAGAGGTTACAGGGGGTTACAACGGTTTAATAGGGGTTACAAGGGATTAAAAGGAGTTACAGAGGGTTACAAAGTGTTACAACGGGTTACAAGGGGTTACAGAGGGTTACAACGGGTTACAAGGTTTGACAAGGGGTTACAGGGGGTTACATGGGATTACAATGGGTTAAAAAGGGTTACAAATAGTTAAAAAAGATTAGAGGGGGTTACAAGAGTTTAAAAGGGGTTACAAGGGATTACAAGGGGTTTCAGGGGGTTACAGAGGGTTAGAGAGGGTTACAACGGGTTACAAGGGGTTACAAGGGGTTACAGAGGTTTACAGAGGGTTACAACGGGTTAGAAGGGGTTAGAAGGGGTTACAGAGGGTTACAGGGGGTTACAAGGGGTAACAAGGGGTTAAAAGGGTTAGAATGGGTTAGAAGGAGTTTCAGTGGGTTACAAGGGGTTACAGGGGGTTAGAGAGGGTTACAGAGGGTTACAAGGGGTTACAGAGGGTTACAGCTGGTTACAAGGGGTTACAAGGGGTTACAGAGCGTTTTAAGGGTATACAAAAGGTTACAATGGGTTACCAGGGGTTACAGGGGGTTACAAGGGATTACAAGGGGTTACAAGGAATTACAGGGGGTTACAAGGGGTTATAATGGGTTACCAGGGGTTACAGTTGGTTACAAGGGATTGCAAGTGGTTAAAAGAGGTTACAGGGGCTTACAAGGGTTTAAAAGGGGTTACAAGAGGTTACAGAAAGTTACAAAGGGTTACAACGAGTTAAAAAGGGGTTCCAAGGGGTTAGAAAGGGGTTACAACCGGTATACAAGGAGTTACAAGCGGTTACAGAGGGTTACAAGGGGTTACAGCTGGTTACAAGGGGTTACAAGGGGTAACAAGGGTTAGAATGGGTTACAAGGAGTTACAAGAGGTTACAAGGAGTTACAGGCGGTAACAGGGGGTTACAATGGGTTACAAGGGGTTACAGAAGGGTTACAGGGGGTTACAGGGGGTTAAAGCTAGTTAAAGAGGGTTACAAAGGGTTACAAGGTGTTACAGCGCGTTTTAAGGGTATACAAGGGGTTACAATGGTTTACCAAGGTTTACAGGGGTTTACAAAGGATAACAAGGGGTTACAAAAGGTTACAGAGGGTTACAAGGGGTTACAAGAGGTTACAGGGAGTTACAATGGGTTACCATGGGTTACGGTGGTTACAATTTGTTTCCAGGGGTTACAGTTGGTTACAAGCGATTACAAGTGGTTACAAGAGGTTACAGGGGGTTACAAGGGGTTACAGGAGGTTACAAGGAGTTACAATGGGTTACAGGTGGTTACATGGGGTTACAAGTGTTACAAGAGGTTACAGGGAGTTACAGGGGGCTTTAAGGGATGACAAGGGGTTTTAGGGGGTTTTGAAGAGGTTACAGGGGCGTTACTGAATAAACTGGTTACAAAGGGTTACCGGAAGTTACAAGCGGTTACAGGGAGTTACAGGGGGTTAAAGGGAAATACAAGGGGTTACAAGGTGTTACAAGGGGTTACAATGGATTACAAGGGGTTTCAGGGGGCAACAGGGGGTTAAAAGGGGTTACAAGAGGTTTCAGGGAGTTACAGAGGTTACAAGAGGTTAGAAGGCTTAGAATGGGTTACAAGGAGTTGCAGGGGGTTACAAGGGGTTAAAAGGGGTTACAGGGGGTTACAGAGGGTTACTAGGGGTTGAAGAGGGTTACAAGGCTTTACAAGGGGTTACGGAGGGTTACAAAGGGTTAAAACGGTTTACAAGGGGTTTCAAGGGGTTACAAGGGGTTACTAGGGGTTACAGGGGGTTAGAAGAAATTACAACAGGTTACACGGGGTTACAAGGGATTAGAAGAGGTTACAGGGGGTTACAAGGGTTTAAAAGGGGTTACAAGGGATTACAAGTGGAGACAGGGGGTTACAGATGGTTACAGAAGGTTACAACCGGGTTACAAGGGGTTACAAGCGGTTAAAGAGGGTTACAAAGGGGTTACAAGGGGTTACAGAGGGTTACGAGGGGTTACAGGGGGATTCAAGGGTTAGAATGGGTTACAAGGAGTTACAAGGGGTTACAGGGGGAATGGGTTACAGGGGGTTTCAAGGGGTTACAAGGGGTTACGAGGGTTAGAATGGGTTGCAAGGAGTTACAGGTGGTTACATGGGGTTACAAGGTGTTACAGGGGGTTACAGAAGGTTACATAGGGCAACAGAGGGTTACAGAGGGTTACAAGGGGTTACAAGGGTGTAGAGGCCTCATAAGGGGTTACAAAAGGTTACAGAGGGTTACAGGGGGTTTCAAGGAGTTACAAGGCGTTACAAGGGGTTACAAGGGGTTACAAGGGGTTAGAGGAAGCAACAGGGGGTTACAAGGGGTTACAAGGGATACAAGGGGTTGCAGAGGCTTTCAGGTGGCGACGAGGGGTTATAGAGGGTTACAGGGGGTTACAATGGGTTACAAGGGGTTACAGGGGTTACAAAGGGTTACAGTGGGCTACAAGGCGTTACAAAACGTTACAAGGGGTTAGTAGGGTTTAAAAGGGGTTACAAGGGATGACAAGGAGTTACAGGGGCTTACAGAGGGTTACAGAGAGTTACAACGCGCTACAAAGGGTTACAAGGGATTACGGAGAGTTTCAGAGGGTTACAACGGGTTACAAGGGATTACAGAGGGTAACGAGGGGTTACAGGGGGTTACAGGGGGTTACAGGGGGTTACAAGGGTTAAAATGGGTTACAAGGAGTTACAAGGGGTGACAGGGGGAATGGGTTACAGGGGGTTACAAGGGGTTACAAGCGATTACAAGGGTTAGAATGGTTGCAAGGAGTTACAGGTGGTTACAAGCCTTTACAAAGTTACAAAGGGTTACAGAGGGTTACAGCGGGTTACAAGAGGTTACAAGGGGTTACATGGCGTTTTAAGGGTATACAAGGGGTTACAATGGGTTACCAGGGGTTGCAGGGGGTTACAAGGGATAACAAGGGGTTACAACGGGTTACAGTTGGTTACAAGGGGTTACAAGGGGTTACAAGAGGTTACAGGGGGTTACAAAGGTTTAGTAGGGGTTACAAGGGATTACAAGGGTTACAGGGGGTTACACATGGTTACAGAGGGTTACAACGGGTTTGAAGGGGTTACAGAGGGTTACAAAGGGTTACAACGGGTTACAAGGGGTTACAGGGTGTTACAAGGGATTACAAGGGGTTACAGGGTGGTTACAAGGGGTTACAAGACGTTACAGGGGGTTAGAAGGGTTTAAAAGGGGTTACAAGGGATTACAAGGGGTTACAGGGGCTTACAGAGGGTTACAGAGGGTTACAACGGGTTACAAAGGGTTACAAGCGGTTACAGAGGGTTACAGAAGGTTAAAACGGGTTACAAGGGGTTACAGAGGGTAAGAAGGGGTTACAGGGGGTTACAAGGGTTAAAATTGGGTTACAAGGAGTTACAAGGGGTTACAGGCGGAATGGGTTACAGGGTGTTACAAGGTGTTACAAGTGGTTACAAGGGGTAGAATGGGTGGCAAGGAGTTACAGGTGGTTACAAGGGGTTACAGGGTGTTACGGGGGGTTAGAAGTGGTTACATGGGGCAACAGAGGGTTAGAGAGGGATACAAGGGGTTACAAGGGGGTAGAGGCGTTATAAGGGGTTACAAAAGGTTACACAGGGTTCCAACGGGTTACAAGAGGTTACAGGGAGTTACGGGGTTTTACAGGGAGTTACAAACAGTTACAATGGGTTACAAGGAATTGCAAGGGGTTAGAGGGGGCAATAGGGGGTTACAAGGGGTTGCAGGGGTCTAAAGGCGGTGACGAGGGGTTACAGAGGGTTACAGGGGGTTACTAGGGGTTACAAGGGGTTACAGGGGGTTACAAAGGGTTACAGTGGGTTACAAGGGGTTACAATGGGCTACCAGGGGTTACAGTTGGTTACAAGCGATTACAAGTGGTGACAAGAGGTTACGGGGGGTTACAAGAGGTTACAGGGAGTTACAGGGGGTTTTAAGGGGTGACAAGGGGTTTTAGGGGGTTTTGAAGAGGTTACAGGGGCGTTACTGGTTACTGGTTACAAAGGGTTACTGGAAGTTATCAAGAGGTCACAGGGAGTTTCAAAGGGTTACAGGGGGTTTCAAGTTGTTACGACGGGTTACAAACGGTTGGAGGGCATTTTAAGGACTTTCAAGGGTTAAGAAGTTGTAAGGGTAATAGGAGCTTACAGGGGGCTGTAAGGGGTTACAGGGGCTTACAAGGGGTTACAAGAGGTTACAGGGAGTTACAGGGGGTTACAGAGAGTTACAAGGGGTTACAAGGGGTTATAGGGGGCAACAGGGGGCTGCAAGTGGTTACAAGAGGTTTCCGTTAGTTACAAGGGGTTGGAAGGGGTTACAAGGGTTAGAATGGGTTACAAGGAGTTTCAGAGGGTTACAAGGGGTTACAGGGGGTTTCATGGGGCTACAAGGGCTTACAGGGGGTTACTGGGGGTTGAAGAGGGCTACAAGGGGTTACAGAGGGTTACAGCGGGTTTCAAGGGGTTACAAGGGGTTACAGGGCGTTTTAAGGGTATACAAGGGGTTACAATGGGTTACCAGGGGTTACAGGGGGTTACAAGGGGTTACAAGTGGTTACAAGAGGTTACAGGGTGTGACAAGGGGTTACAGGAGGTTACAAGGAGTTACAAAGGGTTACAGGTGGTTACATGGGGTTACAAGTGTTACAAGAGGTTACAGGGAGTGACAGGGGGTTTTAATTGGTGACAAGGGGTTTTAGGGTTTTTGAAGAGGTTACAGGGTGATCTCAACGGGTTACAAAGGGTTACTGGAAGTTACAAGGGGTTAGAGGGAGTTAAAAAGGGTTACAGGGGGTTACAAATCGTTACGAAGGGTTACAAACGGTTAGAGGGCATGTTTAAGAGTTTCAAGGGTTAGGAAGTTGTAGGGGTAATAGGAGGTTACAGGGGGTTGTAAGGGGTTACAGGGGGTTACAAAGGGGTTACAAGAGGTTACAGGAAGTTACAGTTGGTTACAGAGTGGTACAAGGGGTTACAGGGGATTACAAAGGATTACAAGGGGTTACATGGGGCAACAGGGGGTTACAAGGGGTTACAAGAGGTTGCAGGGAGTTACAAGGGGTTACAAGGGATTACAAGGGGTTACAGGGGGTTACTATGGGTTACAGAGGGTTACAGGGGTTACAAGGGGTTACAAGGGGTTTCAGAGGGTTACAATGGATTGCAATGGGTTACCAGGGGTTCCAGTTGGTTACAAGGGATTACAGGTGGTTACAAGAGGTTACAGGGGGGTTACAAGGGGTTAGAGGGGGTTACAAGGAGTCTCAAGGGGTTACAGGTGGTTACATGGGGTTACAGGGGTTTTTAAGGTGTGACAAGGGTTTTAGGGGGTTTTGAAGAGGTTACAGGGGATCACAACGGGTTAGAAAGGGTTAGTGGAAGTTACAAGGTTTTACAGGGAGTTACAAAGGGGTACAGAGGGTTACAAATCGTTACGACGGGTTACAAACGGTTAGAGGGCTTTTTAAGGAGTTTCAAGGATTAGGAAATTGTAGGGGTAATAGGAGGTTACAGGGGGCTGTAAGGGGTTACAGGGGCTTACAAGGGGTTACAAGAGGTTACAGGTAGTTACAAGTGGTTACAGGAGTTTACATTGGGTAACAAAGGGTTACAGGGGGTTAGAGGGGGTGACAAATGGCTACAGTGGGTTGGAAGGGGGAAGAGGTTTCGGTTAGTTACAAGGGGTTGCAAGGGGTTACAAGGGTTAGAATGGGTTGCAAGGAGTATCAGAGGGTTACAAGGGGTTAAAAGGGGTTACAGGGTGTTTCAGGGGGTTACAGGGGCTTACAGGGGGTTACTGGGGGTTGAAGAGGGTTTCAAGGGGTTACAAGGGGTTACAGAGGGTTACATCGGGTTTCGAGGGGTTACAAGGGGTTACAGGGCGTTTTAAGGGTATACAAGGGGTTACAATGGGTTACAGAGGGTTACAGGGGGTTACAAGGGGTTACGAGGGGTTTCAGAGGGTTACAATGGATTGCAATGGGTTACCAGGGGTTCCAGTTGGTTACAAGGGATTACAGGTGGTTACAAGAGGTTACAGGGGGTTTACGAGGGGTTACAGGAGGTTACAAGGAGTCTCAAGGGGTTACAGGTGGTTACAGGGGGTTACAGGGGTTTTTAAGGGGTGACAAGGGGTTTTAGGGGGTTTTGAAGAGGTTTCAGGGGATCACAACGGGTTAGAAAGGGTTAGTGGAAGTTACAAGGTTTTACAGGGAGTTACAATGGGTTACAGAGGGTTACAAATCGTTACGACGGGTTACAAACGGTTAGAGGGCATTTTAAGGAGTTTCAAGGATTAGGAAGTTGTAGGGGTAATAGGAGGTTACAGGGGGTTGTAAGGGGTTACAGGGGCTTACAAGGGGTTACAAGAGGTTACAGGTAGTTTCAAGTGGTTACAGGAGTTTACATTGGGTAACAAAGGGTTACAGGGGGTTAGAGGGGGTGACAAATGGCTACAGGGGGTTGGAAGGGGCTATAAGGGATTACAGGATGTTTCAAAAGGTTCCATGGAGTTACAAGGGGTGTCAAAGTGTTACAGGGAGTTACAAGGGGTTACAGAATACAACAACAACAACAACAAAAAGTTTTTTCGGTATTCGGTATTCGGTACCATTTTGTACAGGTGTTACCGATTAAAATAGCAATAATAAACAGCTAAGTTTAAGGAAATGCAGGTATGATGGAATGGTAGAATTAACTATGTTTCTTTCGTCTTTCAAATGCTTGAAAGATGAAATTAGCAGCTAGCCTGCTATTATGTGAATCAGTATTGTTAAAAAGAAAACAAACTTTATCATGGATATTGTAATGTGTAAATAATGTATTTCGGTCGTTGATTTTAGTAAAAAGAGTCTTTCTCAAATCATTGTATTGATCACACTGAAATAATATTTGAAGTTCATTTTCAACCAAATTTTGGTTGCAATGATCACAGAGTCTAAGGTCTTCAGGAGTTTTGGGGATTGTAAATCTTCCATTTTCTATTTTTAAATTATGATTTCCTATCCTAAATTTGGAAGCTACACGCCTATGTTCAGGATTCCGGATTAGTTTTTTAGTTGTTCTTATCAAATTTAGCTGGTGGTTTTTCAGATGTTTTGACAAATTATTCTCAGCTTTGGATAGGAAAGTAGAAGGGTGATTTAGAAGGATGATTTATTTTCTTCGGCCATTTTATCCGATATGTTTAAGCAGAGTTTAGCGATTCTGTCAGGGGGTTGATTTTCGAGGTGAATCCAAAATTTGAAAATGTTCATCGTTATTTGTAAATTTAGAGATAATCTACCAAGTTCATTTCTCGATGCAACATTCGGTGAACGTTTGTTTAAACCTAAACACATCTTACAAAAATGTATATGCGTTTTCTCAATCAAGTCTTTATCCCAGCGGCTATAATCACTTTTATCATAGATTCCCCAAACTTCAGAGCAATACGTTAAAATTGAGAAAAATAGTGTATTGAACAGTTTGTTGATGATGTGAATTGGTAATTTTAGAAAATCTAGATAACGACGAGCGGCAAAAAAGGATCTCTTTGTCTTTTCTGTTAAGTTTTCCTTGTGATTTGTAAAATTTCCATTGGCAAAAAATTTCACTCCAAGACAGGTATAGTTATTGACGATTTCAATGTTTTAATTGCTAACCATAAAATTGTGTTTATCTATTGCTGATTTTCTTCTTTTCTTCTGAAATACAATAACTTTGGTTTTAGTTGGATTAATCTTAAGAAGCTAATCCTGACAATATTTTGATAGTCTGTCAAGAGTTTGTTGCAAACCTTCTGCCGAGGTAGATATTAGAAGTAAATCATCGGCATAAAGTAGACAGTTTAAGTGAGAACCATCTGGTAGTAAGATAGAATCTTTAGCATTATTATTTAGAATGAAGGGTAGTTCGTTTAGATAAAGGTTAAATAGAAGCGGCGACAGAATACAGCCTTGTCGTACACCTTTATCATAGTTGAAAAATTCTGATCGAGTATAATTGTCTTTCACACAACATATTGAATTTGAATATATGCTGGAAATTATGTTGTAAAAGGAGCCACCTATGTTATATTTCAACAGTTTGTATAGTAAACCTTGGTGCCAAATTGAGTCAAATGCCTTTTTAAAATCAACAAAACAAGTATAAAGTTTACCTCTGGGGGAGTGGGTAACATGTTGGTCTATTAATGTTCTTAAACTGAAGATATGCTCAGACGCACGATGTCCGGGCACAAAGCCAATTTGGGAGCGATGAAGTATTTTATGATTGTTTGAAAAGTTTAATAATCTCGTATTTAAAATAGAACAAAAGACTTTGCCAAGACAACTACTAATGCAAATACCTCTGTAATTTGAAGGGTCATCTTTGTTTCCAGATTTATGCAAGGCAGTGATTACTCCATTACTCCATGATGTAGGAAATGTTCCAGATTGTAGAATCAGATTAAAAAGTTTCTCAAGTGGATATTTTATAAAGCTTGAGCTTGTTTTAATCATTTCATTGCGTATTCCATCAAGTCCAGCAGCCTTCTTGTTTTTTAGTTTTTTAATTGCTTTATCAATCTCTTCAATGGATATTGGGTTGTCTAATTCCGATTGTAAATGGTTGCTGTCATCCAAACGCTTTTTATCGTTTAACATGTGTATTTGAAATGCCGATAATGTATTAGGATCAGGTGCTGATTGTAGCATTTTAAAATGATCATAAAGTTTATTGGTCGGAGCGAGCTTTTTAGGTCGCGAAGCGGCCAAGCAAGCGACAAATTCGCCACCCGTCCCGCGCCATATAAAAATCGGACGAAGGACTTTTTTGAAAGTCTATTGTAGCGGGAGAGCAGCTTCAAGAAAAACTCCAGGAAGCGGTTTGTTGTCGATTTTTCCAGGGAAGTGTCGAACTTTTAGAAAATGTATCGAGTAAAAGTTGGCTTGGCTCAAAATGAAAACTGCCCGTCGCAAATAACTAAAGATGCTTTCTCGACAACAGAAGGATCGAAGAGAGCAGAGCGTTCGAAATAAATTGTTCATCTGTTGTTGGGTTTCCTTTGTAACCTTTTCCTGCTGTGTCACTGTTGTTGTCCCTTTTCTGGTATATTCTCTCTTGGTATGCATCAACATTGACAGCTTTGGTGTTATAATCTGTTATAATCTCGTCAAGGGCAATACGCCGCCAAAAATCTTTTTCCCCTGTTTTCTCGAAATGAAAATCAGAGCAAGTTGAGGGTACGTTTTAAACTCCAAGTCGGCAACTCGTGAACCAATTTGGCTGAAATTTGGCCAACTTACTGTCAGATAGTTTTTCTAAAAAACCGTGTCTGCGAATTTTGATTTCTTTTTTCGTTTTCAAGTAAGAGTATTTTTTTCCACAGGTAGTGCTAATGATTTGCTATCCCTAACTTCAACTGCTTATAACAAAAGAACAAAACCACTTGACAAAAATCTGAGACACGGCTTTTTAGTCAAACGTGTTAAGAAGCGAATGCGATCTTAATTGGCTTCTTCCGTTTATTTTTGCCTGGCCTGGACTTAAATTTACAGCGACACCCACTTGCACAAAAAGCTTCTCATTTCTGAATCGCGTTAATATTTTGATTTTTTAAAAGGAAAAAGCAATAATCTGGAACTATTAAGCTTTCAGAAAATGTACGGTTTATGGGGGTATTTATTAAAAGCAAAAGCGCTAGCGCCGATCAACGCGGGGAGGGTGCTTAAGGGTGGATGATACCTTCATTCATATGAAGGAGATGATGAGAATCAGGCAAGGGAACTGTCAAATATAATCAGTGGATGCAAGCAAACAAGTGATATTCAACAACAACCTGCTAGCAGCAGCCCCAATAAGGATAGACTACCCCTTCAAGCCAGTTCTTCCAGCAACAGTTTCAGTACAATCAACAACTTAACAGGTACAGTGAATTTCTATGGTGCATTTTCTGGCTTTCCAGGTGTATGCCAGTGCCAACTCACCAAAGCACAGAGCCACAACGTACATGGAAAAGGATCAGAGCTTCTGTACTCTCAGACTCAGATGAGGACTAGCTATTGCTGACTGTACAAAAACTTTAAATTTACACCTTTCTTGTATTCATTGTAGTTTTGCACTTTTTTAATGTGTGCGTGTTTTGTACAGACTAAAATAATTAATTTTATTTTTTCTGCACTTTGTTAATTGCATTCTTTTCTTAATCTTTCCCATCTTTATTGTGTGTGTTATTTCTTTACACACTTTTATTTCTTGATATTGAAAACTGGATAGTTTCAAAATAATGAAATTCTAAATTTTTTGACCTTAAAGTTTTACAGTATTGTTATATTTATTATATTTATTAAATTCATTTGTGATAATGAAATTCATTTCTATTTGGACTACAGCATGTATTTAAAAATGAATTAAAATAAAAAAAATTATTACGATTTCAGTCTGTTTTTTATCAGAGACAGTTCCCATAGTTTTCCTTGCGAAGCTGTATTTCCTCACTAGCTATATAATTAATAAGTAAGAGGAATACATGCTTGTCCAATTTGGAAATAATTGGATTCAAAAAATTCCTCTGACAGCCAAATTGGGACGAGGTCGTAATTTTGGCTGTCCTCGGAATTTTTTTCATCCAATTATTTCCAAATTGGACAGCATGTAGTCCTATTACATAAACAAATCATGCTATTACCAATACTAATTACTTGAGGATTATAGCCCGGGATATAGAGAAAACTGCATGGATGTTAAATTCTAAAAATGATGTTAAAACTGCACTGCCTTGGATAATGAATTTTGAAAATGGTGTTTCAACACTTTTAAAAATTATAAAATGTTGTGGAAGATGCAAAAGTAGTCATAAAGCTGATAAGATGACAAAAGCGCCGCAAAATCACATAAACTGTAGTGAAATGTTGAATGCGATTCAAGAACGTAAACGATGTAATAATCCCGTGGCGGAATATCACTCCATTCCAACAATTAATTGGGGATCATTTCGGGGTCGAGGTGAAGAGAAATGGAGATCATTTTGGGATCGGTATCATTTCGGGGTCAAATTGGGATTCGATTAAGGATTGGGGATCATTTCGGGGGCTGTACAGACCGGCAGTGTGAATGGGGTATGTCGTTGGTGATATCCAATCAGGAAACGCGTTATCGTGTGACGTTAGTTCCCGGGAAATTTTATCCAGGCGAATCCTTGGCTTGGCACTCACCTGGCTTGAAGTGAAGGAAGCGTAGGAAATGAACGTTCGTGAAGAGATTAACGCCGGTCCGTCTATTAAAGGAAACTTGGCTTCAAATACATTAGAGAGAATCAAAGGATAGTGATAGAAGGGTGCGAGAGTGGTCAAGGTTTTTTGATGGTCGCGTCGACAAGCCCAGGAAAAAGCCTAAACATTTCACATCACGCCGGTTGAAAACATATCGCATACAACAGCAGAAACGTCCGCTGCCATCCTCTCTTTCGGCGAGGTGTTAAGTATATTTCCCTTATTCAAAGGACCTTTTTCACCATGTTTTCGTTGCTTCTGGCACAGTTTTCACAAATAATTTCAGTCAAACAGCTTTCTTTAATCTAATTTCACGCGAACTGGGAACTTAACATGGTCCGTAAGAAGCATTCAGTGAAAACTCGAATTTCAAAGACTTTCTACACACAAGATACAAGTTGCTTCTTTCAATTTTGGTCGAAGACTGACCCAGGAAAGTGGCAAGCCGAAACGGTTTGACCGTTTTGTTTTAGGTCAGGTCTTCTTCATTCATCGCAGTTTTCTGTTCCACTCAGTCAACATCCAGTCATATGAGAATGCTGTTTATTTCAGCAGGCTGTCAAATGCTGTCAAACTTGTGTCACGAACCATTTTTTCGCGCCAACGTTATGCAAATTAAATTCAATCTTCTGCAGACGGAACAAGTCGATTGGCAACTTCGTAGCTCGCTTCGGCGCTCACACAGTCGAGACGACTTATGGCAAGCCTACTGTAGTGTGCTTAATATCAAATAACTATTTTATTTAACTGGTCATTTCTTTTTCTGTTTTTTCCAGTCCAGACAGTAGGGAGTCAAATAAGTGGCATTATTTCAAGCCCGTCTCTATCTCCAACAGAAGGTGAAGTACCTTTAAAATATTATTATTTTTAGCTTGGTAGGGAGATAATAGGATCAATCAAGGACATTACGGTCATCAAGGG
Organism: Porites cylindrica; assembly: GCA_964035525.1. Classification (NCBI taxonomy): domain Eukaryota; kingdom Metazoa; phylum Cnidaria; class Anthozoa; order Scleractinia; family Poritidae; genus Porites; species Porites cylindrica. Next base: position 30,282,771 of record OZ037776.1, read on the forward strand.
ATCATTGACGCCTTGAAGAACCAAATTTTAACATGAAAACGTATGGCCAGCGAGCGTGTTCAGTTGCTACCCCCCGACTATGGAACAAGCTCCCCTTTGAAAGTCGAGCTTGTTCTGATGTTAATCTTTTTAAATCTAAGTTGAAAACGTTTTTTTTTTAAGGTATATGACATTTAGTTTTATCATATTTGTTTCTGTTTTCTTTCCTTTTTAAGATGTGTATGCTGTAAATTTCCTAGTATGTACAGTAGTGTTATATGTAAGCTTGTGATTAATGATATTCTTATGTCTTTTTTTAATTTTTAATGCGCTTAGAACAGCGATGTATAAGCGCTATGTAAATTCCATTATTATTATTAGCAGTAGTGTCGGAACTAGTTGAAGCAGTGTAAAAGATAGCAAGGTTAATTACATTATAACTGAGTGCATTATTAAAGTGTCCTTACATAATACAAATATTATAATTATAACCAAATATACCTATGAGACTAATGGAACTTCCTACACATTTGTTCATGTGTACAGCCAACAAGAAACAGTTTCCTAACATGTCCAGATTTCAGTGATGTTCTTTATTCACTGGAAACTTAGAAAAACCTAAACTTTACTTGTTAGGACGACCAGTGTTCGCTGAGAAGAATATTTCACAGAAAGTCTGAGTCCTCTTGAGTTTATAATTATAATTATTCTTATGGTCATATCCTAACCCTTTTATAATCTTGTGAGCATTAAGTTAATTGTGGCTCTATAGTAGGCGTGACTTAAGTGAGTTTTATTTGGAAGCCTTTCGCCAATGTTAGAGAAGAAGTTACTGCGCTTTCAGCGTTCTCTCTTACATTTGCTTTAACCTAGCCTGCGTGGCAGGCGCAAAAAGGGTAGGGAACGTCTACTTGTCTGCGCCAGTTTTAAATGATTAGACATTTACGGCCTTATGATGAAGAACATCCCACGTCGTCAAAGATTTTAGCAGTACTCCAGGTTGCTCTATGGAGATCCTTTCTAGGATGTTAACAATTAGGATTTTAAAATCAGTTACTTCTTTGATCACAGGACCAAACTATTTGCTTTCGTGAATTCAAAACAGCGGATACGAGATGGTGATCCGAAATGTCTGGGTCACAACAGCCTGAATGCATCTGCAAGTTTCATGCGCGTGTCATTATGGATTTGAAGATTAGGTCCATTATAGATACGAAATTCGAATCAAATAAAGAATACATGGGAAATCTCTCCTTCCAGTTTAAAGCTTTTCTGTGATAGAAGCTTTGCTAATACAGCAAATTGTATGGCACATGAAAGAATCCATATGGGATTGAGACCTTACAAGTGCGAGTATTGTGATAAATACTTTACCCAGACATCGGCCCGCAATACGCATGAACGAATTCACACAAGAGAAATCGTATAAGTGCAACCATTGTGGTAAGTGCTTTTCTACGCCGGTATATTGGAAGCAATGAATGAATACACGCGGGAGTTAAACCTTAAAAGTCTAAATCCTTTGAAAAAAGTTTATGGTTTAGTAGGTCATCAACTTGCGAAAGGCAAGAAGGAGATAGTCACACAGAAGTTTCAAAGTGCAAATATTTGCTTGTATGCTTTGGTGCGTTATCTGAACTAAACATTTGTGTGGAACCTGTCGATTTAACAAAGTGTTAAGGAACTGAAGTTTTCGGAAAACAAGCAAAATGTTCGTTATACCGAGGTGTAGCTAATGATCAATTTCCAGCGCCCAGCATTTCCGGATCTGACCAGTTTCTGTTGTAAACATTTGTTTACGAGGCTATTGTCTCAGTTCAGAGCTGTACATAGCTAGAAACACGAGAACAGGCAAACAAAACTACTTAAAGGGACTGGTTCACGATAATGCGCATGTGTGAGTTCTGACAGTAGCTGATTGTTTTTCAACCAATCGGAAGCGAGTTAGATGCACGCAAGTAAATTTACAAAATTCAAATTAATTGTTCGCGACGCGAGAGTATTTCCGGGCATTTGGTTTGATTTTATTTATCCCCATAATTCAAGTTTATTCTTTGCTACTCCTTAGATATGTGTTGCAGCCGATAACAATAAAATTTACAGCCCTGTCCTGCTTTGAAACAAACATTTACCAACGTGTATTTTTACGAGGTCGTACCCACGCTAACAAAGCATTCACCGATCGGCAAACAAAATTTGTAAACAAACATCTTATTACTGTTCTCTCAGTTCGCCTTATATAATCCCAGAAATACCTACAAATAGCGCCTGACCGGTGACAAAAACACACAACGTATGAGTATAAAGATTATCCTTAATTGAGCATAAATTTCAATTGCTTATCAGCAAATGAACAAATTCATTCGCGTTGCATTGGGTCAGTGTTCCGCAAAACAAATGTTATCGAGTAGCACACATAAAGAAACTAGATTATAAACAGAATATTCAGGCAATAATTTATTTTAAAAACATCAAAATTTGATCGTAAAGCAAAGATACAAAGAACATTTCAAGTGTACCAGATCGGTGAAGATCGCGCGGCCTGTTGCGGTATAACTACAGGTCGGAGTCAAAAATCAAATCAAAGTTGAACGAACTCATACCTTTAACCACTTTCCAAGTGTCGTGTATTCTTTTCGTAAGCCACACACTACTCCTAGAACCATACCAGATCGATAGGCTAAGCTTTTCTATCTCCAAAGACTCTTGAGAACGTCCTGTTGCCGGACGGCCACGATGCTCTTCTGAACCTCCATGATCAAAACATTATTTTTTGCGTCTTCTCAAAACGTAACCAGTCAAACGACAAAACCACACGTTAATCACCACTACCGAAGTATACCTAGACCAGCCAAAGCGACGGATGTCCGAATAAAACGAAGGATTTTCAATGATTGTACCGGTAATGGCGATTTCGAATTTAGTGTTGACCCAACAAAGTTATTCTGAAGAGACAAACGGCGCGCATGCGCATTATCGTGAACCAGTCCCTTTAAAACTATCGTTCACAAAATTTATCCGCTTTGGTCTATTTCGCATTCATCTTTACCTATCTTCCGGTCGCATGTTTAATTCCTCACGTCAAGGTATATTTTACTTTTGCGTTTCTGGATTGTGTCCGTTATAACGAGTATTTCGCAAAATCGAGGTTTGTTATATCTAGGTTCTGTTCCATACCTTTTATTGTAATTTTGGCGCGGCTGAAGAAAATCGTTATACCGAGGACTTCATTGTATAGAGGTTCGTTAAATCGAGGTTCCACTGTATTCATGAAATACAAAAATATCACCAAATTGCCACAAACATGAATGAATTCATACAGCAGTAAAACGTGCGAGATTTGCTTCGCCTTGTTAGCAAATTGCAGATCAGAGAGATCAAATAATTTATACAGGAGTAAAACCCGCAAGTATTTCGAGATGTGGTTCACTCCGTTAAGTAGTGTAGTACAGAAGGTGCTCGGAAGGTCTCTCCTAATTGGTCGCAGGAAACAATGACATTTCATTCGTTCAATTGTTTTAGTATTGGCTGTTAGCACATCGCAGAGACAGTAAAGAGTTGATACAGGAGCAAATTACCATAAAAGATCTCGCGTAGCTTTTCAGTTAGAGAGGATTGTTCCTCGACTGTTACCGTCTACCGTTAAATACCGTGCAATCAATGTGAAAGCCGTTGACAGTTGAGTTTTTTAAGAGAAATAATGTAATTGGGAGCTTCTTTCAGAACGTTACGAAAACTACATGGCTCAGAACGAATATTGGATTTACGTGTTCAAAATGCCTGGCAAAAGCATCTTATTTGTTGTTGTTTTGAACTTGTAGTTAAGTTTTTCTTGAGCGTATTTGGCTTGCCTTCAATGATCACGTCCACACTAAGGCCCTGTTTATCTGGAGAAAATCCTGTCTCCATGTACACTTAATTGTTACTTCATAATCAGTATAAACACGTGCACGTTCTAGCCAAACGTTGTATTCCAAAATGGTAATAAATAGCCTTTTTAGTGGCAAGTTTTCCACATTTGTCAAGTTAGCTTAAAAAGAGGTAATATTTTATTTCGAACGTCAAAATGTTACTTCACACAAGACTGGGTTGGTAATAGATTTATTTGTTAATGAAGATTTTACGAGTGTTTAGTCATTGTTGGTAAGAATTTTGTTTTTTTTTTTGTCACAGTGAAGAACAGTGACCAAAGAGAATTCTAAAGAAATGTAAAACGGACTTAAAATGACTATGGAAATTTCTATCGTCGTTCGATTACAAGGCAAGGTTATAAATTACAAATTTTGTATATGATCTTGACATGACCACGGTAAAAAATTCCACAGTCATTTTCAGAAAGAAAAATGCACTTTATTTGAGTGTCACTGTATTTAGCCCGAAAGTGCTAATTGGGACACTATATTTTACGTCTCCTAGTGGAGACGGGACCGCTAGGTGGGTAGAAAACGAAGACCTAAGACCCCAAAACGAAGACACCGGGAAAACCCACTTGTAAATATGTAGAAACCGGTATCTCGACCTTAGATGTGTAAGAAACAACAATATCTTCAATTATACAAAATTTCGACCAGGGTCTTCGTTTTCTACACAATCCTCCCGGTGTACAGAAAACGAAGACCTCTCTCAAAATCACTTGGAAACGGCTGGAAACTGCTTTCAACGACTTCTAGACACTAAAGGAGTGTAAGAAACAACACAGCTTCTGACGATTTCCAGTTATACAAAATTTCGAACAGGGTCTTCGTCTGAGTTTTCAGCGGAATCATCCTTTGCTGTAAAGTGTTCGAAGTCATGTCTTCCGTGATCGCCATCAAAATGCCCATTCCGTTACATTAAATAACCATGTCAATCGGAGATGTTAATAAAGCTCAGCCTTGTTCTATCAGCGTCAACATTTTTATCTGAAAAATACGAGTCTTAATTCAATTCTCTGCTCGCAGTCACGTCTTTATTACTGACGATAGAAACGTTCCCCAGATGCTATTACGGCCAGTTTGCGCGTGAACCAGAAAACACATTGTGCGTGAATATTCTTTGTTCTTTGAGCCAAGTATTTTGTACGTTAAATTATATTACAACTTCACTCAATAAACTTGTATTGAAATAACTTTGTACCGAAAAACTCGGTAACCAGTGTAAGTACCTGTTGTCTTGCAGACTCTTAATGAAATCACACACCCTCCAGTCACTTATTTCAGTGTCCTTCGGAAAAACCCTGCACAGAAACGCTTCTCCTATAAAATTCTAGACTATTCACAGCTCTTGAGTTCTACTCTAAACATCACGCAAGAGGGATGTGAGAAACTGCAACGAGTGCAAGCACAAGGGAGCGTTAATTCGAGTAAACGACGCCCTCGAATAAACGCCGCACCTATCCAAAATGAGGCTAAGAAGAAAAAGCTCGGTACAACTTGATAATTTACACCATCCAGACATTTACGATCCTATCTCAGCAAAATGAGGGAGACATTGGTGAACCTTTAAATTACAGAATATTTACAAACGATTTACACTAACTGTTGTCATTGATTTTTAAAAAACGATTTCGATATAAAAGGCACCCTCGAATAAAAGCCGCAATGGAAACGCGGATAAACCAGTGTTTCGTTCACGGCACTGCTCCAGATCGGAGGGATATATTTTTTCATAGCTACAAGAAAATATAATTTCTCGTGAAACGTTTTTCTTTGCCTATGGAAGTTAAAATTTCAAACAAGAAAGGAGTTACATTATGGCCACTCACAAAAAATGTTCTGACCGTTTGAATTATACGAAAGCGTCTTGAAACTCGCTTCTGAGATACTTCCTATGCGATTCACTTAAAGAATCAGCGACATAGGACGGCCAGGAATTTCAACATAATCCCAACTGAAATATGGGAATCTCTTAATGATGCATGAAGCAGTTTCCAACCGTTTCCAAGTGATTTTGAGGGGGGTCTTCGTTTTCTACACACTGGGGGGATTGTGTAGAAAACGAAGACCCTAATCGAAATTTTGCATAACCGGAAATCGTCAGGAGCCGTGTTGTTTCTTATACTCCTTTAGTGTCTAGGAGTCGTTAAAAGCAGTTTCCAGCCGTTTCCAAGTTATTTTGAGGGGGGGGGGGGATCTTCGTTTTCTACACACCGGGGGGATTGCGTAGAAAACGAAGACCCTGGTGGAGATTTTGTATAACTGGAAATCGTCAGGAGCCGTGTTGTTTCTTACACTCCTTTAGTGTCTAGAAGTCGTTGAAAGCAGTTTCCAGTCGTTTCCAAGTGATTTTGAGGGGGGTCTTCGTTTTCTACACACCGGGGGGGTTGTGTAGAATACGAAGACCCTGGTCGAAATTTTGTATAATTGAAGATATTGTTGTTTCTTACACATCTAAGGTCGAGATACCCGTTTCTAGATATTTATAAGTGATTTTGAGGGGGGTCTTCGTTTTTGGGTCTTAGGTCTTAGGTCTTCGTTTTCTGCCCAGCCCGGGATCCCCCTTTTGCGTGGTCAACCGAGCCACGCGAAGGTCCAGCCGCCTGCAGGGCAAAGGAATTACCTTCATTTCTCAGTTATTTTAAGACCCTGAGCCCGGGAGTCGAACCCGCGACCTCCCGCTCTGCAGTCAAACACTCTACCGGCTGAGCTAATCCTGCCGTGGTTAAGATTACTGAAAATGACCAGGGAAATTTCCTAGGTCGTTTGCTAGTAAAGTCATTTAAAACATAGTTAACTATGTTTGAAATAGTTAACTATGGTTGAAATGACCATGTTATATTTAAAATGACGATGGAAAATTCCGCAGTCAATCAGTCAGACAAACTTCGGAAATTTCCAACGTCGTTTTTGAAGAAGTCAAAATGAACGTGTCGCGTAGAATTGTTAATTTATAAACAGTCCAAGAATACAACCGTTAGCCCGTTAGCCTTGCGCATAAATGTTCCAATTTGGCTCATTGAATGGTCCAAGACATACGACAAACGTTGCCAAGGCTTGGATGCGTCTATTGTCTAACAGAGTTGGGGACAAAATGCCTGATACCCTGGCCATTAATTTATCCAACTACTTAGACTACCCCACCATTTAAGGTTATTTACGAGACGAATTAACTGTGCTCGGCGAGGATATTATATGTTACTCACAGTTTTGCTGACTAATAAAGAACGACTTTTCAGATGTTTTTATACCAAAGGTAATGAAAAAGTTCAATCACTTTTAGGGTTAACATTCAGTGAGCAGAGCCTGGTTAGATCTCGATTGATTACATTTTTGTGATAAATGAGACTACATTATAATCAACCATCTGGAACTGCATCCCTGATGCCTTTGTCATACATGTACATTCCAGACACCATTTGTATGAGATTGGATTCCTTACGATGGCTGGGCGTTTGAATTTGCCAAGATTCCAATGAAAACTGAACTTGTGGATGGCATAGGAAATTGTGCAATCAACCCTTAACCAATAATCTAGTAGTCTTGTAGTATGGCGTTCCCCAGGGCTCAATACTTGGGCCGCTGCTGTTCACTCTCTATATGGCACCTCTCCAAGATGTTATACGTAGCCACGGTCTCGACTCCATGTTCTATGCGGACGACACCCAAATTTACATCGTCATTGACGATCCTAAACAATCCGTTGACTCTGTCGGTGTTCTAAAGGGATGCATCAATGATGTTTTTGCATGGAACTCTAAGAATATGTTAAAGTGCGACCCTGGAAAAACTGAAATATTACATTTCACGTCTCGTTTCAGCAAGCAACCTACAGTTTACGAAACATTATCATTAGCTAACACCTCAGTAGATCAGAAGTGAAAACAAAAGCCAAGAATTTGGTTGTCATCATGGATAAAACCTTGTCTTTCACTGAACATATCAACGAAATGTGCAAGAAAGCCAGCTATGCCATAAGATCAATTGGTCGTATTCGAAAGTACCTTCCTTCCGATGGATTGAAATGTTAGTCAAAATACCAGAGAGATAAGTTACAAAGAATTCAGAATACCGCAGCTCGAATGATAACAGGAGCCCGCAGCTCTGACCACATTACACCTTTATTAAAGAGCCTGCATTGGCTACCTGTAGAAGCAAGGATTCACTTCAAAATTCTTCGTATCACATATAAGATCTTAAATGGACAATCAATTGGATATCTAGAACCTCTGATTAAGGATTATCATCCATCAAGAGCTCTACGATCGTCATCCCGTTCGCTATTATGCACCCCAGCCATAAAATCCAAAACATATGGAGGACGCGCGTTTTCCACTGCAGCACCTCAGTTATGGAACACTACCCCAGAATATATCAAAAATGCGGACAGTGTTACAACATTTAAAACTAAACTTAAAACATTTCTCTTCAGGAAATGTTTCAATTGAAATACTTGATTATTGATTTTCGTGTCTTACATTTTTCGGTTTTTTAAAGTTTTACAACTAGGTTTTTTTTTTATAAACATAACATTTTATAGTTTCTTAAAGTTTTCCAATCTTGATGTATAATGTCACAATTGATTTTCATGCTTAACATTTTACGATTTTTAAAGTTTTACAATTAGGATTTTTTAAGTTTTACAATACTTGATGTATAATGTCACATAGGCTAGAAATGTAATGATTTTTCTTTTCAATGCGCGTTCATAATGTAAAGAGCATTGAGGATGGAAATGCGCTGTATAAGAATCTATATTAATATTATTATTAAGTGTCTAAACTAGAAACTCGCACTCACTGTTCTTCCCCCTTTTGTAGTGTTTAATTACAAGTGAATCTCTGATACCTACCCTTTTTGCTGTACTATCAACTTTGCAATGAAATCAGCTTGCCATCCAGCTCTAGGAAATCCAGGATACCTAGTATGCTTAGATAGTGGGCACCCATACTGACTCTTCCTCAAACTTGCTGTGATCATTGATCCAGACCTGCGTCCCTGTATCCCATGCCTGCCCTGTATATTCCAGACTCCAGACTGAAACTGTTTGGAAGATGACCCTTTCGTTGGAAACCGGTGTCCCTTAATTTGCATAACACAAGCGATAAGATATAGAATCGGTCAACCAGTAAACAGTTAGTTCTCTAATTGTAGCATTCAGCTACAAGTGCATCTTTGATGCCGTCCCTTTTTTGCTGTGGTGTCAACCTGGCAATCAAAGGAACCCACCGCCCAACTCTTGGAAATATAGGATACCCCACATGCTAATTCAGGACTTAAACTGACTGTTTCTCTGCTTTTGTTTTGATTGTGGTCAGTGAAAGTGCTTTTTAGCTGTCTGCACGCTTTCATTATGGTTTTATGTCTGTTTATAGCTCCTTTACACATCCTTGAAATGCAGCAGTTTATTCGGATCAATTTTATAGATTTCTGGGAAACTGCCCACCTATCCCTCCCCTAAGCTAACATTAACACTTACTTCTCACTTAGGGCAAAATGATGGCTTAGGGGAGGGGCAGGTGGGCAATTTCCCAGAAACTTAAACTGATCCGTTTATTCTCCTCAGGAGACTGGCAGGATTAGAGGGAAAAGAAGAATTTAACTTTCATTTTCCCTTTAGAGAGTTAATTTATGGAGGAAATTGACTAAGATTTAAAACAATTATACAGTATTTACTGTCTGCATCTTTTATCATCTTTTCTATCTTTTCTTGTAGTTAATAGAAAGGTCTTTTGAGGATACAGGTCTGCCACGAAGTAGAAAAAAGAGCTGATGTAGAGAAGCCACCATTATTCTGTCCGCCAGATTTTGAAAGTAAACTGTACCATATATTAGTGGTAAGAGACTTTATTTGTTTATCTGCTTCTGGCCCCAGTTGTTCAAAAGGTGGATAATGTTATCCACCGTGCCGCAGATAACCAATTAATTTTCCCTAATACGTATCTACTGAAAATCGATTATTTATCCATCGGATTCATAGTGCTATTCAACGTGTGACAACTGAGGCCTGACCTGTGGAACAGTTTAACAGACAACATCCGCTCATATCCGTATTTCCTCGAATAATAGCCATCCCTTGATTAATAGCCTTGCTCTCGAATAATCGCCCTCTCGCCATCTTCTCTTTCTTTTATCGTCTCCCTTTGAAATTGAAGCGGAATCTGATCCAGCAAAACTGACCATTGAAGATGCAAGCCCTGACGCTATAGATATTGACATTGAAACTTTTCATGGAGCCAAATTTGGAACCTTTTCAAAACGTTTTATTATCCCATTAACATCAAAAAATGACCACAACAATTTTTTTTTTAAAAAAAGCCCAAGTTGTTAGTATTATTATGAGCCATGACAGCATTCTATTATAATTCCCCTTTACTTTCCTCGTTATTAACATCCTATGTTTTTAGTGCAAATGGTAGATTAGGCCACGGAATCATACCGGATAGGGCTTCCGTTCAAACGCAAGAACAGTTATTGGGGCATGATTTCTATAACCGAGCGAAGCTGCGCTGTACCGATCTCTTATAAAGTGAAGAGTCACGTATCAGACAGGTGTTCACATTATATCGGATAGCTTTTCATGGTGCCTAAAAAAGCTATACCGTATAGTGTGTACATAGCCATAAAAATCAAAGTCACTGGTCTGCCGTTATAAGAAAAGCTAAGCTGAACTAGATACGCCAGTGTTGTTATTTCCAACAGATTTTGAAAATAACATGGATTGCTTGTATAACTTAAGTTTGTTCTGTAGAATGCTACTTCTTCAGCAACAAACGCAAGCATTGTTACGTATTCATCTGTTGACTATTTATTGAGGATTTTTGTTTTTATTTTGATCATTTAGCATGTTCTTCGCCGATCCAGCAGGCCTTCAATTGCCATCGTTTCTAGCATCATTCTTCAACAACGCCCTTTATTGGAGAGGTGATGAATGAGACAGAAAGTTTTCCTGATGAGTCTGAAAGTTCAAGAATTTGTAGTGGAAACATCCTTGGTCCTGCAGAGCACTCTTCAAGGAAAGGCACCGACAATACAACAAAGACTCTTATCAGAATACCTCAGTAAGAACAGTTGGCGTCCCAGTAAAGCTGACACAAGTGCGTGAAATGAATTCGCTTTGCAGATTTCAAGATGATGGATATTTTGCAGTATTCATTGAAGACTTAATATAGTTATTCCGTACCCTTGGAGAGGGTTCCAGAATCCAGATACTAATTAATATTCCCATGTCATTTTCTTTGGCTCAAGGTACATGAATAAGATATTTTCCACGAGCAGTTTCCGTTGTTTACTCGTGGTTTGCCGGGCTAGTCCAGGGGACCTTTGAAATGGGGTACAGCTGGCCTGGGGTTTTCCTCCTAGAGATAAGTGGGCATATGCGGAGGTTTTTCACCCAGCTTTCGTTCCACGACTTCATTTCATTAAGCCTTTACTGAAACTGTGACTGCTAAAAATAAGCGTTGAAACTGTTTTTGTCACCAAAGATAATCTTACTCGCAAAGATAGCAATAAACTGAGAGTGAACATTGCTTTGTGTGTTTCTAATATATAGATTTAGCCAGGGCTAAGAGCGAAGCTCCCATTAATAAATTTATAATTTAAATCAAACAATAAACTTGTAATCCACAAATAGTTAACTTAAGGGCACATATGTGACTTTTTAAGGAAAGCTAAGGCTAAGTGATTTTAGAGTGAAAATTTACATCGACTTGATAGCCTTATATGTACACCCAAAAAATAACAATCATCTTCGTTCACATTAAAGAGCCATGATGGCTCTTCATCACAGTAGATTAGGCATGGAAAACGAATTCTTGAAAAACAAATCAGGCCGAATTTTTGGCGTTCGACAGGTTTACTTAACAAAATCTTGCCAACAAATCTGGGTGCGTGTAAACCAACATTTCATACTTTTTATACATCACATCTGAGGTGAAACAGTAATATGAGGCGCTGTTCTTATTTTTGAAGAATATCGCGAAACACATTTTCCTCGCTTATTTTGCCTAAAATAAAAAAAAATAGAAAATTTAAGAATGTTTGACCAAAACCATGGAGTAACTCCTTAAGAAAATGCGTTTTTTGGGACTTTTAAAAATAGATGTTGTTATTGTTTAAAAAGCCATTTTTCCTATTAAGATTATCGTCAAACACATTTTCCTTGCCTATTTTTTCCCTATTTTTCCTAAAATAAGAAGTTGGAAAATTTTCAATTTTTTAACCAAAACCATGGACTAACCCCGTTGGACAAATGCAATTATTGTTTGCCTTTTAAATACTGTGTTTTTAGTGTCAAAAAGGCCTTTTATCTTATTAAGAATATTTTCAAACACATTTTCCTTGCTTATTTTGCCTAAAAATAGTTTTGAAATAAAACCATGGACTCAACTTACGGAGAAGTGCAATTCTTCCAGTTTTTAAAAGCGATGTTTTTATTCTTTAGGAACTCTTCTTTTTCTGCCTGAGATGAAAGTATGAAAAATTTAAGCATGGACTAAGTCCGTTGGAAAAACGCAGTTTTTCGACTTTTTAAAATCGAAGTCTATATTTTCTAGAAAGCCTTTTTTGCTGTGAAAAATATCATCAAACACCTTTTCCATGCCTATTTTTGCTAAAATAAAAAGAAGGAAAAATTTCAAATTTTTGACCAAAACCATGGACTAACTCCTTTAAAAAAAATCAATTTTTCGTGTTTTTAAAATCGACTTTGTTATTATCTAGATAGGTTTTTTTTCTATTAAGAATATCGTCAAACACTTTCCTTGCTTATTTTGCCTAAAATAAAAAAAAAAAAGGAAAATTTAAGAATTTTTTACCAAAACGATGGAGTAACCCCTTTGTAAAAATGCATATTTTTCCACTCTTTAAAAACGATGTTTTTATTGTCTAAAAAGCCATTTTTTCTGTTCAGAATATCGTCAAAACACATTTTCCTTGCCTTTTCCCCCCCTTTTTCCCTAAAAAAAAGAGGGAAAAGGGAAATTTGCAAATTTTTAACGGAAACCATAAACTAACCCCTTTGAACAAATGCAATTTTTCCCGTTTTAAAAGCGATGTTTTTATTTTCTAAAAAGCATTTTTTCTATGAAGAATAAAGTCAAACACATTTTTTTCGCTTATTTTGCCTAAAATAAAAACATGGACAACTTAAGAATTTGGAAAATTTTCCAATTTAATGACCAAGACTACGGACTAACCCCTTTGTAAAAAAGCAATTTTTTGGACTTTTGAAAACTGATGTTTTTATTCTCTAAAAAGGCTTTTTTGCTCTGAAGAATATCGTCAAACACATTTTCCTTGTCCATTTTGCCTAAAATATAAAGAAAGGAAATTTTCAAATTTTTGACCAAAACCGTGGACTACCAATCTGCAAAAATGTAATATTTCGGCTTTTTAAAATCGATGTTTATATTGTCTACAAAGCCTTTTTGCCGTGAAGAATATCGTCTAACGCATTTTGCTTGCCTATTTTGCCTAAAATAAAAAGATTAAACAATTTCAAACTTTTAACCAAAACCATGGACTAACCCCTTTTAAAAAAATGCAATTTTTCGAGTTTTTAAAATCGGTGTTTTTATTGTCTAGATAGGTTTTTTTTTTCTATTACGAATATCGTCAAACACATTTTCACTGCCTATTGTACTTAAAATTATAAAAATTGGAAAATTTTCAAATTTTTAACAAACACCATGGGCTAACCCCTTTGGAAAAAAGCAGTTTTTCGACTTTTTTAAATTGATAGTTTTATCTAAAAAGCCTTTTTTTCTATTAAGAATATTGTCAAACACATTTTCCTTAGCTATTTTGCCTAATAGAAAACGACGGAATAGTTTTTTTTGAAGAAAACCATGGACTAACCCATTTTTTTTAAAAAAATGCAATTTTTCGAGTTCTTAAATTCGATGTTTTTATTGTCTAGAAAGCTTTTTTCGCCGTAAAGAATATCGTCAAACACCAATTCCATGTAAATTTTACCTAAAATAAAAAGATGAAAAAGTTTTAAATTTTTGACCAAAACCACGGACTAACCCCTTTGGAAAAAAGCAATTTTTCGACTTTTTAAAATCGATGTTTCTATTGTCTAGAAATGCTCTCTTTTCTAAAGAATATCGTCAAAAACATTTTCCTTGCCTATTTTGCCTAAAATAAGTACAGGAAAATTTTCCAATTTTTGACCAAACCATTGCCTAACCCCTTTGGAAAAGCACAATTTTTCGACTTTTTAAAATTAATGTTTTTTGATTGCCTAATAAGTCTTTTTTGCTGTGAGGAATATTCTTAAACAAATTTTCCTTGTCTACTTTGCATAAAATAAAAAGATGGAAAATTTTCATATTTTTGACCCAAACCAAGAACCCCTTTGAAAACATGAAATTTTTCGACTTTTTGAAACTGATGTTTATATTGCTTAAAAAGCCTCTTTTGCTGTGAAGAATATCGTCAAACACATTTTTCTTGCTTATTTTTCCTAAAAAAAAGATAACAAATTTTAAAATTTTGACAATGACTAAGGACCAACCCCTTTGGAAAGTGCAAGTTTTCGACTCTTTTTTTGCTGTAAAGAATATTGCCAAACACTTTTTCCTTCCCTATTTTCTCTAAAAAAAAGAAAGATAATTTTTAAATTTTCGGCCAAAACCATGGCCTAACTCGTTTGGAAAAATGCAATTTTTCATCTTTCCAAAATTGATGTTTTTATTGTCTCGAAATGTTTTTTTTTTCTAAAGAATATCGTCAAACACATTTTCCTTGCCTATTCTGCTTAAAATATAAAGTGCGAACATTTTCAAATTTTTGACCAAAACCATGGACTAACCCTCTGGAAAAATCCAATTTTTTTACTTTTTGAAATTGATGTTTTTATTGCCTAAAAAGCCCTTTTTGCTGTGAAGCTGATATCGTCAAACAAATTTTCTCTGCCTTTTGTTCCAAAAAAAGATAGTAAATTCTAAAATTTTTGACTTACAGCATGGACTAACCCCTTTGGAAAAATCCAATTTTTTGATTTTCTAAAATCGATGTTTTTATTGTCTAGAAAGCATTTTTTCTATGAAGAATATCGTCAAAGACATTTTCAAAAGTAGGTTGAGTAGGTTGCTTGCCTCTTTCACCGAAAATGAAAAAAGGAAAATTTTAAATTTTTGACCAAAACCAAACCAAAAAAGCTTTTTTCGCTGCGAAGAATATCGTCAAACACTTTTTCCTTGCCTATTTAGCCTAAAATAAAAAGATGGCTTATTTTTAAAGTTCTACCCAAAACCATGGACTAACCCCTTTGGAAAATTGCAATTTTTCGACTTTTTAAAATTGATGTTATCATTGCCTGGAAAACCTTTCTTTGCTATAAAGAATTTCTTCGATACATTTTCTTTGCTCTTTTGCCCAAAATAAAAACATAGAAATTTCAATTTCTTCACCAAAACCATGGACACACCCCTTTGGAAAAATTCAGTTTTTCGAGTTTTCAATATCGATTTTTTTATTGTGTGTAAAGTTTCTTTTTTCCATGATGGATATTGTCAAACACATTTTCCTTGTCTATTTTGAATAAAGTAAAAAGACAATATAAATTTTCAAAATTTTGACCAAAACCGTGGACTAAGCCCTTTAATACAATGCAATTTTTCGACTTTTTAAAATTAATGTTTTTATTGTCTAAAAAGTATTTTTTACTGTCAAGAATTTTATCAAACACATTTCCTTGCCTATTTTTCGTAAAATAAAAAGATAGAAAAATTTTTAAACTTTTGACCCCAAATTATGGACTAACCCCTTTGGAAAAATGCAAATTTTCAAGTTTTTAAAATCTATGTTTTTCTTGCATAGAGATTCCTTTTTTTTGGATAAAGAATATCATCAAACACATTTTCCTTGCCTATTTTGCTAGAGTAAAAAGATGGAAAATATACCAAAACCATGGACTAACTTTTCAGGAAAATGCAATTTTTCGACTTTTTGAATCTATGTTTTTATTGTCTAGGAATCCTTTTTTCCTTAAGTCTATCGTTAAACACATTTTTCTTCCCTAATTTGCCTAGAATAAAAAAATGGGAAATTTACAATTTTTTTTTTACCAAGGCCATGGACAAACCCCTTTGCACGACCACAACGCCATCAGTGTATGACTAAAACGTCAAACTTCCAAGTTACACATTATTTTTATGGATGATTTTTCGTAGGTGCTTACCAAATATTTTGTTTCCTGTGTTCATGGACGCTTCTTTTTTCACCGCCCCTCATTTACACCTGCCTAATTTGCTAATTAGGGCCTGTTTACATGGAGTTGAGGGACCCCAGTTAGGTGAGGTAACCCCTCCTAGGTGGGGTAATTAACCCGCCTGTCCATATAATCTCTCATTTTAATTTTAGTCACGTGATAAGTGGGGTGACCCGCCATATTTTACCTCACCTATCTGGGAGCAGGCCCTTAGTAAAAAAACTGAGTATTATTAACCAGAGCTTCGCTTTTAACCGTGGCTGAGTCTTTATATTAGAGAATGCATTGTTTTCGAACGAACACGGGATACAGAACCGATACCCACGCGCCGTCTTTAACCAAACATCTGGTGGATTAAGTTGCATTATTTGCATCATACGTGTATAGCTGTCGATTTGCCCGCTGGAAATTTCTATCGCCTGCCGCTGAGAAAAAATAATAACGCCGCACTGTTTATTGTCTATTTGAAGCAAATAATTCAGAGGCCTTCATCGGCGCATAATAAATCTTTCTCCTCAAAAGTAGAATTCCTAAGCTTAAAAAAGAGACCAATTATAAACCTATGTGTTGTATATTCACGGACTTAAATAATATATAGATTAACCCATGGCTAAAAGCGAAGATCTCGTTAACTAAACACTTATAAACAAAAGAATAAAATCGTGTAAAGTCAAACGGCGACAGCAATGAGAACGGCGAAAAATTAATAGTCAAAGATCTAATTAGAAAGAAAAAACAAATTCACACATGCAGCACACTTTTTGGTACATTTCTTTGCCGTTGTTTTGTACAACTACAATGCCGTTTTACACGACTAAAACGTAAGTGACTTCCTAGTTACACGTTATCTCTTATGGAGCTCAACTATGATTTTTCGAGGCTTTCAAGTTCGCCTATAAGACAACTAAATTTTACCCAAAATGTTCTGTGCGCAACATCGGACAAAACAAGAGCTTCAATATAAAATATGCTGTGTAAAGTTGCGATTACAAAATTCTTTGTGCAGTAGAACAGTTAAGTTAGTCTTTGAAATGTTTATCAAATTGACAATCGATCGAGAATTCCGCGCACTGAAAACTTTTATTAGAGCTTAAATTTTGCCTTAAGTTCAGAAGTTTTCGACAAAATACCTGTTACAAAGTAGAATCCTTCGTGATGTACTCTTTGGTGTGTCTAGGATTTCTAAAGCGTCTTTAAATGCCCTGGTATCTTCACTCATAACATATTAAAACTTTGATGTCATCTTGGCACCGGAGACGAACGGATCGTTGCCATGGCAATGTGGTACTTTCACATGTGAAATTTTGAATCAACAATGAAATTTCGCTCGAAAATTAAGAAGTAATCCGTCACCCATGATATTTTGTCTGAAATTCACCGGTATTATTTGGGTGTGTATGTGCCGCCCGGGACTCAAAATTGGCACCCCGTTCTAAAAAAATTTCCCCTAAAACTGATATCCCGTTCAAGAAATGGGCCAATTTTTTATACGCCGTTCTAGAATTGGCCCTAAAACTGATACCCCGTTCTAGAAATGGGCCAATTTTTTATACTCCGTTCTAGAAAGTTTGTAAATTGAAATAGCCCTGTTTTTTTAAAAAGATATTTCTTTATTTGTTCGACTTATACATCAAATGAATGCTTCTTCATAATCAGCAACAATTTTAAGCAGAACATAAAGCTGTGATCTACAATTTTTTACACACCGTTCTAGAAAACGCTTCCGAAATGGATACCCCGTTCTAAATCAGGAGCTTCAAAATCACGACCCCTTTGGGCGGCACATACCCGTATAGGTAATGTACCGGAGTACACCCCCCCCCCCCCCCCCCCGGGGAAATTCATGCGAGTTCTGCCGGTAAAAATGGAAATTTAGGTGTCACGAAACCGAGACTACAATGGGCCTTATTCACACGGCGGCCACATTGTCCCGAGAGACTGAAAAAGCTTTGTCTTACCACTTTCGACCTGGCAATGAAAAACTTGGGAGCGAAGCTAGAGACGGGTTAAACAAAGCTACTTTAGTCTCGCGGGGAAAAATGCCTGCCGTGTGATAAAGGCCCATTACATTGAAACTATTCACAACACACATAATGATATGCGAAGTTGAAATGCACCTAGTTAACAGGTTTAACGTAGCAGTCAAACGGGTTCACGTGCGATTAGGTAATTCCTGATGATAAATACTGATTTGGTGTGGAAATCATTGGTGAGTTTGTCTATCGCCGACGGCTTACTAGCGATTCCCTTGATTCTTGATATCATTCATTTGTGCCTTAAGTATAGTGTTAGGCATTGTCCACGTATTCTTAAAGAAGTATACGGAACTATCACCTTGTTCCTCCTTTCGGTCATTGTCCTTCATCTCACCTTACTGAGTTCAGAACGTTTCATCGCCATCAAGTTTGCCTTAAGATACCAAGCCATAGTGACCAAACGCCGAGCACGGATCGTTTCCATCGCGATGTGGCTGTGGGCTCTGGTCGTTAATGTGGCTGTTCCAGAGGTGCTTCAGAGGGCAACAGGGAAAGATTTCAAAAAGTTACGCAGACAGATCACGGCAAACAATAATACCTCCCAAGTGCTCCACATCAGATGGCATCTTGTATTCCAAGCTGTGTCAATGTTTCTTGTCCCCCTGTTGATCATTTTATGCTCGTACACATACATCTTCATAGTGTCTTACAAGCAGAGACAACTTGTCAGAGAACAGGGCCGTGACATTCCAAGAATGCCCACCGTCGAGGATCACATGAAAGGTGCCCGCACTCTCGCCACTGTTGTAGCGCTGTGTCTACTCAGTATCATCGCTTTGCTGGTTGTGAAATCCCTCCGAATTTTCTGTGGCATATCACTCGGGCGCCGTGATCAAATGCTAATGGTGAATATCGTCTACGACTTGGCCATGTTTTTGAATGCCGTATGCAACCCTCTTATCTACGGATGGAAAAATGAAGAATTTAGAAACGCTTTTCGTAAGATGCTGAAATGCTGCTAAGTGAGCTTAGTGCGCAAACGTTGTCAAGCGTCCTAGGCCATACCCAAGATTAACTGTATTCTTTTGTTTAAGGCAAATTGGCCGAGTATCAAGTACCAGACGATACCAAACTCCCTTTTGTAAGCCACTGCGAATCGCTCAAGAGGTTTGTACCTGCTAAATTACTGACTCAAATAACGAGCCCTACGCAAGAATTATATGGTGTCAAATTCTTATTCATTTCAAGTATAATAATAGTATAGTGGCACGATTGTAAGTTGAAAACATTTTATAACAAACGTATCCTTTTGCATGAGTAAAAAAAGAGACTAATTATATGTTCTATGATCAGATCTAGTGAAAAAGAGTTTTTAGAAGAGGCCCAGTGTAGGACATACACTGATACATTGCGAATTTGTCAAAATTTTTACTGTCGGCTGAGAAGTGAGACGGATTTTTAATTAAGAGCTGAGACTTAAGATCAAAGAGCTATTGATACGGCTGGGAAAAGCCAATGGTGATTCCAGCATCCCCATGCAGCCACCCTGTAACTCCCAAAAGTTGTAAAAGAAAAAGCTAAACAATTGCTTATGCAGATAACATGGTAAAGAAGCAAAATTTGCCCACAAAAGTTTACAACGTATTTCAAGCATTCTTACTAGTCTCTTGGTATTATTTACTAGTCTCTTGGTATCATGCAGTGAATACGCTGCTTACATTTCATTTACAAAAAACAAATCCCAACAACGCATGTACCCTGTGGATACACGGTTCAAAGAAGTTCTGTTAAGAGCCGCGGGAAGGGTGTGATTCCCATATGAAAATGATGGAATATTCGCCTCCTCGCTTAGAGTTGATCATGGATTATGCTTGGAACCAATATAACCGTAGAGGTATTACTGTGAATTGTCAGTAAAGAAATATTAAACTATGTAAAACAAACAACTGCCTTATAACAAAAGGAGAACAGTTGTGACCAAATTGCGAAAAAAAGTGAGATTTGTAATTTTTGCAGCTTCCGTTAAAATTGTAAAATCGGCAGCGCCACTTTGAGGATTTGTTGCTATTTACATAACAAAGGGGAGCAAGTTGTGAAAATAGCAGAGGACTGATGAAAAATCGTGAAATTTGTAAATTTTGCAATTACCGTTAAAATTGTAAAATCCGCAGCGCCGTTTCTCATAAGCTCATCGCGAAAAATCGTTAATC
Organism: Porites cylindrica; assembly: GCA_964035525.1. Taxonomy (NCBI): domain Eukaryota; kingdom Metazoa; phylum Cnidaria; class Anthozoa; order Scleractinia; family Poritidae; genus Porites; species Porites cylindrica. Next base: position 30,303,067 of record OZ037776.1, read on the forward strand.
TTTTAATTTTGTAGTTTTCGCAAGGTCATCGCGGAAAACCGTTAGGTTTGCAAATTTTGCAGTTTTCGCAAGGCTATCGCAAAAAATCGTGAATTTTGTAAATTTCGTAGCAGAGTTCAATCCTGAGCATGTGTTCCCGAGCAGGGTTTTCTTTGGCAAGCATTGAATTAGAAGAGTGGAAAAATGAGATCGTATTTTTTAAAAATCTAACCGAAAAAATAATATATAGATTTCGGTAAATCTGAATCCGAAGAGATCATGGTCACCTATGTTGGCTTCCATTTTGGATGACGTCACAGGTCTGTAGTAGCACATTAAATCAAGAGAGAATGAGCTCATTCTCTCGTGATTAAATGCAAAGTCTAAACACAGCATCACAAAGTTAGAAATGAAAACTGACGTTTCCTAGTCGCTTGATTAATGGCTCAAAAACGAAGGTGTCGGGCCAGTGTGTCTGCTTCCCCGAATAAAATCAGCTAAAAACAATTTCAGTTCAGCTGACAATGGTGCCTTCACTTTGATCCTCTTCTCCATTCAGTGCATTGAGAATTCAAAACGGTTATTTTAAGCCGAAACTTATCCACAATCGCAAAGAAACAGGACCCATGCATTTTTTACAGGTGAAGCCAAATAATAATAATAATAATAATAATAATAATAATAATAATAACAATAATAATAACAATAATAAAAATAATAATAACAATAATTCAAAGGAGTATCTAGGAGAGGTTTTTAGATCTGTTAATGAGCTCGCACTTCGTACATGTGCGGCTGTTCCTTGCATTTTAAACCCGATAAGACGCTCTTAATAGTTTATGAAACTTTCAAAGCCTGCTGTTACAACTACTTTTTATTAAGAGTACTAGTGCAACAGTTCTTTTGTTTCTCTTTGTAGGCCAAATATAAGTTTCATTTAATGAATTATTTGACTTTGTGCTTGTTCATTTCACCGTTGAACGTGGTCAGTTGTTTAATAAAACTCAAGAACACAATGCGTGATGACTAGTTTTATTTCCTTAACTCTATACTACGCAATTTTGACATGTTATTTACTTTCTTAATGGATTGTTAATGAATTTGCGAAGAAATTTAGAGTTTGACGTTTTAGAAGGCGGTAATTAAGGCAGTTACCTGACATAAACCTGCATATTTTATGGACAATCGCGTTTGTTGGAACTTGGTTAATAGAAATGGCTTAACTTTATCTTTATTCCAGATGCGTCGTATTTTGTTTTGACGCTATTAAAACAAAAGGAACATCATCAATAGTTGTTATAGCTATCATATACAGAGTTGATTTCACCTGGCCATGGCTGACCAATGAATATTTATATAGTTTGACTATGATACGAAACGGAACAGTGGTAGGAGTAAGTGTTCCGAACTGTATAGACAACGTAGGTGGCGGAACTTTCCTCCCGCAATGAAGAATTGCAAGACTGACGATCCCTTACCGAAGTGGAAATTTATTCTAATGTTGAACGTTCATGGGATTATCGCAATCATTGCTTTGCTCGGGAGCTATTTCGTGCTAAGAGCTTTTTACAAATTTCGGAACCTGCGAACTGCTTCCAACAACATTTTGGTGAGTTTGTCTATCGCCGATGGCTTACTAGCGATTCCCTTGATTCTTGATATCATTCAGTTATGCCTTGACTATAATGGAGGGAATCCTCCACGTATTCCTAAAGAAGTAGGCGGAACTATCTCCTTGTTCCTTCTTTCGATCATGGTTCTTCATCTCACCTTAATAAGTTCAGAACGGTTCATCGCCATCAAGTTCGCTTTAAGATACCAGGCCATAATGACCAAACGTTGAGAACGGATTGTTTCCATCGTGATGTGGCTATGGGCTCTGGTTATTGTGGCTGTCCCAAAGGTGCTGCAGAGGGCAACAACAGGTAATACCTCCCAAGTCCCCATCAAATGGCATCTTGTATTCCAAGCTTTGTCAATGTTTCTTGTCCCCCCCATTTGATCATTTTATGCTCGTACACCTACATCTTCATAGTGTCCTACAAGCAGAGACAACATGTCAGAGAACAGGGCCGCGACGTTCCAGGAATGCCCACCATCAAGCATCAAATGAAAGGTGCCCGCACTCCCGCCATTGTTGTAGCGCTGTGTCTGTTCAGTATCATCCCTATGCCGGCTGTGACTTTCCTCCGAGTCTTCTGTGGCATATCACTCAAAGACCCCTCTCATCGAAAGCTATTGAAGCAAATCCTTTACGACGTGGCCATGTTTGTAAATGCCATATGCATCCCTCTTATCTACGGATGGAGAAATGAAGAATTTAGAAACGCTTTTCGTAAGATGCTGAAATGCTGCTAAGTGGGCTTAGCGCGTGAACGGTGTTAAGCGTCCTAGGCCATACCCAAGATTAACTGTATTCTTTTGTTTAAGGCAAATTGGCCGAGTATCAAGTACCAGACGATACCAAATTCCCTTTTGTAAGCCTCTGAGAATCGCTCAAGAGGTTTGTACCTACGCAAGAATTATATGGTGTCAAATTCTTATTCATTTCAAGTATAATAATAGTAAAGTGGCACGATTGTAAGTTGAAAAAATTTTATAACAAACGTATCCCTTTGCATGAGTGAAAAAAGAGACTAATTATATGTTCTATGATCAGATCTAGTGAAAAAGAGTTTTTGGAAGAGGCCCAGTGTAGGACATACACTGATACATTGCGAATTTGTCAAAATTTTTACTGTCGGCTGAGAAGTGAGAGGGATTTTTAATTAAGAACTGAGACTTAAGATCAAAGAACTATTGATACGGCTGGGAAAAGCCAATGGTGATTCCAGCATCCCCATGTAACTCCCAAAAGTTGTAAAAGAAAAAGCTAAACAATTGCTTATGCAGATAACATGGTAAAGAAGCAAAATTTGCCCACAAAAGTTTACAACGTATTTCAAGCATTCTTACTAGTCTCTTGGTATTATTTACTAGTCTCTTGGTATTATGCAGTGAATACGCTGCTTACATTTCATTTACAAAAAACAAATCCCAACAACGCATGTACCCTGTGGATACACGGTTCAAAGAAGTTCTGTTAAGAGCCGCGGGAAGGGTGTGATTCCCATATGAAAATGATGGAATATTCGCCTCCTCGCTTAGAGTTGATCATGGATTATGCTTGGAACCAATATAACCGTAGAGGTATTACTGTGAATTGTCAGTAAAGAAATATTAAACTATGTAAAACAAACAACTGCCTTATAACAAAAGGAGAACAGTTGTGACCAAATTGCGAAAAAAAGTGAGATTTGTAATTTTTGCAGCTTCCGTTAAAATTGTAAAATCGGCAGCGCCACTTTGAGGATTTGTTGCTATTTACATAACAAAGGGGAGCAAGTTGTGAAAATAGCAGAGGACTGACGAAAAATCGAGAAATTTTTAAATTTTGCAATTGCCGTTAAAATTGTAAAATCCGCAGCGCCGTTTCTCGTAAGCTCATCGCGAAAAATCCTTATTTTTTTAATTTTGTAGTATTCGCAACGTCATCGCGGAAAACCGTTAGGTTTGCAAATTTTGCAGTTTTCTCGAGGCTATCGCGAAAAATCGTAAATTTTGTAAATTTCGTAGCAAAGTTCAATCCTGAACATAAGTGTCCGCGAGCAGGGTTTTCTTTGGCAAGCATTGAATTAGAAGAGTGGAAAAATGAGATCGTATTTTTTAAAAATCTAACCGAAAAAAAATTATATATTTCGGTAAATCTGAATCCGAAGAGATCATGATCACCCGTGTTGGCTGCCATCTTGGACGACGTCACAGGTCTCCAGTAGCACATTAAATGCCAAGTCTAGTAAAACGCTGTAATGGAAGGAAACCCAATCGGGGATTTAAATTCCCTCCGGTTTCACGGTGGATACGAGTTTGCTTTTCCACCGGTCAGGGTATTAATAGTTGATTACCATTTGTGATTTATTTAATGTTGTGAGTCGTTTTACCAAACTATGGGAAAAGATCGAAAAAGCGGCCTGCTATCATCTTAATAGTGCAAATTCGGTGTCCTAGAGGTCAACACCTCGAACTAATTATCGGTTCGTCCAGTCGGGTTCGAGCCTTCTCATACCTGGTTGTCACGGCATTAGACAAGAAAATTTGCTACACCTTTGTCTCTCATCCCCTAGGGCTACAGATGGGTACTGGAGGTTAACCTTGCCATGGCGTTTCTACTTAATCCTTATATCTAAATTTTGGAATCCACTGCTTGTGATTTATCCCCAGGGGTTACTCCCTGTAGTGGCCTTAATAGGGGGTCCGCTCGAACGGGGTACCTTCTTCAAGCTTCAGGTATATAAAAGGGTAGGGATTTCACCTGGCTAGTTGAAGTGTATAAAAAGATAGGGAAATCTGTCATTTCGGCCGCTAAAGTACCCAAAAGGGCTAACAGAGATACATTTTTTGGCTGTGAAGAAGTCAAGAAAACTCCCCGGCTTAGTTATTTTTTCACAATTAAGGACAGTGCATTTACAGCGGTTCAAAGCAATGCTGCGTCCTAAACTAGCTATGTGAAAGGGGTACCATTAATTGTCAGTAGAAGGGTATACGAAAGGGGTACCTTTTGTGTCAAAAATAATATATGCGGTAATGAAAGGTTAAGGCGTTTGACCTCGGGGCGGAGCCTCCTTGTATAAAAATTTGTTGAGTGTGCCCGGGTGAGGGTATTTATCAGTCCGCTGCTCAACAGCTGGTCGATACTAAGAAGGTATTGTCTTTTTCCAAGACAGAGCTGAATTACTTGAATGATATATAGATTTAGCCAGGGCTAAAAGCGAAGCTCTCGATAATATTTATAGTTTGTTCAAACAAAATATAAAATGGTGTAATGCTAAGCGGCGAAGGCAACGCCGGAGAACAGTGAAAAAACAACAATATGTCTATGTAGCAAAAAAGCAACTCACTTTTTTTGTACATTTCTTTGCCGTTGTTTTGCACGACTCGCAACGTGGAACTTCCTGAGAAACTTCTTAGTTACACGTTGTCGCACGTGTTCTCGTTCTTTTTCTTTTTACAGTGTCTCTCATTTTCACCTTGCATTGGTGGCCGCTAGCATTTCTCATTTTCTTATCTCACCGCCGCTACAAAATTTTCATGTTGTTCTTCCAACAAAAAAATGTCTTGTTTTTTTATCTCTCGCTCTAGATCTCTGTCGCCATTCTTCTTAGTTGAGCTTCGCTGGCCTGCCGCCTACTTTCTCTAGCCCTATATTCCAAATTTGTGGACAAGACAAGTAATCTAAGCTTAATACTTTAGACAACACGGATACAGAAACAATTTCCGCTTTCCATTTTCGTCTTTATTGACTCTTTAGTTGTCTCTGCTTTACAGACTGAGGGTGGCTATGCGATTTCCCGCCAAAATAACCTTGAGTTGCATTTGGGTTGCCATAACTGTTGATTGAGTTATTTTACCTTGGTATGACTGTTATTGTTACATTGGACGTACGGTCACGTGATTGCCAAAATTTCTCGGACGGGTAGATTACCACATTTTCTTACCCATGGTGCTTCGCTGCGTGCGCTTCTCGCGCGAGAGCTCCGCTTCAAATTTTGTATCCAGCTCTTATCTTTACAAAAAATAACTGCTTTCCATGACTGAAAACGTCCTCTTATTGCAATATGCTGAACAAATAGAGCCTCCTCGTTTATTAATTGCATGTCTACGCCCTGTGGCACTTTGTTTTTTGCGAAAGGGCGTTTTTTGTATTATATTTTACTAGCACTAATTTTTGCGATGATTTGAACCTGGTTTTTCTTATTCTTTTTCTCAACGTTTTGTGAATTCAAGATGTGTATAAATTAAAAGGCTTCCTTTTTACAAATTTTCATCAAAACCTGGTATAGAATGAAAGTTAGTTTGCTAGGTGGTTTCTTCTAAAACAAAAAGACTACTTGTTCTCGTTTTCTAAAAGTCAAGTTGTCATAGAAAAACTCGAGCAAGATAGTGGCACCCTTCCCGAAGGCATGCAAACCCTGCAGGCATCTCGTCAGTATAATTCGCGAGTGTGAGCTACGATTGATGCTTTCAGAGCGTATGACAATTTACATGATCCTTGCTATATCCAGCGAGTTTACACTTACCATCGAGACATATTTGAGATTCGAGGAATTAAATGAACTTTGGAAGGTGTTACGCCAAAACGTGAATGGTTGATAAAAGTAACATCCGTAACAGTAACATCTGGAAGCCTGAAGAAGGCTGGTATGGCCAGCCGAAATATTGTTATGAAAAAACAATGCACGTTGTTCTGAATTGGCTTTGCAGTAGTCTTTGGACTTGTCGTTCTTGATGAAAGCTGCATGAGTTAAGAAGTGGGCCGCAGTTTGCAACCAGGCGAACTCATAACGCCGCTATATTAACGCGACCAATACCTGTTACTCGAAGGTCCTCTTAACTTTTCGATCCGGAGCTGGATTTTATTGCAGTATAGGTTTGATGGATATCAGCAAAATTATAAACTTTTTAAAATACCGATTTTTTAAACCTAAAAATCAGCAAAATAGACACCTTTAATAGCAAAACATTACCTCTAGTTTGGAGAGACTTCCCCAGGGGTCCAGAGGCCCGTTTCTGGAAAGTCCCGGTAACTCTTCGGGCCCGAAATCATATATTCAAATGGAAATATAAAGAATAGGAGCGCCTGTCCTGGCTTGCAAACTACTCCATTTTGTTTCATTAACTGATTGTTTTATCATGTTAGATGCAAAAATATTGAAACCTCAATCTTTAATGTAAGCGGAGACAGCTTACCGGGCTCGTTAATTATCGGGACTTTCGAGAAACGGGCCCCTAGTTACTTGTGTTTTACTCGCTTCGGGGCCTTCCATCTCGAAGTCAGGCATGGCAGATATCGTTTCAGGCGCTTTTTCATTTTTTTCCTTGTTATTTGACATGTACACCAGAAGAAGAATCGTGAACAAGGCCAAATATATATTCATTTGTCTCGCATGTTCTTGTTTTACCTGTATTGCTCGCAACCTTGCTTCGGAAAAATTGCTTCGTCAAGTCTTCATTTGACTGAAAAGTTTTTTTAAATTATGTTTTCGTTTAAGTTTAAAATATGATAAATATAATATGATGATTTTAATCGCCTTTTTTAAGCTTATGTGGGCGTTCTTCATTGTCTCTATTCCGCGCCAAACTTCTTCCGCTCTTTAATAAGTTTAATTTCTTATAACTGTCGCCAGCAAGTATGAATTCACTTTATTTCTCCTTTCGAACTCATTATTTTCCTACATAATGGTTTACGCGTGTCAATTAATTTTTAATAACACAGCATCATAAAGGTAGAAATGAAAACTGACGTTTCCTAGTCGCTTGATTAATGGCTCAAAAACGAAGGTGTCGAGCCAGTGTGTCTACTTCCATGAATAAAAACAATTTCTGTTCAGCTGACGATGGTGCCTTCACTTTAATCCTCTTCTCCATTCAGTGCATATTAGAATTTAAAACGGCTATTTTAAGCCGAAACTTATCCACAGTCGGAAAGAAACCCATGCATTTTGTACGCGTGAAGCCAGTTCTGATGTTGATATTAATAAACTGACTTGATAGGCTCTTAAATAATAATAATAATAATAATAATAATTATAACATTAGATAATAATAATTATTATTATTTTAGTAATAATAGTAATGATAATATTAATTCAAAGGAGTATTTAGGAGAGGCTTTTAGATCTGTTAATGAGCTGGCACTTAGTACATGTTCAGCTGTTCCTTGTATTTCATACTCGATAAGACGCACTTACTAGTTTATGAAACTTTCAAAGCCTGCTGTTACAACTACTTTTTAATAAGTTACAAGTACTTTTTATTAAGAGTGCCACAGTTCTTTTGTTTTTCTTTCTAGGCCAAATATAAGGTTTTTTTTTATGAATTATTTGACTCTGTGCTTGTTCATTTCCCCGTTGAAAGCAGTCAGTTGTTTAATAAAACTTAGAACACAATGCGGGATAACTAGTTTTATTTCCTTAACTCTATACTACGCAATTTTGACATGTTATTTACTTTCTTACTGGATTCTCAATGAATTTGCGAAGAAATTTAGAGTTTGACGTTTTAGAAGGCAGTAATTAAGGCAGTTACCTGACATTAACCTGCATATTTTATGGACAATCGCGTTTATTTGGATTTTGGTTAATAGAAATGGCTTAATTTTACCTTTATTGCAGATGCGTCGTATTTGTTTTGACGCTATTAAAACAAAAGGAACATCATCAATAGTTGCAATCGTTATTTAGTAAAATCCAACTAGTGGTCAATTATCGATGCTGCGTTCTGATTGGTTGAGCTACTAGTAGGCTATGTGGACTAGAGAAATAATTGTTAACTAATATCCTTTGATCATATATATACAGAGTTGAGTTCACCTGGCAATGGCTGACTAGTTTGATTATGATGAGAAACGGAACAACAGTGGTATAAGTCAGGCGTTCGACAGCATTAGCCGCGCTATGGCACCATTTTCCTCCCGCAATTTACCAAACATAGAGGAATCCCTTCTGAACTGTACAGACAACGTATCTCCCTCCCGCAATGAATAACTATCCCTTACCGAAGTGGGAATTTATTCTATTTTTGAACGTTCATGGGATTATCACAATCGTTGCTTTGCTCGGGAGTTATTTCGTGCTTAGAGCGTTTCACAAATTTCGGAAACTGCGAACTGCTTCCAACAACATTCTGGTGAGTTTGTCTATCGTCGACGGCTTACTAGCGATTCCCTTGATTCTTGATATCATTCAGTTATGCCTTAAGTATAATGCTGCGATTCGTCCACATATGCGTATGCATATTCTTAAAGAAGTAGACGGAACTATCACCTTGTTCCTCCTTTCGGTCATTGTTCTTCATCTCAGCTTAATGAGTTCAGAACGTTTCATCGCCATCAAGTTCGCCTTAAGATACCAAGCCATAGTAACCAAACGCCGAGCACGGATCGTTTCCATCGCGATGTGGCTGTGGGCTCTGGTCGTTAATGTGGCTGTTCCAGAGGTTCTTCAGACGACAACAGGCAAGGATCACAGAAAATATCACCGACATCTGAATACACATGAATGTAATACAACGCACAATACAAACCAAGTGCACTCCACCAGATGGCATCTTGTATTCACTGCTGCGTCAATGTTTCTTGTCCCCTTCCTGATCATTTTATGCTCGTACACCTACATCTTCATAGTGTCCTACAAACACAGACAATTTGTCAGAGGACAGGGCCGCGACATCACTGGAATGCCCACCATCAAGCATCACATGAAAGGTGCCCACACTCTCGCCATTGTTGTGGCGCTGTGTCTACTCAGTATTATCGCTTTGCTGGTTGTGACAACCCTCCGAGTCTTCCGTGACAAATCACTCGGGGGCCACGACAATCAAATGTTCAGACTGCACAAGATCGTCTACGACGTGGCCATGTTTTTGAATGCCATATGCAACCCTCTTATCTATGGGTGGAAAAATGAAGAATTTAGAAACGCTTTTCGTAAGATGCTGAAATGCTGCTAAGTGAGCTTAGCGCGTGAACGGTGTTAGGCGTCCTAGGCCATACCCAAGATTAACTGTATTATTTTATTTAAGGCAAATTGGCCAAGTATTAGGTACCAGACGATACCAAACTCCCTTTAGTAAGCCACTGAGAACAGCTCAAGAGGTTTCTACCTGCTAAATTACTGGACTCAAGTAAAGAGCCGTACGCACAAACTGTATGGTGTCAAATGCTTAATCATTTCATGTATGATAATAATATAGTGGCAGGAATGTAAGATTTCAAATTTTATTACAAAAGTTTCCTTTTGAGTTAAAAATGAAACTAATTATATACCTGTTTTATGATCAGATCTAGTGAAAAAAAAACTTTTGAAAGAGGCCCAGTGGAGGACACTCACGGATACGTTGAGAATTTGTCAAAATTTTTATCGTCGGCTGAGAAGTGAGAGGGATTTTTGATTGAGAACTGAGACCACAGGCAGCCCAAATTCACGTTACGAGGAAAGGATGTAAAGTAATCTACTTACCATAGGTGACGCGTGACTTTTTTGCTAGACGCGTCGGAGTCGCGTTACAGGCGATCGTTGAAGTTTGAGAAATAAAATACTGAGATCTGCGAACGCGAAATAACGTTAAATCGAATTTTTCTTTCAATGAAATAAATAAAAATGACTTACCTGCGATGTATTCATAAAACACGACGGGTGCAAGGGCGGAAATGACACGTTTACTAGGCTCTTGCACTGTGAACAAGTGAGCCCTTGCACCCGTCGTGTAAGTGCTAATTACAGGTTACTTGTGTTTTACTCTCTTTGGGGCCTTCCATCTCGAAGTCAGACATGGCAGACATCGTTTCAGGCGTTTTTTTCATTTTTTTTCCCCTTGTTATTTGACCAGAAGAAAAATCGTGAACAAGGCCAAATATATTTTTACTGGTCTCGCATGTTCTTGTTTTACATGTATTGCTCGCAACCTTGCTTCGGAAGAATTGCTTCGTCAAGTCTTCATTTGACTGAAATTTTTTTTAAATTATGTTTTCGTTAAAGTTTAAAATATGATAAATATAATATGATAATTTTAATCGCCTTTTTTAAGCTTAAAAACCACTGAACTGGGTGGTCGAAAAGTCTTTTTCAGTATTAAGCATCACTGTAATCCATTTTTATCAAAGAAATTGCTTATTGGTTCCAAACTTCGAATGACTTAAGAAAAGTGGTAAATAACTTAGTTTTGCAGCCATCTTCGGGTGTTCGCAAATTGTTTTCTTTTGATCGTTTCTTTTCGGTTTAACACGAACACCTGCGCATTTAAAATTGTGGGCATTCGTTATTATCTGTGTTCCGCTCCAAACTACTTCCGCTGCTTAACAAGTTTTGAATTTGTTTTAAATGTCGCTAGCGATTATGAATTCCATTCATTATTTTACTACTTAGTGAATGACGTGTTTCCATTTACAATAAAGCAGGATGTGTTGAGCCAGAGTGTAACTGTTGACTAATAATAAGAAAAATAATCTTAATTCTAATTATCATAATCATAATAACAGTTAAATAATAAAACGAAAGGAATTAATTCTTTGCAGCGTCTTCATACCTCGTATAGCAACGGCTTTTAGCTCTAATTTTGCTCTGGGAAACGATAAGAAGCATGGCGATTATCTCCAAAAAGATTAGCTCTATAGAAAGTCTCTTAGTAGTTCTACAATCCCAAGACTGACACTGTTTAATAAGAATTATTCATTTCCCCGTTTTAAAAAAGTCAGTTGTTTAATAACAATAAGAACAAAAAAATACTGATAATACGCGGCACGTGATAGCTACTTTTATTTCCTTAACTCTATAGTATGCAATTTTGACATGCTATTTGTTTTCTTAATGGATTTGTAAAGAAAAACTTAAGAGTTTGACGTTTAGAAGGCATTTGTTAGGGCACGTGCCAGATATAAACCAGCTTATTTGTTTGCAAACTCGTAAAGTTTGAAGAAAAATTACAAAATGTTAAGTTAAGAAAGGTTTATTATAATCATATTTTATCGTTATTCAGTATTCATTTGTATTTTGTTTTGACGCTATTAAAACTTTCAGGGAACGCTATGAATGAAAGTAGTTACCGTTATCTAATATCATAAAATGAGCCGCCAGGTCACCTGGCTATGTCTGCCAGCATTTATTTTGCCGAGTAAGTATGACAAGAAACGGATCAACAGTAGCATTGTCAGGAGAGCATTATAACATTAAGTTCTGACTATAAGGCAGTGCCAAACTTTACCGACAACATAGCAGGCACAATACTCCTCCAATGAACCAAACACAGATGAATTGTTCTGGTCGAAACCATACCTCACAGAGGAAGACGTGGAAATTTATCCTACAGTTGAACTTTGATGTGATTATCACAGTCGCTGCTTTGCTCAGCAGCTATTTGGTGCTCAGAGCGTTTCACAAATTTCAAAATCTGCGAACTGCGTCCAACATCATTCTGGTGAGTTTTTCCATCGCTGACGGTTTACTGGCGCTTTCCCGAATTCTAGATATCATTCATTTGAGCATAAGGTATAATGCTACCGAAGTAAAGTATCTTTTACGTGTTCCTGTTCTTAAAGAGGTAAGCAGAACTTTCACCTTCTTTCTCGTTTCGGTCATCATTCTTCATCTCGCTTTAATGAGTGTGGAGCGTTTCATCGCCATCAAGTTCGCCTTAACATACCACACCATAGTGACCAAACGCCGATCGCGGATCGTTTCCATCGCAATGTGGCTGTGGGCTCTGGTCGTTACGATAGCTCTGCCAAAGGTACTTAAGCTAATGGGGAAAGATTTCAGAAATGCAGACAGTAATACCTCCCAAGTGCTCCACACCAGATGGCATCTTGTATTCCAAGCTGCGTCAATGTTTCTTGTCCCCCTGTTGATCATTTTATGCTCGTACACCTACATCTTCATAGTGTCCTACAAGCAGAGACAACATGTCAGAGAACAGGGCCGCGACGTTACAGGAATGCCCATTATCAAGCATCAAATGAAAGGTGCCCGCACTCTCGCCATTATTGTAGCGCTGTGTCTGCTCAGTATCATCCCTATGCTGGCTGTGACTTTCCTCCGAGTCTTCCGTGGCATTTCACTCGGAGGTCGCTGCCATCAAAAGCTACTGAAGCAAATCCTTTACGACGTGGCCATGTTTTTGAATGCCATATGTAACCCTCTTATCTACGGGTGGAAAAATGAAGAATTTAGAAACGCTTTTCGTAAGATGCTGAAATGTTGCTTAGTGCGCAAACGTTTTTAGGTGTTTAAAACTGTTTTGTTTAATGCGAATTGGCTAAGCATCAAGTACCGGCAGAAACTCATAAGGGGTTCAAACAATACCAAACTCCCTTCGGTAAGCCACTGAAAACAGCTCGAGGTTTCTATCTGCCAAATTACTGGACTCAAAAAGAGCCCTGCGCGGGAACTGTATGGTGTCAAATGCTTATTCATTTCATGTATAATAACAATATAGTTGCACGAATGTAAGCTGGTCACAGCTTGAGTAAAAAAAGAGACTATGTCTTATGATCAGATCTAGGGAAAAAGATCATTAAAAAAAAGCCCAGTGGAGGACATACACTGACACATTGCGAATTTGTCAAAATTTTTTATTGTCGGCTGAGAAGTGAGAGGCATTTTAAATTAAGAACTGAGACTTAAGATCAAAGAATTGTTGATATGGCTGGGAAATGCCAACGGCGATTCCAGGACCCCCAGCAGTCACCCTTAAACTCCCAAAAGTTGTAAAAGAAAAAGCTGACCAATTTAACTGGTGCTTTTGCAGATAGCATGGCAAAGAAGCAAAATTTCCCCACAAAATTTTAAAATGAATTTCAAGCATTCTAGTCTCTTGATATAATGCAATGAATACGTTCTTTACATTCCATACGTAAAAACGAAATCACAAAAAACTTATGTACCGTGTATGTACACGGTTCAAAGAAGGTCTATTGGGAGCCCAGGGAAGGGGGTGACTCCCGTATGAAAATGGATGGAATATTCGTCGCCTGGCTTAGGATTGATCATGGCGGAAACCAGTGTGATATGTATACTTATTGTGGATTGTGAGTAAAGAAGTAACTATGTGAAACAATCAAATCCCCTCATACTTGGTTGAGTCAAATAACGACCCAGTCGCACACATATTGGTCTCCTATATAATGAAAATTTCAATTTTCCGACGATCATCTTCGTCTCTGCTATTTAGCATTTCTTCCTCCCCCAGGCAGGAAAGGTTTGAAAGAAGGGTCATCGTTGGTGAGTATTGAGTTAGAAGAATGGAAATATGAAATCATATTTCGATAAATGTGAATTCGAAGAGGTCGTGGTCGCCCATGTTGTCTGCCGTTTTGGATCACGTCACAGGTTCACCAGTAGCTCATGGCCAATTATCTATTTAATGTCAAGTCAAATAAAACGCTGTAACGGAGGAAAACCCGATCGGGATCATTTTAAAATCCTTCCTCCCTCTTGTATCACGGCGGATACGAGTGCGTGGTGGCCTTAAAGGGGAGATCCGCCCGAACGGGGTTCTTTGTTAAAGCTTCAGCTGCTGGTATATAAAAGGCTAAGGATTTTACCTGGCTAGTTAAAGTGTATGAAAGAATAGGGCCGGAAAACTGTTATTTGCGTTGGTAAACGGACCCAAAAAGCTATGGCTGTGAATCGAAGAAGTTGAGAAAAACCTCCTGGTTTAGTATTTTTTTCACAATTAAGATGCTAACAGTGAATTTACCCTGAAGATGGCAGTTCAAGACAAAACAGCATCCTAATTTAGGTATGTGAAAGGGGACCGGTACCATTTGTCAATAAAAGGGTATACAAAGGGGATTCCTTTTCTGTTAAAAATGGTATACGTAGTATATGAAAAGTTAAATCTTTTGACTTCGGAGCGGAGCCTCCCCGTATAAAACTTTGTTGAGTGCTCCCCCGGCGGGATTTATCAGTCCGCTGCCGGATGGCTGCTCGATATCAAGAAGGTATTGTCTCTTTCGAAGACAAAGCTGAATTACTTGAATATAAGTTGTGTATCCACCTGTTATCTTTACTAAAATAACTGCTTTTCATGACTAAAAACGTTCTCTTATTGCAATATACTGAACAAACAGAACCCTTCGCGTTTGTTAATTGCATGTTTTCCTTGTGACACTTTGTTTTTGCAAATGGACGTTATTCGTATTTTGAGGGAAATAATTTTTCCGATCTGTTTAGTTTGGTTTTTCTTGTTCTGAATTAATTTTCGCTATTCTTAGAAATCGCATTCAATTCTTATACGTTTATCTAAGTCAAAAACGGTAAAAACAACATCCGAAAATAAAATAACTAACATGGCATTGTCGTTTAAAGTATTCTAATTGGGTGTGCACAGTGTCTCTTTTTGTATGGTAGTCAACATCTATTTTGCGTCAAAACTTCAGGCTTGAATGGGCTATGTATAATTTCGACCATGGAACTAATTTTTGCGGTAGTGTTCTTTTGCGGGAGCAGTTTTTGCGCCGGATCAATCCGCGAGAATTAATTACCGCACGTAACATCATACGTGGATGACAGAAAGTCTTGAAAATTGTGGCTTTCGAATAATTAATTTCGAGCTGTTTTCGAAGTCTTTGCGATGGGTCAAATTTTCCTGTGTTTTTTTGTCTTGACCAGTCCGACTCCTAACGAAGTCTCATATTTGGCCAGTTTTCACCCTGGTCCCTTAACAGTGCTACAAATTATTTCAATATGGGAGGGTTTGGAAGTTTTAATAGAAGTTGAGGAACCAACTCAATTCAGTCACTACTAAATAATTTATTCGTTTCATTTAATACTGCAAAGAGGACTTGCGTCATTGGGTGTTTTGTTAACCATAAAATATTGCCTTTCGTAACTTACAAACCTGTTACTAAGTTAATTATGTGCATGGTAATTTGTAGTTATCTTCATTTAAGAACATTATAATATTCAATATTCAGCGAAGTGCAGCTGCACGCAGGCCAGTTTAAGCAATTGTGAGCGAATTAGAAACTTAAAAGGAGACAATGCTAATTGCAATTCTAAATTTAGCAGACCTGGCAGAACATGTCCTGTAACCGAGGGAAATATTGCTACAACGAAACAGAGATGAACGTTACCCCTGAAGTTCGTCTTGAAGGCCACGGTTTGACGAAGGCCGAGTCTATTATCATGATAACTTTTCATGTGATTTTGGCCGTCGCAGCCGTTTTCGGCAGCTACCTCATGCTCCGGGCGTTCCACAAATTTCACACTCTTCGAACTGCGTCAAACGTAATCTTGGCGAGTTTGTCCATTGCTGATGGATTGCTAGCCATCCCGTCAGTCCTAGACGTCGTACACTTAAATCTACGCTTTGGAGATGGGCATTGGTCTTGCATTATGAGAAACATGAGCTCATGTTCCAGCTTCTTTCTCCTTTCAGTTATCATTCTTCACCTCGCCTTAATCAGTTTGGAACGGTCCATCGCCATGAGATTCGCCTTGCGATACCACATCATAGTAACCCATCGCCGGGCACTGATCGTTTCTATCGCCATGTGGCTGTGGGCTGCCGCCGTTTTGTTTGTTGTCCCACAGGTCCTTAAAGCATCCATCGACGATTTCGAACAGTTACGCCAGGCGATGAATCCGTATAGTAAGACTCCTGAAGTACCCCCAAATCGTGACCTGCCTCCTTTAACTAAAGGATATCTCATATTCTTGTTGATAACACTGTTGGTTATCCCCCTAGTTATTATCTTATGGTCCTACTCCTACATCTTCATCGTGTCTCTTAAGAACGGAAGGCAGATCAGAGAACAAGCTGACATCTCAGGATTACCTCGAATCAAGCATGAAATGAAAGCCAACCGCACTCTCGCCGTGGTGATAGGAGTATGCCTTCTCAGTATCATACCGTTGTTGGTTGTGACATGCCTTCGCTTTTTTGGGAAGCTGTCAGAGTGTGGCCATCCAGAACGTAGGCCTTATAAGTTTATCGTTTACGACGTGGCAACTGGCTTGAACGCCACGGATGGAAAAATAAAGAATTCAGAAGAGCTTTTGTGAAAGTGCTGAAATGCACTTAGAACGTTTACTTTCCTAGGCAGTCCTAGGAGGAAAGTGAAAACTTTTGTTGCTCTGGAAAGCATTCTGACTGACAAAACTTTTTAAATGGAGCATTAAGTACATGTTAATACGTTAGTAAGTAAAATAGTAAGTAGCTTATTTTAACACTTACTACCTAAGAGCTGAAAAACTCGTTCGAATTTGCACGTCATTGCAATATTTCTAGTGGTTCCAAAAGGAAATTTAAGTGCTGCGAGCAGATCATCTTCAGTAACACGCGTTATATTCTATGTATCTTCTCACTTCGGTTCGATTTGTATATGTACGTTAATAGTAATAATAAAACTAATATAGCGCCGATACCAATATTGCTAATATTGCAGCGCTTCAAAATAAAAATAGTTGAAAAAAAACAAATGACCAAGACTACCTAATGTATACAAAGTGTATGAGCCTAACAAAAAGAGTTTTAAAAACAATTACGTCAACACTAAAAATATAAAAATTACCTAGACTACTTAAATCGTAAAAAAGATTGCTTAAAACCTCCTTAAAACGAGATTAAAAAGCACATGAAATTACAAAAAAGCTTCTTGAAATAAAAATGTCTTGAGTGTCTTTTTAAAAGATGTTACTGAGGGGCTACTCCTAATCGTATAGGGCAATGAAGTCTATAGCTGAGGAGCACCAGCAGCCAAAGATCGATCTCCTAACGCTGTTAAAGTCTCGAATTTCACAGGGCTTAGTAGCAGTCCAACACGATCCGCGCGTAACTTGTATTTACATACTTCTTTAACATTAATGTATGTTTACGAGAGTATCGTCCTACGTCTTATTTAGGTCACAATTTCTTGCTCCTTGCCCCTTGTTTTTGCACTCAAAGCCTTTTGTAAATGACCCAATTCTTCGAAAAAAGCCCAGCAACTCCTGTTCGTGACAAGTAGTACAAGTAGGCACTAAATAAGAAAAAACACTAAATAAGAAAAAAACGTATCAATCTTTCTAAATAATCGATAAGTCAAGTGAGAAGTGAATCGAGTACAGCAAATGTTGAGCAAGCGTTTCAATTGTCAGCTATTTTGTTGAACGTCACAGTGCACAAAAGCGAGGCAAAATGTCCTACTAACATCTGGTGACGGTTTGAACTAGTATCTGAAAAGACTACGGAAAAATTATAACCATAATGTCTCAATATCTGCTTTCGACTTTAGGGGAACGCAACTCCTATTCTTCGGAAACCTGTGGTACTTGGTCGTCTTAAAGTAGTCAGCTTAACCTTATCATCAAGATTTTCCGTCGTTCGTCTGTATTTTCGGTCCGTGTACTAGTACGTTTATAATGATTAGTCGACGTCTGATATCTTGCCAAGCAACACAAGTTTAATTGGCCTACTCGCACTGAATGAAGACGAACATTTCGCTGAATGGCAAAATATTTTGTACCTTAACCGATGTTAGATTCATTCACATCTGTTATCTCGCACAAACCCTTAATATATGTTTCTGACGCTATAACGACTAAAAACGCTCGCTTGTTGCAATATACTCATGGACAAACAAAACCTTCCTCGATTATTAATTGCAGGTTTACCCTGTGGTTCTTTGTTTTGCTGAAAGGCAATTTTGTATACCGTAAATGATCTAATAGACTCCTGGGACGTCTATTTAATTTTGGGAACCCAAGCGGGGGCGTTTGATAAACAGGATGGGTTTAAAAGAAAGAGGCGTTTATTAGAGAGATCACGTTTACTAGGCGGTGTTGACGTTTTCCCCTTAAGAGTCGTTTACTGTTTATTACGTCTACTCAAAACTATTTTGTTCCACGCCAGCTTTATCCATAAGAATTGTTCTGAACAGTTTTTATCTTCTTATTTTCTATTCTGAGCAATTCTCAACTTAAATCTGACGTTCGCCGTTTGCCGTGAACGTGACTCTTAATCTCTTTGTTCTCATAACTGTAACAAACTCCACAAAAATAAAATGTATTCTACGAATATACCACCACAGTAAATAAATAGCAGACTATCCAGTCCATCGGCATTAATACGTCTAGACCCTGTGTTTTTCAATCCTCAGCTTTTGATGTCAGAATCCTTACTGTGAACTTGATTTGACGTTGAACAAGACGCAATGCGCATACTTTCTTGTTAATCAAAACAGAAACTGAATAAATTGAATTGTTTTTCTCGGAGCTAATTGTCTAGGAGCTTGAGGGCTTCTATTAGACATTGTGTCCGGTTTTCGTATTGGGAATTGAATTGAGCGTTTTTTAGAAATTGCATCCAAACTTCATCTGTTTATGTTATCTGAGTCGAAGGACTGAAATGCCGTTGTCGTTTTAAGTAATAACAGTGGTGTGTATACTAAGTCACGTAGTATAGGGATGAAATTAATTTTTTCGCGGGGGAGCTCAGTAACTTGCGAGGGAATACATTAACGCCGATGACGTCATAACCTTTTGTCTTCATCTCATGAATAAAATGCGCAAGAATTTCGTTAAGATAAGGTCGTGTGTTATTATTAGTTGAGAGAAAGGTAATAAATATGCAAATCCTACACTTTTATGCACTCTGATAAACATGTCCAAACTTGTCGTACCTCTCCATTGTTTCCGACTCGAACTCGGGACCGCCGGATTGCGAGTCCGAAGCGCTGGCCCGGGATCGTAAGGGTTTAGGTAATGGCATTTCGTATTTTTAGAGTTTGGATGAAGGAAATCTCGAGAACAGTGGGTTTTGAAACAGCCTGCTTTCGTCTCGCAAAGCATTATAATCTCTTTTTCCTTTTTTCAGTCGGGGATTTGAACTTTTTGCCGCTTAGTCTCGGTTTTATTTTATTAACAATTAATGAATTAGGCTGAGTATCTTAAGAAGAATTATGGAGATCGAGGAGTGTGTTATCGGCCGAGGCGGATAACACCCTCCGAGATCTCCATAATTCTTCATATGATACGGAAGCCGAATTCAATAATTGATTTATTATTCATTCAAAATAATTCCTAGTTTAAAAACACAGCTAAAACAAGCTTACCTGCAACGATATTAAGTTTATCTTCGATAGTTTACGTTTAGGTTTGTCCAGCTCCGCAAATATTCTCCAAATAGCAGATGTCGCCATCCGAGTTGTCTTCTTGCTGTTTTTGCTATGTTTTTAGCCATTATTTCGCCTAGTTCCAGCCGTAGTTCTTACTCTTGAAACGAGTGAAGTGTCCGCCATTTTAGTTTTTAGAACGAAAACAACTCAACATGATCTCGTCCCCAGGTCTTCTCGGTTAACCGTGCATTAACCTTTGAAGGCCGAATTTGTGACGTCATTTCCTCGTTAAACACAAAATTCTTCCAAATCATTTAGCCAATCAGAATTGGGGAAATATGTTGCATGAATAATAAATCAATTTTATACACCAACAATGAAAGGAGGAAGTTTGAGGATTTTCCTTATCCGCTTGCTCAATACATTCGTTACCATTCGTACTGCCTTTATACATGATATAAGACGGCTTTTAGCTCTAGTTATTGCCCGGGAAACGTTTGTTTAAGAACGTCCTGCTTTATATAAAGTTGCTGCTCTTTGTCAATGCCACTCTCATTCATCATCATCATCATCATCATAATAATAATAATAATAATAATTATAATAATTATAACAATTTAATAACTTATATAGCGCTAATTTACATATGCTAATCAATAGCGCTCTACAAAATAAAAAATATATATATTAAAAACATTATTAAGTGGGGAATAATTTGCAGACCTAAACAAAAACGTCTTAAGTTAGTTTTTAAAAACATTAAGTATCGTGACATTTAACGCAGGTCAGCCGGTAAGCTGTACAAAAGACCTGCCTCTAAGCGTAGAGCGCATTTTATCTATTGTGGAACTTCTAACAAAAAAAAGGCTAATGTTCCAGCGTAGTGCGTATGAGCTATTGTGCTTAACCTATGTCAAATCACTAAGATAGGATGGCGCCAGTCCATATATTAATTTCAATTGAAAGTAAGAATTAAATGGTGTTCTGTAAAATTCTATAGCCGAAAAAATATTCACATAAATCTGAATGCTAAGAGGTCACCCATGTTGGCCACCATGTGGCGTTATAGCCTGTTTAGCACATCGTCGATTAACTATTCAACAACAAGTCGATTAAAATGCGGGGATTTTAATTCCTTGTTTCACGGTCGATAAGAGTTTCCCCGTCCACCTTTCAGGGTGTTCATTTTCTTTTAGTACTGAAGGCAGTTACAACTGTATTCATTTTTATCTCATGCATAAAGCTTTATATTTTTACCTTTAGGAAATATTGGTTAATTATAATAGTTTGTGTCGTTTTGACCATCAGTCAATAGCAAAAGTGTGGTGGCCGACAGGTTAACAATCGAACATATTTGTTTTTGCTGCGGGGTTTGAGCCTTTTCTTCTGGTTGCTTTTTTAAACAAGAAACCTTGCTCCGCTTTTTCTCTCCTTACCCAGGTGTATAAATAGGAACTGGTGACATGTACTACCTGGGGCTATAACGTGATGGCGATGTTCCTACATTACATATTAATATATTTTAAAAATGAGAAAGCACTACGCTTATTTGTTAGTCTAATGTTGTTTGTATAAGCAGCTGGTCGACATTAAAAGCGGACTGTCTATTTCGAAAACAAAACTAGAGTAGTTGAATACAAATTATGTATTCAGTCCTTATATTTATTGAAATATCTACTTTAATGTTTCAAACCCTTCACAAATCCTTCGTCGTTAAAAAATTGCATTTGTCCGGCCCTTTGGCACGAAATTTTGGCGATAGTTTAATTTTGTGGGGAACAGTTTTAAATTGTTTCGATGGCTCGGGACCTTTTTTTTTCTTTCTCTTAAGAATTAACTTTTGCGATGCTTAGAAGTTGCAGTGAGACTTCCTGTGTTTATCTGAGCCAAGTACAAACAATTAAACAACATCCGAATGTTAAACAAAACTGCCGTTGTCGTTTTAAATAACTTAATGAAATATGGTGGGTGGACGGAGTCGCTTGCTGTATCACAATCAACAGTCACCAACAAAATTTTATGCTTCGCATCAAAACTATTTATTATTGCTGTTAAGTTTTCTTCGAATGATTTTTTTTAATCTGATATTTTTTCACGGAACTTTTTCTATAAGGGAACTTACGTTTGCGTCACCCCGTAAGAAAATTTGCAAACCTTAAGTGCTGCACTTGGCATCACGATATTTACATGACATTTCTGACGTTCGACTTTTGGGTGAAAGTAAGTCTAGAAGCTGTAAGTAAGGAACAATTTTGAGGTGTTACTTCGAGTCTCTCAAACTGGGTGAGTCTTGAAGTCTTCTTTCTGTGTGTTTTTTTTATACGCTACATTTTATGCCTGCTCTCTCACAACTTACACAAACATATTACTAAATGATGGACCAATGGTAATTTGCAAATTGCTTAATTAAAATTCATAATATTCAGCGAAGTTCAGCTTCAGATGGTTAAGGCCACCTTAAGTTTATATAAAAGCGCTGGTGAACAAATTAGCATTTTCAAAGGAGACTGCGTTAATTGCAATTCGAAACTTAGTGGCGTTTGAAACTGACAGACTATGGCCAGCAATTTTTCCATAGACTGTGACAAAGAGAAATTTTGCTTAAACGAAACAGGGATGAACTGCACCTCTAAACGTTGGCATCAAAATAGTCGTGGTTTGAAGACGACGAAATTTGTTGTCTTGATAACTTTCCATTTAATTGTGGCCGTCGCAGCCCTTTTCGGCAACTACCTCATGCTCCGAGCGTTTCACAAATTTCAAAATCTTCGAACTGCGTCAAATGTAATCTTGGCGAGTTTGTCCATTGCTGATGGATTGCTTGGGATTCCATCCATCCTAGATATCATACACTTGAGTCTATCCGTTGGAGCTGAGCATAAGTCTGGTATTCTGAGAACAATAAGTGCGAGTTCCACCTTCCTTCTCATGTCAGTTATCATTCTTCACCTCGCCTTAATCAGTTTGGAACGGTCCATCGCCGTGAGGTTTGCCTTAAGATACCACATTATAGTAACCAACCGCCGAGCACTGATCGTTTCTATCGCCACGTGGCTGTGGGCTGTGGTCGTTATCATTGTTTTCCCAAAGGTCCTTAAAGCCTCCAGCGACGATTTCGAACAGCTTCGCCAGGCGATGAATCCATACAGTGAAACCCGCAAAGGACCCCCAAATGACGGCCCTCCTCCATTAACCGAGGGATACCTCGTATTCCAAATGATAACACTGTTGGTGATCCCCCTCTTTATCATTCTTTGCTCCTACTCCTATATCTTCATCGTGTCGAACAGGCAGAGGAAGCAGATTAGAGAGCAAGCTGACATCTCAGGGTTACCGCAACGAATCAAGCATGAAATGAAAGGTGCCCGCACTCTCGCCGTGGTGATAACAGTGTGTCTTCTGAGTATCATACCTTTGTTGGTTGTGACATGCCTTCGCTTTTTTGGGAAGCTGTCAGAGTGTGACCATCCAGAACGGAAGCATTATAAATTTATCTTTTACAATGTGGCAATTGGCTTGAACGCCATCTGCAATCCTCTTATTTACGGATGGAAAAATAAAGAATTCAGAAGAGCTTTTGTTAAAGTGCTGAAGTGTGCTTAGAACGTGATCATACCTTGTACCAAGAGGAAAGTGAGTTAATTATTGTTACTGTAGGAATAATTTCTGATAAAAACGTGTTAAATATATAGAGAGAATTAGAAAATAAGACCGTCAGTCAACTCTCTGCAAACTATCCCTTTCATGTCCTTGTTTTACTGTTTTAACGTGAAAGGTTAAATGAATGAAAATCCGTTAGGTTAATGACAATTAGTTTAATTTGATGTCCATACATCGCTCCTTTAGGACAAAATTCTGTTTTTCAATCCAATATTTCTTTACTTCTACCAGTTATTGCCTATGTTTATCTGCTGGTAGTTTCCTAAACTCTGCTTATTCTTGATTTGTGTGGTGTGTCTGTCTAGGTTTTGTGCGCTCTGCCCGCACTTATAAAAAACCTTTTTCAAGCGATTGGCAACATGGAATCTCAAAAAAAGAAACATGGAATCTATTTGTTAAATATAATCCATTTTGCCATTTTTCAGTTCAGCAAAACGTTTTTCAGGGCTCTTTGAAATTTATATGAAAAGCAGAGCAGATTGTCAATTCCCTAACAGTTGGAAGAAATCCCAGGTAACAGCAGTTTTCAAAAAGGACAAGAGGCTAGATGAAAATAACTATAGACCTATATCACTCCTAAGTTTTCCTAGCAAAATTTTGGAAAGGGTGGTTTGTAGATCCTTTGATAATCATCTGACCACTCACAGTCTCTTGTCTGACAGACAATGGGATTTAGGAAGGGTCATTCTACAGGTAGCCTTTTGTTGCACCATACTGAAGTGTGGAAAGAAGCCTTGGACGATGGGCTTAAAGTAGGCGAATTGTTCATTGACTTTAGGAAAGCCTTTGATTGTGTAGATCATGTTATTCTGGGTGAGAAACTTAAGGCATTGGGAGTGTCAGAAGATATGTGGATATGGCTGATGGATTATTTAGCAAGTAGAAGCCAATTGACACAAATAGATGACGCATCTTCGGAATCTAACCTTGTAAAAATTGGGGTCCCTCAGGGTTCCCTGTTGGGACCTGGGCTTTTTATTACTTATGTAAATGATCTTCCAGACAGCATTAGAAGTGGCGAAGTTTACATGTATGCTGACGACACTACCATTTATACCATTGGTAACACTACTGATGAGGTTGCTATGGCTCTCCAGGTGATATTAGATCAGCTACAAACCTGGTGCCAAAAGAATAGATTAATTATTCATGAAGGGAAATGCGATGCAGTACTCCTGGATACAAAACCTTTTATTGGCCCTCTGAAGACTTTAGTTTGGGGAGACAAAACCATTGAATACAGATCTTTCTCTGTATGTCTTGGTATAGCCATTGATGAAAGACTCTCCTGGGCCAACCATGTAAAATCAGTCTCTACCTCATACAGCTTTAAAATTAAAATATTAAGACGCATAAGCTTTTTACCAAAAGCCACACTAGAAACAATTTATTACAAAACAGTAATCCCAAGCGTATTATATGGTATGGCTGTGTGGGGCTCTTGCTCAGATTATTTGATGAAAGATCTAGAACTAATCCCCCTCAGAGCAGCAAGACTTATCCACAAACTACAAAGAGACATCGAAGACGAAACAGTACTCATAAATGCAAGTTGGATGCCATTAAAATATTTTTATTGCTCTCGTATTCTAAATATAACACATAGGGCTTTTTATAATTTAGAGTTAGGTGATATAAATAGTTTAGTTGTTAAGAACGCTTCTTCTTATAGTCTTAGGAAATCGTTAAATGTTGTTGTATCTAGGCCACGAACTGAACAGGGTCGTCGTTCATTTAAACACAGAGCTGCAATTGCCTGAAACTCTCATCAGTTTTCAAAAGGAATGCTCAGTAAATTATAACAAGAACCCCGAATTTAGATATTTTTAAATTATTTGATTAGTCTTTTTATCTTAAATAATTGTATTGTAAATCTTTGTTCTCTTATCTAGACTAGTAGTAGTAGGTCCACATCAGCGGTACAGTTGCTTATTTCAAACCTACTTATCAAATAAATGTATGTATGTATGTACCAACTCTTTTTCCTGTCCTTCTTTTCGGTCCAGCTACATAGCTACACTGTCAAGTACATGTTTCTGAATTTTTCTACCCAGTGGAACTCAATGGGGCGAAGAACCGACGTTGGAAGGCAGCGCTTAAACCGGGAGCTTGAATCCCTCTTCATTTTCATTCTTCTCGTTTTCAGAACTAAACAAGACGCTTGACACAAACGAATACAACTGAGGAAAGGTTTTCACTTTCCTTCCACAAGAACTATAAATTCGGTCCGACATATCCTCGGCTTGTAATATTCTCTTGCGAGAACTAAATTAAATGAGCCCCCTCGTCTGCTTTGAAGGCTGAAACAAGTTCTCGGTACCAATCTGATCCCCCTGAGAACGAAACTTGACACACAGACGAAGGGGGTGCAGCTTGGCCTGTAATCAATCAACTTTGTTTTTCGGAACGTCATTTTTCAGCCAATTGTATTTCCCTTCGTCTGGGCGAAGTACAAATGAAATTTTATGAGAGATCGTTGCAAGCGCTCCTTTCCTCTGCCACTCACGGCTTCGCCTCTCGCGCACTCTCGCGAGACTCGCTTCGCTCGCCCAAATAGGAGAGCTTGCTCGCAGGCTAAATTATCTATACAGACGATTTTCGAATCCTGGGCAGCTCCATAGAGGATTCAAGCGCCACTTCTCTGCTAATGCTTGACCTACTACAGGCGCTACGCTTCACCATAGACAGAAAAAAGTCCCGGCTTCTGGACCCCAACCAGTTATTTAGTCATTTTACATTTCTTGGTTTCTCCATAAACTCACTGACGATGTTATTCAGTCTCCCAGAGAAGAAAATCCTGACCTTACAAACAAATTAAATGTCAACAGATGTTGTGCAACCCCACCCCATCGGCTCGAAAAGTGGCAAGCCTCATAAAGACACTGGAGGTGGCTCGCCCCGTCATCTGGCAGGCCCCCTTCCCTGACAGGTCCCTACAAATAAAACTCATAAAATACCTTAAGGCATCTCATCGCAATTACGAGACGTCTGTGCACCTGAACAGCAACACTCAGACCGAACCGCTTCGGCGGTGGTTTCAGAAGTTAACGACTCTGGGTGGAATTGTTATCAATTCCTTTGACTCAGATCTATAAAGAACTTCAGACGCATCCAAAGCAGGCTGGAGCTCATGCTGCCAGGAACTAACCGCAAACCAGACATCACATAAACGTCCTCGAACTCAAAGCTGCTTTTTTCGCAACGAAAGCCTTTCCCAAACATACATGTCCAATATACACAAACGGATACGATTCGTCAAACCGATGGTCCATTGATACCAATGGTACGATTGGCTGTGAGCATTGGACAACCCTCGGTTTGAGAGGAACGACTGGAGAAATTCCGCAGTGATGACGTGTTACTACCCTGATCTGAGTAGTGCTTCTGATTGGTCACTGCTGTGAGGGAAGTTTGCTTCAACCAATCTGAAACACTACCAAATTCTGGGCGGTAACATCTGTGGTTGTTCCTCAGGTGTAATCTCATGGGGAAACCAACTGGTGGTATGATGCATAAGTTTGGCTGTTTTCTCAGGCTAGGCTACTTCTGTGGGTTAACAATGCTAGTGAGCAAAAATTCACATGTAATTGATGAGGTCTGCGAAGATTCATCTATTGCCAGTTACATAATCTTCCTCATTTTAAGTAATCTTCCATTCCATGTCAAAAGTTTTCACCATGCAGGGAAGATCAATTGTGAGGTCAGGGAGTTATAGCGAATGTGAGAAGCCCAGAAAAATAATCAAGGTGAGTGGTCTTACATCTGATCCTATACATAATTAGCTACCTTTTAAACTATTAATTTTTTTGGTGGCCATTGTGTAAAGGGGGCTGTTTTGTGGGCGCAGGTGTGTATTACAGGTCAAAACTAAATGCAAGTTAAAATGTTTTACCCTAGATTGATTCAATATTTTCTTTGTCTCCTAGTCCTGATTATTCATGAATTAAGGCAAGGAGACAAAGAAAATTGAGAATCAACCTACAATCGGCGACAAAATTAGTTGAGACACTTTGCGCTAGTGTTCTCCCCAGGTATTTAAGGTTAGGGGGGGCCGCCTGGCTTAATTCACTGGAAAATGGTTGCCGCCTGGCTTAAAACCAACTATCCCGGAATGGATGCTTATGTTGACATCTAGAACTAGGTATTTCAGGGACAAAATCACTCAATAACATTTATGAAACATTTGTATTTTCCGTAAAATAGGCGTACATCTGCTCATAAACTAATCGTTCTAAAACTCTGGCTATAGTTGGTAAGACAGAAATCGGTCTAAAGTTATTTGGATCATTACGTTCACCTGATTTAAATAGCGGAAAGACCTTTGCAACTTTCCAATCACCTGGAAAATATTTGTAGTAATCGAGAGGTTGAAAAGGTCAGCTAGCGATATAGAAATAACTGGAGCCGCTATTTTTAAAATCTTGTTTGGTATGTTATCATGACCAGTCGCCTTTGCAACATTTACTTCCTGCAGCTTTTTAAACACGTCAGAGATCGTGACTTCCTTCAGTTCAAAAGAAGAATTAAAGCGCTGTTGGGAATCAGCTAGATTTACATCACAATCCACCTTAGGGATTTCAGATGCAAGTTTCGGCCCAACGTTTGTAAAGTGAATATTCAAGTATTCAGCGATTTTCTGGGGTTCTGATAAAGGCCCAGAATTTTCTGTCTTTAAATCATTAATCTGTGTGCTGTCCGATTTCTTACCCATTAGGTCGTTAAGAATTTTCCAAGTTGCTTTCAGGTTACCAGAGGCTCCTTCTATTTGATGTTTGTAATAATACTTCTTTGTCTTTTTTACTTTTTTGTCAACCGTTAACTTTTTAGTTTTATATGCCTTCCAAACTTCTGGCCGCTGCGTTTCTGAAGCTTTTTTTCTTCAGCCAGTCACGTTCATACATTTCCTCTTTTAACTTAGAATTTAACCAAGGAGCGGGTTTATTTCTGACTCGGATGACTCTTGTCGGAGCATGCTTATCAACTATATTCAAGAATATATCTTTCCATGCATTCCACGTACTATTCACTTCCATACCGCTTTTAATAACAGGCCATGAGGCATTTTTCAGATCTGTTAAGAAATTTTTCTCATTGAAATGTTTAAAATTCCTCGCTTGAATAAACTTTGGTTGTCCCCTGGGTAAGCCAATTGTTCTCACAGTATAAATTAAAATGGGTCGCTAATGGAAAGTGTGTTTACTCCCGAATGAGAAATATTATCCTCCTTGTTCGTAATAAATACATCAATAAGAGTTTGCGATTTGGCATTAACTCTTGTAGGTTCTTTGATTAATTGTGCCAATTGATAATCAACCATCAAGTCGATAGGTAGTGTGAACCTCTGGGGGATTTGAAAGAATATTACAGTTTAAATCTCCCAGTATGTAAATTTCTGAATACCTGGCATCTGCCTCCTTCAAAAACATTTCGAATTTTTTAAAATAATCCAAAGGTGTGTTTGGTGGCCGGTACCAGGTAGCAAAAAGAAACGGAAATGAATTTGCTTTCTGAATTTCTAAGGCAATTAATTCAAGATCATCATTTTCAAGTGGATATTGCCTACAGAATGTTATTATATTTCGCAGGTAAAAGCAAACTCCACCACCGTGTTTGTTTCTATCCCTGCGAACAATATTATAACCTTCTAGATTAACCAGGTCGATCACCATCTACCAGATCCAATTTTGATTCATTAATAGTCAAAACATCCAGGGGCGTATTTGCCATGAAGACTTTTGATTCGTCTACGTGTTTAGTAAGACTGGTTACGTTAAGCAAGGCAATTTTGAAACCTCTAATTTCAGAAGTAATGTTATCAAATGACAGTGGTTTGGCAGAACAGTGATTATTAGGTCGTCGATTACTATCTACACAGGTCAAATTTCAATCTCCATTAATATATTCCCTAACATTAGACGCAAGGCGGTAAACACCTTTCCGATTTAAATGCAATCCTTTCTATTAAGAGACTCTTCTTTGATGTTACTGTTATCAACAAAAACCCAGTTCTTACTCTGACAAAAAGAAGAGAGCCGGCGATTTACCTCATCAATCTTGGAATTAAGAGATTGATCATCAGACCTGAAGATGATTGAAGAAACCGCGACGTCGATGGATGGATGTTCCGCTTTGATACTATCCACTAAACCAGCCACTTTGTTTTTTATTTTCTTTGGTTGATCCATCTTCAAATTGTTGGTGCCGACATGTAGGATAATTTTCTTCGGTTTCCGCTTGATAACCGGCTTTGCAAAATCAACCATGTCATCAATGGTGGCCCCAGAAAAAGAAAAAGCATTAACATTTTGGTTTCTTGACAATTTCTTACCAATGATGTTTCTGGTAATGGAATCACCGATGACAACCACATCTGGAGGTTTGTTTTGATCCTGTTTTCTTTGGCTTGTGATGTTGTTACCAGAGGCCACACTTTTGTGCCCAGAGGGATTTTTCTTCTCCTTTGGCTGCACCGTTTCCCAAGATTTGGAGGCTTGTTGTTCGTCATTTTGGTCGACTGTATTTCTGTTACCCCCATGATCTTTGAAATCTTCAGACAATATTCTTAGAGCTGTTACAAGACTGTCCCTTTCTTCTTCGAGTGTTTTTATGCGAAGAAAGAGTTCATCATAAGAAGGAGTAAAGACACGTGTTTTGAGCTGTTCTTTGAGTTTAACAAATTCTTGCTTAAGCCCATTAATAGCATCGGCATTTTCCTTGCAACCAGGACAAGGGTGGAAAGCTTGCTCCTCGTGATATGCAGGTTCATCATGATTCTGTTGAATCACCTCATTATCCCAACATTAGGCAGAAAATCCACATCTTCGTCATCCGTTTGCTCTTGACCGACATGTTGTTCATCCGAAACTAGCTCATTTGCGTCAATATTTAAATTTCTGCGCGAGAGAAGAGAAAATAGCTTCTTTCTAACCTCTTCTTGTTTCCCTCCTTGCACATTCAGCGTTTTAGTTTTAGGGAAAAAAGGAAGCGTGACACAATTCGCCTTCAAGACGAGAAATCCACCACTCTTGGACACAGAAGACAACTGCCCCGACAAACTGAGCTCATCGTTTACAAACGATTTGAGCTCGTTAAAGTCGCTCTGCCTCTTAAATTTGCGACTATTTTTGTCTTCCTCAATAGAAAGTGGATAGGAAGTGTTTAAACGTGGTTCCAAACCGATATTATGGTCGGTTAAATCAAACGAAGAACAGCTCTCGTCTACACGTGCTGCCGCCAAGACGCTAGGGCTGTGTATACAAGGCATACCCGGTATACCTTGTAACCTTCTGGGGATTAGACGGGGCCTTGTAACCTTGTAACCTTGCAACCTTCTGGGGGCTACAGGAGGTTAGAGAAGGTAACAAGGGGTTACACGGGGTTGCAAGGGATTACAGGTAGGTTAAAAGGGGTTACAAGGGGTTACAGGGGGTCACAGTGGGTTACAAATGTTTACAAGAGGTTACAAGGGATAACAAGAGGTCACTGTGGGTTGCAAGGGGTTATAGGGGTTCAAAGAGGGTTAAAAGGGGTTACAGGGGGTTACAAAGGGTTAGAGGGGTATATATAAGGTTACAACAGGTTAAAAGGGGTTACAAGGGGTAACGGGGCGTTACAGGGGGTTACAAGAGGTTACAGGAGGTTACAAGGGGTTACAAGAGGTTACAAGGGGTCACAAGGGGGTTACGGGCGGCTACAGGGAGTTACGGCGGATTACAAGGGGGTAACAAGGGGTTGCAGGGGGTTACAAAGGATTACAAGGGATTACAAGGGGTTACAAACGGTTACAAGGCGTTAGAGGAGGTTACAGGGAGTTACAAGGGGTTACAGGGATTACAAGGAGTTACAAAGGGGTTACAGGGGGTTATGGGGAGTTAAGACGGGTTACAAGAGGTTACAGGGGGTTACGGCAGTTTAAAAGGAGGTAACAAAGGGTTACAGGGGGCTACAAAGGATTACAAGGGATTTCCAGGGGTTACAAAGGGTTACAAGGCGTTAGAGGAGGTCACTTGGAGTTACAAGGGGTGACAAGGGGTTACAATGGGTTACAAAAGGTTAAAGAAGATTAAAAGAAGTTACAAGAGGTTACAAGGGATTAAAAGGATTACTGGGGGTAACAAGAAGTAAGAAAGGGTTAAAAAAGGTTACAGCAGGTTACAAGGGGTTACAAGGGGTTACAAGGGGTTACAAGGGACTACAAGGGGTTACAGGGGGTGACAAGGGGTTAAAAGAGGTTACAGGGGGTTACAAGAGGTTACAGGCGGTTACAGGGGGTTTGAAGGGGTTACAGGGCTTTCAAGCAGTTAAAAGCGTTACAATGGGTTACAGAGGTTACAAGGGGTTACAAGTGGCTACAGAGGGTTACAAAAAGTTACAAGGGGTTACATGATATTACAGAGGGTTACAAGAGGTTATGAAGGGTTAAAAGGGTCACAAAGGGTTAAAGAAGGTTACAGGAAGTTACATAGGGTTACAGAAGGTTACAAAAGGTTACAAATGGTTACAGGGGGTTACAAAGGGTTACAGGAGGTTACTGGGGGTTACAGGGGGTTACAATGGGTTACAAGGGATTACAAGAGGTTACTGGGGGTTACAGGTGGTAACAAGAGGTTACAAGAGGTTACAAGAGGTTACAGGGGGTTACAATGAGTTACAAGGGAGTTACAGGAGGTTAAGGAAGATAACAAAAGGGTTATAAGGGGTTACAAGAGGTTATAGGGGGTTACAGGGGGTTACAAGGGGTTACAAGGGATTACAAGGGGTTACAGGGTGTTAAAAGGGTTTACAAAAGTTACAAGAGGTTACAGGGGGTTACAAGGGGTTACAAAGGGTTACAGGGGGTTACAAAGAGTTACAAGTGAGTTACAGGGGGTTAAGAAAAATTACAAAAGGGTTATAAGAGGTTACAAGAGGTTACAGGGGGTTACAGTGGGTTACAAGAGGTTACAAGGGATTACAAGGGGTTACAAGGGGTTACAATGGGTTACAAGGGATTACAAGGGGTTACAGGGTGTTACAGGGGTTTACAAGGGTTACAAGAGGTTACAGGGGGTTACAAGGGGTTACAGGGGGTTACAAAGAGTTACAAAGGAGTTACAGCGGGTTAAGGAAGATTACAAAAGGGTTATAAGGGGTTACAAGAGGTTACAATGGGTTCCCAGGGGTTACAGGAGGTACATGGGTTTAAAAGAGGTTAAAAGGGATTACAAGGGGTTACAGAGTTTTACAGAGGGTTACAAGGGGTTAAAGACGGTTACAAGGAGTTACAGGGAATTACAAGGGGTTCCAACGGTGAGAATGGGTTACAAGGACTTTCAGAGGGTTACAAGGGGTAACAACCTGTTACAAGGGGTTACAACGGGTTACAGGGGGTTACAAGGGGTTACAGGGGGTTACAGAGGGTTACAAGGGGTTACAGGTGGTTACAGAGGGTTACAAAGGGTTGCAAGGGGTTACAGAGGGTTACAAGTCGTTACAAGAGGTTACAAGGAGTTTATAGGGGGTTACAGGGGGTTACAATGGGTTATAAGGGTTACAATGGTTTACATAAGGTTACAGGGAGTTAAAGGGGGTTACAGGTTAAAGGGCGTTACAAGGGGTTACAAAAGGTTACAGGGGGTTACAAAGGGTTACAACGGATTACATGGGGTTACAGGAAATGACAAGGGGTTACCAGAGGTTACAGGGGGTTACAAGGGGTTTCAACGGGTCACAAGGGATTACAGGGGGTTACAGTGGGTTAGAAGGGGTAACAAAGGCTTACAGAGGCTTACAATGGGTTACAATGGGTTATAGAAGGTTACAAGGGATTAAGGGAGGATACAGCTGGTTACAGGGAGTTACAAGAGGTTAAATATGTTAAAAAGGTTAAAGGAGGTTATGAGCGTTTAAAGGGGTTGCAAGGGATTACAAGGGGTTACAGGGGGTTACAACGGTTAGAATGGGTTAGAAGGACTTTCAGGGGGCTACAAGGGGTAACAACGTGTTACAAGGGGTTACAGCGAGTTACAGGGAGTTACAAGGGGTTACAGAGGGTTAAAGAGGGTTACAAGGGGTTACAAGTGGTTACAGAGGGTTACAAAGGGTTGCAAGGGGTTACAGGGGGTTACAAGGGGTTACAAGAGGTTACAAGAAGTTACAGGGGGTTACAGGGGGTTACAATGGGTTACATAAGATTACAGGGGGTTAAAGGGGGTTAGAGGTTACAGGCCGCAACAAGGGGTTACAAAAGGTTACAGCGGGTTACAAGGGGTTACAGGGGGTTACAAGGAGTTACAAGGGGTTACAAGGGGTTACAAGGGGTTACAAGGGATGACAGGGGGTTACAAGGGGTGACAAGGGGTTACCAGAGGTTACAGGGGGTTACAAGGGGTTACAAGGGATTACAGGGGGTTACCGGGGGTTACGAGGGGCTACAAAGGCTTACAGGGGTTTACAACGGGTTACAAGGGGTTACAGAGGTTTACAAGGGGCTACAGAGGGTTACAAGGGGTTACAAGGGATTACAAGAGGTTACAGCTGGTTACAGGGAGTTACAAGGGGTTAAATAGGTTAAAAAGGTTACCGGAGGGTATGAGGGTTTAAAGGGTTACAAGGGATGACAAGGGGTTACAGGGGGTTACAAATGGGTGACAAGGGGTTACAAGGGGTCATAGGAGGTTACAGAGGGTTACAGGGGGATAACGAGGGGTTACAAGGGATTACAAGGGGTTACAGAGGGTTTTAACGGGTGAGAAAGGGTTAAAAGAGGTTACAAGAGGTTATAACGGTTAGAGGGGGTTACAAGGGGTTACAAGGGATTACAAAGATTAGAATGGGTTGCATTGAGTTACAGGGGGTTACAAAGGGTTACAACGGGTTACAGGGGGTTGCAAGGGGTTACAAGGGGTTACAAGGGATTACAAGGGATTACAATGGGTTACAAGGGGTTACAAGGAGTTACATGGGGTGACAAGGAGTTACAAGAGGTTACAAGAGGTTACAGGGGGCTACAAGACGTTACAAGGGATTACAAGGGGTTTACAGGAGTTAAAGGGGGTTAAGATGGGTTACAAAAGAGTTATAAGGGGTTACAAGAGGTTACAGGGGCCTACAGAGGGTTACAAGGGGTTAGCAACCGGTTACAAGGGATTACAGAGGGGTACAAAGGGATACAATGGGTTACAAGGGGTTACAAGGGATTACAAGGGATTATAGTATGTTACAGGTGGTTACGAGGGGTTACAGCGGGTTACAGAGGGTTACAGGGGGTGCCAAGAGGTTACAAGGGATTACGAGGAGTTAAAAAGGGTTACAGGGGTGACATGGGGTTACATGAGGTTACAAGAGGTTTTAGGGGGCTACAAGAAGTTTCAAGGGTTAACAAGAGGTTACAGGGGGTTATAGAGAGTTAAGAGGAGTTACAAAAGAGTTATAAGGGGTATAAGTGATTACAGGGGCCTACAGGGGATTACAAGGGGTTACAAGAGGTTACAGAGGGGCTACAAGAAGTTTCAAGGGATTACAAAGGGTTACAGAGGGTTAAAGAGGGTTAAGAGGAGTTACATAAGATTTATAATGGGTTACAAGAGGTTAAAGGGGCCAACAGGGGGTTACAAGGGGTTACAGGGGATTAGAAGGGGGTAAAAGGGGTTACAAAGGGTTACAGAGGGTTGCAACGGATTTCAAGGGGTTACATGAGGTTACCGAGGGTTACAAGGGGTTACAGTGGGTTAAAAGGGGTTACAAGGGATTGCAAGAGGTTACAGGGGGTTACAGGGGGTGACAAGGGGTTACCAGAGGTTACAGGGGGTTACAAGGGGTTACAAGGGATTACAGGGGGTAGCAGGGGGTTACAAGGGGTTACAAAGGGTTACAGAGGGGTACAACGGGTTACAAGGGGTTACAGAGGGTTACAAGGGGTTACTGGGGGTTACAAGTGGTTACAATGGATTAGAAGAGGCTAGAGGCTGTTACAGGGGGTTACGAGGGGTTATAAGAGGTCAAATAGGTTATAAAGGTTTGTAGGAGGTTACAGGGGGTTGCAAGCTGTTACAAGGGATTACAAGGGGTTACAGGGGGTTACAAGGGTTAGAATGGGTTGCATTGAGTTACAGGGGGTTACAAGGGGTTACAAGGGATTACAGGGGGTAACAGGGGTTTACAAGGGGTTACAAAGGGTTACAGAGGGGTACAACGGGTTACAGGGGGTTACAAGGTGTTACAAGTTACAGGCTTTTACAGGGGGTTAGAGGGGTTATAAGGGGTCAAATAAGTTAAAAAGGTTACAGGAGGTTACAGGGGGTTGCAAGCTGTTACAAGGGATTGCTAGGGATTACAGGGGGTTACAGAGGGTGACAAGGGGTTACAAGGGATTTAAAAGGGTTACAGGGTTCCCATTGGTTACAGAGTGTTACAATTGATTACAAGGTGTTAGAGGGGGTTTAAAGGGGCTACAAGAGGTTAGAGGGGGTTACATGGGTTTCAAAGAGGTTAAAAGGGATTAGAAGGTGTTACAGAGGGTTACAAGGGGTTACACATGGTTACAGATGGTTACAAGGACTTTCAGGGGGTTACAAGGGGTAACAACGTGATACAAGGGGTTACAGCGGGTTACAGGGGGTTCCAAGGGGTTACAGGGGATACAGGGGATTACAAGGGGTTACAAGTGGTTACAAGGTGTTACAAAGGGTTGCAAGGGGTTACAGGGGGTTACAAGTCGTTACAAGAAGTTACAAGGAGTTACCATGGTTTACAGGGGGTTACAATGGGTTACAAGGGGTTACAATGGTTTACATAAGGTTACAGGGGGTTAATGGGGGTTACTGGTTACAGGCCGTTACAAGGGGTTACAAAAGGTTACAAGGGGTTAAAAGGGGTTACAAGCGATTACAGCGGGTTACAGGGGATGTAAAGGGGTTACTAGAGGTTACAGCGGGTTAAAAGGGGTTACAAAGGGTCAAAAGGGATTAGAGGGGGTTACAGTGTTTTAGAAGGGGTTACAGAGGCTTACAGAGGCTTATAACGGGTTACTAGGGGTTACAGAGGGTTACAAGGAATTAAGGGAGGTTACAGCTGCTTACAGGGAGTTACAGGGGGTTAAATAGGTTGAAAAGGTTACAGGAGGTTATGGGGGTTTAAAGGGGTTACAAGGGATTACAAGGGGTTACAGGGGGTTACAACGGTTAGAATGGGTTACAAGGACTTTCAGGGGGTTACAAGGGGTACGAACGTGTTACAAGGGGTTAGAGCGGGTTACAGGGGGTTACAAGGGGTTACAGGGGGTTACAGAGGGATACAAGGGGTTACAAGTGGTTACAGAGGGTTAGAAAGAGTTGCAAGGGGTTACAGGGGGTTACAAGGGGTTACAAGAGGTTACAAGAAGTTACTGTGGGTTACAGGGGGTTACAATGGGTTACAACGGTTTACAATGTTTTACATACGATTACAGGGGGTTAAAGGGGGTTACAGGTTACAGGCCGTTACAAGGGGTTACAAAAGGCTACAGCGGGTTAGAATGGGTTACAAGAGGTTACAGGGAGTTACAGGGGATTACAAGGAAATACAAGGGATTACAGGAGGTTTCAGAGGGTGACAAGGGATTACCAGAGGTTACAGGGGGTTACAAGGGGTTTCAAGGGGTTACAATGGATTACAGGGGGTTACAGAGGGCTACAAGGGGTTACAAAGGCTTACAGAGGCTTACAACGGGTTACAGGGAGTTACAAGGGGTTAAATAGGTTAAAATGGTTACAGAAGGGTATGAGGGTTTAAAGGGGTTACAAGGGGTCACAGGAGGTTATAGGGGGTTACGAAAGGTTACAGGGGGTTACAAGGGATTACAAGGGGTTACAGAGGGTTTTAGGGGGTGACAAGGGGTTAAAAGAGGTTACAAGAGCTTTCAACGGTTAGCATGGGTTACTAGGACCTTCAGGCGGTTACAAGGGGTAACAAGGTGTTAAAAGACGTTACAGGGGGTTACAATTGGTTACAAGGGGTTACAATGGGTTACAGGGGATTACAAGGGGTTACAAGGGATTACAAGACGTTACAGGGTGTTACAGGGGGTTAAGGGGGGTCACAAAAAGTTTATAAGTTTTTCAAGAGGTTTCAGGGGGTTACAGGGGATTACAAGGGGTTACAAAGGGTTAAAAGGGGTTGCAAGGGGTTACAGATGGTTGCAAGTGGTTAAAGGGGCTGACAAGGGGTTACAAGGGATTAGAAGAGGTTACAGGGGGTTACAGGGAGTTACTAGAGGTTAAATAGGTTAAAATGGTTCCAGGAGGGTATGAGGGTTTAAAGGGGTTACAAGGGGTCACAGGAGGTTACAGGGGGTTACGAAGGGTTACAGAGGGTTACAGGGGGTTACAAGGGGTTACAAGGGATTACAAGGGGTTACAGAGGGTTTTAGGGGGTGACAAGGGGTTAAAAAAAGGTTACAAGAGCTTTCAACGGTTAATATGGGTTACTAGGACCTTCAGGCGGTTGCAAGGGGTAACAAGGTGTTAAAAGACGTTACAGGGGGTTACAGGGGGTTACAAGGGGTTACAAGGGGATACAGGGGATTACAAGGGGTTACAAGGGATTACAAGACGTTACAGGATGTTAAAGGGGGTTAAGGGGGGTCACCAAAATGTTATAAGTTTTTCAAGAGGTTTCAGGGGGTTACAGGGGGTTACAAGGGGTTACAAAGGGTTGCAAGGGGTTAAAGGGGCTGACAAGGGCTTACAAGGGATTAGAAGAGGTTACAGGGGGTTACAAGCGGTTACAGGGTGTTACAAAATTTTACAAGTGGTTACAAGAGGTTACAAGGGTTAAAATGGGTTACAAGGAGTTACAGGGGGTTACAGGGCGTTTCAACGGGATACAAGAGGTTACAATGGGTTACCAGGGGTTACAGGAAGTTAGAAGTGGTTACAAGGGGTTACAGGGGGTTAACAGGGGTTACAAGGGGTTACAGGGGGTTACAAGGGACTACATTGGGTTACAAGGGGTTAGAAGGGGTTAAAAGCCCTTACAGGTGGTTACAACGGGTTACAAGGGGTCACAGGAGGTTGCAAGGGGTTACAGGGGTTACAAGGGGTTACAGAGGGTTGCAAGGGGTTAAAGGGGCTGACAAGGGCTTACAAGGGATTAGAAGAGGTTACAGGGGGTTACAAGCGGTTACAGGGTGTTACAAAATTTTACAAGTGGTTACAAGAGGTTACAAGGGTTAAAATGGGTTACAAGGAGTTACAGGGGGTTACAGGGCGTTTCAAGGGGATACAAGAGGTTACAATGGGTTACCAGGGGTTACAGGAAGTTAGAAGTGGTTACAAGGGGTTACAGGGGGTTAACAGGGGTTACAAGGGGTTACAGGGGGTTACAAGGGACTACATTGGGTTACAAGGGGTTAGAAGGGGTTAAAAGTCCTTACAGGTGGTTACAACGGGTTACAAGGGGTCACAGGAGGTTGCAAGGGGTTACAGGGGTTACAAGGGGTTACAGAGGGTTAGAGAGGGTTCAAACGGATTTTAAGAGGTTACAGGGTGTTACAGGGCGTTTTAAGGGTATACAAGGGGTTACAATGGGTTTCCAAGGGTTACAGGGGATTACAAGGGATAACAAGATGTTACAGGGGGCTACAAGTGGCTACAAGAGGTTAGAGGTGGTTACAAGGGTTTAAAAGAGGTTACAAGGGATTAAAAGCCGTTACAGCGGGTTACAGAGGGTTACAAGGGGTTACAAAGGGTTACAAGGGGTTACAGACGGTTACAAGGAGTTACAAGTGGTTACAAGGGGTTACAACGGTTAGAATGGGGTACAAGGCCATATAGGGGATTACAAGGGGTAACAATGTGTTACAACGGGTTACAGGGGGTTAGAGGGGGTTACAAGGGGTTACAAGGGGTTACAGGGGGTTACAGAGGGTTACAAGGGGTTACAAGTGGTTACAAGAGGTTACAAGGAGTTACAGGCGGTAACAGGGGGTTGCAATGGTTAAGGGGGGTTTCAAAAGGGTTTTAAGGGGTTGCAAGAGGTTACAGAGGGTTAAAGGGGGATACAAGGGGTTACAAGGGGTTAAATTGGTTTCAAAAGGTTACAGGAGATTACAGGGGTTGCAAAGGGTTAGAGCGGGTTACAAGGGGTTAGAAGAGGTTACAGGGAGTTAAAGGGGGGCAACAGGGGTTTACAAGGGGTTACAAGGCATTACAGGAGGTTACAAGGGGTTACAAGGGATTTTAAGGGGTTACAGGGGTTTACGAGGGGTTACAAGGGGTTACAGAGGGGTACAGGGGGTTACAAGGGGTTAGAAGGAGTTACAGGGGGTTACAAGGAGTTACAAGGGGTTACAAGGCGTTAGAGGGGGTTACGGGTGGTTACTAGTTGTTACAAGGGGTTACAATGGGTTATAAGGGGTTACAGGAGGTTACAGGGGCTTACAGAGAGTTACAAGAGGTTACAATGGATTACAGGGGGTTAAAAGGGGCAACAGGGGGTTACAAGTGGTTACAAGGGGTTACAAGAGGTTACAAGGGATACAAGGGGTTACAAGGGGTTTACAAGGGGTTAGAGGGATTACAGGGGGTTACAGGGGGAAACAGGGGGTTACAACGGGGTTGCAAAGGGTTACGGGGGGGTAACAGTAGTTAGAAGGGGTTACAGGGTTTTACAAAGGGTTACCGGAGGTTACAGGGGGTTACAAGGGGTTACATGGGATTACAAGGGGTTACAGGGGGTTACAGGGGGTGGCAAGGTGTTACAAAAGGTTACCAAAAGTTATAGGGGGTTACAAGAGGTTACAAAAGATTACAAGGGGTTTCAGCGGTTTACAGTGGGTTAAGGGGTTTACAAAAGGGTTAGAAGGGGTTACAACAGGGTATAGGGGGTTACAGGGGGTTACATGGGGTTACAAGGGATTAGAAGAGGTTACAGGGGGTTACATTGGGTTACATGGGGTTACAAGGGGTTACAAGGGATTACAAGGGATTACAAGTGGTTAGAGGGGGTTACAGGGGATTACAGGGGATTGCAATGGGTTACAAGGATTACAAAGGGGTTACAGGGAATTACAAGGGGTTACGAAGGGTTACAGAGGGTTACAACGGGTTACAAGGGTTTAAATGGGTTAGAAAAGGTTACAGGAGGTTACTGGGGGTTACAAGGCGTTACAAGGGATTACATGGGGTTACAGTGGGTTACAGGGGGTGACAAGGGATTACAATTGATTACAAGAGGTTACAGGGGTTTACAGGGGCCGGTTACAAGGGGTTACTAAGGGTTACAGAGGGTTACAACGAGTTACAGTTGGTTACAAGGGGTTACAGATGGTTACAAGGGGTTATATAGGGTTACAAGGGGTTACAAGGGATTACAAGAGATTACAGGGGGTTACAGGGGGTTACAACTGGTTACAAGGGGTTAAATGTGTTACAAAAGGTTAGAGGAGGTTACAGGGGGCTACAAGGGGTTACAGGGATTGACAAGGGGTTACAGGGTGTTACAGGGGATTATGGGGGGTTACAAAAGGGTTATAAGGGGTTACAAGAGGTTACAGGGGGTTACAGGGGGTTACAAGGGTTT
>OZ037776.1:30346373-30388873 GCA_964035525.1 Porites cylindrica
GGGGTTACAAGAGGTTATAGGGGGTTACAAGGTTTTAAGAGGCAGTCTCCCTAAAAGCGGTGCACTCGATTTCGCAACAAAAAATACTTTTCCTTTTTTTTTTGTCGGTGACGAGGCTTTAGTAGGTATATACTAAAATCGCTATTTTTGGTTTCAAATTCTTATTCTTAGTTCTGCTACAAGCCAAAAACGAATTGAGTCCGTCTCGGCTTCTCAGAGAGTGTTTCAAAGACTAAAATTGATGGATTTTGAAAAGCGCGTTGCAAACAAACGAATGCCCGCACAAAACATCTGTTCCATTCAGTTTTTTTAGTCAACCTTCCATAGTTCACACGCTATATAAAAATATCTTTGATCAAAACATGTTCAAGTTACAGTGGCTCAAAGAATACCTATTTTGCAGGTTCAATTCAAACCCTGAAAGTAAGGAAGATTTAAGGGAAAATATCTCAAAAATTGCGGCCTAAGTCTGGTTTAAAAATCATATCAAGGTAAAGTTTTAAGCTTATTTTTTTCGTTTATAGGCTCACACCTGCGGGTATCTTCTGGGATTGCAACCAACAGTAGATTGTAATCTGCCATTTTACGTATTTGCATAATTACTGGCCGTGTCAGATGTCACGATTGTACAGATTAAAAGTTCCATGAAATTGCCTCTTTTGACACTTGAATTCGTCGTCGGCCTCTAAAAGAAAGTAATTAAGCTTCTTTAAGTACTTTTGAATCGAAAGAGATATATTAACAGAGATGGTCATGCATGTTACCGATTACCACGATCAACTGGCGGGCGCCGTCGTCTTGTAACTACCTGCACTGAACAGTAAACAATTTTTTTAATAGAATTCTCTAGATCAGAAGTTGATCCAAGCTCTCTAAGAAATGAAAATAAATATCACTACCCCGGGATACAAAACATGTACAAGAAAGGCAACGTAGAATGTTAAGTTTTTTCTGCAATTTTCAGAGTGAATTTCACCGCGGTGCATAAATTATTGTAATAATCAGGCTGTTTAAAAACGTTTGACGCACAACAAAAACAATTAGTCATTTACCGTTTTATCTGTTCTCGGTAAATAAGACGCTTACCTTTACTTCAGATTCTTGATGGAAGAAGTCTATCCAGCCAGCTGAAGTCATGCAATTTCGTTAATTTTCAAATCAAATCATAGCGTGATTTGTCACGTAATGTTATGGTCACGTGGCTATACTACGTAACCCGTCGGCGGCCAGAGTCTTTGTGATAAACGAAATTTCTGTTTCTCTCCAGAAAAAAAAATACCCCAATTGAATGAGTCTTTCCTCCTTAAATTACGAAAAATGCGTATCACACCGAGGAATTTGTATTGGCAATGAATCATTATTTTCGCGGCATGAACTCCACCCTTCCATATTTTCAGGCCCGGCCCGCATAGAGGGGGTAAGGGTTAAGGGCAGTGGGATACCACTATACCCTCTTTTGTCCTCATAAGATACCAATATAGCTAAAGATTTGTAAAACGATTGATACTGAGTGCCTGAGATTACCTTGAAAAAGAATAGTATATACCTAAATACGGTATTTCAGGGCTGATACAGACCGTCCAACCTTTTTTATATATCAGGAAAACTGGTATTAGGGTGGCGGTTATTACTTGGTGTTACGGTCCACGAATTTATGCTAATTAGTATATGCCAATGTCTATGTTATATAATGATAGTATCATGGAGTCATGGTTTCATAGGTCTCGTGGTGTCAGTGGTTTCATAGTTTCACGTGTTTCGTGGTTTCATAGGTTTAGTGGTGTCAATAGTTTCATGGTTTCATAGGTTTCGTGGTGTCAATGGTTTCATAGTTTCATGGGTTCCGTGGTGTCAATAGTTTCATGGTTTTTTAGGTTTCGTGGTGTCAATGCTTTCATGGTTTCATAGGTTTCGTGGTGTCAGTGGTTTCATGGTTTCATAGGTTTCGTGGTGTCCATGGTTTCATGGTTTCATATGTTTCGTGGTGTCCATGGTTTCATGGTTTCATAGGTTTCCTGGCGTCAATGGTTTCATGTGTTTGGTGGTGTCAATGGATACATGGTTTCA
Organism: Porites cylindrica; assembly: GCA_964035525.1. Lineage (NCBI taxonomy): Eukaryota > Metazoa > Cnidaria > Anthozoa > Scleractinia > Poritidae > Porites > Porites cylindrica. The sequence goes on from OZ037776.1 coordinate 30,348,441, forward strand.
TAGGTTTCGTAGTGTCAATGGTTTCATGATTTTTAGGTTTCGTGGTGTCAATGGTTTCATGGTTTCATAGGTTTCGTGGTGTCAGTGGTTTCATGGTTTCATAGGTTTCGTGGTGTCCATGGTTTCATGGTTTCATATGTTTCGTGGTGTCCATGGTTTCATGGTTTCATAGGTTTCCTGGCGTCAATGGTTTCATGTGTTTGGTGGTGTCAATGGATACATGGTTTCATAGGTTTCGTAGTGTCAATGGTTTCATGATTTTTAGGTTTCGTGGTGTCAATGGTTTCATGATTTCATAGGTTTCGTGGTGTCAGTGGTTTCATGGTTTCATAGGTTTCGTGGTGTCCATGGTTTCATGGTTTCATATGTTTCGTGGTGTCCATGGTTCCATGGTTTCATAGGTTTCCTGGCGTCAATGGTTTCATGTGTTTGGTGGCGTCAATGGATACATGGTTTCATAGGTTTCGTAGTGTCAATGGTTTCATGGTTTCATAAGTTTCGTGGTGTCAATAGTTTCATGGTTTCATAGGTTTCGTGGTGTCAATGGTTTCATGGTTTATAAGTTTCGTGGTGTCAATGGTTTCATGGTTTCATAGGTTTCGTGGTGTCAATGGTTTCATGGTTTCTTAGGTTTCGTGGTGTCAATGATTTCATGGTTTCATAGGTTTCGTGGTGTCTATGCTTTCATGGTTTCATAGGTTTCGTGGTGTCAATGGTTTCATGGTTTCATAGGTCTCGTGGTGTCAATGGTTTCATGGTTTCTTAGGTTTCGTGGTGTCAATAGTTTCATAGTTTTGTAGGTTTCGTGGAGTCAACGGTCTTATGCTTTCATAGGTTTCGTGGTGTCAGTGGTTTCATGGTTTCATAGGTTTCGTGGTGTCCATGGTTTCATGGTTTCATAGGTTTCCTGGCGTCAATGGTTTCATGGTTTCATAAGTTTCGTGGTGTCAATAGTTTCATGGTTTCATAGGCTTCGTGGTGTCCATGGTTTCATGGTTTCATAGGTTTCGTGGTGTCAATAGTTTCATGGTTTCATAGGTTTCGTGGTGTCAGTGGTTTCATGGTTTCATAGGTTTCGTGGTGTCAATGGTTTCATGGTTTCATAGGTTTCGTGGTGTCAATTGTTTCATGGTTTCATAGGTTTCGTGGTTTCATAGGTTTCCTGGTGTCAATGGTTTCATAGTTTCATGTGTTTCGTGGTTACATAGGTTTCTTTGTTTCTATGGTTTCATGGTTTCATAGGTTTCGTGGTGTCAATGGTTTCATGGTTTCATAGGTTTCATGGTGTCAATGGTTTCGTGGTTTCATAGGTTTCGTGGTGTCAATGGTTTCGTTGCTTTTTAGGTTTCGTGGTGTCAATGGTTTCGTGGTTTCATAGGTTTCGTGTGTGTCAATGGTTTCACGGTTTCATAGGTTTCGTGGTTTCCATGGTTTCATGGTTTCATAGGTTTCGTGGTTTCATAGGTTTCGTGGTGTCAATGGTTTCTTGGTTTCATAGGTTTCGTGGTGTTAATGGTTTCATGGTTTCATAGGTTTCGTGGTTTCACAGGTTTCCTGGTGTCAATGGTTTCATGGTTTAATAGGTTTCGTGGTGTCAATGGTTTCATGGTTTTTTAGGTTTCGTGGTGTCAATGGTTTCGTGGTTTCATAGGTTTCGTGGTGTCAATGGTTTCATTGTTTCATAGGTTTCGTGGTGTCAATGGTTTCATGGTTTCATAGGTTTCGTGGTGTCAATGGTTTCGTGGTTTCATAGGTTTCGTGGTGTCAATGGTTTCACGGTTTCATAGGTTTCGTGGTTTCCATGGTTTTATGGTTTCATAGGTTTCGTGGTTTCATAGGTTTCGTGGTGCCAATGGTTTCATGTTTCATCGGTTTCGTGGTGTCAGTGGTTTCATAGTTTTATAGGTTTCGTGGTTTCATAGGTTTCCTGGTGTCAATGGTTTCATAGGTTTATGTGTTTCGTGGTTTCATAGGTTTCTTGGTTTCTATGGTTTCATGGTTTCATAAGTTTCGTGGTGTCAATGGTTTCATGGTTTCATAGGTTTCGTGTTGTCAATGGTTTCGTGGTTTCATAGGTTTCGTGGTGTCAATGGTTTCACGGTTTCATAGGTTTCGTGGTTTCAATGGTTTCATGGTTTCATAGGTTTCGTGGTGTCAATGGTTTCATGGTTTCATAGGTTTCGTGGTGTCAATGGTTTCATGGTTTCATGGGTTTCGTGGTTTCAATGGTTTCGTGGTTTTTTAGGTTTCATGGTGTCAATGGTTTCGTGGTTTCATAGGTTTCGTGGTGTCAATGGTTTCACGGTTTCATAGGTTTCGTGGTTTCAATGGTTTCATGGTTTCATAGGTTTCGTGGTGTCAATGGTTTCATGGTTTCAAAGGTTTCGTGGTGTTAATGGTTTCATGGTTCCATAGGTTTCGTGGTTTCATAGGTTTCGTGGTGTCAATGGTTTCATAGTTTCATGTGTTTCGTGGTTTTTACGGTTTCATGGTTTCATAGGTTTCGTGGTATCAAGGGTTTCATGGTTTCATAGGTTTCCTGGTGTCAATGGTTTCATGGTTTCATAGGTTTCGTGGTGTAGATGGTTTCATTTTTTCATGTTTTTGGTTTCATAGGTTTCGTGGTGTCAATGTTTTCATGGTTTCATAGGTTTCGTGGTGTCAAGGGTCTCATGGTTTCATAGGTTTCGTGGTGTCAATGATTTCGTGGTTTCATAGGTTTCATGGTGTCAAAGGTCTCGTGGTTTCATGGGGTTCATGGTGTCAGAGGTTTCATGGTTTCATAGGCCTTTTGGTGTCAAGTAGCCTCCCCGCAGACGTCCTTTGGGGTTTGTTCGTCACGCGTTCATTTCTCCCCCACGGACGTCTGCTAAACACAGCCGACATTTACGTTCACCGATCAGTAAGGCTTTTGATCGGGTGTGCGAGAAATTTGTAATGAATGCAGAGTTAAACAAGTATCAGAGAGACGCTATCCTGCAAATTTTATAGAGAAGACCGACGAGTTCATAAATTTGCCGACGGGATTTGGCAAATGCCTTATCTATCAAGCTTTGCCGCTTGTTTGCGACACTGCTTGGAACTCCTGGACATTATTGTTGTTGTTTCACCCCTGGTAAATCTTATGAAAGATCAAGCTACAAAGCTGGAAAATATTTGTATTCCTGCTGTAGTGCTCAGTGATATGTATTTTTTAAATTCAATTTAATTTATTTAAAACACTTGCAATTACAAAGTACTTACTTACAATACTTACTTACAAACAATGTATGTTGCTTACGCTACTAACAAAACTATACTCTACTTACAAAACAATACTTATTTACAATGTGAGATACTTACGCTACGAACAATACTATACTCTACTTACGATACAAAACTTGCAACACTTACTTACAATGAGATACTTACACTGCTAACAGTGCTATACTCCACGCTTTACATATATATGGGCGGGGTAAGGTGGCATGCTCCCCCAGAAAGGCCATTTCTAGTGTTCTTAGGCTGGGTAGCAGGCGCTTGGAAGTCATGGGCGCAACAAACAGCGGGTGTCTCCGCGTGTCTCCCACTTGCGCGCCCGTTCCTGCGCCCGCTACTTCCAAGCGCCTGCTACGCAGGCTATGTGTTCTGAGAGAACAATTTAAGTAAAAGATGTCGGTAAATCGACTGAAAAATACTGTGAATATTGAATAGATAAACAAATAAAATAGATAGATAAATGATGTTTAATCACAGGTTGACAAGGTCCTGCCTTTTTTGTTTGGGACGCAGATGGAAATTGACAGTGGCACTTCTTAATTTTTCTTGGGCTTCACTCGGGTGGCCCATCAGATCCTATAACAAGTACTGGAATATATTCTTTGATATTTTGACACACTGAAAGTGAATTGAACTGGAACAAAGGTACTTCATACAGGCTTCATAAAGCAATATTGGTGCAATTTTGAAGAAATCGGGATTGTTAGACAGTTTGCTGAGAAACAACATACCCAGATAAACTGTTTAACTTTCGGTTCACTGCAAGTCGGTCATGCGAGTCTAATCCGGCAGATTCCCGCTTTTGCCAACCCATGCGAACTTTTGGTGAGCCTATTTCGATCATTGTGACAACGTATATTTACGTTAAAAAATTGTGTTAATATCAAAAATTTAGAAAAAAAGATAACTTATGTCCTTATCGTGACACTAAAGTTCCGTTAACCTGAACAAAATTGAGCCCGGATACCTGAAAACCCAAAACCCCCGGCCAGGCCTCTCTCCTTTAGAACGTCAAAATCACGTATAGTAACCGGGATGTCAACAAGATGTCACTTTAAAATACTCCACATGCAAACTACAAGACTCCCTGTAGGTGCATTTTTAAAGACTATTGTATCGGTTCTTTGGAAACGTTTTTGTCGTGCTAACTATTTTGGCCTCTTATTTGGCACATTCTAAGTTGATAGCATAAGGGATTAGAGACCAGGCATCACAGGCCACCCCACGAGGTTCCTAATCTCAGTTGTTGCACATGCAATTTCACTTCTTTAAGCAACAAACTTGAAAAAAAGGAATCAAATTTTGCTCTAAAAGTTATGCTTTAACAAGCCCGAGAAATGAATTCTCATGTGCAACAATTACAATATTACCGACCTGGCAGGTCGGGGGAAGAGAGTTGGTAGGTCACCTCCTAATCCTTTACTCTGTACGTGAGCTTTAACTGAATGTGCCATATAAGAGGCCAAAATAGTAATTACAAGAAACTGGTTTGAAATGAACGGATAAAAGAGGGTTCAGAAAATGCACCTAAAGCCAGCCTAACTTACACCTCGTTGGCCTGCTGTTTGGGTTATTTTTTGAAACGGCGTTTTAAAGGAAGGGATTGATATAGCCTGCAAGGCGTATTTTGCTGTGCGATAGATTTGAACTTTTGACTAACCGAGAGTTGGGGCGAGTCAAAAAATGATTCCTAGGGAGAGGTTGCCTGCCCCTCCTCATCGGGTCGCGCGTTAAGAAAAAACGCAAATCGACAAATCACGCTGTAATATGATTAACCAAACTGCATGACTTCAGCTGGCTATAGAGACTTCTTCCATCCAGAATCTGAAGTAAAGGTAAGCGTCTTATTTACCGAGAACAGATAAAACGGTAAATGACTAATTGTTTTTGTTGTGCGTCAAACGTTTTTAAACAGCCTGATTATTACAATAATTTATGCACCGCGGTGAAATTCACTCTGAAAATTGCAGAAAAAACTTAACATTCTACGTTGCCTTTCTTGTACATGTTTTGTATCCCGGGATAGTAATATTTATTTTCATTACTTAGAGAGCTTGGATCAACTTCTGATCTAGAGAATTCTATTAAAAAAATTGTTTACTGTTCAGTGCAGGTAGTTACAAGACGACGGCGCCCGCCAGTTGATCGTGGTAATCGGTAACATGCATGACCATCTCTGTTAATATATCTCTTTCGATTCAAAAGTACTTAAAGAAGCTTAATTACTTTCTTTTAGAGGCCGAAGACGAATTCAAGTGTCAAAAGAGGCAATTTCATGGAACTTTTAACCTGTACAATCGTGACATCTGACATGGCCAGTAATTATGCAAATACGTAAAATGGCAGATTACAATCTACTGTTGGTTGCAATCCCAGAAGATACCCGCAAGTCTGAGAAACGAAAAAAATAAGCTTAAAACTTTACCTTGATATGATTTTTAAACCAGATTTAGGCCGCAATTTTTGAGATATTTTCCCTTAAATCTTCCTTACTTTCAGGGTTTGGATTAAGCCTGCAAAATAGGTATTCTTTGAACCATTGTAACTTGAACATGTTTTGATCAAAGATATTTTTATATAGCCTGTGAACTATTGAAGGTTAACTAAAAAAAATGAATGGAACAGATTTTTTTGCGGGCATTCGTTTGTTTGCAACGCGCTTTTCAAAATCCATCAATTTTAGTCTTTGAAACACTCTCTGAGAAGCCGAGACGGACTCAATTCGTTTATGGCTTGTAGCAGAACTAAGAATAAGAATTTGAAATCAAAAATAGCGATTTTAGTATATACCTACTAAAGCCTCGTCACCCACAAAATATAAAGGAAAAGTATTTTTTGTCGCGAAATCGAGTGGACCGCTTTTACGGAGACTGCCTCTTGAAAGGGGTTACAAGGGATTACAAGGGGTTACAGGGGCTTACAGAGGGTTACAACGGGTTACAAGGGGTTACAAGGAGTTACAGAGGGTTAAAGAGGGTTACAACGGGTTACAAGGGGTTACAAGGGGTTACAAGGGGTTACAGAGGGTTACAAGGGGTTACAGGGGGTTACAAGGGGTTACAAGGGGTTACAAGGGTTAGAATAGGTTACAAGGAGTTTCAGGCGGTTACAAGGGGTTACAGGGGGTTTCAGGGCGGTTACAGGGGGTTAGAAACGGTTAGAGAGGGTTACAAGGAGTTACAGAGGGTTACAGCTGGTTACAAGGGGTTACAAGGGGTTACAGGGCGTTTTAACAGTATACAAGGGGTTACAATGGGTTACCAGGGGTTACAGGGGGTTACAAAGGATTACAAGGGGTTACAAGAAATTACAGGGGGTTACAATGGGTTACAAGGGGTTACAAGGGGTTACAAGGGGTTATAATGGGTTCCCAGGGGTTACAGTTGGTTACAAGGGATTACAAGTGGTTACAAGAGGCTACAGGGGGTTACAAGGAATTAAAAGGGGTTACAAGGGATTACACGGGGTTACAGGGGGTTACAGAGGGTTACAAAGGGTTACAACGGGTTACAAGGGGTTACAAGAGGTTACAGGGGGTTACAAAGGTTTAAAATGGGTTACAAGGCATTACAAGGGGTTACAGGGAGTTACAGAGGGTTACAAAGGGTTACAACGGGTTACAACGGGTTACAAGGGGTTAATAGGGGTTACAGAGGGTTACAGAGGGTTACAACCGGTTACAAGGGGTTACAAGGGGTTAGAGAGGGTTAAAAGGGGTTACAAGTGGTTACAAGGGGTTAGAAGGGTTAGAATGGGTTGCACGGAGTTTCAGGGGGTTACAAGGGGTTACAAGAGGTTACAGGGGGTTACAGGGCGTTAAAGAGGGTTACAGATCAGAGAGGGCTACAAGAGGTTACAAGGGGTTAAAAAAGGGTTCCAGCGGGTTACAAGGGGTTAGAAGGGGTTATAGGGCATTCTAAGGGTATACAAGGGGTTACAATGGGTTACCGGGGGTTACCGGTGGTTACAATGGCTTACAAGGGGCTACAAGAGGTTAATGGGGGTTACAACGGTTTAATAGGGGTTACAAGGGATTAAAAGGAGTTACAGAGGGTTACAAAGTGTTACAACGGGTTACAAGGGGTTACAGAGGGTTACAACGGGTTACAAGGTTTCACAAGAGGTCACAGGGGGTTACATGGGATTACAAGGGGTTAAAAAGGGTTACAAATGGTTACAAAAGATTAGAGGGGGTTACAAGAGTTTAAAAGGGGTTACAAGGGATTACAAGGGGTTACAGGGGGTTACAGAGAGTTAGAGAGGGTTACAACGGGTTACAAGGGGTTACAAGGGGTTACAGAGGTTTACAGAGGGTTACAACGGGTTAGAAGGGGTTAGAAGGGGTTACAGAGGGTTACAGGGGGTTACAAGGGGTAACAAGGGGTTAAAAGGGTTAGAATGGGTTAGAAGGAGTTTCAGTGGGTTACAAGGGGTTACAGGGGGTTAGAGAGGGTTACAGAGGGTTACAAGGGGTTACAGAGGGTTACAGCTGGTTACAAGGGGTTACAGAGCGTTTTAAGGGTATACAAAAGGTTACAATGGGTTACCAGGGGTTACAGGGGGTTACAAGGGATTACAAGGGGTTACAAGAAATTACAGGGGGTTACAAGGGGTTATAATGGGTTACCAGGGGTTACAGTTGGTTACAAGGGATTACAAGTGGTTAAAAGAGGTTACAGGGGGTTACATGGGTTTAAAAGGGGTTACAAGAGGTTACAGAAAGTTACAAAGGGTTACAACGAGTTAAAAAGGGGTTCCAAGGGGTTAGAAAGGGGTTACAACGGGTATACAAGGAGTTACAAGCGGTTACAGAGGGTTACAAGGGGTTACAGCTGGTTACAAGGGGTTACAAGGGGCTACAAGGGTTAGAATGGGTTACAAGGAGTTACAAGAGGTTACAAGGAGTTACAGGCGGTAACAGGGGGTTACAATGGGTTTCAAGGGGTTACAGAAGGGTTACAGGGGGTTACAGGGGGTTAAAGGGAGTTAAAGAGGGTTACAAAGGGTTACAAGGGGTTACAAGGGGTTACAGCGCGTTTTAAGGGTATACAAGGGGTTACAATGGTTTACCAAGGGTTACAGGGGGTTACAAAGGATAACAAGGGGTTACAAAAGGTTACAGAGGGTTACAAGGGGTTACAAGAGGTTACAGGGAGTTACAATGGGTTACCATGGGTTACGGTGGTTACAATTTGTTTCCAGGGGTTACAGTTGGTTACAAGCGATTACAAGTGGTTACAAGAGGTTACAGGGGGTTACAAGGGGTTACAGGAGGTTACAAGGAGTTACAATGGGTTACAGGTGGTTACATGGGGTTACAAGTGTTACAAGAGGTTACAGGGAGTTACAGGGGGTTTTACGGGATGACAAGGGGTTTTAGGGGGTTTTGAAGAGGTTACAGGGGCGTTACTGGTTACTGGGTACAAAGGGTTGCTGGAAGTTACAAGCGGTTACAGGGAGTTACAAAGGGTTACAGTTGGTTACAAATTGTTACGACCGGATACAAACGGTTAGAGGGCATTTTTAGGAGTTTCAAGGGTTAGGAAGTTGTAGGGGTAATAGGAGGTTACTGGGGGCTGTAGGGGGTTACAGGGGGTTACAAGAGGTTACAGGGAGTTACAGGGGGTTAAAGGGAAATACAAGGGGTTACAAGGTGTTACAAGGGGTTACAATGGATTACAAGGGGTTTCAGGGGGCAACAGGGGGTTAAAAGGGGTTACAAGAGGTTTCAGGGAGTTACAGAGGTTACAAGAGGTTACAAGGCTTAGAATGGGTTACAAGGAGTTGCAGGGGGTTACAAGGGGTTAAAAGGGGTTACAGGGGGTTACAGAGGGTTACTAGGGGTTGAAGAGGGTTACAAGGCTTTACAAGGGGTTACGGAGGGTTACAGAGGGTTAAAACGGTTTACAAGGGGTTACAAGGGATTAAAAGGAGTTACAGAGGGTTACAAAGTGTTACAACGGGTTACAAGGGGTTACAGAGGGTTACAACGGGTTACAAGGTTTCACAAGAGGTCACAGGGGGTTACATGGGATTACAAGGGGTTAAAAAGGGTTACAAATGGTTACAAAAGATTAGAGGGGGTTACAAGAGTTTAAAAGGGGTTACAAGGGATTACAAGGGGTTACAGGGGGTTACAGAGAGTTAGAGAGGGTTACAACGGGTTACAAGGGGTTACAAGGGGTTACAGAGGTTTACAGAGGGTTACAACGGGTTAGAAGGGGTTAGAAGGGGTTACAGAGGGTTACAGGGGGTTACAAGGGGTAACAAGGGGTTAAAAGAGTTAGAATGGGTTAGAAGGAGTTTCAGTGGGTTACAAGGGGTTACAGGGGGTTAGAGAGGGTTACAGAGGGTTACAAGGGGTTACAGAGGGTTACAGCTGGTTACAAGGGGTTACAGAGCGTTTTAAGGGTATACAAAAGGTTACAATGGGTTACCAGGGGTTACAGGGGGTTACAAGGGATTACAAGGGGTTACAAGAAATTACAGGGGGTTACAAGGGGTTATAATGGGTTACCAGGGGTTACAGTTGGTTACAAGGGATTACAAGTGGTTAAAAGAGGTTACAGGGGGTTACAAGGGTTTAAAAGGGGTTACAAGAGGTTACAGAAAGTTACAAAGGGTTACAACGAGTTAAAAAGGGGTTCCAAGGGGTTAGAAAGGGGTTACAACTGGTATACAAGGAGTTACAAGCGGTTACAGAGGGTTACAAGGGGTTACAGCTGGTTACAAGGGGTTACAAGGGGCTACAAGGGTTAGAATGGGTTACAAGGAGTTACAAGAGGTTACAAGGAGTTACAGGCGGTAACAGGGGGTTACAATGGGTTTCAAGGGGTTACAGAAGGGTTACAGGGGGTTACAGGGGGTTAAAGGGAGTTAAAGAGGGTTACAAAGGGTTACAAGGGGTTACAAGGGGTTACAGCGCGTTTTAAGGGTATACAAGGGGTTACAATGGTTTACCAAGGGTTACAGGGGGTTACAAAGGATAACAAGGGGTTACAAAAGGTTACAGAGGGTTACAAGGGGTTACAAGAGGTTACAGGGAGTTACAATGGGTTACCATGGGTTACGGTGGTTACAATTTGTTTCCAGGGGTTACAGTTGGTTACAAGCGATTACAAGTGGTTACAAGAGGTTACAGGGGGTTACAAGGGGTTACAGGAGGTTACAAGGAGTTACAATGGGTTACAGGTGGTTACATGGGGTTACAAGTGTTACAAGAGGTTACAGGGAGTTACAGGGGGTTTTACGGGATGACAAGGGGTTTTAGGGGGTTTTGAAGAGGTTACAGGGGCGTTACTGGTTACTGGGTACAAAGGGTTGCTGGAAGTTACAAGCGGTTACAGGGAGTTACAAAGGGTTACAGTTGGTTACAAATTGTTACGACCGGATACAAACGGTTAGAGGGCATTTTTAGGAGTTTCAAGGGTTAGGAAGTTGTAGGGGTAATAGGAGGTTACTGGGGGCTGTAGGGGGTTACAGGGGGTTACAAGAGGTTACAGGGAGTTACAGGGGGTTAAAGGGAAATACAAGGGGTTACAAGGTGTTACAAGGGGTTACAATGGATTACAAGGGGTTTCAGGGGGCAACAGGGGGTTAAAAGGGGTTACAAGAGGTTTCAGGGAGTTACAGAGGTTACAAGAGGTTACAAGGCTTAGAATGGGTTACAAGGAGTTGCAGGGGGTTACAAGGGGTTAAAAGGGGTTACAGGGGGTTACAGAGGGTTACTAGGGGTTGAAGAGGGTTACAAGGCTTTACAAGGGGTTACGGAGGGTTACAGAGGGTTAAAACGGTTTACAAGGGGTTACAAGGGATTAAAAGGAGTTACAGAGGGTTACAAAGTGTTACAACGGGTTACAAGGGGTTACAGAGGGTTACAACGGGTTACAAGGTTTCACAAGAGGTCACAGGGGGTTACATGGGATTACAAGGGGTTAAAAAGGGTTACAAATGGTTACAAAAGATTAGAGGGGGTTACAAGAGTTTAAAAGGGGTTACAAGGGATTACAAGGGGTTACAGGGGGTTACAGAGAGTTAGAGAGGGTTACAACGGGTTACAAGGGGTTACAAGGGGTTACAGAGGTTTACAGAGGGTTACAACGGGTTAGAAGGGGTTAGAAGGGGTTACAGAGGGTTACAGGGGGTTACAAGGGGTAACAAGGGGTTAAAAGAGTTAGAATGGGTTAGAAGGAGTTTCAGTGGGTTACAAGGGGTTACAGGGGGTTAGAGAGGGTTACAGAGGGTTACAAGGGGTTACAGAGGGTTACAGCTGGTTACAAGGGGTTACAGAGCGTTTTAAGGGTATACAAAAGGTTACAATGGGTTACCAGGGGTTACAGGGGGTTACAAGGGATTACAAGGGGTTACAAGAAATTACAGCGGGTTACAAGGGGTTATAATGGGTTACCAGGGGTTACAGTTGGTTACAAGGGATTACAAGTGGTTAAAAGAGGTTACAGGGGGTTACAAGGGTTTAAAAGGGGTTACAAGAGGTTACAGAAAGTTACAAAGGGTTACAACGAGTTAAAAAGGGGTTCCAAGGGGTTAGAAAGGGGTTACAACTGGTATACAAGGAGTTACAAGCGGTTACAGAGGGTTACAAGGGGTTACAGCTGGTTACAAGGGGTTACAAGGGGCTACAAGGGTTAGAATGGGTTACAAGGAGTTACAAGAGGTTACAAGGAGTTACAGGCGGTAACAGGGGGTTACAATGGGTTTCAAGGGGTTACAGAAGGGTTACAGGGGGTTACAGGGGGTTAAAGGGAGTTAAAGAGGGTTACAAAGGGTTACAAGGGGTTACAAGGGGTTACAGCGCGTTTTAAGGGTATACAAGGGGTTACAATGGTTTACCAAGGGTTACAGGGGGTTACAAAGGATAACAAGGGGTTACAAAAGGTTACAGAGGGTTACAAGGGGTTACAAGAGGTTACAGGGAGTTACAATGGGTTACCATGGGTTACGGTGGTTACAATTTGTTTCCAGGGGTTACAGTTGGTTACAAGCGATTACAAGTGGTTACAAGAGGTTACAGGGGGTTACAAGGGGTTACAGGAGGTTACAAGGAGTTACAATGGGTTACAGGTGGTTACATGGGGTTACAAGTGTTACAAGAGGTTACAGGGAGTTACAGGGGGTTTTACGGGATGACAAGGGGTTTTAGGGGGTTTTGAAGAGGTTACAGGGGCGTTACTGGTTACTGGGTACAAAGGGTTGCTGGAAGTTACAAGCGGTTACAGGGAGTTACAAAGGGTTACAGTTGGTTACAAATTGTTACGACCGGATACAAACGGTTAGAGGGCATTTTTAGGAGTTTCAAGGGTTAGGAAGTTGTAGGGGTAATAGGAGGTTACTGGGGGCTGTAGGGGGTTACAGGGGGTTACAAGAGGTTACAGGGAGTTACAGGGGGTTAAAGGGAAATACAAGGGGTTACAAGGTGTTACAAGGGGTTACAATGGATTACAAGGGGTTTCAGGGGGCAACAGGGGGTTAAAAGGGGTTACAAGAGGTTTCAGGGAGTTACAGAGGTTACAAGAGGTTACAAGGCTTAGAATGGGTTACAAGGAGTTGCAGGGGGTTACAAGGGGTTAAAAGGGGTTACAGGGGGTTACAGAGGGTTACTAGGGGTTGAAGAGGGTTACAAGGCTTTACAAGGGGTTACGGAGGGTTACAGAGGGTTAAAACGGTTTACAAGGGGTTTCAAGGGGTTACAAGGGGTTACTAGGGGTTACAGGGGGTTAGAAGAAATTACAACAGGTTACAAGGGGTTACAAGGGGTTAGAAGAGGTTACAGGGGGTTGCAAGGGTTTAAAAGGGGTTACAAGGGATTACAAGTGGAGACAGGGGGTTACAGAGGGTTACAGAAGGTTACAACGGGTTGCAAGGGGTTACAAGGGGTTAAAGAGGGTTACAAAGGGGTTACAAGGGGTTACAGAGGGTTACGAGGGGTTACAGGGGGATTGAAGGGTTAGAATGGGTTACAAGGAGTTACAAGGGGTTACAGGGGGAATGGGTTACAGGGGGTTTCAAGGGGTTACAAGGGTTAGAATGGGTTGCAAGGAGTTACAGGTGGTTACATGGGGTTACAAGGTGTTACAGGGGGTTACAGAAGGTTACATAGGGCAACAGAGGGTTACAGAGGGTTACAAGGGGTTACAAGGGGGTAGAGGCCTCATAAGGGGTTACAAAAGGTTACAGAGGGTTACAGGGGGTTTCAAGGAGTTACAAGGCGTTACAAGGGGTTACAAGGGATTACAAGGGGTTAGAGGAAGCAACAGGGGGTTACAAGGGGTTACAAGGGATACAAGGGGTTGGAGGGGCTTACAGGTGGCGACGAGGGGTTATAGAGGGTTACAGGGGGATACAATGGGTTACAAGGGGTTACAGGGGTAACAAAGGGTTACAGTGAGTTACAAGGCGTTACAAGACGTTACAAGGGGTTAGTAGGGTTTAAAAGGGGTTACAAGGGATGACAAGGAGTTACAGGGGCTTACAGAGGGTTACAGAGGGTTATAAAGGGTTACAAAGGGTTACAAGGGATTACGGAGAGTTGCAGAGGGTTACAAGGGGTTACAAGGGGTTACAGAGGGTAACGAGGGGTTACAGGAGGTTACAAGGGGTTACAGGGAGTTACAGGGGGTTACAAGGGTTAAAATGGGTTACAAGGAGTTACAAGGGGTGACAGGGGGAATGGGTTACAGGGGGTTACAAGGGGTTACAAGCGGTTACAAGGGTTAGAATGGGTTGCAAGGAGTTACAGGTGGTTACAAGCCTTTACAAAGTTACAAAGGGTTACAGAGGGTTACAGCGGGTTACAAGAGGTTACGAGGGGTTTCATGGCGTTTTAAGGGTATACAAGGGGTTACAATGGGTTACCAGGGGTTGCAGGGGGTTACAAGGGATAACAAGGGGTTACAACGGGTTACAGGGGGTTACAAGGGGTTTCAAGGGGTCACAAGAGGTTACAGGGGGTTACAAAGGTTTAGTAGGGGTTACAAGGGATTACAAGGGTTACAGGGGGTTACACATGGTTACAGAGGGTTACAACGGGTTTGAAGGGGTTACAGAGGGTTACAAAGGGTTACAACGGGTTACAAGGGGTTACAGTGTGTTACAAGGGATTACAAGGGGTTACAGGGTGGTTACAAGGGGTTACAAGACGTTACAGGGGGTTAGAAGGGTTTAAAAGGGGTTACAAGGGATTACAAGGGTTACAGGGGCTTACAGAGGGTTACAGAGGGTTACAACGGGTTACAAAGGGTTACAAGCGGTTACAGAGGGTTACAGAAGGTTAAAACGGGTTACAAGGGGTTACAGAGGGTAACAGGGGGTTACAGGGGGTTACAAGGGTTAAAATTGGGTTACAAGGAGTTACAAGGGGTTACAGGCGGAATGGGTTACAGGGTGTTACAAGGTGTTACAAGTGGTTACAAGGGGTAGAATGGGTTGCAAGGAGTTACAGGTGGTTACAAGGGGTTACAGGGTGTTACAGGGGGTTAGAAGTGGTTACATGGGGCAACAGAGGGTTACAGAGGGTTACAAGGGGTTACAAGGGAGTAGAGGCGTTATAAGGGGTTACAAAAGGTTACAGAGGGTTCCAACGGGTTACAAGAGGTTACGGGGAGTTACGGGGTTTTACAGGGAGTTACAAACAGTTACAATGGGTTACAAGGAATTACAAGGGGTTAGAGGGGGCAATAGGGGGTTACAAGGGATTACAAGGGGTTGCAGGGGTCTACAGGCGGTGACGAGGGGTTACAGAGGGTTACAGGGGGTTACTAGGGGTTACAAGGGGTTACAGGGGGTTACAAAGGGTTACAGTGGGTTACAAGGGGTTACAATGGGCTACCAGGGGTTACAGTTGGTTACAAGCGATTACAAGTGGTGACAAGAGGTTACGGGGGGTTACAAGAGGTTACAGGGAGTTACAGGGGGTTTTAAGGGGTGAGAAGGGGTTTTAGGGGGTTTTGATGAGGTTACAGGGGCGTTACTGATTACTGGTTACAAAGGGTTACTGGAAGTTATCAAGGGGTGACAGGGGGTTTCAAATTGTTACGACGGGTTACAAACGGTTAGAGGGCATTTTAAGGACTTTCAAGTGTTAGGAATTTGTAAGGGTAATAGGAGCTTACAGGGGGCTGTAAGGGGTTACAGGGGCTTACAAGGGGTTACAAGAGGTTACAGGGAGTTACAGGGGGTTACAGAGAGTTACAAGGGGTTACAAGGGGTTATAGGGGGCAACAGGGGGTTGCAAGTGGTTACAAGAGGTTTCCGTTAGTTACAAGGGGTTGCAAGGGGTTACAAGGGTTAGAATGGGTTACAAGGAGTTTCAGAGGGTTACAAGGGGTTACAGGGGGTTTCATGGGGCTACAAGGGCTTACAGGGGGTTACTGGGGGTTGAAGAGGGCTACAAGGGGTTACAAGGGGTTACAGAGGGTTACAGCGGGTTTCAAGGGGTTACAAGGGGTTACAGGGCGTTTTAAGTGTATACAAGGGGTTACAATGGGTTACCAGGGGTTACAGGGGGTTACAAGGGGTTACAAGTGGTTACAAGAGGTTACAGGGGGTGACAAGGGGTTACAGGAGGTTACAAGGAGTTACAAGGGGTTACAGGTGGTTACATGGGGTTACAAGTGTTACAAGAGGTTACAGGGAGTTACAGGGGGTTTTAATTGGTGACAAGGGGTTTTAGGGTTTTTGAAGAGGTTACAGGGTGATCTCAACGGGTTACAAAAGGTTACTGGAAGTTACAAGGGGTTAGAGGGAGTTAAAAAGGGTTACAGGGGGTTACAAATCGTTATGAAGGGTTACAAACGGTTAGAGGGCATGTTTAAGAGTTTCAAGGGTTAGGAAGTTGTAGGGGTAATAGGAGGTTACAGCGGGTTGTAAGGGGTTACAGGGGGTTACAAAGGGGTTACAAGAGGTTACAGGAAGTTACAGTTGGTTACAGAGTGGTACAAGGGGTTACAGGGGATTACAAGGGATTACAAGGGGTTACAGGGGGCAACAGGGGGTTACAAGGGGTTACAAGAGGTTGCAGGGAGTTACAAGGGGTTACAAGGGATTACAAGGGGTTACAGGGGGTTACGATGGGTTACAGGGGGTTAAAGGGGGGTTACAAGGGGTTACAAGGGGTTTCAAAGGGTTACAATGGATTGAAATGGGTTACCAGTGGTTCCAGTTGGTTACAAGGGATTACAGGTGGTTACAAGAGGTTACAGGGGGGTTACAAGGGGTTACAGGAGGTTACAAGGAGTCTCAAGGGGTTACAGGTGGTTACAGGGGGTTACAGGGGTTTTTAAGGTGTGACAAGGGGTTTTAGGGGGTTTTGAAGAGGTTACAGGGGATCACAACGGGTTAGAAAGGGTTAGTAAAAGTTACAATGTTTTACAGGGAGTTACAAAGGGGTACAGAGGGTTACAAATCGTTACGATGGGTTACAAACGGTTAGAGGGCATTTTAAGGAGTTTCAAGGATTAGGAAATTGTAGGGGTAATAGGAGGTTACAGGGGGCTGTAAGGGGTTACAGGGGCTTACAAGGGGTTACAAGAGGTTACAGGTAGTTACAAGTGGTTACAGGAGTTTACATTGGGTAACAAAGGGTTACAGGGGTTAGAGGGGGTGACAAATGGCTACAGTGGGTTGGAAGGGGGAAGAGGTTTCGGTTAGTAACAAGGGGTTGCAAGGGGTTACAAGGGTTAGAATGGGTTGCAAGGAGTATCAGAGGGTTTCAAGGGGTTAAAAGGGGTTACAGGGTGTTTCAGGGGGTTATAGGGGCTTACAGTTGGTTACTGCGGGTTGAAGAGGGTTTCAAGGGGTTACAAGGGGTTACAGAGGGTTACATCGGGTTTCGAGGGGTTACAAGGGGTTACAGGGCGTTTTAAGGGTATACAAGGGGTTACAATGGGTTACAGAGGGTTACAGGGGGTTACAGGTAGTTACAAGTGGTTACAGGAGTTTACATTGGGTAACAAAGGGTTACAGGGGGTTAGAGGGGGTGACAAATGGCTACAGTGGGTTGGAAGGGGGAAGAGGTTTCGGTTAGTAACAAGGGGTTGCAAGGGGTTACAAGGGTTAGAATGGGTTGCAAGGAGTATCAGAGGGTTTCAAGGGGTTAAAAGGGGTTACAGGGTGTTTCAGGGGGTTACAGGGGCTTACAGGGGGTTACTGGGGGTTGAAGAGGGTTTCAAGGGGTTACAAGGGGTTACAGAGGGTTACATCGGGTTTCGAGGGGTTACAATGGGTTACAGAGGGTTACAGGGGGTTACAAGGGGTTACGAGGGGTTTCAGAGGGTTACAATGGATTGCAATGGGTTACCAGGGGTTCCAGTTGGTTACAAGGGATTACAGGTGGTTACAAGAGGTTACAGGGGGTTTACAAGGGGTTACAGGAGGTTACAAGGAGTCTCAAGGGGTTCCAGGTGGTTACAGGGGGTTACAGGGGTTTTTAAGGGGTGACAAGGGGTTTTAGAGGGTTTTGAAGAGGTTTCAGGGGATCACAACGGGTTAGAAAGGGTTAGTGGAAGTTACAAGGTTTTACAGGGAGTTACAAAGGGGTACAGAGGGTTACAAATCGTTACGACGGGTTACAAACGGTTAGAGGGCATTTTAAGGAGTTTCAAGGATTAGGAAGTTGTAGGGGTAATAGGAGGTTACAGGGGGCTGTAAGGGGCTACAGGGGCTTACAAGGGGTTACAAGAGGTTACAGGTAGTTTCAAGTGGTTACAGGAGTTTACATTGGGTAACAAAGGGTTACAGGGGGTTAGAGGGGGTGACAAATGGCTACAGGGGGTTGGAAGGGGCTATAAGGGATTACAGGATGTTTCAAAAGGTTCCATGGGGTTACAAGGGGTGTCAAAGTGTTACAGGGAGTTACAAGGGGTTACAGAATACAACAACAACAACAACAACAAGTTTTTTCGGTATTACCATTTTGTACAGGTGTTACCGATTAAAATAGCAATAATAAACAGCTAAGTTTTAGGAAATGCAGGTATGATGGAATGGTAGAATTAACTATGTTTCTTTCGTCTTTCAAATGCTTGAAAGATGAAATTAGCAGCTAGCCTGCTATTATGTGAATCAGTATTGTTCAAAAGAAAACAAACTTTATCATGGATATTGTAATGTGTAAATAACGTATTTCGGTCGTTGATTTTAGTAAAAAGAGTCTTTCTCAAATCATTGTATTGATCACACTGAAATAATATGTGAAGTTCATTTTCAACCAAATTTTGGTTGCAATGATCACAGAGTCTAAGGTCTTCAGGAGTTTTGGGGATTGTAAATCTTCCATTTTCTATTTTTAAATTATGATTTCCTATCCTAAATTTGGAAGCTACACGCCTATGTTCAGGATTCCGGATATGATTGATGAATTCAGAGTGATTTGTTTCATTTTTAAAGATGGAGTAGAATTTTAGTTTTTTAGTTGTTCTTATCAAATTTAGCTGGTGGTTTTTCAGATGTTTTGACAAATTATTCTCAGCTTTGGATAGGAAAGTAGAAGGGTGATTTAGAAGGGTGATTTATTTTCTTCGGCCATTTTATCCGATATGTTTAAGCAGAGTTTAGCGATTCTGTCAGGGGGTTGATTTTCGAGGTGAATCCAAAATTTCAAAATGTTCATCGTTATTTGTAAATTTAGAGATAATCTACCAATTTCATTTCTCGATGCAACATTCGGTGAACGTTTGTTTAAACCTAAACACATCTTACAAAAATGTATATGCGTTTTCTCAATCAAGTCTTTATCCCAGCGGCTATAATCACTTTTATCATAGATTCCCCAAACTTCAGAGCAATACGTTAAAATTGAGAAAAATAGTGTATTGAACAGTTTGTTGATGATGTGAATTGGTAATTTTAGAAAATCTAGATAACGACGAGCGGCAAAAAAGGATCTCTTTGTCTTTTCTGTTAAGTTTTCCTTGTGATTTGTAAAATTTCCATTGGCAAAAAATTTCACTCCAAGACAGGTATAGTTATTGACGATTTCAATGTTTTAATTGCTAACCATAAAATTGTGTTTATCTATTGCTGATTTTCTTCTTTTCTTCTGAAATACAATAACTTTGGTTTTAGTTGGATTAATCTTAAGAAGCTAATCCTGACAATATTTTGATAGTCTGTCAAGAGTTTGTTGCAAACCTTCTGCCGAGGTAGATATTAGAAGTAAATCATCGGCATAAAGTAGACAGTTTAAGTGAGAACCATCTGGTAGTAAGATAGAATCTTTAGCATTGTTATTTAGAATGAAGGGTAGTTCGTTTAGATAAAGGTTAAATAGAAACGGCGACAGAATACAGCCTTGTCGTACACCTTTATCATAGGTGAAAAATTCTGATCGAGTATAATTGTCTTTCACACAACATATTGAATTTGAATATATGCTGGAAATTATGTTGTAAAAGGAGCCACCTATGTTATATTTCAACAGTTTGTATAGTAAACCTTGGTGCCAAATTGAGTCAAATGCCTTTTTAAAATCAACAAAACAAGTATAAAGTTTACCTCTGGGGGAGTGGGTAACATGTTGGTCTATTAATGTTCTTAAACTGAAGATATGTTCAGACGCACGATGTCCGGGCACAAAGCCAATTTGGGAGCGATGAAGTATTTTATGATTGTTTGAAAATTTTAATAATCTCGTATTTAAAATAGAACAAAAGACTTTGCCAAGACAACTACTAATGCAAATACCTCTGTAATTTGAAGGGTCATCTTTGTTTCCAGATTTATGCAAGGCAGTGATTATTCCATTACTCCATGATGTAGGAAATGTTCCAGATTGTAGAATCAGATTAAAAAGTTTCTCAAGTGGATATTTTATAAAGCTTGAGCTTGTTTTAATCATTTCATTGCGTATTCCATCAAGTCCAGCAGCCTTCTTGTTTTTTAGTTTTTTAATTGCTTTATCAATCTCTTCAATGGATATTGGGTTGTCTAATTCCGATTGTAAATGGTTGCTGTCATCCAAACGCTTTTTATCGTTTAACATGTGTATTTGAAATGCCGATAATGTATTAGGATCAGGTGCTGATTGTAGCATTTTAAAATGATCATAAAGTTTATTGGTCGGAGCGAGCTTTTTAGGTCGCGAAGCGGCCAAGCAAGCGACAAATTCGCCACCCGTCCCGCGCCATATAAAAATCGGACGAAGGACTTTTTTGAAAGTCTATTGTAGCGGGAGAGCAGCTTCAAGAAAAACTCCAGGAAGCGGTTTGTTGTCGATTTTTCCAGGGAAGTGTCGAACTTTTAGAAAATGTATCGAGTAAAAGTTGGCTTGGCTCAAAATGAAAACTGCCCGTCGCAAATAACTAAAGATGCTTTCTCGACAACAGAAGGATCGAAGAGAGCAGAGCGTTCGAAATAAATTGTTCATCTGTTGTTGGGTTTCCTTTGTAACCTTTTCCTGCTGTGTCACTGTTGTTGTCCCTTTTCTGGTATATTCTCTCTTGGTATGCATCAACATTGACGGCTTTGGTGTTATAATCTGTTATAATCTCGTCAAGGGCAATACGCCGCCAAAAATCTTTTTCCCCTGTTTTCTCGAAATGAAAATCAGAGCAAGTTGAGGGTACGTTTTAAACTCCAAGTCGGCAACTCGTGAACCAATTTGGCTGAAATTTGGCCAACTTACTGTCAGATAGTTTTTCTAAAAAACCTTGTCTGCGAATTTTGATTTCTTTTTTCGTTTTCAAGTAAGAGTATTTTTTTCCACAGGTAGTGCTAATGATTTGCTATCCCTAACTTCAACTGCTTATAACAAAAGAGCAAAACCACTTGACAAAAATCTGAGACACGGCTTTTTAGTCAAACGTGTTAAGAAGCGAATGCGATCTTAATTGGCTTCTTCCGTTTATTTTTGCCTGGCCTGGACTTAAATTTACAGCGACACCCACTTGCACAAAAAGCTTCTCATTTCTGAATCGCGTTAATATTTTGATTTTTTAAAAGGAAAAAGCAATAATCTGGAACTATTAAGCTTTCAGAAAATGTACGGTTTATGGGGGTATTTATTAAAAGCAAAAGCGCTAGCGCCGATCAACGCGGGGAGGGTGCTTAAGGGTGGATGATACCTTCATTCATATGAAGGAGATGATGAGAATCAGGCAAGGGAACTGTCAAATATAATCAGTGGATGCAAGCAAACAAGTGATATTCAACAACAACCTGCTAGCAGCAGCCCCAATAAGGATAGACTACCCCTTCAAGCCAGTTCTTCCAGCAACAGTTTCAGTACCATCAACAACTTAACAGGTACAGTGAATTTCTATGGTGCATTTTCTGGCTTTCCAGGTGTATGCCAGTGCCAACTCACCAAAGCACAGAGCCACAACGTACATGGAAAAGGATCAGAGCTTCTGTACTCTCAGAATCAGATGAGGACTAGCTATTGCTGACTGTACAAAAACTTTAAATTTACACCTTTCTTGTATTCATTGTAGTTTTGCACTTTTTTAATGTGTGCGTGTTTTGTACAGACTAAAATAATTAATTTTATTTTTTCTGCACTTTGTTAATTGCATTCTTTTCTTAATCTTTCCCATCTTTATTGTGTGTGTTATTTCTTTACACACTTTTATTTCTTGATATTGAAAACTGGATAGCTTCAAAATAATGAAATTCTAAATTTTTTGACCTTAAAGTTTTACAGTATTGTTATATTTATTATATTTATTAAATTCATTTGTGATAATGAAATTCATTTCTATTTGGACTACAGCATGTATTTAAAAATGAATTAAAATAAAAAAATTATTACGATTTCAGTCTGTTTTTTATCAGAGACAGTTCCCATAGTTTTCCTTGCGAAGCTGTATTTCCTCACTAGCTATATAATTAATAAGTAAGAGGACTACATGCTTGTCCAATTTGGAAATAATTGGATTCAAAAAATTCCTCTGACAGCCAAATTGGGACGAGGTCGTAATTTTGCCTGTCCTCGGAATTTTTTTCATCCAATTATTTCCAAATTGCATGGATGTTAAATTCTAAAAATGATGTTAAAACTGCACTGCCTTGGATAATGAATTTTGAAAATGGTGTTTCAACACTTTTAAAAATTATAAAATGTTGTGGAAGATGCAAAAGTAGTCATAAAGCTGATAAGATGACAAAAGCGCCGCAAAATCACATAAACTGTAGTGAAATGTTGAATGCGATTCAAGAAAGTAAACGATGTAATAATCCCGTGGCGGAATATCACTCCATTCCAACAATTAATTGGGGATCATTTCGGGGTCGAGGTGAAGAGAAATGGTAGCCTGCGAGCAAGCTCTCCTATTTGGGCGAGCGAAGCGAGCCTCGCGAGAACGCGCGAGCGAGGGGCTGAGGAAAGGAGAGCTTGCAACCATCTCTCATAAATTTTCATTTCCACCCCGGAAACCCCGGGACTCCACAAAGCGCGAAAATTGTCACCGCAAACGTGCGGCAGATTAGAAAAGTGACAACCGCCTGTCAAATGAGTAAGTTTAGACAGCCGAGGGCGCGTAGAATTATTTATTTATAAATCGCTTTCGCAACAGCATTAAAGCAATGTTTTTAATATCACTGATATGTTTTTTTTTTTTCACGGGGACATCGAACTTCAACGTGTCCGCTCGGATAAGAACTCACTACTTTGATTATCGTTTCGTTTACTTTTGAAAGGTCGTCCATACTGCAGCGTAGAAGACTACTCCCCATCGCAATCACCAACAAAAACATCATATATTTGTCCGTCTGGAACTGGAGAATAGCGTTTTTCGGCACTTGGTTCTCTTAAGGTTTACTCCAGTTGCTTCCAACTCTTTCTCTTTTCCTTCTTTACGATCAAGCTACACAGCTACACTGTCAAGTACATGTTTCTGAATTTTTCTACCCAGTAAAATTCAATCGGGCGAAGAAACCGATGTTGAAAGGCAGCGCTTTAATCACTCTTCACTTTCACTCTCCCGGTTTTCAGAACTAAACAAGGCGCTTGACACAAATGAATACCACTGATGAACGGTTTTCATTTTCCTTCCACAAGAACTACAAACTCGGTCCGACTTATCCTCGGCACGCAATATTCTCTTTGCGAGAATTACAACAAACGAGCCCGTCTGCATTGAGCGCTGAAACAAGTTCTCGGTACCAATCTGATCCCCCTGAGAACCAAATTTGACACACAGACGAAGCGGGTGCCAGCTTGGCCTGTTATCAATCAACTTTGATTTCCGGAAAGTCATTTTTCAGCCAATGGTATTTCCCTTCGTCTGGGCGAAGTACAAATGAAAATTTGTAAGGGATGGTTGCAAGCTCTCCTTTCCTCTGCCCCTCGCGGCTTCGCCGCTCGCTCGCGCGTTCTCTCGAGATTCGTTTCACTCGCCCAAATGGGAGAGCTTGCTCGCAGGCTAGAGAAATGGAGATCATTTTGGGATCGGTGTCATTTCGGGGTCAAATTGGGATTCAATTAAGGATTGGGGATCATTTCGGGGGCTGTACAGACCGGCAGTGTGAATGGGGTATGTCGTTGGTGATATCCAATCAGGAAACGCGTTATCTTGTGACGTTAGTTCCCGGGAAATTTTATCCAGGCGAATCCTTGGCTTGGCACTCACCTGGCTTGAAGTGAAGGAAGCGTAGGAAATGAACGTTCGTGAACAGATTAACGCCGGTCCGTCTATTAAAGGAAACTTGGCTTCAAATACATTAGAGAGAATCAAAGGATAGTGATAGAAGGGTGCGAGAGTGGTCAAGGTATTTTGATGGTCGCGTCGACAAGCCCAGGAAAAAGCCTAAACATTTCACATCACGCCGGTTGAAAACATATCGCATACAACAGCAGAAACGTCCGCTGCCATCCTCTCTTTCGGCGAGGTGTTAAGTATATTTCCCTTATTCAAAGGACCTTTTTCACCATGTTTTCGTTGCTTCTGGCACAGTTTTCACAAATAATTTCAGTCAAACAGCTTTCTTTAATCTAATTTCACGCGAACTGGGAACTTAACATGGTCCGTAAGAAGCATTCAGTGAAAACTCGAATTTCAAAGACTTTCTACACACAAGATACAAGTTGCTTCTTTCAATTTTGGTCGAAGACTGACCCAGGAAAGTGGCAAGCCGAAACGGTTTGACCGTTTTGTTTTAGGTCAGGTCTTCTTCATTCATCGCAGTTTTCTGTTCCACTCAGTCAACATCCAGTCATATGACTGTTTATTTCAGCTGACTGTTTATTTCAGCAGGCTGTCAAATGCTGTCAAACTTGTGTCACGAACCATTTTTTCGCGCCAACGTTATGCAAATTAAATTCAATCTTCTGCAGACGGAACAAGTCGATTGGCAACTTCGTAGCTCGCTTCGGCGCTCACACAGTCGAGACGACTTATGGCAAGTCTACTGTAGTGTGCTTAATATCAAATAACTATTTTATTTAACTGGTCATTTCTTTTTCTGTTTTTTCCAGTCCAGACAGTAGGGAGTCAAATAAGTGGCATTATTTCAAGCCCGTCTCTATCTCCAACAGAAGGTGAAGTACCTTTAAAATATTATTATTTTTAGCTTGGTAGGGAGATAATAGGATCAATCAAGGACATTACGGTCATCAAGGGATCATTGACGCCTTGAAGAACCAAATTTTAACATGAAAACGTATGGCCAGCGAGCGTGTTCAGTTGCTACCCCCCGACTATGGAACAAGCTCCCCTTTGAAAGTCGAGCTTGTTCTGATGTTAATCTTTTTAAATCTGAGTTGAAAACGTTTTTTTTAAGATATATGACATTTAGTTTTATCATATTTGTTTCTGTTTTCTTTCCTTTTTAAGATGTGTATGCTGTAAATTTCCTAGTATGTACAGTAGTGTTATATGTAAGCTTGTGATTAATGATATTCTTATGTCCTTTTTACTTTTTAATGCGCTTAGAACAGCGATGTATAAGCGCTATGTAAATTCCATTATTATTATTAGCAGTAGTGTCGGAACTAGTTGAAGCAGTGTAAAAGATAGCAAGGTTAATTACATTATAACTGAGTGCATTATTAAAGTGTCCTTGCATAATAAAAATATTATAATTATAACCAAATATACCTATGAGACTAATGGAACTTCCTACACATTTGTTCATGTGTACAGCCAACAAGAAACAGTTTCCTAACATGTCCAGATTTCAGTGATGTTCTTTATTCACTGGAAACTTGGAAAAACCTAAACTTTACTTGTTAGGACGACCAGTGTTCGCTGAGAAGAATATTACACAGAAAGTCTGAGTCCTCTTGATTTTATAATTATAATTATTCTTATGGTCATATCCTAACCCTTTTATAATCTTGTGAGCATTAAGTTAATTGTGGCTCTATAGTAGGCGTGACTTAAGTGAATATTATTTGGAAGCCTTTCGCCAATGTTAGAGAACAAGTGACTGCACTTTCAGCGTTCTCTCTTACATTTGCTTTAACCTAGCCTGCGTGGCAGGCGCAAAAAGGGTGGGGAACGTTTACTTGTCTGCGCCAGTTTTGAATGATTAGCCATTTACGGCCCTGTGATAAAGAACGTCCCACGTCGTCAAACATTTTAGCAGTATCCAGGGTGCTCTATAGAGATCCTTTCTAGGGTGTTAACAGTTAGGGTTTTAAAATCAGTTACTTCTTTGATCACAGGACCAAACTATTTGCTTTCGTGAATTCAAAACAGCTGATACGAGGTGGTGATCCGAAATGTCTGGGTCACAACAGCCTGAATGCATCTGCAAGTTTCATGCGCGTGTCATTATGGATTAGAAGATTAGGTCCATTATAGATACGAAATTCGAATCAAATAAAGAATACATGGGAAATCTCTCCTTCCAGTTTAAAGCTTTTCTGTGATAGAAGCTTTGCTAATACAGCAAATTGTAAGGCACATGAAAGAATCCATATGGGATTGAGACCTTACAAGTGCGAGTATTGTGATAAATACTTTACCCAGACATCGGCCCGCAATACGCATGAACGAATTCACACAAGAGAAATCGTATAAGTGCAACCATTGTGGTAAGTGCTTTTCTACGCCAGCATATTGGAAGCAATGAATGAATACACGCGGGAGTGAAACCCTAAAAGTCTAAACCCTTTAAAAAAATTTTATGCTTTAGTAGGTCATCAACTTGCGAACAACAGAAGTTTCAAAGTGCAAATATTTCCTTGTATGCTTTGGTGCGTTATCTGAACTAAACATTCACGTGGAACCTGTCGATTTAACAAAGTGTTAAGGAACTGAAGTTTTCGGAAAACAAGCAAAATGTTCGTTATACCGAGGTGTAGTTAATGATCAATTTCCAGCGCCGAGCATTTCCGGATCTGACCAGTTTCTGTTGTAAACATTTGTTTACGAGGCTATTGTCTCAGTTCAGAGCTGTACGTAGCTAGAAACACGAGAACAGGCAAACAAAACTACTTTAAACTATCGTTCACAAATTTTATCCTTTTTGGTCTGTTTCGCATTCATCTTTAGCTGTCTTTCGGTCACATGTTGACATTAATTCCCCACATCGAGGTATATTTTACCTTTGCGTTTCTGGATTGTGTCCGTTATAACGAGTATTTCGCAAATTCAAGGTTTGTTATATCTAGGTTCTGTTCCATAGATTTTTTTGTAATTTTGGCGGGGCTGAAGAAAATCGTTATACCGAGGACTTCATTGTATAGAGGTTCGTTAAATCGAGGTTCCACTGTATTCATGAAATACAAAAATATCACCAAATTGCCACAAACATGAATGAATTCATACAGCAGTAAAACGTGCGAGATTTGGTTCGCCTTGTTAGCAAATTGCAGATCAGAGAGATCAAATAATTTATACAGGAGTAAAACCTGCAAGTATTTCGAGATGTGGTTCACTCCGTTGAGTAGTGTAGTATAGAAGGTGCTCGGAAGGTCTCTCCTAATTGGTTGCAGGAAACAATGACATTTCATTCTTTCAATTGTTTTAGTATTGTCTGTTAGCACATCGCAGAGACAGTAAAGAGTTGATACAGGAGCAAATTACCATAAAAGATCTCGCGTAGCTTTTCAGTTAGAGAGGATTGTTCCTCGAATGTTACCGTCTACCGTTAAATACCGTGCAATCAATGTGAAAGCCGTTGACAGTTGAGTTTTTTAAGAGAAATAATGTAATTGGGAGCTTCTTTCAGAACGTTACGAAAACCACATGGCTCAGAACGAATATTGGATTTACGTGTTCAAAATGCCTGACAGAAGCATCTTATTTGTTGCTGTTTTGAACTTGTAGTTAAGGTTTTCTTGAGCGTATTTGGCTTGCCTTCAATGATCACGTCCACACTAAGGCCCTGTTTATCTGGAGAAAATCCTGTCTCCATGTACACTTAATTGTTACTTCATAATCAGTATAAACACGTGCACGTTCTAGCCAAACGTTATATTCTAAAATGGATAAATTCTGGTAATAAATAGCCTTTTTAGTGGCAAGTTTTCCACATTTGTCAAGTTAGCTTAAAAAGAGGTAATATTTTATTTCGAACGTCAAAATGTTACTACACACAAGACTGGGTTGCTAATAGATTTATTTGATAATGAAGATTTTACCAGTGTTTAGTCATTGTTGGTAAGAATTTTGATTTTTTTTGTCACAGTGAAGAACAGTGACCAAAGAGAATTCTAAAGAAATGTAAAACGGACTTAAAATGACTATGGAAATTTCTATCGTCGTTCGATTACAAGGCAAGGTTATAAATTACAAATTTTGTATATGACCTTGACATGACCACGGTAAAAAATTCCACCGTCATTTTCAGAAAGAAAAATGCACTTTATTTGAGTGTGACTGTATTTAGCCCGAAAGTGCTAATTGGGACACAATATTTAACGTCTCCTAGTGGAGACGGGACCGCTAGGTGGGTAGAAAACGAAGACCTAAGACCTAAGACCCAAAAACGAAGACACCGGGAAAACCCACTTGTAAATATGTAGAAACCGGTATCTCGACCTTAGATGTGTAAGAAACAACAATATCTTCAATTATACAAAATTTCGACCAGGGTCTTTGTATTCTACACAATCCCCCGGTGTGTAGAAAACGAAGACCCCCCTCAAAATCACTTGGAAACGACTGGAAACTGCTTTCAACGACTTCTAGACACTAAAGGAGTGTAAGAAACAACACGGCTCCTGACGATTTCCAGTTATACAAAATCTCCACCAGGGTCTTCCTTTTCTACACAATCCCCCGGTGTGTAGAAAACGAAGACCCCCCTCAAAATCACTTGGAAACGGCTGGAAACTGCTTTTAACGACTTCTAGACACTAAAGGAGTATAAGAAACAACACGGCTCCTGACGATTTCCAGTTATAAAACATTTCGACCAGGGTCTTCGTTTTCTACACAATCCCCCCGGTGTGTAGAAAACGAAGACCCTCCCTCATTATCACTTGGAAACGGCTGGAAACTGCTTTTAATGACTTCTAGACACTAAAGGAGTGTAAGAAACAACACAGCTCCTGACAATTTCCAGTTATACAAAATTTTGAACGGGGTCTTCGTCTGAGTTTTCAGCGGAATCATCCTTTGCTGTAAAGTGTTCGAAGTCATGTCTTCCGTGATCGCCATCAAAATGCCCCATTCCGTTACATTAAATAACCATGTCAATCGGAGATGTTCATGAAGCTCAGCCTTGTTTCTATCAGCGTCAACATTTTTATCTGAAAAATACGACTCTTAATTCAATTCTCTGCTCGCAGTCACGTCTTTATTACTGACGATAGAAACGTTCCCTAGATGCTATTACGGCCAGTTTGCGCGTGAACCAGAAAACACATTTTGCGTGGATATTCTTTGTTCTTTGAGCCAAGTATTTTGTACGTTAAATTATATTACAACTTCACTCAATAAACTTGTATTGAAATAACTTTGTACCGAAAAACTCGGTAACCCGTGTAAGTACCTGTTGTCTTGTAGACTCATGCACGAAATCATACACACTCCAGTCACTTATTTCAGTGTCCTTCGGAAAAGCCCTGCACAGAAACGCTTCTCCAATAAAATTCTAGACTATTCACAGCTCTTGAGTTCTACTCTAAACATCACGCAAGAGGGATGTGAGAAACTGCAACGAGTGCAAGCACAAGGGAGCGTTAATTCGAGTAAACGACGCCCTCGAATAAACGCCGCACCTATCCAAAATGAGGCTAAGAAGAAAAAGCTCGGTACAACTTGATAATTTACACCATCCAGACATTTACGATCCTATCTCAGCAAAATGAGGGAGACATTGGTGAACCTTTAAATTACAGAATATTTACAAAAGAATTTACACTAACTGTCGTCATTGATTTTTAAAAAACGATTTCGATATAGAAGGCACCCTCGAATAAAAGCCGCAATGGAGACGCGGAGAAACCAGTGTTTCGTTCACGGCACTGCTCCAGATCGGAGGGATATACTTTTTCATAGCTACAAGAAAATATAATTTCTCGTGAAACGTTTTTCTTTGCCTATGGAAGTTAAAATTTCAAACAAGAAAGGAGTTACATTATGGCCACTCACAAAAAATGTTCTGACCGTTTGAATTATACGAAAGCGTCTTGAAACTCGCTTCTGAGACACTTCCTATGCGATTCACTTAAAGAATCAGCGACATGGGACGGCCGGGAATTTCAACATAATCCCAACTGAAATATGGGAATCTCTTAATGATGAATGAAGCAGTTTCCAACCGTTTCCAAGTGATTTTGAGGGGGGTCTTCGTTTTCTACACACTGGGGGGATTGTGTAGAAAACGAAGACCCTAATCGAAATTTTGCATAACCGGAAATCGTCAGGAGCCGTGTTGTTTCTTATACTCCTTTAGTGTCTAGGAGTCGTTAAAAGCAGGTTTCCAGCCGTTTCCAAGTGATTTTGAGGGGGGGGGGATCTTCGTTTTCTACACACCGGGGGGATTGCGTAGAAAACGAAGACCCTGGTGGAGATTTTGTATAACTGGAAATCGTCAGGAGCCGTGTTGTTTCTTACACTCCTTTAGTGTCTAGAAGTCGTTGAAAGCAGTTTCCAGTCGTTTCCAAGTGATTTTGAGGGGGGTCTTCGTTTTCTACACACCGGGGGATTGTGTAGAATACAAAGACCCTGGTCGAAATTTTGTATAATTGAAGATATTGTTGTTTCTTACACATCTAAGGTCGAGATACCCGTTTCTAGATATTTATAAGTGATTTTGAGGGGGGTCTTCGTTTTTGGGTCTTAGGTCTTAGGTCTTCGTTTTCTGCCCACCCCGGGATCCCCCTTTTGCGTGGTCAACCGAGCCACGCGAAGGTCCAGCCGCCTGCAGGGCAAAGGAATTACCTTCATTTCTCAGTTATTTTAAGACCCTGAGCCCGGGAGTCGAACCCGCGACCTCCCGCTCTGCAGTCAAACACTCTACCGACTGAGCTAATCCTGCCGTGGTTAAGATTACTGAAAATGACCAGGGAAATTTCCTAAGTCGTTTGCTAGTAAAGTCATTTAAAACATAGTTAACTATGTTTGAAATAGTTAACTATGGTTGAAATGACCATGTTATATTTAAAATGACGATGGAAAATTCCGCCGTCAATCAGTCAGACAAACTTCGGAAATTTCCAACGTCGTTTTTGAAGAAGTTAAAATGAACGTGTCGCGTAGAATTGTTAATTTATAAACAGTCCAAGAATACAACCGTTAGCCCGTTAGCCTTGCGCATAAATGTTCCAATTTGGCTCATTGAATGGTCCAAGACATACGACAAACGTTGCCAAGGCTTGGATGCGTCTATTGTCTAAGAGAGTTGGGGACAAAATGCCTGATACCCTGGCCATTAATTTATCCAACTACTTAGACTACCCCACCATTTACGGTTATTTACGAGACGAATTAACTGTGCTCGGCGAGGATATTATATGTTACTCACAGTTTTGCTGACTAATAAAGAACGACTTTTCAGATGTTTTTATACCAAAGGTAATGAAAAAGTTCAATCACTTTTAGGGTTAACATTCAGTGAGCAGAGCCTGGTTAGATCTCGATTGATTACATTTTTGTGATAAATGAGACTACATTATAATCAACCATCTGGAACTGCATCCCCGATGCCTTACACATACGTCATACATGTACATTCCAGACACCATTTGTATGAGATTGGATTCCTTACGATGGCTGGGCGTTTGAATTTGCCAAGATTCCAATGAAAACTGAACTTGTGGATGGCATAGGAAATTGTGCAATCAACCCTTAACCAATAATCTAGTAGTCTTGTAGTATGGCGTTCCCCAGGGCTCAATACTTGGGCCGCTGCTGTTCTCTCTCTATATGGCACCTCTCCAAGATGTTATAAGTAGCCACGGTCTCGACTCCATGTTCTATGCGGACGACACCCAAATTTACATCGTCATTGACGATCCTAAACAATCCGTTGACTCTGTCGGTGTTCTAAAGGGATGCATCAATGATGTTTTTGCATGGAACTCTAAGAATATGTTAAAGTGCGACCCTGGAAAAACTGAAATATTACATTTCACGTCTCGTTTCAGCAAGCAACCTACAGTTTACGAAACATTATCATTAGCTAACACCTCAGTAGAAGTGAAAACAAAAGCCAAGAATTTGGGTGTCATCATGGATAAAACCTTGTCTTTCACTGAACATATCAACGAAATATGCAAGAAAGCCAGCTATGCCATAAGATCAATTGGTCGTATTCGAAAGTACCTTCCTTCCGATGGATTGAAATGTTAGTCAAAATACCAGAGAGATAAGTTACAAAGAATTCAGAATACCGCAGCTCGAATGATAACAGGAGCCCGCAGCTCTGACCACATTACACCTTTATTAAAGAGCCTGCACTGGCTACCTGTGGAAGCAAGGATTCACTTCAAAATTCTTCTTATCACATATAAGATCTTAAATGGACAATCAATTGGATATCTAGAACCTCTGATTAAGGATTATCATCCATCAAGAGCTCTACGATCGTCAT
Organism: Porites cylindrica; assembly: GCA_964035525.1. NCBI lineage: Eukaryota > Metazoa > Cnidaria > Anthozoa > Scleractinia > Poritidae > Porites > Porites cylindrica. The sequence continues at coordinate 30,380,640 of OZ037776.1, forward strand.
CCCGTTCGCTATTATGCACCCCAGCCATAAAATCCAAAACATATGGAGGACGCGCGTTTTCCACTGCAGCACCTCAGTTATGGAACACTACCCCAGAATATATCAAAAATTCGGACAGTGTTACAACATTTAAAACTAAACTTAAAACATTTCTCTTCAGGAAATGTTTCAATTGAAATACTTGATTATTGATTTTCGTGTCTTACATTTTTCGGTTTTTTAAAGTTTTACAACTAGGTTTTTTTTTTTATAAACATAACATTTTATAGTTTCTTAAAGTTTTCCAATCTTGATGTATAATGTCACAATTGATTTTGATGCTTAACATTTTACGATTTTTACAGTTTTACAATTAGGATTTTTTAAGTTTTACAATACTTGATGTATAACGTCACATAGGCTAGAAATGTAATGATTTTTCTTTTCAATGCGCGTTCATAATGTAAAGAGCATTGAGGATGGAAATGCGCTATATAAGAATCTATATTATTATTATTATTGTTAAGTGTCTAAACTAGAAACTCGCACTCACTGTTCTTCCCCCTTTTGTAGTGTTTAATTACAAGTGAATCTCTGATACCTACCCTTTTTGCTGTACTATCAACTTTGCAATGAAATCAGCTTGCCATCCAGCTCTAGGAAATCCAGGATACCTAGTATGCTTAGATAGTGGGCACCCATACTGACTGTTCCTCAAACTTGCTGTGATCATTGATCCAGACCTGCATCCCTGTATCCCATGCCTGCCCTGTATATTCCAGACTCCAGACTGAAACTGTTTGGAAGATGACCCTTTCGTTGGAAACCGGTGTCCCTTAATTTGCATAACACAAGCGATAAGATATAGAATCGGTCAACCAGTAATCAGTTAGTTCTCTAGTTGTAGCATTCAGCTACAAGTGCATCTTTGATGCCGTCCCTTTTTTGCTGTGGTGTCAACCTGGCAATCAAAGGAACCCACCGCCCAACTCTTGGAAATATAGGATACCCCACATGCTAATTCAGGACTTAAACTGACTGTTTCTCTGCTTTTGTTTTGATTGTGGTCAGTGAAAGTGCTTTTTAGCTGTATGCACGCTTTCATTATGGTTTTATGTCTGTTTATAGCTCCTTTACACATCCTTGAAATGCAGCAGTTTATTCGGATCAATTTTATAGATTTCTGGGAAACTGCCCACCTATCCCTCCCCTAAGCTAACATTAACACTTACTTCTCACTTAGGGCAAAATGATGGCTTAGGGGAGGGGTAGGTGGGCAATTTTCCAGAAACTTAAACTGATCCGTTTATTCTCCTCAGGAGACTGGCAGGATTAGAGGGAAAAGAAGAATTTAACTTTCATTTTCCCTTTAGAGAGTTAATTTATGGAGGAAATTGACTAAGATTTAAAACAATTATACAGTATTTACTGTCTGCATCTTTTATCATCTTTTCTATCTTTTCGTGTAGTTAATAGAAAGGTCTTTTGAGGATACAGGTCTGCCACGAAGTAGAAAAAAGAGCTGATGTAGAGAAGCCACCAATATTCTGTCCGCCAGATTTTGAAAGTAAACTGTACCATATATTAGTGGTAAGAGACTTTATTTGTTTATCTGCTTCTGGCCCCAGTTGTTCAAAAGGTGGATAATGTTATCCACCGTGCCGCAGATAACCAATTAATTTTCCCTAATACGTATCTACTGAAAATCGATTATTTATCCATCGGATTCATAGTGCTATTCAACGTGTGACAACTGAGGCCTGACCTGTGGAACAGTTTAACAGACAACATCCGCTCATATCCGTATTTCCTCGAATAATAGCCATCCCTTGATTAATAGCCTTGCTCTCGAATAATCGCCCTCTCGCCATCTTCTCTTTCTTTTATCGTCTCCCTTTGAAATTGAAGCGGAATCTGATCCAGTAAAACTGACCATTGAAGATGCGAGCCCTGACACCGTGGATATTGACACTGAAACTTTTCATGGAGCCAAATTTGGAACATTTACAAAACGTTTTATTATCCCATTAACATCAAACAATGACCACAACGATTTTTTTTTTTAAAAAAGCCCAAGTTCTTTGTATTATTATGAGCCGTGACAGCATTATATCATAATTCCCCTTTCCTCTTTGTTAATATCCTATGTTTTAAGTGCAAATGGTAGATTAGGCCACGAAATTCATACCGGATAGGGCTTCCGTTGAAACACAAGAACAGTTGTTGGGGTATGATTTCTATAACGGAGCGAAGCTGCGCTGTACCGATCTCTTATAACGTGAAGAGTCACATATCAGACAGGTGTTCACATTATGTCGGATAGCTTTTCATGGCGCTTAAAAAAGCTATACCGTATAGTGTGTACATAGCCATAAAAATCAAAGTCACTGGTCTGCCGTTATAAGGAAAGCTAAGCTGAACTAGATACGCCAGTGTTGTTATTTCCAACAGATTTTGAAAATAACGTGGATTGCTGGTATAACTTAAGTTTGTTCTGTAGAATGGTACTTCTTCAGCAACAAACGCTAGCATTGGTTATGTATTCATCTGTTGACTATTTATTAAGGATTTTTGTTTTTATTTTTATCATTTAGCATGTTCTTCGCCGATCCAGCAGGCCTTCAATTGCCATCGTTTCTAGCATCATTCTTCAACAACGCCCTTTATTGGAGAGGTGATGAATGAGACAGAAAGTTTTCTTGATGAGTCTGAAAGTTCAAGAATTTGTAGTGGAAACATTCTCGGTCCTGCAGAGCACTCTTCAAGGAAAGGCATTTTTGTTGGTGCACAGAGTTTAGTATCCGACAATACAACAAAGTCTCTTATCAGAATACCTCAGTAAGAACAGTTTGCGTCCCAGGAAAGCTGACACAGGTGCGTGAAATGAATTGGCTTTGCAGATTTCAAGATTATGGATATTTTGCAGTATTCATTGAAGACTTAATATAGTTATTCCGTAACCTTGGAAAGGGTTCGAGAATCCAGATACTAATTAATATTTCCATGTCATTTTCTTTGGCTCAAGGTACATGAATAAGATTTTTTTCTATGAGCAGTTTCAGTTGTTTACTCGTGGTTTGCCGGGCTAGTCCAGGGGACCTTTGAAATGGGGTACAGCTGGCCTGGCGTTTTCCTCCTAGAGGTAAGTGGGCATATGGGGAGGTTTTTCACCCAGCTTTTGTTCCACGACTTCATTTCATTAAGCCTTTACTGAAACTGTGACTGCTAAAAATAAGCGTTGAAACTGTTTTTGTCACCAAAGATAATCTTACTCGCAAAGATAGCAATAAACTGAGAGTAAACATTGCTTTGTGTGTTTCTAATATATAGATTTAGCCAGGGCTAAGAGCGAAGCTCCCATTCATAAATTTATAATTTGAATTAAACAATAAACTTGTAATCCACAAATAGTTAACTTAAGGGCACATATGTGACTTTTTAGGGAAAGCTAAGGCTAAGTGATTTTAGAGTGAAAAAAAAATTTACATCGACCTGAAAGCCTTATATGCACACCCAAAAAATAACAATCATCTTCGTTCACATTAAAGAGCCATGATGGCTCTTCATCACAGTAGATTAGGCATGGAAAACGAATTCTTGGAAAACAAATCAGGCCGAATTTTTGGCGTTCGACAGGTTTACTTAAGGTGACTCGACCCAGTTTTTTTGGGGGGTACCATCCTACATTGAAGCTCTCTGGTATCCCCACCTTTACTTTTATCGTAAGTCTAACACATAGAATGGATAACATACAGATCAATCTACAATATAACATAAAATTTTTGGCGATCGGAGAAAATGTCACGTGGTTATAATGCCACGCCCCTTTGAGGTCTGAGTCGAAAATCTGCTGTTGCCGGCATTTTTTCGTGAAAATCTCTCGGCTACACATAGTGCGCGTTAGTTCCTTGCGCTGAACAGAGTTTCACCAAAATCGCAAAGAGCCAATTCGAGAAATTCAGCGGTTTCCAAATTTAGGTCATAATTTATGCGAAAATGATAAGCAAACTTTACACGGATTATATCTAATAAACTATGAGATTCATCTCTGTATTTTGGGTATCGTTATAACAGATGGGTCCTTGCAAGTCCGCAAAACAATTTACGGCCTTGTAAATGCGCGCCATTTCGAGCAAAGCAAATATATAGAAATTATAGTTTTCGCAATTTGTTGACGTTTGTCAGCGTTTAAGAGTCAATCTCACGAAAAAAGCATTTTCTTAAAAATTCGTAGTTTTTTTTCCTTCAAATTTTTTCAGGGCCACAATTGATTAACTAACTACCCGGACTCTGAATTTCATGGTCATTGAAAAACTGTGACATTATCTTCTATAAGCCCAAACTTGAGTAAACATTGAAGATTTTTAGCGTTTTGTCTGAGTTTGTGCTTTGGGAGTTGTCTATTGTTTCTAGTCTGTCATGATACAGCATTCTTGTTCAGCACGCGTGCAATGACCGGGCTTGGCTGACTTCCGAATGCTAACCGAGATATGATAATTTTGGTACAGTAAGAGAGGCCACCGCGTGATAATTCTCGTGCTTCTTGTGCCTTTGCAAAAAAATCAAGAAGTGATACACACTAAATCTACTTACTATTAAAAAAAATACCATTTTTTTTATAGGTTTAATGCAAGCCAATAATTAAACCAACTCGTGACGGGAATCCCTTCTATTTTCTTATACTAATTTATTATATCTCGGTGAGCATTCGGAAGTCAGCCAAGCGTGGTCATTGCACGCGTGCTGAACAAGAATACTGCATAATGACAGACTAGAAACAATAGACAACTCCCAAAGCACAAACTCAGACAAAACGCTAAAAATCTTCAATGTTTACTCAAGTTTGGGCTTATAGAAGGTATTGTCACAGTTTTTCAATGACCATAAAATTCAGAGTCCGCGTAGTTAGTTAATCAATTGTGGCCCTGAAAAAATTTGAATGAAAAAAAACTACGAATTTTTAAGAAAATGCTTTTTTCGTGAGAAGGACTTTTAAACGCTGACAAACGTCAACAAATTGCGAAAACTATAATTTCTATATGTTTGCTTTGCTCGAAATGGCGCGCATTTACAAGGCCGTAAATTGTTTTGCGGACTTGCAAGGACCCATCTGTTATAACGATGCCCAAAATACAGAGATGAATCTCATAGTTTATTAGATATAATCCGTGTAAAGTTTAATTATCATTTTCGCATAAATTATGACCTAAATTTGGAAACCGCTGAATTTCTCGAATTGGCTCTTTGCGATTTTGGTGAAACTCTGTTCAGCGCAAGGCACTAATGCGCACTATGTGTAGCCGAGAGATTTTCACGAAAAAATGCCGGCAACAGCAGATTTTCGACTCAGACCTAAAAGCGGCGTGGCATTATAACCACGTGACGATCGCCAAAAATTTTATGTTATATTGTAGATTGATCTATATGTTATCCATTCTATGTGTTAGCCTTACGATAAAAGTAAAGGTGGGAATACCAGAGAGCTTCAAAGTAGGATGGTACCCCCCAAAAAAACTGGGTCGAGTCACCTTAACAAAATCTTGCCAACAAATCTGGGTGCGTGTAAACCAACATTTCATACTTTTTATACATCACATCTGAGGTGAAACAGTAATATGAGGCGCTGTTCTTATTTTTGAAGAATATCGCGAAACACATTTTCCTCGCTTATTTTGCCTAAAATTAAAAAAAAATGGAAAATTTAAGAATTTTTTACCAAAACGATGGAGTAACCTCTTTGTAAAAATGCATATTTTTCCACTCTTTTAAAACGATGTTTTTATTGTCTAAAAAGCCATTTTTTCTGTTCAGAATATCGTCAAAACACATTTTCCTTGCCTTTTCCCCCCCTTTTTGCCTAAAAAAATAGAGGGAAAAGGGAAATTTGCAGATTTTTAACGAAAACCATAAACTAACCCCTTTGAACAAATGCAATTTTTTCCGTTTCAAAAGCGATGTTTTTATTTTCTACTAGCATTTTTTCTATGAAGAATAAAGTGAAACACATTTTTTTGCTTATTTTGCCTAAAATAAAACATGGACAACTTAAGAATTTGGAAAATTTTCAAATTTAATGGCCAAGACCACGGACTAACCCCTTTGTAAAAAAGCAGTTTTTGGACTTTTGAAAACTGGTGTTTTTATTCTCTAAAAAGGCTTTTTTGCTGTGAAGAATATCGTCAAACACATTTTCCTTGTCCATTTTGCCTAAAATATAAAGAAAGGAAATTTTCAAATTTTTTACCAAAACCGTGGACTACCAATCTGCAAAAATGTAATATTTCGGCTTTTTAAAATCGATGTTTATATTGTCTACAAAGCCTTTTTGCCGTGAAGAATATCGTCTAACGCATTTTGCTTGCCTATTTTGCCTAAAATAAAAAGATTAAACAATTTCAAACTTTTAACCAAAACCATGGACTAACCCCTTTTAAAAAAATACAATTTTTCGAGTTTTTAAAATCGGTGTTTTTGTTGTCTAGATAGGTTTTTTTTTTCTATTACGAATATCGTCAAACACATTTTCACTGCCTATTGTACTTAAAATTATAAAAATTGGAAAATTTTCAAATTTTTAACAAACACCATGGGCTAACCCCTTTGGAAAAAAAGCAGTTTTTCGACTTTTTTAAATTGATAGTTTTATCTAAAAAGGCTTTTTTTCTATTAAGAATATTGTCAAACACATTTTCCTTAGCTAGTTTGCCTAAAAGAAAACGACGGAATAGTTTAAAACTTTTGAAGAAAACCATGGACTAACCCATTTTTAAAAAAAATGCAATTTTTCGAGTTCTTAAATTCGATGTTTTTATTGTCTAGAAAGCTTTTTTCGCCGTAAAGAATATCGTCAAACACCAATTCCATGTTAATTTTACCTAAAATAAAAAGATGAAAAAGTTTTAAATTTTTGACCAAAACCACGGACTAACCCCTTTGGAAAAAAGCAATTTTTCGACTTTTTAAAATCGATGTTTCTATTGTCTAGAAATGCTCTCTTTTCTAAAGAATATCGTCAAAAACATTTTACTTGCCTATTTTGCCTAAAATAAGTACAGGAAAATTTTCCAATTTTTAACCAAACCATTGCCTAACCCCTTTGGAAAAGCACAATTTTCCGACATTTTAAAATTAATGTTTTTTGATTGCCTAATAAGTCTTTTTCGCTGTGAGGTATATTCTTAAACAAATTTTCCTTGTCTACTTTGCATAAAATAAAGAGATGGAAAATTGTCATATTTTTGACCAAATCCAAGAACCCCTTTGAAAACATGAAATTTTTCGACTTTTTGAAAATGATGTTTATATTGCTTAAAACGCCTCTTTTGCTGTGAAGAATATCGTCAAACACATTTTTCTTGCCTATTTTTCCTAAAAAAAAGATAACAAATTTTAAAATTTTTGACATTGACTAAGGACCAACCCCTTTGGAAAGTGCAAGTTTTCGACTCTTTTTTTGCTGTAAAGAATATTGCCAAACACTTTTTCCTTCCCTATTTTCTCTTAAAAAAAAGATAGATAATTTTTAAATTTTCGACCAAAACCATGGCCTAACTCGTTTGGAAAAATGCAATTTTTCATCTTTCCAAAATTGATGTTTTTATTGTCTCGAAATGTTTTTTTTTTAAAAGAATATCGTCAAACACATTTTCCTTGCCTATTCTGCTTAAAATATAAAGTGGGAACATTTTCAAATTTTTGACCAAAACCATGGACTGACCCTTTGGAAAAATCCAATTTTTTTACTTTTTGAAATTGATGTTTTTATTGCCTAAAAAGCCCTTTTTGTTGTGAAGCTGATATCGTCAAACAAATTTTCTCTGCCATTTTTTTCCAAAAAAGATAGTAAATTCTAAAATTTTTGACTAACAGCATGGACTAACCCCTTTGGAAAAATCCAATTTTTTGATTTTCTTAAATCGACGTTTTTATTGTCTAGAAAGCATTTTTTCTATGAAGAATATCGTCAAAGACATTTTCAAAAGTAGGTTGAGTAGGTTGCTTGTCTCTTTCACCGAAAATAAAAAAAGGAAAATTTTAAATTTTTGACCAAAACCAAACCAAAAAAGCTTTTTTCGCTGCGAAGAATATCGTCAAACACTTTTTCCTTGCCTATTTTGCCCAAAATAAAAAGATGGCTTATTTTTAAAGTTCTACCCAAAACCATGGACTAACCCCTTTGGAAAGTTGCAATTTTTCGACTTTTTAAAATTGATGTTATCATTGCCTGGAAAGCCTTTCTTTGCTATAAAGAATTT